>OX376373.1:91021647-91262670 GCA_947369275.1 Nemotelus nigrinus | reverse complement strand
TGAATGCGCACAAGCATAGATTACGTAGAGTTCCACCTGGTAATAGCATCAAGCTTTAATTTAAGCTCTACGTATTCCATTTGCCTCTGTTTTTGTTGTAATTTTGCCGTTATTTTGCTACTTAAAGTTTTTTTCGGACGGTTTTCCGTCAGATTTCATTTTGCCGTATCTTCGAAACTAGTCCACTTTTTCCCAGACTTGTATGGAAATTCCGCCCGAAACAATTCAAAAAGGTCCCCAAATTCATGCTAGTAAAAAAAAATTTATTTTGGAAAAATGAACGTTTTTGCCCAATTTCCCCTATCAAAAATTTTTTTTGCCCTTGAAATATCACTATTGTACTCCCCGACTACTTCCAATCATCGAAAGCGTCCGAAAGGCAGTTTTTACCAAACTATGGCCAAAAAACCCCTTACTCCCCTACAAAACCGAAATTTTTGTATCGTAGCAATAGGTCTTGGCCCGTTATGTCCCAAACCACCTTAACCCCAAATTGGCCGATTTTGTCCGATTTCAACTACTTTTGCGCTAAAAACTTTTTGAAGAACGAAAATATTCGATACGAACCTGTTCCATATACCTGTTCTAGTGTAAACGCTTCATCTCTAAAATCTACCTATGAAATGCACCGCCTAATAGCCAACATTTGGCTACTAAAATACTCGTGAACCAGAGCAAAATATACGCACGTAAACGCATACTGTGTGTTCACAAAATGTCGCCATCAATAACCGCACACGATCAGTATCCATCATTCGCACAGTTCTTCATTCAACGGAGTCGACTCTTTTATTCCTCACTCGCACAGTGTTCATTCAACGGAGTCAACTCCTTTATTCCTCATTCGCACAGTGTTCATTCAACGGAGTCGACTCTTTTATTCCTCACTCGCACAGGGTTCATTTAACGGAGTCGACTCTTTTATTCCTCATTCGCACAGTGTTGGCTCCGTGATTTCATTCATTCTTCATTCAACGGAGCTGACTCTTTTCACTGTGCAATACGATAGTCGTATACATATGTTCGTGTTCCGACGTTAGAATAGCCTAGATTTCGCTTCAACTACACACGGTAGTCTAATGAAGTATTGCCGTGTGTATATGCATAAGCTCCATTTGGTCGGGTGGTTGTTTGAGTGGCTCCGCAATATCGCTATTGCCACTAAAGTGAAGGTATGAAGTGTGCGGAGCTATTCTAAATGATGGCTCACATAGCTCTTTCAAAAGAGTTGACGAGCTGACTCGCACAGAGTTGAAGAGCTGACTCACACAGCTCCTTCAAAAGAGTCGCTCATTTTGATTGACTCGCTCATGAGCGACCCATCACTACGTACTACTGTACTCCCTTCCATTGCAAAGT
The DNA here is from genome assembly GCA_947369275.1 of Nemotelus nigrinus. Classification (NCBI taxonomy): domain Eukaryota; kingdom Metazoa; phylum Arthropoda; class Insecta; order Diptera; family Stratiomyidae; genus Nemotelus; species Nemotelus nigrinus. Next base: position 91,261,311 of record OX376373.1, on the reverse strand, counting down.
ACTCCCTTTTCATTGGCAACACCTTTCACACTCATACTGTTTTCAAATACTAAATTTCAAATATTGTTGGTTAGTACATGTTGTAGAAATATAATTTCGACTATTTCTAAGAAGAAGACTAGAAGAATTTAGTTTTGTTGCGTAGTGTCCGCCTGCGTGAAATGTATATATATATATATATATATATATATATATATATATATATATATATATATATATATATATATATATATATATATATATATATATATATATATATATATATATATATATATATATATATATATATATATATATATATATATATATATATATATATATATATATATATATATATATATATATATATATATATATATATATATATATATATATATATATATATATATATATATATATATATACATATTATAATATTATATGAAGTTGCTATTCTACCGAATATGTATTGGTGTTCAAACAGATGCTATGAGTTTAGACTAGCTGGTTCCACGTAAGTTGGATGAATAAAGGTCCAACCAGTCATGAGTCTGGTTATGCGGCGAAGTAAATTCACCATGCCATGCAAAGCATATATTGCACCCAAACAAAAAATTTAGAACTGCCAGAAAAGTGGCATGGACATTTGGCAATTTTTCGCTCAATTATTGCTATTAGTTGTCCGAATGTAAAATGGTGGTGAGATAAAAATTCTGACAATGATGATGCTTTTAGTGTTTTATGGATTTCAACGTTAAAGCTCTCTTGAAATTGGCTGTATTCCGTTTGCCGTTTAGAACTGTGGAGGAAAAATATAAATATTACGAGCCAGGACTTCAATGTGCTGGGGCAGCTTTTTTGCGGGTGCAGGCTATAGCATTCAAATTCGGAAAATTTATTTTAAGGAAGGATTTGACGCCTTGCTTAGTATCCATTATAACCGGAGCTTCGTCTAAAGCGAATCTTACTAAATTTTTCAAAAAAATATTCAAATCGTTTGAATACATCGGCAAATTGTAATACATTGAATTTGCATCAAATTGAGAGTGTCGGCGATCCTACATGCGTCATACGAAATGCAGAGAACAGGTAGCAGTTAAAATTATGTTATGTTTAGTAATAATAGGTTTAGAATAATTTGCGACAAAATTCGAATGTATTAGTCCATAGATGGCGTTCATCATGGAAAATTATTACTGAACTTACGTGACATTCCAAGCTAAGATTCCGTTTATTGAACATTTTCACTTTACAGTTATAATTGAAATATATCCACAGTCAAGCAATTTTAGTTGCACAGAGTTTTAACGTTCAGAGTTTTGCGCGATTTACTTTTTTATTTCACAATAATACATACAATATTTCACAATGATACATTTATGCTTAACAGTTTTTGGCAATGTCTATAAAAGGACATTTTTTCATATATACCTTTTGAAGTAGAAGGTATAACCTTTGCCTGAAGCCAATAAACTGTGCTAGCAACATTTTCCGAAACTTATGATATCGCCTTTGATTTTCAATATAAATTTGTGTGGTTTCGCAACTGGATCCTGAACTAGAGTCGTCAGTATCCAACTCTTTGCTAACCCACGTATCATTAGTCACACTGCCTTTCATATATATTGCAGGTGTGAGCCCTTGAGTTCTATTCTTATCCAATTTAATCAAAAAACTGTCAAACTAAACTTTGATCTAAATCTACCTTAAATTTAAATGATAAACCAACCGTTTCATTGCTTTGTTTGTGTTTGATCCAAGAAAATATAATTACCTGCGTGTTTGGTGATGGAAAAAATGACTTGTGTCATAAAACTAAAATTCAAAGCATTTAATCTCAAGTCTCTGATAATATTCTTTTCACATTACCGTTAATATACTTAAAAAAGTGCGGAGACGAAATTGGAGATGTGAGCTATATAGACAAATTGCTGCCTGTGAAACAAAAAGTAGAAGTTAAACTGAAAATTCGACCATTTCATTGCAAGTTTGTGTCCAATATTCTTCTAAACTTACCATTGAGTTCATCATTCACTTCAAACAGGCAGTTAAAATATTCTTCATAGAAACTTCCGAAATACTACAGGAAAAACAGTTTACGCAATTAAACAAAGAAACAATCAATGGTATCGCCAAAATTAAAGAAAGATTCAAACCACTTCATTACGTCTACGCAAAAACCCTCTACCTAACCCTGAAACAACAGGTGGTAGCAGAAGACACCAACAAGCAATTGCTATCGCACCGCCAGACGATTTCCAGAGAATTTATAATGCAAATTAAGAGCATTTCACGCAGGCGGACACTACGCAACAAAACTAAATTCTTCTAGTCTTCTTCTTAGAAATAGTCGAAATTATATTTCTACAACATGTACTAACCAACAATATTTGAAATTTAGTATTTGAAAACAGTATGAGTGTGAAAGGTGTTGCCAATGAAAAGGGAGTACTTTGCAATGGAAGGGAGTACAGTAGTACGTAGTGATGGGTCGCTCATGAGCGAGTCAATCAAAATGAGCGACTCTTTTGAAGGAGCTGTGTGAGTCAGCTCTTCAACTCTGTGCGAGTCAGCTCGTCAACTCTTTTGAAAGAGCTATGTGAGCCATCATTTAGAATAGCTCCGCACACTTCATACCTTCACTTTAGTGGCAATAGCGATATTGCGGAGCCACTCAAACAACCACCCGACCAAATGGAGCTTATGCATATACACACGGCAATACTTCATTAGACTACCGTGTGTAGTTGAAGCGAAATCTAGGCTATTCTAACGTCGGAACACGAACATATGTATACGACTATCGTATTGCACAGTGAAAAGAGTCAGCTCCGTTGAATGAAGAATGAATGAAATCACGGAGCCAACACTGTGCGAATGAGGAATAAAAGAGTCGACTCCGTTAAATGAACCCTGTGCGAGTGAGGAATAAAAGAGTCGACTCCGTTGAATGAACACTGTGCGAATGAGGAATAAAGGAGTTGACTCCGTTGAATGAACACTGTGCGAGTGAGGAATAAAAGAGTCGACTCCGTTGAATGAAGAACTGTGCGAATGATGGATACTGATCGTGTGCGGTTATTGATGGCGACATTTTGTGAACACACAGTATGCGTTTACGTGCGTATATTTTGCTCTGGTTCACGAGTATTTTAGTAGCCAAATGTTGGCTATTAGGCGGTGCATTTCATAGGTAGATTTTAGAGATGAAGCGTTTACACTAGAACAGGTATATGGAACAGGTTCGTATCGAATATTTTCGTTCTTCAAAAAGTTTTTAGCGCAAAAGTAGTTGAAATCGGACAAAATCGGCCAATTTGGGGTTAAGGTGGTTTGGGACATAACGGGCCAAGACCTATTGCTACGATACAAAAATTTCGGTTTTGTAGGGGAGTAAGGGGTTTTTTGGCCATAGTTTGGTAAAAACTGCCTTTCGGACGCTTTCGATGATTGGAAGTAGTCGGGGAGTACAATAGTGATATTTCAAGGGCAAAAAAAATTTTTGATAGGGGAAATTGGGCAAAAACGTTCATTTTTCCAAAATAAATTTTTTTTTACTAGCATGAATTTGGGGACCTTTTTGAATTGTTTCGGGCGGAATTTCCATACAAGTCTGGGAAAAAGTGGACTAGTTTCGAAGATACGGCAAAATGAAATCTGACGGAAAACCGTCCGAAAAAAACTTTAAGTAGCAAAATAACGGCAAAATTACAACAAAAACAGAGGCAAATGGAATACGTAGAGCTTAAATTAAAGCTTGATGCTATTACCAGGTGGAACTCTACGTAATCTATGCTTGTGCGCATTCAAGAAGTAAAAGAGCCACTATTAGCCACCTTAGGTGTCCTGAACTAAAATCTACCAACTCCTTCTTCTGATGAATGGAATATTATGAAAACAGCCCCTGATATATTGAGCATCTTCAATGAGGCTACTCTAGAAATAAGCAGTGAGAAAACAGTATCGATTTCTAAAATATATATTATTTCATCAACGATTATAAGCTACATTTCAGAACTCTGTCTGAACGAAAATAAATCTGCTGATGTACGCAGTTTTTTAAATGTGATCCAAAGAGAACTTTCAAACAGATTTAAATTATATAAAGAAAATATGTTTTGCCTAGAGAGCGTTCTTTTAGATCCACGACTTAAAAGACTAGCATTTCAAAATGAATCCACGTACAAACTTGCTTGCATACATCTAGTTTCGGTACCTACAGCACAAAGAACGTAAAACTCGCCATGGCGAAAATTTGATGACAAAGTCAACAGTTTAAGAAGCCAGCAAAGCTTTGTAGCTGCAGGCATTAACGAAATGGATAAGTATTTACTACATGTAAATATACCCAGAACTGCTGACCCTCTCAATTGGTGGAAGGCAAAGAAAGATTTACATCCCAGAATTTGGAGATAGTGAAGCAACGATTGAGTAGAGTGGCCACTTCAGTCCCCTGCTAACGAGTTTTTCAAAAAGTGGGTATGTGCTCACTGGAAAGAGATCTTATTTATCGCCAAAACTAATAACATAAGTGCTATTTTTACACAATAATTAATTATATGGAAAGATTTTCAGATATGATTATTGTTAATCCGATTGATTTTTAATTTATGGTTTATTTTTAAATTTATGTTATATGCTATATTATATTTTTAAAGTAATGTTATGTTATATTAGATTTAAGCTTATTATTAATAATAAAACAACAAAAAATAGCAATTTACTTTATACTTTTGCAACCATAAAAAAGTTGCTTGAAGTGGCTCTTTTGAGTGGCTCTTAAAGAGCGACTCTTTAAAGTGAGTGAGTTTTACGGAGCTGGCTCACTTCAAAGAGCCATTTTGCCCATCACTAGTAGTACGGTAACTAAAAACGGAGTACAAATACTCCGATCGGAGTACAGCGACAGCACTGTCTTCGAATCGAATTCGCCTTCAGCTTGTTATAGCAAAATGTGACGTCAGATGAAGTCGAGCCTTTCCGAATTCAGTTTTCTACGTTGTGGCATTGCTTTCTTATATAACAGTTGAAGAAGTGACGTTCTAATTTGACTTTTCGTTGGCTTAATGGTGTTTTGAGGCAACGTTCCGAAGCAAAGCCATAGATTTTGGACACCTCGTCTTGGCCTGCTTCAAACTATTATATACTGTTATAGCGTAGCTACTCTGCTGACGTAACAATCTGTTATAACAGGCTGAAGATGAGAACGAAAACGTGAAATGGGAAACGCTCTTAAAACTGACTCAGGCTGGAAGTAGGATCCGCTCCGGCCTGACGTGACCGCCTCGCACCACATATTGGTAATAGCCTCCACTGGGCTTGGTTGGGCCAACGTCCATTTTCTACAATATGCTATTTCGCTAAAACCCAAGTAGAAAAATTCGGTCACAAATCCGTAACGTTGCCACATTTTGTGACCGGTTTGTGAGCATTATGCCACTCTGTGTTGTAATGTGGATTTCCGTGCGGCACCAGTTCATCCCAACGGGAATCGCTGTAATGCAGAATTTATGAAACAAACATTCATAGCAATGAAAATGTAATCTGCTTCCAAGGGGTTTTCCAAAAGTCCATGACTGGCCAATGAACATCACTCGCAGAAATAAGGGGCTTTGGGTAGTGTGCTATATAAAACGGAAAGATAAAAATCTCGGAGCATTTCAAATCATCACAGTCAAGTAAAATCTTTAAGGGGTTACCCCCACTTGTAACTTTTAAGTTTTTCGTTTTTTTTTGTTGCATTTTTTTTAAGTATAACTATCTAAGAATACGTCCTTCAAATTTCAAGTCGATCCAAACATAATTTACCGAGATATGAGCGTTGAAAGAGAAGAAACTGTTGCTTATACAACCGTTACTTATACTTATAAACGCGATTTTCTCGAAATGACATCTTTGAAGTCGGTGACCAAAATTACTCGAAAACTACTGAGCCGATGTTTTTGAAACTTAGCAGGCTTATTTAATACATAAAAATGTAGTGTTTGATCGTTCGATTTATTTTTTTAATAAAAAATGGCCGTTTTATAGCAAAAAGACGACCATTTTTTTAAGTGAAAATCGAAATATTAACTTTGACTGTCCGCCATTTTGCGAAAAATGGATATTGTTTTAAATCCTTCGATCAAACACTAGTTTATACTGTTATTTAACTAAGTCCATTGCTATTTTTTGTTTCAGATGATCCACTTCGACACAATTTTGGTCACCGCAAAAGGTGAAAATTGAAATTCCATTGTTTTGACGGCCATTTGTAATTAAATCATGTAATATTTTTCAATAAAAAAATTACTGAAAGGTGTTCAAAGTATGTTCTTTAAGAAAATATAGCAGTCGTTTAAAAACATTTCGTAGTTTTGCCAAAATAAATTCATGAAAATGACCTATTTTATTGCGCTACAAGTGGGGGTAACCCCTTAAAGCGCTTTTCAGACATGCGTCCATGCGTCCACGAGTCCATGTGTTTTTAGATTACACGAGTCAAGTCAACTCAAATCCAGTTTTTTGAAGCGGGGCTAAGGCGATAAGTGGATGGATTTTACACGCTAATAATGATGTTTTTTTTTGCTCCGTACAAATATATTGGTAACAGAAAATTGTATATACTAATCTATATTACTATTTATACCTACATATATATGTTTGTGTCTAGATATTCATATGCATTCTTTTTTTTTCGTATTAGTCATGCACGTAAGGATGCAAAATACATATATATTATACACATCATTATATAAGAAAATAATCATCCACAAAACATATGTTTAAATGATCACCAACGAATCATCCACACATGTCACTGAGCGAAAGGATTCATTATAAAATCTATTGTACATGAATCAGCATACACCATTTCTTTCGCTTTATGTAAACAAAATCGAATTGACTCGTGTAAGCAAAATACGCTAAAGCGCATGGAACCGTGGACGCATGGACGCATGTCTGAATAGCGCTTAATACAAGAGTACCGATTCCCCCTAGTAGCTGCGAGAATACGCTTTTGGAATTTCCAATGAGCGTCACAATCACTCAGCATGCAATGACCTCACATTCCGGGTCATGCGGAGGTACGATCGGCCGCCGGGGCCGCCGGCCAAAGGTTCAATTCGTATTCATCCTAGATGACGAAAATGCGAGAATACGATATCGGGCTTTCCAAAAACTTCTTTTTATAAATCTATAAAACTGAAAGCTCAAACTTCCCCTTGTCTATGCCTTGCCAGCCTAGGACATGCAATGTTAAAATTAAATAAACAGGCTATGAATCGGTAATGGTTTGTCGCATTACACGAACAACTTACCGAATATGTGTCGACACATTACTTTTCCCGTTGGGATATTAGTTTGCGACATTCTCCAACACTAGCATGCTAAACAAAGGATGTAGGTGATTTAAAATTTGTAATAAATTTGGAGGTAGGTTATCGGCACACGCAAGTTTCAATAGACAGTTTTATGATGAATACATTTGAAGTATAATGTTGGTGGAAACAAGCAATACGATAAATTTTACTTGGTTAATTGACAAGTGTAGGTTAATTAAATAAAAAGTTTATATTGATTTTAATTGCATGTGTATAGTCTGAATTATACGAATTTAATAAAATAAAATATATAAAATAAAATAAATTTGACATGGTGCTTCGGAAAAATTTGGGGAAAGCTGGATTTTAATGTAAACGTTGATACTGGTGTGTTGAACAAAATGTGCACGCTCCCACCGAAGTACAAGAAGACTCTGTAAAAGACGAGTTCTATGCCTGCCTTGAAACTCTCTTCGACTCACTTCCATCAAATGATGTAAAAATGCTACTGGGAGATTTCAATGCAAAAGTCGGGAATGAAAGTTGGCATCGGGGGACCACTGGAGGACACAGCCTCCACGAAGAATGCAATGATAACGGCCATCGTCTAATTGACTTCGCTTGCAGCAAGAACCTTGTTATAAGCTCAACTTTCTTTCAACACCGTTGCATTCACAAGCAGACCTGGAATTCTCCAAACGCACATACCGTTAACCAAATCGACCACGTCCTTATCAGCAAGAGATGGGCGTCAAGTGTTTTGGATGTTCGGTTGTACCGCGGAGTTAACTGTGACTCCAATCATTTCCTGGTGAAAACAACATACCGGTGCAGAATTTCCTCAGTGCACCAATCGAGATTCAGCCCTCCCAAAATCTTCGCGGTTGAGAATTTGCTGAACGATTATACGGCTCAGGCATATACGACCGCACTTGAGGAAAGAATTTCACCAATGCTGCGCGACTCCAGCAACGTAGGTGTCCACGAGTTCTGGGGAGAGCTCAAAAATACAATCAAGAATGTGGCAGAAAACGTTGTGGGATACAAGGCCCGACGAGCGCGAAATGAAAAGTTTGACGAAGAATGCAGAAACTCATTTGACACAAAGAACGAGGCCTACAGACAATGGGTATAATGTGCAACCAGAGCCAAAAAAGGAAAAATATAGAATATAGAATAATTAGGCGTAAGAAACGGAAATACTTTGACGAGCAGTTGCTGAACATTAATGTAAACCTAGTTAGTAAGAACACCAGACAAGCGTACAAATTAGTAAACACGATCAAAAATGGCTGCCAACCCAGGACTAGCCTCTTTAAAGACAAAGATGAAAATATTATCAGCGACACCGAAAGTATTAGCAAACGATGAACGTCCTACTTCGAAGAGCTTCTGAATCCGCCATCAAACATCCTGGCAGCAGAAGGTGAGCTCCATGATGATGCCGTAGGTCAACCCCCATCTACACAATCCCCTACAGTAGAAGAAGTTGATCTCGCCTTGCGTTCGTTGAAAAGGAACAAAGCGCCGGGTGGTGACGAGATACCAGCTGAGCTACTCAAGTCTGGTGGGGCGGATTTATTAAGTGCGCTACATCAACTACTGCTGCGAATATAGGAGACTGAGGTGATCCCAGACGATTGGCGCAGAAGCATCATCTGTCCCATACATAAAAAGGGAGATAAACTGCGGTGTGAGAATTCCAGAGGCATCTCCTTAGTCTGTACGGCCAACAAAATCCTGGAGTATAGGATTAAACCGTTCGTGGAAGAAATCATTGGCGAGTATCAAGGCGGTGTCAGATCTGGTCGTTCCACGATCGACCAGCTCTTCACGGTCAAGCTAATTTTCAAAAGTGCTGGGAATACGACGTTGACGTATACCAAATCTTTGTCGACTTTAAGGGGTTAGTCCACTGTTAAACTGCTCCAAATGAACTTTTTTTTTAAACAGCTACCAAAAAAAAACTATTCAAGATATCGATTTGAAATTTTACATGCATCTTTATTGAAGTTAAGAGTTCACATTTTCATTGGAAAAAAATATAAGAAAACAAAATGGCGGCCGCCCCAATGGATCGCCGCAGCACCGCCGAAAAAAAAAAGCAATTTACGCCTCGTAAATTCCTGGACAAAATAAGCATCTGTGAACAAATTATCAAAAATATTTCATTAGTCTTGAGTATAAAGGACTGCACGGGCCTAACTTTAGAGCCCTAAAGCGATTTAAAAAAATGTGGTATACTTTTGAATCACAAAACTTAATAAAAAAATTTTTTTTTATCAATAAAATGTTTCCCAGATCGTCAAAAAATTTTTTTTTTGTTCTAAATTTAGGCCCGTGCAGTCCTTTATACTCAAAACTAATGAAATCTTATTGGTAGTTTGCTCACAGACGCTTATTTTGTCCAGGAATTTACGAGGCGCAATTTGCTTTTTTTTTTCGGCGGTGCTGCGGCGATCCATTGGGGCGGCCGCCATTTTGTTTTCTTACATTTTTTTCTAATGAAAATGTTAGCTCCTAGCTTTAGTAAAGATGTATGTAAAATTTCAAATCGATATCTTGAATAGTTTTTTGTTGGTAGCTGTTTAAAAAAAAAGTTCATTTTGAGCAGTTTAACAGTGGACTAACCCCTTAAACAAGCATATGACAGCATCAACCGAGGCGCTCTATAAAGCATCATGCTGCAATTTGGTATATCGACCAAATTAGTGAGACTTGTAAAGATGACGATGACCAACTCCAGAACAGATTGACGGATCCTTATGAAACTCTGCGTGGCCTCAAGCAGGACGATGGAATAGCGCCCACGCTCTTCAACCTGACACTTGAGTTCGCTATTCGGGCAATGAACCTGAACACCAGCGGCACGCTACTTTTTAAGTCGACACAATTGGCAGCGTACGCGGATGACATGAACATCATGGCTCGAAAACTGACCGATGCAGAAGAACTTCTGCTTAGACTTGACACCGCAGCAAAGGAAGTTGGACTAAGAATCAACGAGGCCAAAACGAAAGTTATGATGCAATCTAGGACAAGGACGCCAGCGCACACGACCATCAACGTAGGGGACCTTTGTATCAAATTCGTGGACAACTTCGTTTACCTGGGTAGCAATCTATCGAGTGACGCGAAATAAAACATTCTTCTCGGTCCTCCCGATAATGAAATCCAAATATGTGCACAGAAAAACTAAGCTCTGCATTTATAAAACTATCAGAAAACCTGTGCTGTGCTATGGTTGCGAAACATGGACCTTGACCCAAGCCTCCGAAAATAGGATCGACACCTTCGAACGGAAAGTTCTGCGGCGGATTTTCTGGGCTGTTCGCGACCGAGATGGATGGCGCATCCGGTACAACAATCAGTTGTACGAACTTTACAATGAGCTGGAAGTCTCCAAGATCGTCAAATTACAACGGTTACAGTGGGCTGGGCACGTGCAACGCACGAATGGCGATCGCATGCCAAAACGTGTCATGAACGCAAAACGAGTCGACGGAGCGAGGCCAAGAGGAAGACCAAGAGCTCGTTGAGAGTGCTCAGTGTATGCGCACGCTGGGCAACTATTGGGGCTCCAAGACTGGAGGACGCGGTCACGTGACCGAGACAATTGGAGGAAATCGATCCAGGTGGCTAAGGCCCGACGTCGGGCTGTTGTGCCACGTTGATGATGATATTACTTCACATTAAAATAAATCTTTGGAAATGTTTTAGAAGTTCAAAATGAAAGACCAAGAAAGAAAAAGTAGGAACTGTTAATGCATATTAGATTAAAATGCGTATCGCATACTGGCAAGAATGTGAAAAATGTAACCATATTCTGAAAAAAATTTATTGCTGTATATCATTTAAATTTTATTTCATGCTACCGTTAAAATTAATTCAAACACTAATTACTTTATTTAATGTGATTCAATTTTTCTAGCTTATGAACTGAAAAATTTTAAATATAAAGTGAATTTTTCCTTCAGAAGCTAGATAAATTTCAATTTCTTGACATATATCGATATTTTGAGGGTATCTGCCCTATTCTTAAGAGTCAATAATGCACTAGGTGTTTAAGTGTGTAAGTATCAGTACAGTACAGTAAGCGCTTTCATCACAAACTCGCCTCTTCCGTAAAAACCAGGCTTGGGATTGCCTTCGGCGTTATAAAGGCTCTAACGTGAAAGTTCATCTAATTGCTCGACGTCATAAAAACCTTACGATTGTTTTTATATCATAATACATGTTTTTAATCCACCTCCTTCCTTCCACATTCTCCGCTACATTTATATTTCATAATTATGTTCTCATAATATGTTTCTATTTGCAACCACAAACATGTATTATATTTAGTGATGGGTAAAACCAGCACACTTTACTGTGCTAGCACACTTCGCACACCACACTTAAGTGTGCTAGCACTGTGCTCCCAGCCCTGACACAGTGCCGCACACTGACACAGTGCCGCACACTGACACAGTGCCGACACACTGACACAGTGGCGACACACTGTCACTGCCGGCACACTGACACTGCCGACACACTGACACAGGGCCGACACACTGACACAGTGCCAACACACTGACACAGTGCCGACACACTGACACTGCCGGCACACTTGTACTGGCAGACACACTTCACAGGAACGAATGCTGTACGAGTGGCGTTGATTTTACCCATTAATATGATGTGTTTCAGTAACGAGGCGTTGTTTGCATTGCAGAATGTGTACACATTTTGCGGGTTCGAAAGCATTAGCTATTGAATGCATTAGCTGATGAATGAGATAATTAGGGAACGAAAAAAGGCAGATAAGATTTGTTATTCGTATATTTTCTGGGTGAAAGTTTTAATTTTGAGTACACGACCGATGATTTGTGTTTTTCTAAATGCTGCGGACGTCTTCAAGTTTAAACACAGATACAAATACGTTTATTTGCGGTAAATCTGAAAGAAATGCTTTCACGTTGAAATTATTTGTGGAAAATAGGTTTTGAGCAGATAGAAGGGTTTTGTCGTAACATGCAACGATAAAATGATAGCGATAAAATGATCTGCTGCAGATAGAAGTTTTATGCTAAGTAGTGCTATGTTTTTGAATATTCAAATATTAAAGGAGTTTTTAAGACAAAAGTAGCTGAAATCGGCCAATTTTGGATTAGAGTGGTTTCGGACATAACGGGCCAAGACCTATTGCTGTGATACAAATATTTCGGTTTTGTAGGGGAGTAAGGGGTTTTTTGGCCATAGTTTGGCAAAAACTGCATTTACGGCGCTTTCAATGATTGAGAGTGGTCGAGGAGTGCAATAGTGGTATTTTAAGGACGAAAAAATTTATGAGAGGGAACATTGGGCAGAACCGTCATAGTCCCAAAAAAAAATTTTTTGGTCTAGCATGAATTGGGGGACCTTTCGGAGTAGTTTTGGGCGAAATTTCCATACAAGTCTGGGAAAAAACAGCCTAGTTTCGAAGATACGGCAAAATGATATCCGCCGGAAAACCGTCCGGAAAAATTGAAAGTAGCTCTAAAAGTGCTAAGTAAGAAAAGGTTCAGATAGATCCTTTTTGGCTCGATGGTTGGCTTCTCCGGCTGTGCATTTTGCCGTATCTTCGAAACTACGCCGCCTTTTCCCACACTTGCATGGAAATTTCGCTCGAAACAACTCAGAAAGGTCCTCGAATTCATGCTAGACCAAAAAATTTTTTTTGCGAAAGTTGGACATTTTTGCCCCATGTTTGCTATCAACAATTTTTTTGCGTCCTTAGAATACCACTATTGCACTCCCCGACCACTTTCAATCATCGAAAGCGCCGTAAAGGCAGTTTTTGCCAAACTATGGCCAAAAAACCCCTTACTCCCTACAAAATCGAAATATTTGTATCACAGCAATAGGTCTTGGCCCGTTATGTCCGAAACCACTCTAACCAAAAATTGGCCGATTTCAGCTACTTTTGCCCTAAAAACTCCTTTAATATTTGAATATGTAAAAACATAGCACTACTTAGCATAAAACTTCTATCTGCAGCAGATCATTTTATCGCTATCGTTTTATGGTTGCATGTTACGACAAAACCCTTCTATCTGCTCAAAACCTATTTTCCACAAATGTTTTCAACGTGAAAGCATTTCTTTCAGATTTACCGCAAATAAACGTATTTGTATTTGTGTTTAAACTTTCATCCCGTTTGAAGACGTCCGAACCATTTAGAAAAACACAAATCATCTGTAGTATGCTCAAAATTAAAACTTTCACCCAGAAAATATGCGAATAACAAATCTTAGCTGCCTTTTTTCGTTCCCTAATTATCTCATTCATCAGCTAATGCATTAAATAGCTAATGCTTTCGAAACCGGAAAATGTGTACACATTCTGCAATGCAAACAACGCCTTGTTACCGAAACACATCATATTAATGGGCAAAATCAACGCCACTCGTACAGCATTCGTTCCCGTGAAGTATGCCTGCCAGTGCAAGTGTGCCGACAGTGTCAGTGTGTCGGCACTGTGTCAGTGTGTCGGCACTGTGTCAGTGTGTCGGCCCTGTGTCAGTGTGTCGGCCCTGTGTCAGTGTGTCGGCAGTGTCAGTGTGCCGGCAGTGTCAGTGTGTCGCCACTGTGTCGCCACTGTGTCAGTGTGTCGCCATTGTGTTAGTGTGTCGGCATTGTGTCAGTGTGCCGGCACTGTGTCAGTGTGTCGGCACTGTGTCAGTGTGTCATTGTGTCAGTGTGCTGCCGACACACTTATAAAGTGCCGCACTGGCACAGCACTCCGAAGTGTGCTAGCACACTGTGCTTAGCACGCACAGGTGCTGCCCATCACTATTTGTATTCATCTTGGTTTCGGAAAAAATCATTCAAAAGCATTTGAGACTCCCAACAACTAAACTAATTGATGCGTCTTTGACGCTCCTCACTTTTTTAGTTTTAAGGAAACTCATGTTGTCAAACTAGCTTGTCATCGATAGCGCGCGTAAAACGGTATCCGCAAAAAAATCCTAATTGCGGCGTTAATTTTTGATGTATGAATTTAGTGCTGCATAAATTCGATTATTAATTCATCAATTAGTGTTGTGAGTTCAATTTTGAACTGAAAATCACCAATCCGATGGTATAGAGGCGGTATAAGTATAAAAACTCTCTACCGGCCAGTTCATTCTCTATTTTAGGTTTGATTTTTTTGATGCCGCTTTCTTTCTGGGCCAATAAAGTAAGTTATCATATTGAATCTTTACCATGAACCACTTGTAGGACACAAGGATGTTGTTAACAGGCCACAATATGTATATAAATAGATGCAGTCTGCAATCATGGTTTGGAATCGTGGTTTGTTGACATTGACTTGGCAACATGAGTTTTGTTAAAGGGGAGACGAGATAGCATTCTTCTAGAAGAACTGGTGCCATACACATACGCTCATGTACGTGTATGTCGCCCATCCATTACTTCTATATCTTTGGGTGCATATTCTTCTTCACAATTTTCAGGAGTTTCTTAATAACTTATCAGTATTTAAAACGGTAGGTAACTTACAGAACTTGTAACATGTCGGAGATGAAAAAACTTCATAATGTTACTTAAATATGAGATATAGAACATCCAATTGTAAGAATTGTGAATATGTGACCCAAAATACTAATGCCGGTTCATTTTGATAAATCGAAAAAATAAACGCGCCTTACTAAACACCTAAAATGTCGAATGTGTAGACACAGAACGAAATGCGAAGACCTGGCGAAAACATATTTTCGTGAAAAGTCAATATTCTTCAAAATCAGATAAAAATGTGGGGGCTTACAAAGTGTAAGAAATTTAGAAATTCGCTACAATGTAAAAGCAAAGTTACGACACTGTTACCTGTAATGTAGATTTGACAGTTCTATGGTATTTTCTTAGAGAAAAGTGCACTAATATCTACCACACATCGTTTCGAAACCATCCCGTGGGATTTTGGGATTTTACAAACTTTGATACGTCTTCAGTAAAAATGTAGCAAATTTGTAACAATGCTGCCACTTCAATTCTGTGTATTTTTCGTACACAATGTGTCGCCCCTGTAACGTTAATAGCACCAACAATTTAATAACATTCTATTTGTATTATTTGCCATATACAGTGAAAAAAAAGTATAAATTTCAAGCATTTAATAATTAAGTAAATAAATAAATACATTTTAAGGGATGATTTCGTGTTTAAAACTTACAGGGAGCTTAAACCATTGCTAATCAAAGATCCAGGAAGTAGGAAAATGGGCTCCACATTATCTGAGCGACAAACAACTAGAAAAACAGAAAACAATGCGAAGTTTTGCTCTCTTGGAGACGAAACTGAACTGACCTAGGGATGTTAAGTGGGTAAACTTCGAAAACCTGAAGCGCAAAAAGGCAAAAGTTTACAAAAGGCTACCATAAACATCGACCGCAAGATCGAATTACTAAGTAAAGAAAACAATGTTGGGCACTTGATTGGATCAGAAGGGTACTGTTTACCATGCAATTTTAAAACCACTAGAAACATTTCATACCGGTCGCAATCGGAAACATTATCAATTGAAATCATGCATTGATGAAGAAAATTGGGCTACAAGACACGGAAAATTATTTTTGCAACAAGTACAGCGAAAGTGATGTTGACAAATGGCTTTATGACTAGATTATCTTAAATGTGAACGATTTTTCTGGAACTGTGGAAATACAGATACAAACAAGGTATAGCGAGTGATGGTGCATATTTTATAACTTTCTCACAAATCAAAACATTTTTATTCAAAAAAAAACCCTAGCGCATCAAAACCGTTAGAAACACTATCTAATGTTCGAAGAACAGTAGAGGATTTGTGCAGATTTTGAGCGGTTATTCTACCACTAGCTACTTAAGGACAGCCTAAGTAATAATAGACCCTAAGTCGATTAAATGTCGATGACTGTATCGAAAGTTACAGCGATAGAAAGGTGTTTGGAGGTGCCATCCAAAAAATGGAAGGGTTTACAGCGGTTGGACAAAATGTGACCTGAACTATAGCGCAGACTAACTGAATTTAGTCGGGAGGTGTTTACATCGATCTGACAACAAATGTGGTCAAGTCGAATTTAGTCCTCGTTTGTACGTGACAGCTGTGATTTTGTTCAATTTTAGTTCATACACTGTAATTATATTTTCATATGTCTCTCAGACGTGATTATTCAAATGATTTTGAGTCAAACGAGAGGGCTGCGAGCTTAAATTCAACGTACATGTATTATTAATAGTCGCGCGAAAATCAAGGCTTAGGTCGGGTGTGTTTACAATGATATAGTCCACGACCTATTTTAGGTCACTTGAAATCGTGTACTGACCTATCGCTTGGGTCGGGTGCTGAGTGTTGACAGCAGATGGACTAAATAATTTAGTTGAAATTCCGTGTATAGTCCGCGGATTAAACGTCTGCTGTAAACGCTATCATTGTTTACTTATTTTCATTGCAAATGTTTATGTAAGCATTAATTGGTACGAAAATAACAAAAACGCCTCATGCTGTCAGCTCTTTGCTTGCACCGAAACCAAAAATATGTCACATTTACCACACGTTGAAGTCAACCTACTCTGCGAATTTCGTATTGATTCGATGACTGCATTGGAAGTTATAGGGATAAAAAGAAATTTAGGGCTACCACCTGTAAAAGTTTTCAAATTTTCGAAATCGTAATATAGGTTTTTTATTATTTTATTATCACTGCAAGATCACTATAGTTTGAACATTTTATGATAAAATCTCTTACTAAAGATATGCAAAAAAAAATACAAAAGCAGCCATAGCTGGCAACCCTATAATTTTTCCCAACTAGATTTCTGCTGAGTATTGTCCACAACAAGCTGAGTTTGCCATATGAGTTTCATTATGATTCCACGACTGCACTTGAAGCTAAAGGGAAAATAAATTTATTTTCCTGAGCGAATTTTCAAAATTTCATACACTAAAATTACCATAGCTGGCAGTTCCAACCGAATTTTTCAACCAAATTTATGTCAAATGTGGCTTAAAATAGGGTTCAGCTAGTCTGCGAATTTCATCAAAATCTGGTGACGGAATCAGAATTTATAGGGCCAAAAGCAGTAATTTTTCTTAGTAATTTTTCAAGATGACACCACTGGCACAGAATTACCCAAATTGCAAAATCGCTTCTATAAAAAAAACCAATACATTCTGTGATCTTCAACTGTATCTGACTATTGGGTTGTGAGTTCCCTTGAACAGAAGTTTTTGATGTTAAAAATATAGGTAAATTGGGGAAGGGTTATTAGTTGTGCCCATCGTAAATATTCAAATGTTTTACTTTGACTCTGTAGACAAAGCATGAGATACATATATGAGTTGCTTTTTTCGAGTCGATGATTTGAAGGTTTTCACTTTCAGTGCCTGCCCTAGCTATAGTGTTGCCAACACGCTCACCAAAAACTACAACTTTATAGTATCAATACGTCCTGAAAATTTCATAAAAATTTAATAACTCTGTCAAAAGTTATCGCAATTTAAAAATTTTCAAAGCGCAGTGGCGTGCCATGATAGTTTATCATAGGGAAGCAGTTAGACTTGAGCTATGCTTTTTGCAAATTCGTTACGTATTAATAGAACCCCTCCTGTTGACAATTTTTAACATCGCTAATATAAAAACTTTTAGGAGTTACGAACGTGGACGTGAGAGTACATATGAGTATTATCAGTATTTTAATTCCCATGCTACCAATATATAATTATTTTCTGTTTAAATAGATAGTTGCAAAAATTATCTTTTGGCAAACATAAGTATAAATTAGCGAAGCTGCAACAACAAGCTATGTAAATAAAACATTTTCAAATAAAGCTACTGCAACAATAACAACAACAGTGATGATTATGCACATTAAATGTTTATAGTCCTTCACGCATAAAGAAAATTTCAATATTCTAGTACTTATAAAAAATAACAGTAAAATAATAACATTCCCATAACGAAAAGCATATATTTTTATATATTTTAAATAACAGTAAGTAAATATAAAATAGATGAAGTGATAGTTTTTATAAATCGAATTTGATGAGCAAATTCATGTATACTTTATTTAAAATTTAATGCATATTGTCTTTCTTATTTTGATTCCAAGAAAACCTTTTCAAACATGATTTTAAGAAAACATTTTCAATGGGCTTTATCGCCAAGTCACTTAGTCACTCTTCATCTGTACTATTCCTAAGGTTTAATCCTTTTTAAGCAAGAAAACTGCGCTTTGCGGACGCTTTTGTTACACTATCTCTTGCACTCGTTACTTGTAATGTTAGAACTAAACAAACTAGTTTATAAAATTGTTTTAAACTATTTTCTGAGTTTTTGTTGGTAGAATATTCAAAAATATCTTACTCATATAATAATTATTTTTGCTCATATAATAATTATAATTATGCGAAATGGCTTAAGATGTTCATTATTATTATCAACATATGATAATCCATAACAATATCAAAAATTTAGATTTTTTTAAATTTTTGCGACACGTTTCATGCAAAAAAATCATCAGTTACCACTTGATAAATTTATTTCAAACCATCAGTTTTTGATTTCGAATGTCTGGCGATAAGGGTTATAGTTTCAAGCCAAAATGTGGGTATCATAGAACTCTTTCACACAAAAATCAACCGGCCTGAGCTTTTATAATCATCATTTAATCATCATCGATAATATATTTTGAAATGCATGAAAAAATAAACAGCAATGAAACTCACTTCTTGCGCCTATTAACATACTCGTATCTTTGCTAGCAATAGTATGACTACATCTCATCATTAAACCAAGAGTACTCATAAATGTCATGGATAGTAATAATAATAAAAATGTCGAATTGACTATTCGCATAAGAAAATAATTATTGCGATTCATGATGGTCCCTCCGTCACGTTTCGTTTTCGAACTTAGAATTCATGGTGAATGATTTTGTCCATTAATATCCTTTTTATTCGCGCATACAGACTTGTGTGAGTGAGAAAGTAAAATAAAAATCTCACTTTTGACGTTTCATATTCATTTTCTCATAATCAAAATGAATTCTTTTCATCACAATTCAAGTTGGATCTGTTAGTAAGATGTATGTTAAGTAGAAATGTAATCAGAGTAAAGTAAACATAATTTGTCTTCTTTGTGTTGTTATGTGATCCAGTGCGATATTTACTGGTTGCTAGGTTCATGATTATGTGAAGAGGGCGGGAGTATATTTTTACTGATTTTCGAAAAAAATAGTATTCAACTCGTTTTGCTGTAAATTAATTCATCATTTGTATATATATATATATATATATATATATATATATATATATATATATATATATATATATATATATATATATATATATATATATATATATATATATATATATATATATATATATATATATATATATATATATATATATATATATATATATATATATATATATATATATATATATATATATATATATATATATATATATAATACTAGTTTTGTGGCTAAACGTATACATATGTTTCATTACGTTGGTAATACATATATACAAGGTTTCAATAATATACTAGCATTTTCACGTAAGATATAAATGAAGCTTTGAAAATTGGTTAAATCTAGGAAATAAAGGAGAGGGAAATCATTCTGGAAAGGTATACGCATACAAAGAAATTTAAATACAAATTCAAATGCTGTTTCCGCTTAAAACCCTATGTAAACATAAAAATTAGGGGAAAGGTAGATTTTGGTGTGAACCTTGATACTGTCGTACTGAACAAAGTGTCAAAAGTCCCCATCGATCCGAATGCTGCATTACATTTTATACTGGGTCAAAGGTCACCAAAAGTGATCTTTCCTTAATATCTCACTAATGGTATCGTCTACAGAAAAACAATGTATGACCAATTTGTAGCTTGGAAAATTTAACCACAACCATTTTTAAGATATATTGATCTAAGCTCAGTATCCACTTTCTCATGTTGATATTATCTGATTTTGATTACGACTTGGAATCTTTGTGAGTTTGTTTTTCTATGTTTAAAAGGCCCATAAAAAACATATATACATACGAACATATCTACCACACTCCAGGCTAGGTGGAAAAGTGTGCTCCGAAAAGTTTCCTAACCCCCACCCCCCTTGCCTTAAAACTTCGAGGGACGTCTACTCGCTACTCTCTTGTTGGATATAAACTGAATTTCTGCTTTCTGTAAGGGATGAAAGAGCAGAAGAAGATAACAACAATGCATTTGAAAATAGGTTTTGTAACGTATCATGGCCCTGTGACGTCATGCACAGGATAGGAGTATGAAAAAGTAAGATAATATCACGGAATAATTTTGTCAACGCTCATTTTTGATATTATGGGAGCTCAATCCCCTGCAGATTATCCCCGAATAATCAGTTTTTTGTACCAATCCTGTGATGAATGCATAGCGTCAAAGCCTCGAGACCAATTTTTACCTGAAATTACGTGACCTTGTCCTGATCGTTCATGGGATAAGACGGTATGGAAAAAACAACAGAGATATAGAATGTGCTGTTCTTCGTGTCAGAGTATCAACATAACTGAAAAAGAGTCGACTAATATCTGGCTTTGAAGTATTTTCAGATTTTGATAAAAAAAAATTATGCACCCATTTATTACTAGTTTCTTTAGCTATGAATGAAAAAAATTGCAAATATAATGATATTGTTATTCTGGACTGGAATTAATATTCTATTTTTACTAGAATTACAATTTTGTAATAATAAATGAATTAATTACAAATACATTATACTAAAAGCTAATAAGTTCCGTGGTGAAAAATTTAAAGGAATTTTTTTAATTTCGAAAGGAAAATACGATTTTTTTTTTATTTTATCAAATCAAACTATTATTTGTAAATAAAAATTAGGAATTCAAAAAATATCTAGCCTGCAATAGAATTTTTCTAACTACATTTAAATATTTTCACGTTTCAGTTGAAATCAAAAAGTTTAACCGATTTGGATATTTTGGATTCGATATCATGCCAACGAAGTACAACGATAGATCCGCAAAAACAACGAGTAAGTATAAACTTGAATAATATAAACCTTAAATCATTCGTACGATAATCGACTTAATGCCTAGTACTATACTCTTCGCGAAACGAATTCAACGGTCGAATCCCATACAAATAGAGCTTTTCAATTCGTCAGTAAAGTTCTTTTTGTATGGGATTTGACCGTTGAATTCGTTTCGCGAAGAGTATAGTACTAGGCATAATGACGAAAAAGAATAGCGAAAAAATTATCTGTCAAGTGATACGTAATGATGAGTGATATTGGATGTAAATGCATAAGTGATTGGAAAAGTGGTACTTTTGAAACTAATTTTTACAATGATCGTGTTTCTCCCTCAATCATATTCTTTAGTACGATGCATTTTCGTCATTTGGACAATTATCGTGTAATTAAGTCAAATAAGGTTTATTCAGAATAAAGTGAATGACACCTATCAATCATCCACAAGTAGAAATACATATTTTAAAATTGTAACTCAAAAGTAACTAGACATGAAATAAATGTTCTTCGTTTAATATACTTTACATGCATGATAAGTGATATGATGCTTTGATTTAAGTTAGTCATTCACTAAATAAGGTACAAATTACACATAAAATACCAAAGAAGGTTGAAAAGGAATGTCTAAAAAACTGAAATAAATAAAAATAACAATCATACAAATAAATTAAAAACAATCAGTAAATAACAAATAAATAGCACATTGACACAAAGCTAAAGCTGGCTTGGAAAATGGAGGGTCTGCAGGATGACTTGGAAAATGTTGGAGAAAACAGATTGCTTATGCTTTTGAATATCCTGTAGCATCTATTTACCGGCTCATTAGCTGCGTTTTCAAACAAGATTCCAGCTACCGCAAGCATATTTGAGTACATTCATATTCGTACACAGGTGAAATCTCAAAGGACCTTGTAACCTGCAAGTTTTTAAATTCTTTGGCATGTCTTTTGATGAAGCCTAGCTGCTTGTTTGTATGGGAAATAATATTGAAGCGGAGTTTCTCATCTAGGATAACACCGAGGTCAACAATGTTATCAACTCGAGCTAACAAATTATTGCCAAGAAAGTGCGTGTTGTGTCTGATCGTCCATTTTCGGGAAAAACCTATTACCTGGCACTTATCAATGTTGAGAGAGAGAGAGAGAGAGCTTATGTTCATTGTGACAACGATCAAGTGAATCAAGTTTAGATTGGAGAAAGAGTGCATCAGGCTTAAGCGGCCCCTAGACGGTTAATATTATTGTGACAATATATTGAACAATATTATTGCTGGGCGCCCCAGACGTTGCAATATTTTTGGGCGTTGTTCAATTTTTCGGTAGCATTCGACATTTTTGACAAAATTACTCCAAACGTTGTCTATGCCAAGAACGACGGTATACAACTGAACCAATATTGCAAACTAAAAATCAAAACCTTTTTGATTCACTAAATATATTGCACAATCCTTCAATACGATTCATAGACGATCAATATTATTGTACATATTGGGCAAAAATATTGGCCGCTTTAGATTCAATGATATGATTAACTTTGAAATCGTCTGCGTAAAGTAAATGAAGTATATTTTTTAGGACATCATATTGTTTGGAAATAAATAATAATATTTTAAAAAAAAAGTGTGCCAAAGATGGTCCCAGAGGTAGCAAAAAAGTTTTTCGATAAAAGTCCTTGAATTTAAGTAAGCTAGGCTAAGCAAAAATACGCTAAGTAAAAAGTAGAAATACGACAAAGCCGAATTTCGGAAACTTTACGATTAAGGTGGAACGGTCAACTCTGTCAAATTTCTTACTAAAACTGGTGTAGAATGCGTCAATTTACTATCATTTCTCCATTTTACACAGAACGTCAGAGATTAGGACTGTCAAATTCGTGGTAGTTGAGTAATTTTTTCTCAAGCCATTTTATTGCTCATTTTGAACAAGCCGAGAAAATTTATCGTAGACAGCCTTTTCAAGATGTAATGCCAATATCAGAGAGAGTTATAATGTGCTCTACATAAACTAAGACAAGAAAATTGGAGGAAGACCATCAGGCCCAGGACCTATGTTTCAGTTGGGTTTCAAAATAGCTTCACGTATATCTTTACGTAAAATTTCTACGTGATCAACAAAAACCGCTGTAGCTAAATCAGAGGGTCCAATATTTGGGTCCAATTCATTAAAAACTTTTTAGAAACCAACTGCGAATAAATCATATATCTCTGGAAGAAGAAGAAGTTATATTATTAAGGAATATTAAGGATGGATTGTGTTAAATAAGTTTGAAGCTCTTCTGGGTTGGATCAGGAAAAATGCCTAGCAGTTAGTTGAAGGGGTGCAGATATCTTGCTGCTAGCTTTGAAGGCATTATTTCTTTTTACCGTAGTAGAAGCAATGTTTGTGGCAGTCTGACTGAAAAGCTTGGAGGGATTTTGACTAATCATTTCGAAAAGTCTGCTTGGAGAGAAGAAAAGTACGTGTTAAATGCTGGGAGAATCAGTACATATTTATTATTACTAGTAAAACCATTGGAAAAGCCGCTTAAAGAAGAATCACTTGTCCTGAAAATCATTGAGCAATTGAGCGTTCAAGAAAATTGGTGATGAGTGAGTCTAAAGAAGGAAAATAGGCAAAGGTGTAATGTTGTCTTACAATTTTCTGTTTCTGCCTACTGCTAGTGTTGTTGGTGATGTTTTCCAGGGGCTGAAAGTTACTCATTTTCAGTTGATGATGCTCTTTATTCCACGGAAGCTCGTAAAAAGCCAGACATATTTTGTAGAGGTGAAGATCTTGGTAATTTACTTTTGCGCTGGGAAAATTTTTTACGTCGTACTCGTAAAGCCGTTTACGTTTTGCGTGTAGCGGAAGACTAAGCTCCGACGATTTGAAGAATAATGATCCGGCAATAATTCGAGGTTTTAACTCCGGCTAAAATTCTAATATGTATGTATATATATATATATATATATATATATATATATATATATATATATATATATATATATATATATATATATATATATATCAAGATATATATATATATATATATATATATATATATATATATATATATATATATATATATATATATATATATATATATATATATATATCAAGATATATGTATATATATATATATATATATATATATATATATATATATATATATATATATATATATATATATATATATATATATTTATATATATATATATATATATATATATATATATATATATATATATATATATATATATATATATACGCTATGAAGATGGAAAATATTTTCAGTAGCATCATTCGGTTCAGAAGGAAGGAAGAACAAGTTTTACTTTGCTTACTTTGATATTTGAACTGAAATAGACAGCATGCGTCTAGCTATATCATAAGATGCCACGAGAGAAGCAAATAATCTTCAGCTCTTTGAGAGTCATATGTGAAGCAGTTAGAGGATGCGGAAAGTAGCTATCTGAAGATGATAATGATCTTCAAGTAGAAAATGCAGAGGTATGAACCACTAAAATCTGTCAGTAATGGCGAACAAAGGCAGACAGTATGCAGTACGAGTCAAGTTAGGCTAGAAAGAATAATCTTACCAAAATTTGGTGGGAGCTATGGAGGTTGTAGAACCTTCATCGTTTTTTTTTAATTCTATTTTTTTTTAAAGTCGAATGACTACAGTACCTCAAGAGTCGTTTGGTTGGAAAAGCTTCAAGATTTTTTCAACATTTTCAGGTAAACAATAACAATTATGGAGCAGCTCGCTTATTTTCGAACAATACTTTCAGCTCAAAAACAAACGAGCCATAGCCTGGATATATCTAATTCAATGTTCCAGGACAGTAATGAACACAGCATTCGCATTCTTAGCCAATATGAAAAGCATCAGAATCAATACCGATCACTGGGACTTATTAGTGTATTAGTGATATACATGTTAAGTCGGAAGCAGGATCAAGAATCAAGCAAAATATGGATAATTTCTTGAGGATCGTCAGTTGGCACTCCAGCCACACTTAAATTCATGGAATTCTTGACCAGACGATTCATAACTTTGGAGACATTTACAAATAGGACACATAAATTTAACGCTTTGCTACTGCTGTCAAAAAAACTACTTCACATATGAGTGCGAAAAATTTACAAAGTTTAAAAAAAAAACGAAATTTAAAATGAGCTAAGAATTAACTATCAAAATTTAATAAACACTTTTTTTTTATAAAATTACTTACTAAAAGCTTAAGTAAAATCTTTCGATTTTAAAGGAATGCATGCAACTGAAAGATTATTCGAAGTTAAACTCAGCTACAAATACTAAACTTTATGATATTAAACCGTTCGCCCTGGACTCAAAAAATATTTCATGTCTCCTGAAATAAAAATTAGCGCGTTAAATATGCTGGAAGTAGACATGTCAGCAATAATTTTACAGTATTCAAAACATTTTAATGCTCATTTTCAGTTTCAGGTAGAAAAAAATTGGCAAAAAGTTTAAAATCATTTCGAGGGACTATTTTTCGTTTGGATTACAGTATTTACAATCTTTTATCTAAAGGACTAATTGTTGCGCTTTGAACAGTGAAATAATATGTTTTTGAAAATAGTCGTCGCATTGAACATTTTTTGATTTAGCGAAAAAAAACTTATTATCTTCTTTTAGAATCCTTTCATTCGTCCTTCTCATTTCAAATGAATTCAATTAACGAAGAGATTTTCTTACAGAAATCTATGCATCTTACTTTTTTATTGGCTGGATTCATTTATTTTTTTGATTATTTGACACCGAACATCAGACTCAGACACCAGAAACTTCACTAAATTTGTTGTGGGAACAATTTATCAACTTTTAACCCACTTTTCTCATTTCTCTGCTCTTTTCAATGCCACCGATCTACTTCAATTTGAAGTCTGAACATAAGGAATCACCGCACTCAACAGCAACAACGATACCACCGACATCATCGTGGTCATCTTCGTCGTCATCGACCACCCATCATCATCACCATCATCATTTTTGGAATAGTAGTTGTGGTGGTGGATGTGGTAATCGCTTAACAACAACAACAACTAGCAATACAACTTCTTGCAACAAAATCTGTTGTCTTGGATCTTTCGGTTCAACGACAACAGCAGCTGTTGCCTCGCAAACGTATTCTTCTATATCACCATCCCAATCATTTACTTGCAATAATTTAACTGCTGCTACATTGTCATCTGTGTTGTTGTCATCGTCGTCGTCGCCATCAGCGACAACAGCTCATCAATCTAATCCACATCATACTCAAACAAATGTTTCGTGTAAAAAGAAATCATCATTTATGAATAGGAACAAAAAACCACTTCTGTCTAGAAGTCAGGTGAGTAGTAGACTATGAGTGAATTGCAGTAGACTTGATGTTGAGTTGTAGTAGATTTTGAGTTTATTTAGAGTAGATTTTTGAGCAATTCCTGTTTAGTATTTCATGTTGCATTATTGATTATGATGTTTGGGAATCATTGTTTTATCCATTCTTTGGAAGAGTGTATTTTTTAAATTGGTGACATCTACAGATGTTTTGAAACTTGCGTCGCTGAGTAGGCAAGGCACCGATTACTAGAGCATCCTGTCCTAGGTTCAAATTCAACCACGATCACGTACTTAGCTTTGTGTTAACCTAGCTGTAAGTATTTGAGTCTAACCTTAAATATAGTGAGCTATGGAACTAGTTCCTGGTCATTCGTATGTATCGACTGTGAATAAAGTCTTTACCAAAGTCAACTACCGATCATGCAACGGGTTATATACAACTAGGTTAGCCTCAAAGCTCGGTATCTTACCATGGTTGACGGTGCATGGCTTAATTCAAACCAGGGACCAGGCATGCCAGTAGCGGGCGCTATAATACATGCTTACTGCAAAAGACATTACTTCCAACTTCTTTAACTCTTCTCAAAAGTTTAGTAGAGTGGCATCAGTTCAGCGGTAACATTAAAGCAAATTTAAAATCAAAACAATAATTTTCTTTCTCCTAAAATTGTAAAATGTAGTATTCGAAATTATTCAAAGCAAAAACGTACAATAAAGTCACATCAACAATCAAAGTGACAAAAAAAAATTAAAAAATTCTTAATATATCAATAATGCAACATTGCATTCTTTCAGTCGGAAACAAATGAATGCTTTACTGACTTCTTTATCGAAGTGTTAATACATATGCAGTAGTTGTTCAGCCTTGAAAATGATAAAAACATGGAGAAAATGTAGAAATTTCTGTGCTTTTTGGAAAGAAAGCACTTTCATTTACTAAGATGTCCCGCAGGTGCATAAGTGAGACGACACAAAAGTGAAAATGCTTGTATTTAACAGGAGTACTCTAAGTAGAATACGTGAAGCGAAGAATGCTTTGAGTGAAAATGACAGATTCAAACAGAGCACAAATTATCCATATCATTGTGAAAAGAGGATTTCTTAACTTAATGGAGATACATAAATTGAAGATGTTTAGAAAAGTTAAAACGAAAATTCTATTCAATAGAATAGCCCATGCCACTTTAGTGCTTGTTTTTTAGCAATGTCATCCTTTTTGAGCAGGTAGAAGGATATTTGTTTATAGCCAAATTCTTCTATTTTTCATTTAAAGTGCCAATGCTTTAAACAACATTTCTTTGACAACATCTTCGTCTTGGCCACAACAAAGTAAAACAGAAGCACTAAATTCTTATGTAGATACACATATGTTGAAGCATATCATACAAACGATACCACATATGATGCATATTAGTAAGACAAGCCGTTACAGGATAAGTTTAGAAAATTTTACGACAATATCGACCGATATGACGGTAGGAAAACGTGTTTTTTGGTTCGGTTTGGTAGCGCGTAAATAGCAATTCAATCGACTTTAAGGTTTAACTCGATACGTTGCTTCGGCCTGTGATACTATAGCTTCGCTGAACTTGCTACTGAAAACTACACGGGCTATTCGACTATAAATTGAGCTGCTTCTTGAAACTTTTCCGTCTTTTTCGAAGAAAACATATTTTATGATGGTTGATTGTACCGTAGAGCCACAACAGTATTACTTATGTTGGTAACATATGTTTAACGTTATTGTTCTCGAGGAATCAGTGGTGTTTTTTTGTATTTTTTAGGGACCACGAAAATATTTAGGAAAACTACTAATATTATATGATGATAAGAAGTTTTAATATTTATTTTATTGAATGTTGAGTACAAACACTGTTTTATTTGAAAAATACAAAGAAAACTTCTGAAAAGCTGCGTTGGACAGGTTTCTCAATAGAAATTATCTCGAAACAATTGAAAATATATTTTAAACTTCGAGTCTGTCGAAGATTGCAATTGACTACACACTGCAACTAATAGAATATCAATTAAAACTCTCCATGTTACTATTTTGACCAACAGGCTCTCACCATAATATTTTTATGCTTATTCTACAAGAATATTGACTACATGGAATCAATATTATCCTGCCTGAAGAATGAATGGGCCTTTTAAAAATTATATATAATTTTGATCTTTACCTGTGATACCATCAAGTAAACGTTTTCTCAAAGCTTAAAAGATCTACTAGCATTGATCCAACATCATTGAAAAATTTCTATTGTTGTTTTTTACGTCTTCCTTTCTTCGATTTTTCTCTGACCGTAGCATCATCTCCCTGATTGACTCCGACTTCACAGGACCAAAGAGAAAAGCATGTGTGGCTGCATTCTAAAGTGTCGAGCATGCAGAGAAGTCTATACGCGGGTGGTGTGGTAGACTCTGCCTTTCCCTTTGCAATTAGAGTAAGTCGGGCCACTTTCCAGGATGACGGAAAAACACCTGCCAGTAAACATTCATTATGCATACCACCACTACTTTTAGAACTTCTGCAGGAATATTCTCCGGAGTTGGGACTTTTTGGTCCTTCATTCTGACGCTCGCGTAGCGTAGTCCTTCTGCATTAAATAGAAGCATATCTTCCAGGCGGACTGTGTGATCGTTTTTTGCTTTCACCTGGTGCACCAGGAACAGTGAATCTAAAATATTCCTAAGGACATCCGTCTGCAGGGGTGGACCGGGGCCAATGCGGCCGAGCCTATCCGATACTATTTTTAAGCATTGGCCCCATAGCTCTCGGTCCACTTCTTCGTATAGAGTTTGCCTCATTTGCTTCTTCCTCCGCTTTATAGATATTCCTTTTTTTGCCTTTTTGTAGGTCGTGTCAAGTAGCAACGTTTCTGTTCGTCCAATAGATCGCTGTGTGCTGCGCATGCGCGCTAGAGATCTTCGCCTCAGTTCCGCTATCTCTTCAGTCCACCACACCAATTAGCGTTCTATTTACCCGGTAGCGACTTCCGAAGAGGCATCGATGCATCGCACGCTCTCCGCACTGAAAAAAATCCACATGGCTCCCAGCGCCATAATTACATGGGGCAGAAATTATAGCCCCACACGCTATTTTACATAGTGCCATGAGCCATGTCAGCTTCAGTTGAAGAAGATAGCTCCAATTATAACTCGCAGCCATACTGTATGAGGTGACTTATAAATGTGAGTATCAACGATAGAAGCACTGTGGCCAGATTTGGCTAATTCCTGCCAATTTTGCTATCTAAACGTTGAAACGGCGGGGGAAGATTTTTGATTTCGCGGGTTGGTGGATTTAGGGCTATATAATGTATTTGAAAAACTGAATTTGGGCTATATATTGCTTAAAAAAAACTATATTTGAGATGTATATTGTTTTGAAAAACTATATTTGGGCCATATTTATTTTTGAAAAACTATATATGGGGTACATATTATTTTTGAAAACTCTGTTTGGGTTATACAGTAAAACCTTTAATCGGGACACATCGGACCACCTGAACAATCGAACTTTAAAAATACCGCGCATACAATTTCTTAAAGAAAATTAACTCTGCACTGAAAAAACACATAGCGCCAGACGCCATGTACTATAGTCATCTATGCCATGTACTATAGTCCTCCACGCCATGTACTATAGACCTCCATGCCATGTAATGGCGTGGAGGACTATATAACATGGCGTGGAGGGCTATAAGCATAGCGCCTGCTCCTATGTACTTTTCGCCATATACTATGGCGTGTGACGCTATATTTTATCACAATCCCCAAATCGACTATGTACATGGCGCCAGAAGTCTATAAATTATGGCGTCTGGCGCCATGTGTTTTTGCAGTGCGCATTCCATCCATGGTGAAATTTATAATCGTACCTATTTTCCCTGACCTCATCAGTAAAGCCATTGTGAAGAGACTACAACAGCTTCCATCAGTCCAACTTCGAAACACTCCTCCCGAATATCTTCCGTCTAGAGTTCTTTCCTCCGACAACCAGAAGATGATCTAGTTGTACTCACTCCCAGCGTACCCCTCCATCACTCTCCAGTCCTTTGCCACCATGGACAACGACTCCGAAACAAAAGTTATATCAGGAATGGACTCACCGAAGCCTGGTCTGCGGTAGATTGGTGTTGAGCCCATGTGTTACCACCACCATACTCAGCCTGGACACCCTCCCTTAAATCTGATTGAAGTGCTCGTTTTTGATAAAGAGTGTTTCACAAATTTGGTTTGCGGTATCCATAATAACATTAATTATGAAATTGAATAAGAAAAGTTAATTAACTAAACTTATGACATTTGAAAAAAAGAACTAGAAACAGCAATTTGATTACGGGAGGCATTCAAAAAGTATCGGAACAACAAAAGGTAAACTTATATTAAC
The DNA here is from genome assembly GCA_947369275.1 of Nemotelus nigrinus. NCBI lineage: Eukaryota > Metazoa > Arthropoda > Insecta > Diptera > Stratiomyidae > Nemotelus > Nemotelus nigrinus. The sequence goes on along the minus strand of OX376373.1, from coordinate 91,230,277 downwards.
CATCCTAAAAATCCGAATGATAAAACGTTATTTCATTATGCGCAGAATAACCAGTTTTCTGCGCAGCTGACAAGAGCAAACAACCAAATGAAGATGTGTAGCTTATAATCGAGGGAACAGTAAAAAATTATAGCAAAAATGAATCAAAACAATGTCAGAAAATAATCGTGACTCCATCCTCGCAGCAGAAAAATGAAATTTTTTTCTTTAGTTGGGACAAATAAAATCAACCTTCTTAATTTACATCGCAATAGGATTGAAGTTAATAAAAATCTATATTTGTGAAGCTAACCACAGTAAAGGATGTTTAAGGTGATTAATAGTCCCAACAATGTAGCAGCTGGATGTGACAAAATGAAAGTAGATTATTTGAAGATTATAGGATATATTATTGCACCTCACCTAGTCTTAATAATTAATGATCATTTATTGTACTTTGCCTTCTGTACTGAAAGTACACTTATTGCTTTAATCATCACAAAATTGATGATTTTGATGTCTTTGACAGTTAGAAACCCAGCTCACGTATAAATGCGCTCAGCAAAATTTTCGACCGGATTATAAATAATTCCGCTGTAGAATTCGGTAAAAACCAATATGGATTTTTGTCTGAAATTAACACTAGGTGTGCTTTAATTGATGTCCAGCATTTGATAAGCATTTAATAAGAAAAAGAATTTTATGTAACAACAATCGATACGGTTGATTTCAGCATCCTAATGACAGAACTAGGTACTTCCTGAACTACACGTACATCTAATGAATGAACTTGGCATTAGTGGTATGGCGAATAGCTTAATAAAAAATTAACTCGAAATCCCAAATATTGGTATAGGTCAGGGCTTGATTTTAGGGCTAACTCTCTACTTGCTGTATGCCCAAAGCTTCAGTAATCTTCGATTAAGTTCCAAATATATTTTTTATGCAAGTAACACACTCATTCTGAATGCCAGGGAAGACTCGGAAGTATTATAACGAAAGATTAACGATGCCTTTAATAACTATTAAAATTAGCTTCTTGGTACCAAAGTAAAAATTAGCTAAGACAAAACGCATTACTTACATTTCTAAACAAAAGAATAGAAACGAGGCATCGTTAACTACATACTAATGTGTAGACAGAATTGAAAAGACTAAATATCTATGAGTGTTGATTGATGATAAGCCTTCTTGTTTGAACCACATTTTAAAAATGAAGTCTAAAATTTACGCCATCAATGGTTTCCTAAACGCACGAATCATTTATATTTAGCATTCAGAAAGACAATTTATGCTTTCATATATCAAAGCGTCATCTATGGGACATTAAATTGGACTCAGACGTCTTCCTCAAACTTTTATATGTTGAATAGCACGCTTCCTATGTAGTAGTGAAGCGATCAAAGAAGTTCACCATTAAAAAAAAAGAACTCCAACTTTCTAGCTATGTATGTAGCATAACAAAAAAGGTATCATTATCGCAAGTTATAGTGCAGAAAAAAAAGTCATACGGCAAAACTTTTCTCTTGTGATATTGTTTTTTCGTTTCGAATTTCTATTTACCTCCTCTTGCGCCAGTGCTGGCACTGTATGAGCCATAAGAGGTAAACTAACATCATTAGTTGCATTCGTTTATTAGCTAAAACCTAATTTTTGCTGTTTTGTATTCGCTTCCTGATAACTAACTTTCTCATTTTTATCAGCCAATTATTAACTTTATATTTCCTATGACTCCCTAAGCAGCATGAACAAAATTCTACAAACATTTTGATGAAAATCTTCTTGCCTTTCGTTTCCATTTTTCCTACCCTTTCAAGCGAATGATGACAAATAAATACGCATCGTATACTGGTATATGCTAAAATTACTTGTCGGCTTGTAAATCATACTGACCGTTCTTGCTTGGTACTAAAAAAAAAACAAAAAAAGCTTTTTATTTCCTGGCTAACAAATTTTACTTCAGGTTTTATTATGTCGTCCATTTCAAGTCTTATTTCCGTAAATGAGCATTTTCATCCAATTAAATAAAGCCATTTAATCTCTTCCATTGAAGACAGATGTATCATGTATAACAACAATAACAAGAAATAGTGTCCATAAAATCTTATGCATTTAGTTGCACTTACTCTTAAGGCTCCGTTGTGAATAAGAAAATGCTTGGTCTCCTCCAGGGTCCTGCCAACTTGTAAATGTGTATCATACGAGGGCCGTTTGATAAACCCCTGGCCCAAGTGATAAAACGTGGTTTTACGAAAATGTTTTTGCTGTCGCTAGATAGATGGCACTTTCGAACGGTCCCATGCATTTTTTCAAGTTTCTGTAGGTAACAGGTTTTTTTTTGGCAGCCATTCTAAGTTGACGTGTCGCAAGAATCGTCAACAATGGAGCACGTCCAGTTCCGACCGGTCATTAGATTCTTTCATTGAAAAGGTTTGAATCCAGCTGAGATAAAAGCCGAACTCAAGACCGTGTATGGTGAAGCCTCGCCATCATATGCAACAGCAAAATTTCGGGTTACTGAATTCAAACGCGGCCGTACGAATGTTCTTGACGAGGAGCGTTCCGGGCGCCCGAAAAGTGTATCGCCGGACAAAAACATTGAAAACGTGCTCGATTTAGCTATGAGTGACCGTCGACTCAAAGTGCGTGACATAGCTGAGTCCATAGGCATCTCAACTGAATGGGCGCACCACATCCTAACAGTTTATTTGGACATGAAAAAAGTTACTGCGCGTTGAGTGCCGTGCCTGCCCACAGTCGACCAAAGACCCAACCGAATCGTGACTTCAACGGCGTCTCTCGAACGCTGTCGTAATTGAAGTATGGTTCCATTACTATACTCCGGAGATGAAACGACAGTCGATGCAGTGGACTAAGAGGGGAGAACCGGCTTCAAAGAAGGCAAAGACGGTCCCATCGGCGGAGAAGGTGATGACTACCATATTCTAGGATAGTAACCCAACTAACAATTTGTTGAACATTTTGGGGGTGGATACGTTTCCATTCCTAAGTTTCCAATGTTTCGAATTAGCAACTTCGTGGTTACGTCGTAGGTTCGAATTTGGAACAACGCCGTTCAGTAATGACATCGAAACAAAGTAGTCATTGCATGGAAAGGGCTACGTTGTAGTTGCGATTTGATCAGGCTTTAGCTAAAATAGGGCTTTTATATTTTTGATAAAATATTCAAATTTTTTTTTTTAAATTAAACTCCGCACTAGCAAACAAGTATAGCATGTTCAAACATGAAAAATCTGTGCTTATTACATCAGGCAAAGCTACTATTATGGATATTTTTAACTTGAAAATAATTTACAATTCTTAACCGCCATGTTTGTCCAAATTTGTTCGCCATGATTGTTCTTTGAAGGAAATATTCCCAGTTGGTGCCTATACCGGTTATTTCAAGGCACTGTTGGCACTTTGCGCTATTGGATGTTACTGACTGGTAATTTTGACTATATCGCACCTTCATAGTAGTTTTAAGAGTTCGTCGTTACTACCTAGTTTTTAATCTGAAAGGTGCTCGAAGCCCAAGGCGAAACAGTTAGTTTAACATAAATTTGGCCAATGCCTTTTTGCGTTTGTTTTGTGCCTATGTCAAGAGCTGGTTAAAAAAGTATCTTTGGAAACTAAAACAAGTGGGACAAGATTGTTGTTGTTTTAATGCTACTATCATAACCCGCTCTCGATAGAGGCATGAAATAATGCTACTACTGTAATGAAATTTAATTGAAAGTAAATCTGCACATTAATTTAAGTTTAAATATATAGCATACAATATACTATGTAATTGGCAGCAGTTGGATATTATATTGAAAAAACTTCGAAAAATATTTGCAAAACTCTACGATACAAAGGATAAAACAAAACTTGCAAAATATTTTTTTGTTAAACTCTCTTAATAATTTTGCCATCGCAATCTTTTCTGTCTTACTGTTCGTTTTTTACTCTTTGACTTGTTTTTAAACACATTGCTCCATTCTGATCTTCAAAAGCAAACACTCTGGCTTTTAATTGCACAAATCTCAGGCGTCCGAAAGTGTATTTCACTTACTGTTGGTTTTTCACTAAGTCTCATTTCGGGAATACTGTTGCTTAATAGTGCCCTCAAAGTAACATCGAATGGAGATCTGCCCATGATGTGCCCATAGTGTGCCTACCAAAATGCCAAATAAACGCATCTTGTGACATTTGTGGTTAGTATTGCGCGAAATTCCTTTAAGCATGTGTAAAGTAGTAGAGACCGTAGAAAAAAATGGCAAACAGATATCAGGATATTGACGTTTAAACAATTGTCAGAACCAAATCATCATGGGCATAAGCGCCACTACGTAACCATTGCATGCGAGTTTCCTTGATAGGCATAGGCGTATTAAAGGAATTTTGTGTGGTATCTTTGACGTACAATGTCCCTTATTGGGATTTTAATTAAGTCGCACTGAAGGAACTAATCCCTAATGGACACAATGCCTGTAAAGACGCGTCGGAAGTAGTCTTTACTACTTCGTTACTAAAATTTTGCCTATCAAGGAATTTTACTTTGCAGGAAAAATGACGAAACAATTCCGACTCGGCATAGTATTCACGACGTCTTCTTCTGATCGATTAGTTAGAAGAGAGAAAAACTATCAACGGGGAATATTACGCGAAACTTTTGGGCCGTTTGGACTATAGGTAATCAAAAAGAAACGTCCCGGTTTGAAGAAAAAGAAGATCTTGTTCGACCACGAAAATGCCCCTGTCAACACCTCAGCGGTTTCCATGGCCAAACTACACGATTTGCTGTATGAGATCGTTGACCACCCATATTATTCGCCTGACCTGGCCCCATGTGATTTTTTTTGTTCCTCAAATTGAAAACCCATCTCGCTGGACAAACATTTTCATCGAACCAAGAGGTGAATGATGCCGTTTCCTAATTTTTTGCGGACTGCGGTAACAATTTCTTTTTGGATGGTATGAAAGGATTTGGGAAACGCCGAAGCAAATACCTCCAGGGCGATTATGTTGAAAAATATAAAAAAAAAATTTCCGGAAAAAAATGCTATTTTCTTACTTGGGCCAGGGACTTATCAAACGACCCTCGCATTTTCCAGAGAACGTTCCATATCGAATGAAAAGCGAGAAAAAGAGTTAATTCAAATGCATCGAAAATATCTTTTCTATAACAGGTTTTGTTACATTTATGTGTTTATGCACGCGTCCGCTGTTCACGAATACTTGGGTTGACAGGTGATAGATCCATAGTAAATCCAAATATTCTGCGCTTTTATATTTTCGCAAAGCTGAATGCCAGTATTTATAAAACAATTTATTTCTGCAAATGAAATATTTTATCCAGATCGATGATCATATTTTCTCCCTGAACAATACAAATGACTAAGAGCTCATCTTCTTGCTCTAGCAGATAAATAAACTTGACAGAACTCAAACGAAAAAACCGTATCGTTGTATAATTAAATTGATAAATTTTATTCCGAACAACATTTTCATACACTTACTTGTATATCAGACAGAGCCAAACTCAATCAAGATGAAACGTCTTTTCTAACGCATCAACATGATAACCTTTTATCGAATTACTCATTCATATGTGAACTTTCTAAGCTTTCGAGTATGATGAACGATGGGTCGATTTTATCTGGAAATCTACAGGGTTTGCTTGGAATTTTAATAGACGAAAAAAATTGTCTTTGGCTGATGTATCCCTTCAGAGATATGATCACATTAGCTGGTCGGATATTCGTTACTTAATTCAAGAATAGAAACACAAAATATGCTAACCTGCCAAAGACATTCAATTCTACTTGAAAATAAATGGAACGAAAGTTTTCGGCTTGGGAAAAATTCCAAAGTGTTTCCTTGAATGTTTCAACAAGTTTCAGATATTTCCCTTGGTGTTCTGTGATGCGCCGAAATCAATGAAATTAATTCTTTACATCAAATACCTGTTATTTTCCAAACAAATGCAACCTTTCGTATAAATGTTACCTTATTGTGGCTAAATGTTACCTAAGTATGAATTTTTAACGATATTGTAAACTAGATACAATACATAATTCAATACATAATTTTAATGTTATTTATTTTCTAGGTATCGAGCTCAGAAAATTTTTCGGTTAGTTTCTGTACAAGTACCGATCGACAAGAAGAAGAACTAATACCAGCTATAAAAGGCACAACACTAATGTAAGATTTCATATTTTAAAGCTCTTAGTTGCGAATATTTAACTAAATTTTTTTCTTCATTTTATTGCATATTTTTGCAGAGAAGCTATCAATCCGGTTTTGAAAAAACGGAATCTAAGTTTTTCACAAATAGCAATATACGATAATACGCTTCAAAATTATACGGAACCAACAGGTAAGTGAATGGATAGGCGATTTTAATTCATAAATACAAACACCGTTTTTAAACAGTCATGAAAAACTTGTCCTGTAAAGCAATAAGTCTATTCTGTTCAAACAAATTCAATTTCTCAAACCCACGCTGGGCGCTAGCTATCGTGTCAAATATTATTCTGTTTGTAACGTTCTGGTTACAGTATACAATATTAGCGAAGCTACGGCACGTGGAAAAACTGACTTTGGAACAGTATATACGCAAGTCTTTCAAAAAAATTTTCCAGAAAAAACTCTAGCGCATAGGAATAGCTATGAAGACTGCTTTTTGAAGATGGGTTTAGAAAACGTGTGGCGCTTAACGGTTAGTTTGCATTAAACTGTCATTTACGACCTTTTTATTTTCGAAGAAAAGCAGAGGATTTGTGTATACATAATTCTTACCTCTTGAATGCATGTTCTACCCAACGTCCTCCTTAGTACAACCAACTTGATATAAAGGTCATGTATGGCTTTATTCCAATAGTTTCATCGAAAAACACAGGGCCCAGACGCTTCTAGGGCTACCGCTCACATGAGTTTCAAAATTCAACAAAGTTAAACACTTTTTCTCCTAGCATAAAAATGATTAACATGCTCAAATTCAACAAAGTTAAACACTTTTTCTCCTAGCATAAAAATGATTAGCATGCCCAGTACTGACAACACTTTGCTAGAACTACCACAACTACATCACGCTAAGATAAGTTACTATACGATGATTGCACTGAAAATTACAGTTATGGAAAAAATTGGGGTTACTTTTCGTTAAATTTCCAAACCTTGGAAAATTTAAATTTTGTTATATATTTTCATTGTTGATGTTTATCATATGAAAATTTAATGGTACGTGGTTGGCAGGCTAATCTTAATTTTTCATCTAAATTTTTACCAAATTTGTGTGAACTTCGTTTTATTCTGATGACTGCATCAGCTGTTATAAGGGAACAAGCTTTTATTTTGCTAAGCGAATTATGAAGATGGCAAATACTACAGTGAGTAGAAAGCTTAAAGGATACTAATATATCGCTGCCTGCAGAGTAGGCCGCAGCACCTACTCCTGTAATCCTGTTGAGTCTATCGGTATAAAGGTCGCTGTTCCCATCTCCTGTCACTTGATAATAAACCGTATAATAAGATCACCGTATAAGAAAGCAAAGAGTCTGCAAGTAGTGAGTGCATCTTCCGAGTCTCTACCCAATATTGCTGTAGCCAAAGGATTCCGACTTTTAGCGTTCGGATTTCGCAAAAACTTTACGGCAGTGAGCCTAACAAAGAGGCTAAGTAGGGGAGAATGAAGCTAGTCATTTAACGCAGACGAAAGAGTTTTGATGAAAACACCTGTAGGACAGAGAGCTGTCAATCATTGAACTCTGGTCGCCATATCATTATAGGTGATTTTATCCATTACCTGCATCTTCTTGCTGGAATAAACCGTGTTTCTTGTCTTTTTTAATTTTTCATCAAGATTCACCTTCCAGGAAAGCTTGCTGCTCAGAATAAATTAAAGTACTAAGTGTGCAACTTGCGACGGAATGCAACGCCAAAACCTGATAGGTTATGTTTTGAGAATCTTGTATTTCTTAGTGAAAAGTGCCAGATCGGTTTTATCAGTGTTACCTAAATGCATGCGGGAATCTTTCTGGGACTACAATCGCAATGTGACCAACATCGACCACAACTATGAATCTCTTGCTCTCCAAACTTTCTAAAATTGTATTTGTCAACTGGCTCTACAAGAGGGGATATAAAATTCTCTCTAGGTATCTACTTCTGTGAACCTTCATTGTGATTTGCTCTCTTGCTTAAACTTATTGTTTATCTTGCTACATAAAGCAGGGTGGATGTTGGTTACACGGAGGCTTTCTATAATGTATGGTTCATGCACATTGTGTCCAAAAAGGCTCCAATGTCCAAAAAGGACCTCAAGCTTACTCTTTGCAATGAAGTGTACTTTCCACAGATTTCCCTTTCGTTCATGCGTTTCGGGCTACCCATATAAATTCAATTTATGGTTTGAGATTCAATTCACTTCTTAACGTAGAAATAACAAATATTTTGAATGCTTTGAATACAATCTAAGCGGTCTTTGATGCTGTAACTGGGCAACCTTTCTAAATTGGTATAAGCCGTAATATAGTGAAAATTTCTCTTTTCTGGAACATGAGAGGCAGAATTCCAGCTAGACCTGTGGAGTTGAAGGGCTTGTCGGTGTCCCAAACTAGTTTCATAACTTTAAGGCGGAGAAATCATTCAAGCATCCCAGCTTGCATACTAAGTTTGGCATGACAGGACTAATAACAAGCAGTTTCCTAAGTGTCGCCGTTCTTGGAGCGGCTTCAGTTCTGCCGCTTAGCTCCTTCCAAAAGATCCACCTTGCTTACTGTATTTTTGATTTATTGGGTCTAAGAACATGTTTAGACTCATCTCAGTATTCCCTCCAATCAACTTCTTTTGCTAATTATAAGATATTTCATTTTTCTAATTCCAGGTTCACCACCATATTTTAGTTCCTTAGATGAAAATGCTGACATCGAAACTTTAGCTGGCAAGAATCTAGTAATAGTGGATCGTGATGGATCAAAACGGCCAGGGCAACTACAAAAAGCCGCATCATTTGTAAGTTCCTTTTTTTTAAATTCCAATAGTTGTCATTCCTCAACTTTACATATAATCCAATTGTTTTTATTTCTAGGGTGCTCGAACACGTCCACCACGCCTTCTATCGTCCGCTTCGACCGAAGAAACAACCGAGTCCGAACAGAAAAACATACCTGGTAAACAGTTGAAACAACGTTGGTCCGGTCTATTCGGTATGAAGAATAACCAGCAACAAAATCAGTTATGTCAACTGCTCGACGACTATGATCGACGTGGTGTGCCACAGAAAATCCATTCAATGAGCTTTCAACAGCCCGAATTTCAAAATGCCTTGAACTATTTGGATAAGCAACAACAACTGAATAAATCATGGCGTGATTTTGTTCAATGTGATGATATGTCAGATAGTGATATTAAAATACAATCAGCGATATGGGAGCTAGTCACAACGGAAATTGATTATATCCATGTACTGAAGACTGTGACTGATGTAAGTGTAGACATTTTTCTAAAATTTTGATTGTTGATCATTGTGAATTAGTTTTGGGAAGCTACTAATTTGAAACGGAAAAGTTTTGTATCTGATATCATGCATGTCCAATGACTTCAAAATTAAATTACTGAATGTCTTATCGTAATTTCAGCTTTTTCTCGCCTGTTTGGACGGAATCCAGGACAACAATCTTCTAACCGATGTCGATCAAAACAAATTATTTTCCAATATCTATGATATCTACGAAGCCAACGTGCAATTTTGGAGTCATTACTTATATCCTATGGTCGAAAATAGTATTAATACAGGCAGTTCGTTGAGAATCGATTACTTCCAAGAAGGATTCATTAATTTTGCAATGAATTTTGCACCGTATAAGAAATATTGCGCAGAACAAAGTACATGTCAGTTCTATTGCAAGGAATTGAATCGAAATAATCCACTTTTTACGTATTATTTGACGTGGTGCGAAGCACAAAAAATGTGCAATCGTTTGCGTTTGGCTGATATACTTGTAAGGCCTATGCAAAGACTGACTAAATACAGTTTATTATTGTTGGCCATTAGGAAACATATAGCGGAGGAAAATGATGGTGATAATATGGATGCAATGGTGAGTTTTTGAACTTTTCGATTATGCTTCTTTGTGGTTTATTGTTTAGATAGTAAAATCTATTAGCAATTTCGTTTCTGTATTGAAACTAGCTTCAGAATTATAACCAAAGAAAAAAAAATTGATTTTAAACATTTCTTTTTCTCAGCATGGCTATAACCACATTTGTTACATTTTTAGATCCATTCTGTTGAAAATTTTGTATGCAGTGTAAATACTCACCTAACAACGCGGCAGGAAAATGAACGACTTAAAGGTATTATGGCACGAATTGAATCCTATGATGTTGTGGTAAGTTATCTTAATCTAGTTCTTCGCATTTCGTTTTTAAAGACATCTTCCACTACTTACAGGATTCAAATAATGAACATTTAGACAAAATCACAAAGCAATATTCAACTATGTTTGACTTATGCTCGCCGATGCGGGGCGTCGTTGGTGTAGCTCAAGGACGACACCTGTTTATGGAAGGTGACCTCAAGTTTAAAGATAGCTTAGGCAAATCGGATATACATTGTTTCTTGCTAACCGATATTCTCCTCGTATGCAAGACGATCGCGAAAAAAGGACAGGGAACGCTTAAAGTCATCCGCCAGCCATACGTTACAGATCGTCTGGTAGTCAAGCAAAAGGATAATATCCTTTATTGTGTTTATTTGAATGAATTTCAAATGGCCGTTACGGCTTTTACACTGCAATGTGCCGAGGCGAAGAGTTGGTATGAGGCAATGAATAAGGCCAAACATATCTATTCGAGACTGAAGCAAGGAACCAGCTGGGATGGATACAATTTGAGACAGACGAACAGTGGTAGCTTCAATAATGCAGATACGCTGAGTATTAAAAAGTCACCGATGAACAGTTCGCTGGGAAGTCGTGTGTCCAGTTTAAATAACAGTCATAGTGGCTCTGTGGAATTGAATGATTCGAGAAATATATCAGTTGATTTCGAGAAGACGAATTCGTTGTCCAGTGACGAAGGCTCGTTTATGAGTAGGTTTCAAGTATTGTTAGTAGGTAGGAAGTTTGAAGCGATGGGTGGATTGAAAAAATTAAAAAATTCATTCTTATTCCTCGTTTGAAGAATAGGCGGCGAAACGCATTCACCTTTCGGTTAAATATCTCAAAACACCCTGGTTTTCAAATATACCACTTATGCACATATTTCTTCCACTCGATACATATTTTAATGTGGAGTATATTGTAGTTGCTACATTACTATCCAAAAGCAAAGCCTTTTTCATAAAACCTCAAAATGTTTTTATCATTCTTTTACAGGCTGCAGTCAAACGAATGCCGCAAAACCAAAAACTTTACTAGCCAGTCCGCAAAAAATCAAAACATCATCATCAAACCAGCTTGCCGTCCAGCCGCATAATAATCTGGGACAAAGCTTGCCAAATTTGAACATACAACCTAGTCAAAGCAGGTAGAATAGACAAACCAAAAACAAAACAAAAGCAACTAGTTCACTGAAACCTAACCTTAAAATACAAAATAGATCAGACCACTAAAATCAACTGCTGAAAACAAATACAATTTGTAGTAGATGGAATAGATAAACAAGCCTCTAGTATCATATGAAACACAAAAACGTACATATATAGTGCTATATAGTGAAGATAATGAACTGATTCGATTATGTCAGAAATCAGCTAGTAAAACAATGATATGGTACTTAATAGTTTAGTTAACACAAAAAACGAAAAGTCGGCTATGTAGTTGTATGTGAATATTTTTTGCCAGTGAAAATATATAGTAGTGTGATTTTTGTCACAGACACTGTGAAAGATAATTCGTAGTTTTTTGAAGATTTTATTTCGATTTTGGTTTTGTGCTTGTTTATAAGTTGATGCGTGCATGCTAGTGGTGAAAAGCTTAAATGTAAGTAGTTTAAATTAAGGAGAAAGAAGTTGCTACAAAGATGTGTCCTCAATTATCAAACCTTTTTTTTTACTGAATTTTCTCAAACATGTCAGAAAGTAAATTCTAATTTGACTCCCGAATTACATTCAGATCGAAACTACCATATAAATAACTCCAAGGAATCAGTTTCCTGAGCATATTTTCAGGGCTGGAAATATTTGCGCGCAGTGTCAGTCCGTCCCAGCCACACCAAGTCCTGGAAGTTCGTTCGTGATTAGTATGGAACGCAGGCAAAATCAGAGCTGCCACTTTAAACGCTGTATATCTCTTCGAAATTAACCAGCAAACCGCGTCAATGCGATTATCTATCTAACTGCATGCTATTTTTGATATAGATAGAAAATGGACTTTTTATAAGTCCGTTACAGTCGAAAAGTCTAATTATTCACAACTAATTGAACGCGAATGTGTCGGAAATATTTCAGAAATATTTATGAAATATGTATGAAATGTTTCCTTCCTTGTGAGGCTGCGGCTTTAGATTCTGTTTAATGAGAATGCCTACTAATATGGAACTGTTCGAGACTGTAGTGTAAAGATTAAACTTTTTATATTCATTTAAAATTTTACAATTTTGGGAAAATTAGTCAAGCATGTACAGACGGTCACAAATGCCTACGCAATGCGAAGTTAATTTTAAGAACTTCTTTTCCATTAGTACTGTACTGAAATTTTCGGGAAAAATTTACAGTCACGTTTGAAAAGACGTTTTAGGTGCCAAATTTCATCAATGTTATGCCAGTGTAACGCATTTCTTAAAAGTTCTCAATAAAAAAAAAATCACAATGTTTCGTAAATCGGCACCAGAAAAGTCAATGTACAGTTGAAAAATTAAATCATATGTACATTATAAAATCAATCTTTCTGGTATATTTTATTAATATTTCGTAGCGTGTCGATTTGGGGCAATAACAGCCTTTCAACGGTTTTACGTAGTGTTTAACAATTTTTCAGTGTAACTATTGCCAATATTAGGTGCGTTTTTTTGCTCCCCTATCCATAACAGAACAATGCTATCCAGAATAGACCCATTTGAAATAACAATAACTCCTGTCCCAATGAATTCACTGGGGCAGGAGTTGTTTTTTTTTTAATACGTCTGTTCTGGATAGCATTGTTCTGTTATGGAAAAAACAATCCTAAGGTGCTATTTCGATAGTAGGATTCGGGTTCGCTCTGAATTTAGTGCTTTCCGAATTTTTTTTACAAACTCATCTGACACAAGTTCGAGAGGGTTTCGATCTCTGAGCTTTGTGGTGGAGTCGCTAATACATGCGAAGTGCTGTAAATTAGCCTCAATTGTGTACGAAGTGCGGTGTTTTTGGGACCATTAACCGGTCGGAAGTAATAATAGTCCGGCATCCCCAGTTTTCCGGCACTTTCTTTCAAATTTCTCTATTGGATATTGACACTGAGAGAAAAATCTTGGTAAAATCAACAATTTTCCTTAGTTGTTTTTGCGTCAACTACGGGCTATAGTTAAGACAATCAAAAGAAAATTGCTGATTACTTTTATGTGGTGCAAAAAGTAAGCAACCACAAACTATGGTATTCCAACAATGTACATAGTACGAAATAGTAAATGACTATAGTCTGTGGTGCCCCAACAATAATAAGTGATTGCTGAATTATGTTTGTTGAATTTAACTAATGTAGAGTGGTTCGCTTACTATCAAAATTGTTGATAATTCAATATTTTGTAGTGTTAAATGAATTGATGCTCATTTTTCTATAGATCAGCTATTTATCGTACTTATGAACCAATTAACACAGTTGAATCCTTGAAGGTTTCGATATTTTTTGTATCAGCAAAGTCAACTCCTTTTGTATGGTCAAATGAACTATTTTAGCATAGTAGAAAGAACCATTTTCCCTAGTTCATTCGACAATTTTGAATGAATTGTTGCATTACTATCAATAATAGTTAAATCAACCACGACTTTTTTTTCAGTGAACGTAATAATAGTAATCCATCGTGCGCTCTATTGTTTTCCAACTCCCGCCGCCGACATAAACTCCCAAATAATTAATTATTGAGTGCTTCTCCTTTCCATCGCTATACATGCGATCACCAATCGGATCCAAAAATATTGTATTTAGACTCCTCCTAAAAAGATTACTTTGTGCTAGATTTTAGTAGGATGATTTAAATATTTCAGCCAAGCGTTTTTTTTTCAGTTGACTCACAAATGGGTTTTCGCTTGGTGCTCGCATCTTAAACCCATTATAAGCTATAGCCTTCACACAGCTTCTGCTGGATGAACTGCAATATTTCTATTATTTGCCAGTTCTGTCCATATTTGTGGAGTATTTATGCAGGTTATTTGTTAACTTTTAAGGTCGACTGTACCTGTGCTTATTTTTTATATTTAAACCACCTTTTAGCGGTTTGAATAGTCGGAAAACTGCTGGAAGTAATTTCTGCGATCTCTGAATATGAGTTTGCATAGTTTTTATAAGCTACTTTTCAGATACCGTTAGTTCGTTTCGATTCTTTTATTTTTGCATTGGTTGTTATTCTCAATTTCTATTGACAAACAATAATCTTAATTCGCCAACAATAATGTTCAATTAAACTTACCAAATACAGGTCTTCACTGAAAAACACAAATGCAAATACAAATCCAAAGCGTAGCATTTAAATGTACAGTTAGTTTGAAAACAACAAGAAGGCAAATTTGCGAAGTATTTCAAGCTTTTTATTGAGGTATTGATATTATTTTTATTTAAATGAAACTCAGCATTTAAAATATTTTCCAAAACATGTCTGTCACTTTTTCCCGAAAATTTCTACGCAGTATTAATAGAAAAATTGTTCTTAAAATTTACTTCGCTCTCACAAAGATATTTCCTCATGACTCAAAGCGTAGTACCTACTGGCAATGAACGTTCAAAAATGCTCCGAATAGGTTTCAGCTATCATCCTGAGTTTGACAGGGAATAACTTAATGATGGCAACCTGTCCCGGGGAGTAGTTGAATTAGTTAACGGAAAATAACTGGTCGAATTATGAAAAATTAACGAAAATTTAAAATTGTGCTAGAAAATTGGATAATGAAACCAGAGCCATCAGACAGGATTTGGCAATAAAAATTGGACAACTAACGACCGAATTTTATTTCAAGAGTAAATACTTTTGGTTATAAGTTTCGAAGTTTGCATAGAAGGTAGTACGAGTATTTACATTGATATATTAAAACTAAAAGCCTTTTTTTTTAGAATTTTGAGCTCACGTACCTTAAATCATTTACTAAACCAATGCACTAGAAGAGATACAAACTAATAATAAATCTTTAGTTTGCTTACGAAGAAAGATGTTTTTTTCTTGTAAATGATTTGAATGTACCAATTACAACAAAACAATCAAAGTACAACTTGAAGAATTCGAAAAAAAAACTCTATTACAGCCAATATGGTATGAAATATCCATAGCAAAGCTCGAAATCGACTACAGTGCAGTTTTGTTCAATAGGCTTGAGCTAAGAACCAAAGCAGTTTAAAAAAAACAGTAACATAGTGTATATTACTAAACACATCACATTTTTCGTATGGGACAGAATTATTACCATTCAAGATTGGATCACACAACTGAGGAAAACAAAGTATATTACGTTTGCTGCTCAACATTGACAAGTGTTTAGTCATATCGTTCAAGCGTATGGCAACTTCACTAAAATATAAGTACTCATTGAAGAGTACGACAATAGTACTCAATTTAGGAGTATATCTAAATAACTCATTCACTTTTGACGATCATATAAATACCATCGTCGTGAAAGCCAACTCTGCGTTAGTTTTTGTATGGAGGCGATTGAAAGTGATTAGTTCTGCGACTTACTTTACTCCTGGTTTGATTCAGATACCTATTCAGAGCTAGGTGAACTGAAAGGTACGACTGCAATGAACCTATTAAAATAGCTGCTGATAAGACTTGTAAGAATTTCGACTTCAACTTGTTGATTTTGTCTTTGAAAACTATTGTTGCAAATCGTTAATGTACAAATGTTTTTTGTACAAATAGTCTGTAATAGTATTCAAATAAACAAATAAATTGATGAAAATGTAAGGAAACAAAATCTATGAAATGAAAATTTTGGAAACCCACGTTGGGCGCTAATTTTGAATTTCAAATTTTAATCCAAAATCTTTTCGTAGTAATGTATTTAATTCGGGTTGATTCGGGCTCAATATCATAGCGCATCAGCCTATGAATTTAAGCTCTAAAGAAAAGTTTGGAATTTGTCAAAGCAGACGTTTGTATATCGTACTAGCGTTTTTAATTCTTATGATACAACCTACAAGCCCAAGTTTAGTCAGTTTAGAATAGCAGATTAAATCGGTATGTTCTTTTGAAAATCGCCACGTAGTATGTGTCATACCATTAAAGCAGTAAGTGAGCCAACATCTTCGTAGCGAAAGATCTCAGTTAGTGCGATAAGTATGTAATGTCAGATTATAAACGAAAGCTGACGAAGTAAAACTCGACTTAATGGTCTCTAGCGGGGAAATTCTGCCATGAGAGTGCAAAAATGTCATGGAAGATGTCAACAATTGAAAAAAAACACCCAAAAATATACAAAAAAATACACGAGAAGACAACACACTACACAGCACAATCAAAGAGATAAGAACATCTCCAAAAACACACAACCACAAAAATACAAACATACCAACCAAAACGGCTGTGAGGAACATATAGTCGCATTTACCCAGCTGCCGCTTCCGCGGTTTTCACTGGGTCATCAGTCTGGACTCATTTGCCATCCTCTGCTGGCTAGTTATAGTGACTAAGTAACTAGTCTACTAGATCGAATCATCCAACTCACTAGCCACCTCTGCCATCTCTTGAAATGACTAGGAGCCTAGAATGTTGAGGTTGAGAATTATTATCTATTCTCAAAGAGAACGCTCGGTGATGTCCTCTGCAATTTGGCTTGAATCGGATGATGGCCATATTATCATGATTATCCTAAACCATCGCATCTAGTTTGATTGTGTGATCAGAAAGTGTCGTTGGTGCAGTATACAAGTGCTATCCTTAGTTCCTGATCCTCTTATTGACACCTCATCAGCATTTTTGTTGGCTTTAACACCACTATTGCCATAATACGGATAAGAGTATACCCCGCCTTTTCGTTAACAGTAATTGGGCACATGATCTGTAAGCCGGTAAACGAAAATTCACTGTCCTGAAGATGACACAAATCGTCGTTGGTTTGGTTGATGTACCGCTGATTGGCTCAACGGCCATGTGTATGCTATGCATCTGAACAACTGGTGAAGATACAGAATTGTTAAATAAACGGCTGAACTGACTCCTGTATCCGTATTTGATCCGACTGTGTAAATTCAGGCGTTGTCGTCACAGAAGACTCCATGATCTTTCAGTCTGTTCTTGTAAGTATTCTGACATGGAACTTTCTGTGAAGGTGTATTCTTTTACTTATGTGGTCTGTGTCGTCAGCCACTAGACCATATCGACTCCGGCATTCCGTAAAGACCTCACTGACAGAATCATTTCTCAGCTGAATGTTAGTTGCTCTCTTCCATTACACAATCGCAGCAAACACTAACGGCAACAAAAAATGACCTAGCCACACATATAAATATATATTCTTTGATTTTGTAAATATGAAGCGGGAAATCACCAGTTATCTATCGTCTATGTCCCATAATAATATCAAGACAATCTAAAGATATCTGCGTTATATTCGCTCACAATTTTGCGAAAATTTTGAATGCAATAGACCCATCTGACTCAAACCTTTCTTTTTATGATTCAGCTCCAACCGCTTTTGTCAGTCACGTAAATATATCACGTGAAAAAATACGTAAAGCTATCTTGGAACTCGATCGTAACAAAGGTCTTGGTCCTGATCTTCTTCCACCGACCTTCCCGCGTAAATGTGCAGAGCAGCTAATAGAGCCCCTGAATATATTCTTTGTTTTTTCTATCCAGATGGAAACTTTCATATGTGACACCAACTTTCAAAAATGGAGATAGACGCTGCATCAAAAATTATAGAGGTATTACGATTTGATCTTCAATTCGAAAAGTTTTTGAAAAGATTGTCTAGAATAAACTTTCTCCAATTTTGCTCATATGTCACAAACTTGACAATTCAAGTTTCGAACGTTCTGTGTAAAATGAAGAAAGGCTACCAAATTGACGCAGTCTACAAAGATTTTAGCAAAGCTTTTGACAGAATTGCCTATTTTATGTATATTGATCATAAATCGAATCTAATTCGTAAAATTTCAAGGAGTTTTATTAAAAATTATATTTGCTACCCCGGGTGTACTAAAAGGTAGCCAGCTTGGTCAACTTGTTTTTAACAAATTTATTTCCGATCTATACCTCACCTACTTTATTGAGACGATTTGAAGCTGTACCATGCCATTGAATCTAAATCTGATGCACTTTTTCTTCAATCCAAGCTTGACTCATTTATTCAGTGGTGCAACATAAGCAAGCTCTCGCTTAATATTGGTAAGCGCCAAATTATAGCTTTTAGTCGTAAATGCATGGTTACGCAGAACACTTACTTCCTCGGCAACATCTTATTAACTCGCGTTGATATCGTTGTTGATCTCGGTGTTGTCTTGGATGGGAAACTGCGTTTCACCTTGCACTAAGACAAAATTCTTTCCCGTGCAAATAGCCAGATCCGCTTTGTAAAGCGAAGAACCAAAGAATTTAAAAATAATCTTTTATCTGGAACCCAGCCTTTGAAATTGGCAGTAACAGACTCGAGGCCATTCAAAAGCAATTTTTACTTTTCGCCCTTGACGTCATTAGAGGCGTCATTAGAGTTGGTTTCCTGAATAGTAAAATGGTGATAAATATCCCCGTAAGGAACACCAAGGAATATCCACATTCCACCATATATGCAGTTAATCAGGCGGTAAATAGATTCTACAGGTTTTTTAATGGCTTAAGCAACCTTTATTCCCGAACGATTTCCAAACTATCCTTCAAATCTTTTTTTTATCAAAGCCATTTGTACCCCATAATTTTTAAGCTTTTTGTAGCTATTGTTTTAAATGGCTAATCCTTTATTTTATTGTTATTTATTGATTATCTATATCAAACTTATTTACTTACTTCAGGGGCGGCTCGTTTATGTATGCAAAGAAAGCACTGCTTCGCTTGTTAAACCACAAAATTGATTCAATAATCAATATGTAACAATCAAAAGATTTACAATCAATATTTAACAATTAATGTAACAACAATTATTTTCTTATAAAAGTCAAAACTCCATCGCTACTATGAATCAAATGGTTTTATAAGTCCAACTACAGAGCTTCCACGTTAAATTTACAATGACGCAACGAAAACTCAAACGTTTTACTACAAACTACAGGCACTGCATACCATTCAATTCAAAACTTACAGTTTATTTAGATATACTACACAGAACACTGAAGTGATCTTGTTTCAATGCTCGAACTCGTGGTTTTCGCATAGATCTACTTAAACGCTTTGCCTAAATGATGCCCACAAAATTTTTACAATCAGTGTACTCAAACAGTATCGCGGACACTGGCTATTGTGATGTTAATGTGGGGAATGGAATAGTAGGAGTTACATTTTTCGTGCGCAATTTTCTCAGATCGGTTTTTCGTGCCTGCTTTGGGGTTGCTTTCCCAAAAGACGTAGTTTTTCGGTTCTGGTGCTTTGGTGAAATTACCACTTGATTGCTTTGGACGCCTATGTTGACGCTGAAAAGTCATCCGCGTCTTCATTACGTTTCTATTTCCCGTCCTGATCTACGTTACAGAATTCGTAGATTCTCTTCTGCTCCTTTTCTTACGAGTTGTTCTTCTTCTGATTTGATGCCTTTTATGCTTTGCTCGCATGGGGTATGTACGGTGCAAGTTATTGTGATGTTGATATGGGGAATATGTAGGAGTTAAATTGTTTCGTGTGCAATTTTCTCCAGATCGGTTTGTTTGCATCTGCTTTGGGTTCACTTTCGCAAAATGAATTTCTCGATGCAGGTATTTTGGAGGATATAACCACTTGATTGCTTTCGCCTATGCTATTTCTATGTTGAATTTCTGAAATGCTTTCTTTGGCATTTATACTATAGTTTACATTAGATGCGTTTTTTATGTCTTCTTCGAAAAACAAAACGCACCTGTTATAATTCTTTTGACTTTAATTTTTTGTATTGTCAGTATTAATATGGTCGGTTAAAAATGAATAAAAGGATAGTTTTGAAAGAAAATTATAACATAAAGCTCGTTAAAGTGAAAGCGTATTGAATAGATTCTGTTTCGAAAAGTTAATATTACCCGTTTAATATGGATTTTAATGTGGGAAACCAAAATTGATGTGATTGTGCCATAGAGCATTTACTGCGGTAGTCTTTTTTATTGAGTATCTTATTGAGTCTTGGCAACCAATACCACTAATTTCGCTCAATCAACTGTTTGCAAAAGATAAATACATTAGGCACTTTTATAGCAAATTATATGAGGAATTTATTTTTATTGTGGCATTGGCCATCTAATTTAATCTGCTAAACTATGCATTATATCCTCTACTTTGAGCTATCAAAAAACTTACACCATTTATTTAGCCTGTAATATGTTTTCAATTTAACTTTTTTTAATAATTTAAAAAAAAATTTAAGAAATTAGTAATTTTGTTTTGCTTTCAAATACTATACATAATTTGAACTTTTGTGAGGTTTTTGATATAAGTGAGTAGGAATATCACTGAAATGAGCTATGCTAATCACTAGCTTTTAATGCAAATATGGTCAACATTAAAATACCTAATTGATTTTTTACACGATATTTAAAAAAATCGCATGTATAGATTACTACGCGCTTCATAAGTATACTTATCTATATTATATGCTTATATATTTTGCTTGTGCTTCCCTTAGTCTCAAAACCACGAGCCGCCACTGACTTACTTACTTATTTATGTGTCATTTATTTGCACCTTACTTTTTGCTAATGTTCGAAGAAGAACATTAGTATTAAAATCACTTTGGCCAAAAATTCATATTTCTATATATTTATACATATATATATATATATATATATATATATATATATATATATATATATATATATATATATATATATATATATATATATATATATATATATATATATATATATATATATATATATATATATATATATATATATATATAAATATATGATATAACCACTTACTAAAGTTTTCAATTTAACTTTTTTTAATAATTTAAAAAAATTTAAGAAATTAGTAATTTTGTTTTGCTTTCAAATACTATACATAATTTGAACTTTTGTGAGGTTTTTGATATAAGTGAGTAGGAATATCACTGAAATGAGCTATGCTAATCACTAGCTTTTAATGCAAATATGGTCAACATTAAAATACCTAATTGATTTTTTACACGATATTTAAAAAAATCGCATGTATAGATTACTACGCGCTTCATAAGTATACTTATCTATATTATATGCTTATATATTTTGCTTGTGCTTCCCTTAGTCTCAAAACCACGAGCCGCCACTGACTTACTGACTTATTTATGTGTCATTTATTTGCACCTTACTTTTTACTAATGTTCGAAGAAGAACATTAGTATTAAAATCACTTTGGCCAAAAATGCATATTTCTATATATATATATATATAAGTATATATATATATATATAAGTATATATATATATATATATATATATATATATATATATATATATATATATATATATATATATATATATATATATCTACATCATCAAAAAATTTCAGTGAGATAATCTCGGGAACGCGCCATCCGATTGAACTGAAATTTTCAGGACACATTGGTGTATATGCAGAGTAGTGCCAAATCTCACAAAAAGTTAATAATCTTTAACCCTTTGGCGCCGGCGGCCATTTTAGTGATATTTTTAATATACCTATTATTCCGTACACAAATAATTTTTGCAAAAATAAAGTTTCGAACGTGTTTTACATGTGAATCGGATAATGTTTTGGAATTTTTTAACCCCATGTGTGCGCTGGGTGCCTAAAAAGAGAACGGGAAAACTTGAAAATTTTTCAATTGCGATAACTTTTGACAGAGCTGTTCAATCATAACAGGACATATTATTTTTATTTAGTTGTAGATTTGTGTAGCTTTTAATGAGCGTGCTGGCAACCCTGTAGCTAGGGCAGGTACTGAAAGTGAAAACCTCCAAATCATCGTCTCTCTTGAAAAAATGCCGCTTCTTCAAAAAAAAAAGCCACTCATATATAAATCTTGTGCTTTGTTTACATAGACAAAAAAAAATTGATATGGTATAACGGGCACACCTGGTAGCCCTTGCCAAATTTACCTATATTTTTAGCATCAAAAACTCCTGTTGACGGAAACTCACGATCCGATAAGCAGAATTAATTGAAATTTGCAGAATGTATTGGTCTTAAATAGGACCAGGTCTGATAGAAGTGATTTTGAAATATGGGTGATTCTGTGCCAGTGGTGCCATCTTGATAAATCACTAAAAAAGATAACTGCTTTTATAAATTCTGATTCAATCGTTCGATTTTGACGAAATTCATACAGTAGCTGGACCTTACTTCAAACCACGTTTGGTAGAAATTTGATCGGAGCTGCCAGCTATGATAGTTTTGGTGTCTTAAATTTGAAAAAATAAAAATTTGGAAGTGAAAACATTCAAACCATCGAATATCCTAAAAAATGTCCGTTTCTTAATAAAACCAATCTGTATACAAATCTTATGCTTTATCTACACGTTCAAAGTTAAACTTTGGAAATTTCATGTCGGACAAGAACGGTAACCCTTTCCCAGTCAACCTATATTTTTAGCATCAACAACTTATGTTCACGGGAACTCACGAATCAATAATCAGATACAATTGAAATTTACAGAATGCATTCGACTTAAGTAGGACCAGGTCTAATAGAAGCGATTTTGAATTGTAGGCAACTCTGTGCCAGTGGTGCCATCTTGAAAAATTACAAAGAAAAAAAACTGCTTTTTGCCCTATGAAATGTGAATTAGTAACCACATTTTCATGAAATTGACACAGTAGCTGCGCCTTACTCCAAACTCTGTTTGATTAAAATTTGGTTGAAAAATTCGATTGGTGCTGCCAGCTATGGTAGTTTTTGTGTCTTTGTTTTTGAAAATTCTCTCAGGAAAATAAAACTTTTTGCCCGATAACTTCCAGTGCAGTCATGAAATAAATACGAATTTCATACAATTAATGGAACCTATTATAAACATTATTCAGGTCAAATTTGGTTTTGAAAAGCCACGATAGGCTTGCCAGCTATTGTTGGTTTTGTGTTTAATTGCAATATCTTTATTAAGCGATTTGATCGTAAAATTCTCAAATGGTAATTATATTGTAGTGACAATAAACAGCAAATATTAAGTTTTCGATTATTTGAAAAAAACTCGCTGCAGGTAACCCTAAATTTCTTTATACTCCTATAACTTCGAATGTAATATAACAACGTGAAGCAGATGTGATATATTCTTGGCTTTGATACTGGCGAAAGGTTGCCAGCACGAGTCGGTTGTGCTACTTTTGTATCAATAAATGCTTACAGTTAGTATTCATATCGGAAACATTTACAATGAAAATAAATAACCGATGTTTCAGCCCCAAACACGAGCTTCAGTTACAGTGCTGCAGCACTGAGCATTTTCTTCATTGATGTCTTATGAGATGCTGCTTTGAAAATTTTTGTGATATAAGAAACTGATAGCGAATATAATTAACAAGTGTTGCTCTCATAAACTTTGAAATTCATGCCAGTGGTAATATCTGAAACTTTTCCACCATATGAGTTATAAGACCAAAGTAAAGCCTGGCGTTTGAAACAGTTTGGCTGTAATAAGCAGCTCGTGTTGTCGAATATGCACTCAAAATCTGCACGATTCTTCTACTGTTCTTCGAACATTAGTGCTTCTAGCGGTTCAGGTGCGCTAGAGTTTTTTTTAATAACCTCCCGCAATCTTCTTATTTGACCTTCGTAGTAAATGAAATGATGAGAAGAAATCCATCAATGAACTCATTTCGAAAACTAGTTGCATCGTGGGAGCTAGTGATTTAGTAATGGAAAAAAAATCTTTCAACCAAAAACTATTATCTTGGTATCCTGCTGGCAGATATAAAGAAATTATTAACCAGCCCTAATTGTTAACTACCAAGTGCTGACCTCCATTCTTTTTCAACAAGCCGAATTGAACAAAAGAAAGTTGCATAGAATTTAAAATCAATCAAAACATTTTTAATCACGAAAATAAGATCAGTTCAATTTTCGCGGATATAAAGGATCGAAAAAAATGTCCCTTAGTTGGGAATGACAAATAGTTCAAGTATGGACCAATGTTTATTCAGCAGCCGTTTATAAATCAATTAATCAAAGTTGCCTCACTTACTGCAAAATATCTGCATCTTAAATTGCAGTTTATGGATAGATATTGTTGCATTTTAAAACTATGGTTTTCAAAGTGGAGAATTTTAAATACGAAGACAAAGCTTCGAAGCGAAAATTGGTGGAAAGAATTTAC
Organism: Nemotelus nigrinus; assembly: GCA_947369275.1. Lineage (NCBI taxonomy): Eukaryota > Metazoa > Arthropoda > Insecta > Diptera > Stratiomyidae > Nemotelus > Nemotelus nigrinus. Next base: position 91,205,736 of record OX376373.1, on the reverse strand, counting down.
CTCAGCGCTTTGATGATAAATCTTGATAAGGTGCTGGTTGATTAGTTTTGACTTCTCTTAACGTATTCACTGGTGTGACTAGTGACACTATTTATCTAAGTTTAGTAAAGGTGTCAGTGGCCCTTGTATTCTGAACTCATCTTCAGTTTTTTATTTGTATCCAAAATATTAAAACCCTTACTTAAAGATGAGAAATTTTATTTGAAGAGCTAAATTGACTTAGTGGAACTGTAAAAATTTTTGGTGAAAATATTGGGCATGCAATTTGAACCAGAACATTTTGGAACTGTTGTGGAATGGTTTAATTATCAACATATGGAGGGGCAGATTGTTATTTTATAGTTTCATTGTGATGGGTTTAATCTCAGCTGAGAAATTAATACATTATTTTCTTTCATGTCGATTTATTTGACTTTCGAGCGCTAATAAAGATATCAATTTCGGTTGATCACGTTTTATGGAATAAGTTCCGTCTTGGCTAACTTCTTGTTGATATAAATTTTGTAAATTGTACCCAACGTCTTTGAATTTTTACTAAAAAACAAACAAAGCGAATCGTTACTGCTATTAACTAGTTTGTGATAAAAAAAAATGAGCCACCAAAGTACAAAAATTTTAACTTATGAATTACTAGTGGTTTGACATTTTTTTTTATAATAAACATAAAAAAGAGAAAAATGGATGAATATGAAATTCAGGGAATGGGCAATAAGGATTGAAGGATGAAACATTTGAATGAGAAGAGCAATGGTACCGATTCAAAAAAGAATTTAAATAAACGTTGTGCTATAAATAACAGGCCACAGCAACAATACAAAATGTGAATAATGCCAAATCAAAATTAGTGTCAAAATTCTAAGACAGTAGGAATGAAGTGGTTGGTCATAGTTTTGACGCTAAACTAAAAAAATTAATGACAAGCTCAAAGACAACATATTCTATCCCAAAGGATTCTGTTTCGAAGAGGAGAATTATAGTTGACGATAAATGAGAAGGTCATGAATTTCCATTGAAAAATATAAGACGAAATGTTTATACTGTTAAAAGACATAATTATAAAAAAAAAAGCGTCATACATTGGTGGTATTCCAGTCAAATTTATCAAATACAGTGTCACGAATACTTGACATGCTATCAGTCACACTGCTTTAACAATCTAGTCTAAATTGGTAGGAGTGGAATAAAAAATACTGCCAGTTTACAATAAAAGAAGAATACTTACAATAAAAGAGGAATACTGTGAGCACTGATGGAAGAAATGTGAGGCTTGCTTTATCATCTAATAGATAAATTACCTAGAAGCTTAAAACAGGATGGTTTGACCAGAACTTAACACCAGGATGGTTTGCAAAAGAAGATCAAAAATAGATGTTGGAACTAAATTGATATGGGAACATCATTTTCCTTAATCATGATCGGTTTGAACCAACAAGCACATGGAATCATCGATATTAAGATGATTTCTGTTATGGGTTCAAAATTATGTTTATTGGGTCCAAAATTATATTATTAATTAATTTTGAAACCTCAACAAAATTAGTCCATCTCATAAATATGACAATAAATAAGCGAAATAATAGGTGCGTTTTTTTGCACACCCCAAAAGACCAAATTTGGTGAAGTATATTGAACGAAATTGTTGTTGTATTCAATATACTTAACACAATTTGATCTGCTTGGATGTGCGAAAAAAAACCACCTAATGTTGCACATAATCAAATATCTGATTCAATGTTTGCAGATTACAATACGAGCTAAAGTAAAATATTGCAAGGTTGTTTTTTCGCAGCCTTTGACAATGTTCACGCGGCAACAAAAGCTTCGAAAGTAAGATATTGGGCTGGTTTCGCAAATACAGGTGATAAAAAGTTAAAATGTTTCATCTTTTTTACATGCTCGTGTAGCCTAATGCATGTGTGTGTGAGATAGAGGCTCAGAAGAGAGAGATATAAGGAAAAGAAAACCGTAGTGAGAATTGAAGCAATTCGCCTGAATCTGAATCGTTAGTAGTAGTGTAGGAAAACTATTGGACTATGGGCAAATTTGACAGACTTTTAATCCGTGAACAGTAAGATAGAGATAGTAGGCCATGTGTCCGCGAGTTTGAGTAGTTACAGCCATGAATCAAGGAAATAAGATTACGACAATAGGTTTTCGCTGTTCGGCGCTGCATCTTATTTCGTCACGTACCGGAGACCGGCGAATCAGGGAAAAATAGTCGAGTGTCTGAATTTTATTGAATTTTTCTTTTCATTGTATAAGATATGTAAAAGACAAAGTTAGAGAATATTTTTTTATTGTTCAATGATATTTTAGCTTCAGTCATTCATCCTCAACTATGCAAAATTATAACAATTTCTTTGCAAAAAGTCATCTATTTCAATAATTTTCACGTCAATCTTGCTCCATTTGTGTTCTAATGTAATGAATTACATACACTTCTAGCAGTTTCAATTGCTCCATTTCAGATCAGCAATTTAAGTACCCGTCTGCCTAGACTTGCAACATCCAATAAATTCATTAACAGAAATATTTGGACACAGCCGAAAACAGTACTCTTCATTCACCTAAAAACCAGTTAATTCGGGATAATTTCTAGGCGTGTTTGCATCTTATTTCGTCATAAGTAGGCGTGGTCACGCTCATGTCGTAACCTTTGATCCATGGTTACAGCCAAAAACTCGTAGAACTTAGGTAGCGGAGAAATCAAGGGGAATATTATAGGTAGTAATTCTCTCGATATGTTCTATTTATAGCTTTCAGCTGTGTAGTAAAATTGCTTCACTAAATTTCGTATATTTATATGCTTCCTTAAATCTCTCTGTTCTGAGGAGAGAGGCGTTTAATATATCTTGGGACTCCGGCAAAAATACCCATTGTACAAAGGAGCCTAGTGGGTAGAGTACTGGCTCCTGGCGTGTGAGCTCTGTCATTCGAATGAAGAAATGGACAATGGCCGAGCTATGAGTTAACTTAATTCTGATATGGTACCGGAATCAAGTTAAGGGCAAAATAGGGTGTGCACTAATCATTTCACACTCGTTAAGTTTCAATTCAAAAATGGAGTCTCAGCCCCATCCACTCCACAAGACCCAAAAATGGATTGTAATAGGACAAGTTGTTGATTCTAACTTAATTTATCTTCATAAGTTCTGACAAAATTTAACTTAATTAAGATCCATTTTTCTCTTAGAAATATGCTACTATTTTTGTTTTAAAAATAGGTAGTAACATAATTCAAATTAGATGAAAAAATGAATCAGTTTTTGAGTCGATTTGCTGGATATTTTTAATCACACAAATTCAGCCCACAACAATAAAATCCAACGTATTTTTCATCAAAATATTGTAGCTTAAGTTGTATATAGAGATTCAAATGAAATTACACATAAATAATAACACATAAATCACTATTTACTATCAGATTGAGTATTAACTAACATCACCATTTTTTTTTGTATAAATACACTAAAAACAAAATTTTTAATTCTTCACAATTCAAATGCTTTGTTCACATCACGCCAATCTAGTTGTGTCTCTTGTTTTTTCTCTTTCTTTTATTTTTAGTAATCTTTATCATACTTATAGTAACAATACGTTGCTTGTACCGGGTAGTAGTAATTCAGGCTATCTACTGCTATCACCAAGTCATCGTGGCATATCATATCCACCGCCAAGTCCAACCAGGTAATTTTTGGGTTTTTATCAGAATATATCTTATCACTATTATATTATCTATTCATTTCTATGTATAATCAATTAAGCTGTAAAGATTCTATCGAAACACTAGAATAAGCATGCTGTAACCACTGGGAAACGCAAACACATTAATAAAGTTTCCATTATTATTATTATTAATATTATATTCGATTGTTTGAAATTTATATATGCTTAAGTCTAAAACTTATCGGGGAAGTTGAATTAGCTGTTTTGTTTTAAAATTGAAATAAAAACGTTTTTATTTTTCATCTATACAATTTAGTATATGAATTTCATGTTATTTTCGTATCATTTACATGGTTTTGAATTATGATATATATAATTTAGACCATTCATAAAAGCCGAATAATAAAACATATCAGGTTATTTTTTTTAAGTTGTTTGGTAAATCGTTCACTTACAAAAAGTTAAATCCTCTATTTGAACATTTTCAATTTAAAAGTTGTTAAGACAGTTTTTTCATTCTAGGGCAACATTACGTCGTGGTTTTGCCTTTTCCTCTTCCATCAAGAATCCTCCTTTGCTGAAGACACGAAATATTACGTCTCAAAACAGTTTCGCATCACCGCTATCAGCAGTGGGCGGTGTGCAGACACTAATGCAAACGCAAGTGCTTTCTGGTATGCAACAGCAAACGCAATCGCAAAATCCGCAGCCAATTTCATCACCCAATGCATCGCAGCAGCATCAACAATTTCAACTTCAGTCAACTTCAAGCAATAGTTTACAAGGTGGTAATGAAAGTAATGTTTGATTGAGTCGATTATCGCCAACGATTATTGTGCTTACGTAGCGTTTCTTTCGTTTTATGGAGCGTAAATAAGTGCTATAATCTTCGCTAGTAAAATAGTTCATAAATCATTCAAAGGAAACTATTTTGATATTAAAGGTGGTAGTGGTAAAGAGTTTTGCAAATTTAAAATAAATTTCGTACGAAAATTGCTACACTATACGCTAAAATATTTAATTCACACACAATCCATCCATAAGTTTGGTGACATTTTGACAAGTATTAGACATTATAATAATAAAGAATTAGAGCTGCATTTTTTACGAAAATCATTTAAATAGTATGGTGACGCAGTCACTTGCGTATCGCAAAATTCATAATTTAAATAACTTTGTGCAAAAAAGTCATTGTTCAAAATTGTTCTCTTACATTTTTTGAAGTAGCTATGGATCCTAAACTATGTAAATCTGAAATTTTTACAACTGGAGATATGTCAAATCCTTAAACCTAACGCATTGATTTAGAGGAACTTATATAATCCAGCGGGATCATATCAAAATCCCGAATCACAAAATCCCGAATTAACCAAATCCCGTATGTTTCGTAATTCCCGTATTCCAAAATACCGAAATACAAAATCCTGTACTTAAAAATCCCGAAACTCAAAATCCCGAAAAAAAATATCCCGGAAGTCAAAATCTCGTGCAATGAAACCTATTCATCTAATGATTTGTTATTTCAACATAGTGATTTAAGCATTTATTTAGGAATAAATTTCAACATAAAGACATATTGTACGCGATTCTTCTCACATAATCGATTGTTTCAGTTTCAGACCTTTTTCTAATAGTTTTTTTAATTTTGGTACCTTGCCAAATTTTTCTTCTCTGATTCGCCTCCACTAATTTTAGCTATCGTCGTTTTAGCTACAATAAAAAAAAAGAGCTGAAGGAAAAATCCCGTAGTTTTGCATAATATAGAATCAGGCGCGGTATGCAAAACTACGGGATTTTTAAATCGGGATTCTGTATTACGGGATTTTATAATACGAGATTTTGTAATACAAGATTTTGTAATACGGAATTTTGTAATGCAGGATTTTGTAATGTGGGATTTTGTAATCGGGATTTTTTAAACGGGATATTGTAATACGAGATTTTGTACCCAACCCAATCCAGCTTGTGTAGTAAACTGACTGTCTAGGAGTGAGGTCATGGCTAGTTCAAATTCAGCTACGGGCGATCAATGATGATCCCACACCGAACTTTGAGTCTTTTTAACTAACAGAAATAAAAAAGCTCTTCACTTTTTTTTCATGATAAATAAGCTGTCTTCCATAGCTTTATCCTTCCATTGAAAATTTAAAATCATGAAAGAAACTAGGTGCTTTTGATTCATTTAAAATTGTGATCGCATATCTATTAGTTATATATTTTTCGAAAATAAAAATCAATTTTAAATTTTAAAGCTGCATTGTTTTGTTTAATATGCAATTAGCCAATCGAAGAGGACACCCAAAAATGCGTACAGTTTTAGCCCGCATACGTGAACGACAAACTCAACAAACTATTATTTCTTAGATCACGGATGTTAGTAACAACTAAAAAAAAATTATCGACTTATACCTGTCAAAATGTAACCAGCCACCAGTAATGTAAAACACGACTAAACCATTATTTTATTTTTCTAAACAAAGAATAAATCTTATTCGAAATTGGAGGCCGAATGATTTATTCTTTCAAAAAAGAATTTTTATAATTTTTTTTCGAACTAAATTTTACATTGAATCAAACACAATTTCATGCGTACATCTACCGTAATTGCCTTTTTATGAAGCAGTAAAATCAAGCAAATATGTAATTCCACATAGAAAAATATCTAATTCCACATCAAATGGCCTAACCTGAACCAATGAGAACAGATCAAGATAGTCGTCTAAGTAATTATATTTGTAAAAAAACGCATGTATTAAAAACAAAATGCAAATTATTTATTCCATAGTAGCAGAAAACGAAACAAACATCTATAAAAACTAAATTTGACATCCAAAAGCTTATACCAAAGATTACCAGTGACCAAAAACATGTTGTATGAAATACATTAATATACATATATGGTTATGATAATTTTATATAGAAACAATGTTCCAACCATGTGCAATATTTATTAAATAATAGTTTTTCAAGACACAATTCACAAAACTTAAATGTAGATGGTTCCCAACAAAGTAGCTTTATTTATAAGAGATAGAACACAAATTTAAAAAAAAAGTTTATATTTATTAACTGCAAATTGAATAAGACAAATAGAAAAATTTCTTAACTAATATAGTACACATAGCGGACATTTTCGCATCAGATATTTGAGTCACTACTTTATTGTAATGGTAAAGTAAAATAAACACTTATTTCAAATAATAAATACTATTCAATTGTTCTCCAAAAAATATTTGCAGAAATAAACATTTTCTACTCTTCGAATTTTGTAAGAGCAGAAACAAGATGATAACACTTTCAGAAGACCAAAAAACAAATTCGAAATACAATTTTTAGCTGGAAATGGTGAACAAACCAAAAACATATTATTTCTTCGAACCCAAGCCATTCACATACACGAAAATCAAAAAAACTTGCGTAGAAATCAAATTGCTTTCAATAGAAAAAGCAATCTAACTTTTACATGACACTTTAAGAGCTAATAAAAAGTCTTTATTTTTCAAAATATTTTAACTAGAGTGAATAAAATCACTTTACAAAAGTAGGGTCTTATACCAAGAATGTTGCAGATGTCGTTTTTGCTCAGATCTGCAGCAATGCTGTAAAACAAGCAATGCTTTTGGAAAATACATAGATATATTTTTTGATATAAAAATGAAATAAATGTACAAGTTGATTCATCATCAATAAGCAGCTAGATGAAAAAAGCATGATTTTCGATGAAAGTATTTATAAGATAAAAATAAATGCAAATTAAATGATAAAAAAAATGTCAATTAGTTTTCAAACTTCAAAAGCTGCGAATTCAAAGGCTCTATTTATGGATGGTTTCCAGTGGCTTCTCGATTTATACCAGCTTGATTCATTGGTTTTCCTTTTTGCTATGATCACCATCAATCTTATTAATGTTTATGCACTTAAAATGCATATGTACTTCAAAGAAATTTTTTTAATTTAACGTGAAGTTAGTGGGCCTCAGCACCATGAAATATTGTCACAGTAGAATTTGGCAAAATTGCAACGGTATCGAAGGCGAAATGAATACAATACTTACATGAGTTTTATGTTTCATATTTACTTTAAAAACAACTTCTTCATTTAATTAATGAGATTCAAACTTACACACACCAACTGCAAAGAACGTTTTCAAAAGAGACAAAAAATAGATACATTAAAAGAATTTGTATTTACGCTAAACTTAGAGTTTAATGATAAAACCATTATAGAGATTTAGCATACAAATAACATCCTAAGTCAAACAATACATCCATCACAGAGATTAAACATACAAATAACAACCTACATTTAGGTGTCCAAAGCAATCTAACGAAAAAAATGCCCAAAGCGCCTGATTCCGTTGCGTAAATTATGTCAAGAAGTAGAAACCGAAAGAAAGCGCTGGGAATCCTGTTGCGTTCATACATAAAGATTTCTGGGCTGTTTAGCAGACGGATAGACAAAGGGTTTTTTGTTAATTTCTCTTCTCAGGAAGACACAATGAGTTGACCAGAGTCCGTGCTGCTATTTGGAAATATTTTTGCCAAAGTTTTTATGGCCATGAATTAGGTAATGCTTGAAAAATATCTGCGCGCACATAATATTTTTTTTGGTAATAGCTTTAGCCTCAGTTAGTTTTCAAATCTTACATGCTAGAATAAGTGATGTGCACCCCTCACACTTGAGTGTACATTTTGGACGCAAGTCAGAGAGTAGAGTGCAAAGTTAGTGTTCTAGATTTACAATGTCCATAAAGCAAAAGAGTTTCTATGTTAGCTAGGGAAGGTCTAACGGGTCAGTTCTTTTCAATCGCTGAAATTTATGATGGGTTAGTATTTTATTGCCAGCTTGTTGGGGTGATGAGCGGGGGCTGCGATATATTTTCCACTGCGGTTCTTAGTTTCCTCGGCAATCGTCTCGATCCGCAAGACTTTATTTATATATTTATTTATTTACTGGCCAAATCCACAGAACAAATCCAATTATAGATTAGACAAAAAGGTTAGCAATGTAGAAGTACCACCTTAGCTCCGGTGATAGATTGAAGTATTCTTGATTGAGTCCTCTGAATGATGTTAATATTTGATGGTCCATCTGTTCCCCAGATTTTTAAGCCATAGGTCCAGTTTGGCTTTAAGACTGACACTTTAGATGAGCACTTAAAAGTCGAGAGAAAGTTTTGACATGCTATTGAGCATATCATGACAACTTATGTTGAAGCAAAATCACTTCAGTGTTCTGTGGGCCTTTCCGAATTGACGTCTTTGCCTTCATCTTCAGCTTGTTATGACAAAATTTGATGTCAGGTTAAGTCAAGCTTGTCCGTATAATAGTTGATCACCAAATTTGCTTGATCACGAAGTTTAGTTGTCTATTGGATTTGTGTTGGTGTTTGTAGGTTATCTTGTTGGAACGCATCCCAGTTGACCTTCCTGTAGGGGATAAAGAACTGAGGCTCAGAGGTCAGGAAATGAAGGCTTATTGTTCTTCTTAATGCCATTTGCACAAGCATGTGGTGCGATTCAGCCTCAAAGACCGAACAGCCAGAGTCAAATTGCGGCAAAATTTTGAGAAGCTGGGGAGAGACTAGAAAGAAGTCAATTATATTCCCAAACCTCCTGAATCTAGTTTCTAAGGGCGCAACGACACTCAGTTCTAGACGTTTAGTTTGTAGCCATCTTTGAAGTGCACAACCGAAAGGATTATTTGTGGCATTACTCCAGTCCTGATGCCGAGCATTGAAATCCCCACCAATGATAATGTGCTCGATATGGGAGGTTGCGGGCATTGTTTGTTCAAGATCGTCGATAAGATCGGATGGGGAGAAGTTTTGACTAGCATAAATGCCAATGAATGCAGTAGAATCTTCACCGAGAGTAACGCAGACCGAATTTGTTTCTAAGCATCTGAGATTACTTATGAGGAGTCTGATCCATTTTTTAATTGCAAGGATAGTGCCATGTTTCCTATACCCAGGCTCATCCGTCATATCTTCACGAATAACCAAGTAGTTTTCAAAGACAAATTTGTGCCGGGTTTTGAGTTTTGTCTCACATGCGAAAAGTATATCAGGGTCTCTCAGATTTCAGGTAATCTTGAATGGAGTTCTTTTTGTATATTGGAACGAGCGAGCAACTATTTAAAAGACTAAATTTAATCAAACCCATTAATCCCACAGAATTCAAGAGTTTAGCCAGCGTATGCAAGCCGTTTCTCACTGGGAGAACGGAGAGCTGCGAAAGTAGGAATGAGAATCTCAACTTTTCTTATGAGTGAGAGAAGGTCACACCCGAAGATGTTCTCGCATTTTGAGCAGATTATGGAGTGGGTTGCGGCTTTTAAATTATGGGATTTCGCGGACATAGCAGCCTTCTTGAGTTTCGGTTTAGGCGTGTTGACGGGAGAGTAACCTTTGAGAACATTGGCGAAAGAAACGCCTTTCTTTATGGTGTTTTCAATAGCGGCAGTTCCGAGGAGCCGTTTTTCTTGTTTAGTTTGTTGAAGAGTTTTGCGTTTCTTTTCAACTTCTTTAGCTGCCGGTGGCCAGTAGTTTTGCATTTGACGCAAAATATCTATGAGGAACCCGCAGAAAAAGGGCAGTCTTTGGTTGAATGCTGTTTGTCATACTTTACACAGCGGACCTCAAGGGTGCAGTTGGCTGCTACGTGTCTAAAACGTTGACAATTGAAGCATTGAGTCACGTTCGGTTTTTGAAGACGCTCCCAGTGAACTCACTGGTTGAGTAGAAACTTAACACTCGTAACTGAGATCTGGTCTGTCCCTGGTGCGAGCTGTACTAAAAAGCTTCCCAGGATTTTGTTTTCTTTTTTGGATGCCGAGGTGAAAAAGTGCTTAACGGATACTATGGTGTCTTGTAGGATATCTTGCAGCTCATATAGTACGTCTTGCTCGTCATAAGGTGGGTGAATTCCATTGAGAAGGTAGGTTATTTTTTTGAAAGCTAGAGGGGTGAAGGTGAAGCATGGAACAGCTGCAACTTTAAAGTGCTCGAAGAGGAGACCATGATCTTCCATACTCTTTGGAAGGAGAGATGTTTTCGTCAGATTGTTGGTTTCGACTTTGAAACAGGGAATGTGATCATTGAGCGAATTCACACTACTTCCCAAATCAGGATTTGGAATATACCGGAATTCGTGAGCTTTTGGCCGATTTCCATGTATGTGTACGCAGGCTGTGTACGTGCACGGAAGTTCCTCATGAGCTTGATTTGCGAATACCGGTTTTGTACGAAGCGTTAATATGTGTGTGTGCCGGATAAAATTATATGGTTACACGAAATCGGGATTTTAAACCGGTTTTAATCCGATTTTCGTGTAGCCATACAATTTTATTTGGCACACACACTTATTAACGCTTCGTACAAAACTGGTATTCGCAAATCAAGCTCATACTTTTGAGAGTTTTTTCTTCACTTTTTTTGGTGAAGGCCGCCATATCCTTCTTCATCCGCTCTTGTCGATTGACCGCCGATAAGGATGAGTTGCCCTCAACATCCTCCTCTGAGGACATTGTTCCGAAGCGTCCTTTTCGGGTTTCGGGAAAGCTCGAAAGATCTTCGCTAAAACTTCGTTAATGACGAAGCTGAAACCGGTGATTTTTCCTATCGATGTTATCTGCAAAAAATTTAAGCAAAATTAGCAAAAAACACTCACGAACGAATTAACGCTCAGCTGCAACGTCTGTCCTCGACCACTGATCGCAGTCGACTCTCTGAATGTACCTGAATGATGGCTTATTTATATGCTTTTTCGGGCTGACTTAGTGGGTATACGAGGTAGTAAAAAATTTTTTTTTAAATTTTATGCGAACTGGAAATAGCCGATTATCACTACTTTTGGATCAACCCTCGTATTGTCACTTGAGCAAAAACTGATGTCAAAAGTTGTGCGGGAAATCCACGACTGCAGATGCAAACGTCTGTAACATCCTTGTTATACGAGTACACTAACAAAATTCAAAGCGAGAAAGAAAAATACAACAATAATAGCAAATAATCAATACAAAGGCCCAAAATCAACTGTTTTTTTTTGCAAAAACGTACTCCAAACTCGGGAAATTAATCACTGACATACGACTTTGGACGAACTTTGAATTGAACAAAAAACAAAAGCGAATTTCGATTTGAAAAATGCATTTTCTTAATGTAAATATTTGACATAACATTTGAGGTCCTGTTAGTAACGTAATCAACATGTAAAAGATTTCCAAAAATAATTTTGCACAATAAGTGAATTATAGCAATTGTAGCTGTGAGCAATAACGAAATAATTGCTAGTGTTTGAGATTTTTGAGTTAAACGTAAGTTTATGAGATTTTTTGATTAAAATAAACTAAATTTATCCAAAATAAATATTGTTTCTTGTTGAATTTTTATTTTTGTTTCGATCAGTTTCATAGTTAATCAATTCTTTTATTTTGCTTTCGAATGTTTTCAATGCTTTATCATTTTTTTTTAATATTTGCAGTATTATGTAAATAAAGTTTTGAACTTTTTTGCATTAATCAATCTGTTTTTGTTATCACTGAGCATTTTATTTCTAAGGTGTTCGTCACTTCTTATTAAATTTACAATTAAATTCCAAAAAAATAACGAGGTATAATAATCAAAATAATTTTTAATTATTTTTTTTTATCAAGTTTTTGAAAACAATGCTTTTGTTGATATAGAAAAAAACTGATTTAATGTCGTTTGGTTCTCAGCCTATAAATCTTTTTTATCAGTACAAAATAAATGTATGTAAAGTAAATATAAACATTTCAACTGAAAATTTGATCTTATTGGTCATTTTTATATTGAGTATATTGACTTCAATTTATATTTTTCAGTATTTTCAATGCAATCTTCTGTGATTTAAATTTTTTTTTTTGACTTGAACCAATCAAATATTTATTGTTTTCGTTATTTTTCAATTTCATTCTCAGCGCAGAATTAATTTGAACTAATATTTGAATTTGAAAAAAACGTGTTTTGAGATATAACCAGCTTAAATAAATAAATCATGCAATGATTTTTTGAAATTTTGCTTCATTTTGAAAGACAAATCTGGAATAAAATTACTTAATTTTTTAAAAGAGAAATATATCTTAAAATACACTATTATTTGAAATTTTTCGTAAACAGTATTATTTACATTTTTAAGATGAGAAAAACATTAACCGAAAAAAGCGTAAAATGATTTCTAAAACTTAATTATATTGACGACATGTCATTATATATGCATTTGTAAAAATTAAAACTTCAAACTGAAGAAGAATAGCAAAATGTACAGTGTAAATTAATTTGTAATTAGAAAATAACTTCTAATTAAGGAATACTGGGAAATGTAATTCCAAGCAAGGTTTTCCACTATGAAGTTGTACAGAATATGTAGTCACACATTAATGTGAATTTTCAACCGCAGATAAAAATTGAAATTAAAAATTGAATTAAAAAGCTAGCACCAACATAAAAGTAGTTGAAACCAAAATGAATGATACATCGATTCAGATAGCTCTAATCTGGTGGGAAGAATGAAGTTGCGAAAATCAGAAGAAATACTCTTTTAAAAAGTGAAATTTGCAAGATGGATTAAATGGATTTAAATTCACGTTATGGATTTAAGCATCTTTTTGTCATGTTAAATGGTTCTTAGCGTCTTTCTGAGCTTATTTAGTTCACACTTATAGCTGTTTAAGCTCAGCGTGAGTTACCTCACAGCTACAATTCAAAGATACCGTAGTTCAAGAGTACTACTGTCTTATTTTGAATTTTTTGGTTTATTTTTGTGCATATTTAGCTGGATTTTTGTATTATTATTATTCCCAAAGTAGTGTGTTTAACTCTTTGGGGAAAATGAAGACTACATGCTTTAATTATTGAATCACTTTTAAAGTGAAATAAGGCTATGATTACCTTTCAATCACATTTCGATTGCCCCATCTTTTTATTTGTTGAACGACGACAGTTGGTTAATTACTGATAATAGATAGTTTCGTTCATTTTATAGGCACTATTTCTAATTGAGAGATACAAATTAATGAAAGAGGAACAAATTTTGATTGGGTAGCATGCCTAGCTTACAGAGAAACGAAAAATGAGTCCACAATCATCTGCAAAAATGAGTCCACAATCATCATGAAGGATATACACAGATGTCATTTAAGCAATGATATACACTGATGTCATTTAAGCAAAGTTGACTTAAGAGCTTATTTTGCGAAACTCACATTGATCGCAGTAAACTTTCATAGGTTGTTATTGTTGAAGTTGGATCTGTCTGTTCAATATGTTATACCATAAATGCAATTATTCAAATAGTTGTTTTTAAAGCTGATTTAATGGATCATGTCATGTTAAATGGTTCTTAGCGTCTTTCTGAGCTTATTTAGTTCACACTTATAGCTGTTTAAGCTCAGCGTGAGTTACCTCACAGCTACAATTCAAAGATACCGTAGTTCAAGAGTACTACTGTCTTATTTTGAATTTTTTGGTTTATTTTTGTGCATATTTAGCTGGATTTTTGTATTATTATTATTCCCAAAGTAGTGTGTTTAACTCTTTGGGGAAAATGAAGACTACATGCTTTAATTATTGAATCACTTTTAAAGTGAAATAAGGCTATGATTACCTTTCAATCACATTTCGATTGCCCCATCTTTTTATTTGTTGAACGACGACAGTTGGTTAATTACTGATAATAGATAGTTTCGTTCATTTTATAGGCACTATTTCTAATTGAGAGATACAAATTAATGAAAGAGGAACAAATTTTGATTGGGTAGCATGCCTAGCTTACAGAGAAACGAAAAATGAGTCCACAATCATCTGCAAAAATGAGTCCACAATCATCATGAAGGATATACACAGATGTCATTTAAGCAATGATATACACTGATGTCATTTAAGCAAAGTTGACTTAAGAGCTTATTTTGCGAAACTCACATTGATCGCAGTAAACTTTCATAGGTTGTTATTGTTGAAGTTGGATCTGTCTGTTCAATATGTTATACCATAAATGCAATTATTCAAATAGTTGTTTTTAAAGCTGATTTAATGGATCATTTCCGATTTTCATCTTGTTTTCGGAACTATTTCAGACCTAATGTTGTTAATTTGGAGCATAACGGCGAAACCAAAAGTCACGATTGGAACTAGATTTTTTTACGGCTGATCTCATCATTTACATTCTTGACTTAAAATTGACACTTTTGTGGAGCTCAACCATTAAAATTACTACTTTTTTGATCCCACAAATTAGCATTTTTTTGTAGAAGGCTTATGAAACACATTAAATTTACTTCGTCAACTGGTGATATCCAGTTTCTGTTTTTCGATGTTTACATTGAAGTAAATCCGCTCTTCGATCGGGTCAAGAAACATGTGAAGTGTAGAATTGTACATGAAATATTTATTCAAAGCAAACGATTTCTTAGCAATGCTTCTTATTCTTGTGAGCTTTGGTAGGGTCATTTTTTAATGAGATTTTTTAATATTTTTATTTCCTCCTTCTTTCCACTCTTTTCATCACTTAATCAATATGCACGGTCCGGGTGCATCTTTTTCCTCTCTAATAAATTTTTCATAGTGCTTCCTAAAAACCGTTGTGTTGGTATGAGGAAAAATATAATCCGTATCAGTATGGTACACTTTCTATTATTGTCTAATGATAGTCTTCATTGACAGGTATCCAGCGAAAAATATACTTAAAAATCTCTGGGTGTTTTTGCCATCGTGAGTTGTGGCTAATTTTTATGTACGATTTTGAGTTTTTTTCAAAATTTATGTTGTTATTTGAGTTCCTTATCATATTTGGCAACGCATGGTAGAATGTATAGCCTGCTGTATATTGCCCATTCCCAATCTATGTGTTCTCTGTGTGCAAAACAAAATTTGACGGCAGACCTGGTTTCACTGCTAGTCACTTCTTTAACAGGCCGAGAAGTATCGAGCGATTCTAATTTGTTGCCAATAATTTGGTATATTATTTCTTCTCCTTCCAGATTAATAATCTGCTGAATGTTTAATAGCCCTCTTTGATTGTACACAGCGACCGTTAAAGCTAAGGTCGGCATTCTAAATATGGCCTTTATCGCCTTAGTGACAAGCCTCCTCAATCACAACGATCGATGTTATATTTAGTTGTTTGGCGGCACAAATCTCGTCCATATTTAGTAGTAGACAAAATAAAAGCATTTAAGATCAGAAGCTTAGTGCGGTTTTCCAAGAAATCATATTTTTTCAGTGTTACAATAAACGGTGCGATTTTACTTCTGATGTAGTTGATATGATGTGCTCAATACATTTTTCCATCCAAAATTCTATCGAATCGATTATCTCGACAGACATTCTATCGAATCGATTATCTCAAGTTAAACTCTCTCACTTCAAATGCACCGACTAATTGGGCATTTTTTTGCTGGAGCACAATGTATTTGGTGTTATAAACGTTTAAAACGAGTTTGCTCTCTCGTAGTTAGCTCAAGTATTTATCCAAATGCATAATTATTGTAATTTTGATTTATGACTCATTTTTCCAGCAAACAGTAGGAGTATATCATCAACAAACAATACTATTTAAAGCAAGATATCCTGAACGCTGTTCATGTAGATGAGGAAAAGCATAGGACCTACGATTAACCCCTGTAACTGTGAGATACTTTTATTTACTGAGCATTCCTGGCTGATGACGTATTCCTCTTTAGTCACTATTTTTCTACCCAATAAACAGTTGCTTTCAAACAAGTTTAAATTTTGTACAAATGCCATACTTTTCAAGTCACTGATGCAAAATTTCTTGATAAGTTGCATCAAAAGACTTTTTTTTAGATTGATGGAAGTGTCTGCCACATGATTGATTTTATCCAATGAACGAATTAAAAAATGAAACGCATCTTTTACCACACTGGTGACGACTGTTGGACGATAATTTGAGGGAATCTAATGTTCGTGTCCTTAAAAAGATGGTTTGCTGGGAATGTATCGGCTCAGAATTTTTGCCAGAACCTCAAATATTTACTCTCTAAGCATTTTAATATCTTCGGGTGTTATATAATAAATTTCCGGAAAAACGCCATTTTTTTTAATTTTTGTTTATTTAACCTACTTTACTGGCTACTGTGGGTCTTAAATGTATGTTAAACATGTGCCTTGGCAATGGACCATGAAGTTGTTCAAATATTTGATGAACATGTTGCGTGAAAGCTGATTCATTTACTGCAAAATATTTATTTAAATGCTCCGCAATGGTCTTACTATAGCAGATCAATGATCCATCTATCCGTAACTCTTTGATGCATACTAAGTTTTGCGTTGTGATTTTTTGTGTTTCTACCAGTTCATTTACTATCCTTTAGTATTTAGCGTTATTCCCACCTGCAGCTTAAAACCATTCAGCTTAAAACTTCTTTTCTTTCTCCCTTTTTATTCGATTTGACTGGGTTATTGAATTTTGGCAGTCTGTTTAGTCATCACCACGTACTTGGGAATCGGTTTTCATTTGATAAGCTTTTGGTTTTCACCTCGACATATCAATAACTCTTTTTGAGATTCACGATACATGTCGCACCCTTAGCTGCCCTTTTAGCTTGTGGTAGGATTCTTATTAGTTCTTCAATTTCTATTTGCTATTTCTATATTGCTATTCGACTAGTGCGTGACTTATTTTTTTAGGTATTTAGCACTTTATTACCTTAGTCTGGCGATTTATCATCATCATAGATAATTCGTTCCACCAGGTGTGAATTTTTTCCAACAACATGATCAAGTAAGGTATTTGAAATTTCAGTTGTACGTGTCGGTTCTTATCGATTCCTAAAGCTCGAGTTACAATCAATGCAACACAACAACAGGCGTGTTTCTTACGACACAAGTCACGGCGTAGAGAATTGAAAAAAGCATGGCAAGAAAGTACCGAGAATGGCCCGCAAAAAAGGTTCTAAAATTTTACTAACAAAACCCCGACATGTGTTACTAGACCAATCAAGGAGAGTAATTTTTATTAGTTTGATTCTGTATATAGTATATTTTTGAAAGATAGAGTATTAATATTTTTAGTTTTCTGTCTTGTACAAAACAAATATTGTTCTTTTCCTGTTTGACGATTCAAATTTTGCAGCCCGAGAGAAAGCCGCATATTAATTTTTAGAGGATACTAGTATTGTCTGGTCTCGAAACAAGATCTTTTTTCAATTATTTACTTCATTTTTTTGAAGCAAAATATATCTGCCATGTATCTTCAGTGCTGTCGGATTTGGATTTGTCTTGAAAACTCTTTTTTTTATATATTTTTTATGGCAGACGTTACTTTTCACTGAAGGGGAAAAAATTATTAAATAGTATTTTATGGTAGTGCTTTCAGATAGACGACAGTTTTAGTTTTTTTCGCCTTTAATCTCCTTCTGACGAATTTTTTCCAAAAGAAAAGTTACGTACTAAATTTCTTCAAATCTCTATCAAATCTCTATTTCAGATTTTTACCTCCATTTCGGCTAATCATACCTTTTTATGGCGAAAAGCTTCGAAATATTAGCAGGATTTATCTTGTGATGTTATTTTGAGTTGGGTCCTGAGTGGTCTTCTGCCTAAGATATAAGCTTTTGATTTTTAAGTGACACGAGAAATTTCCAAAAACGGTCACACGTCCTTGATTATAATTTGAGAGAGAACTGCATATAAAATTGTTGTCCTGCAGAAGCTTCCTTTTTCTTGATATGGCTATCGACGCTGTAGCTTACAAGACCTTTTGCGGAGGAATATCCGGAACCGTTCAGCAATCTTAATTCGATTAGATGGTTTATTGAAATAGCCAGAGTCCTTTGTGGGCATGATCACCAAAAAGGATGAAATACAAAATTTCTTAAATTTTGAGGTATCGAGTTCTGACTCCTCAGCTGCATCCGTGGATAAGATAAGCTACTACGTCTCATTTTCGTAAGCTTACTTTTCTATAATTTGGTTTTCTATCGTACAGCAAAATAAAGTAACTTTCTTATTGGCTATTTGGCTTTGTTTTTAGCGTCTAGCTCAACAGTCTACATATTTTTCAAAAAATTTGCTCTATATCCACCATCTTTTTATTAACTTAAATCATGAATTGTTTTAATTGTGTACCAATTTTTTCCTAGCTTGTGAAAATATTTTAATTTAAATCAATTTTTTAAATTAAAATATTAAATCATGACATTGCTGTCACAACCATAGGCGCGCCGTAGGGGGGGCCAGGGGGGGCCGGGACCCCCCCAGACCCTAGGTTGGCCCCTCCCAGAAAAATAAATATTTCCAACAGCAGACACTTAAGTTTTCGCCTCTTAGGTTTTTGTGGTTACAGCAAGAGTTGTGTAGTCCAGTAGTGTAAGCCTATACCAAAGCATACACACTAATTATAACATAGAGACTGCGTTATTTGCGGTATTAATTACGATGTTATGGGACTTATTTCGAGAAATGGAAGGCGATATTTAATTTCGACAAGTTAAACGTTAAGAAAAAGACGAAAAGCACCTCTCCAATCATCCTTTTTTTCTTAAGATTATCTGTTCATTCCTACTAGGCAATATGCAGGTATTTAGATAAAAACACTTTAATAAACTGGCGTTTTATGCAATTATGTTTTTCACAAAACATAGCCTAAGTATTAAAATGGTAGGCAATAAGGTAATTATCGTAAAATACAATTTTTGAAGTCATTTGGAGAACAAAAATGGTATCCCTGCCACTTTTATGGTATCTATGACCTACTTGGTTTACACTCAGGTTAAATGTGTGTGGATTTTGAATTTCACCGAGCGTTTTTTCATAGTGACACAGCCGCCACATGGTTCATATCATATTCATTAAACTTTTGTCAGACCTGTACTCAAGACCAGTATATGTCTATGAATTTTATCCGGTCGCGAGGTACCGTAAACGCAAGTTCCAGGTGCTAAAAATATAAAAAAATCGGTGCGATTTTTGTGCGATTGGGAATTTTACAAGTTTAGATTTGAATGTATAAATATAGTATCAAATTCATCAATCATTTGCATTTTATTCTAACAGCCGTGTGAAAGATTTGTGTTTACGTACTTATGGTAGCTACAAGGTTGCCCAGACATTAGTTAAAAACGGTAGAAATTATTTTTTATGCCCATTGATGAGTCTTGTAAATTTTGTGATGATCTGATGACTCGGTGTGAAGTTATCACAATGCGAAATTTTCCAAAGAGTTTCCATTGTCGCCAAAATAACACCAAAATTTCTGCTCGAGCAAACTTAGCGATCTGGATAAATTATCCGGATGGTAAAATTCATGCACAATGAGAAAACTCTAATAGTACTTGGAAGACAGTAAATGATATGGTGCTTGAACAGTCTTGAAATATTGTCAAGATGAAGCGAAATTATTTGGAAAAGGTTATCGACCTTACGACGTGTCTCAGTTGCCAAAGACGTGCTTTCAGAGGACATGATGAAAGTGGTGCCAGTGATAACCGTGATTTTTTTTTGGAATTTTATACATTATTCGCGAAGCATGATTCAACTTTTGAAAATAATTTGAAAAACAAGGTTGTGAACTTTCTGTGGTGGCAAAACACAAAATGAATTGATGAAAATAATTGCTGAAATTATTCGCAAGGACAAGACAGCTGAAATAAAAGATCCATTTTGACAGACGCAACAAGGGTCCACAGAAGGAACAACTCTCCGTGGCTGTCAGATTTGCTAAAGAGTCGAAGAAAGGTTTTCAAGCTTTGTAGACTGTTCAGGAGCTAGAAATGCCTCGTATTTAGCAGATATAATTTTGAGCCTGTTAGACAGCTACAGACTTAGTGAATTGCTTGTTGTTGGACAGTCTTATGATGGTGCTAGTGTCATATAAGGACAAAAAAGTGGTGTACAAATCTAAGATGAAACACCCTTCAGCCACATTTGTACATTGTCTAACTCATAAAATTATCCTGGTTGTGATGGACACACTTTTCACAATCGAAACGTTTACATCCTTTTTCAATGCTATCGAATTCCTTTACCTACACTTTTCGAAGCCATCACATCACGAATTGTTGAAGCAGCTTGAAGAGGCAGTTAGTCTAAACACAAGGCGTGGAATGAGAAGTTTAAGCTCGACTCGTTAGTAAATGAGATTTCACAATTGCAAATATGTGATCGATAGCTATGGGACTATGAAAGAGGCTTTAGAGAAAGAAATGAATGAGGGGAAAATACAACGACTCAGTTTATTCATTGGGGATCTTTCATTCAATCAGTAATCCTAAATTTGTAGTAAATCTTTTCATCTTTCACTATGTTCTTTTTATAACGAACATGTTAAGCAAATATATCCAAACTAAAAATGCAACTCTTAGGGATGGGATAAATCATGTGAATTGAATAGTTGAAATACTACTAAGTGAGCGAGAAATCTTTTATGTAGTTTGGGACAAAATTAAACCATTCGCAGAGAAGCACTGTGCGGATCTCACATTTCCCAGTGGATCACGAAAACGGAAAACAGCGAAAAGCACTAGTTTGAAAGGTTTTGATATTTCATATAGCCTCTGACACGCTGTTAGGGCTACAAAGATATATCTACAAACCAAATGGCTCGAAAAGAGTAAGTTACAGGACTCTTCATCTTGGCAAATTATTTATGCTTTTTTGAAGTTTGAAGAAAGATATCAATTTCTTCCATGTAGGCTTAATACATTCCAATTTCTTCAAAGATATTTTGAAAGTAAGCTATCTCCTTCTTCAAGTATGAATTGAAATATATATAGCTTCTAAACAAAAAAATAGTATTATATTTCTAATTATTTCCATTCTATTCCCGTATAATTCATACAAGCTTTCTTTCTTAGTGGTTATTGATAATTCATGTGTAGCTCATACCTACCATTCACATTATAGGCATGTGGTATTCACAGACGTATTCACAGACAAGAAGTTTATTTGATAATGCATTATGCATTAGCAAATAACAAAAAATAAATCAACAAATATATAATGTATTAGTGAATTATATAAGTTGTATGAGCAGTACGTGTACAAACAAAAACAAAATCATCAGATGTCTTGAACCTTTCAGTCCCTGGCCCCTGCCAGATTTTAGGCCACGGCCCGCCTATGGTCACAACCATTCCTTTGTTGTCGCATCACCGACAGCTATCCTGTCAGAAACTTGTTATTAATAAATTCACCACAAAATACGTAGCTGTGTACCATTTCCAAAATTCATGTCCAACTAACTCACCCCACTACACTGCCATTTCTCTGCTGGTGTACTATCTAAACCTAATAAGACAATTAAATTTTAATAAAACATTGGTAGATAATGTGTAGGTGCAATTAATAACACGGCTGATTGAAAGGTAGACCTTTGAAACCTATTGAATAATTCAAAACCTTCGTTTGATGTACTGACAGTGGACAATTTTTTAAATGTTGCCAATCAAATTGATTATTCAATTTCATTAAAAGTCTGAGAATATAATAGATCGGTTTGAAGGATATTTGGAAATGTAATTTCGTTAATGCCTAACAAGTATGAATAGCAAAGAACTCGTTCGTTCATATTTATCTACGAAATTTTACGGATATGATATTGATTTCTTAACATACAAGAATCAAAAAGGCAGAAAAATCAAAGCAACAACTATAAACAGATAGTGAGGAAGAAATTTTTAATTTGAGAGTAATGGAGGAATCGAAACAAGCAAAAAATCACCTATTCAATAAAAGTCCAATAAAGCTAATCTTAAGAAAGCATAAGGTTTTCGCTTCATTTTTCATTGTATTTTTGATTTGATTCTTTTTTTGAAAAAAGTAAAATAGTTAAAAAATAATAGTTGATGCTAGCAATAAAATAGAAACTTATCCGGTAATTCCATTAACAATATATTATCCATTAACAAATTTGTGTTCAAATCTACTTAAGCACATAGTCAATAAAACAATATTTCTGTAGTTTGGTATATAGAATATGATCGTCAATAAATGCTTACAAATACAAAAAGAGCTAAGTTTGTAAACTTGAGAAAATTAAAATAAAATTAATAAAATTAAATGGCTAAGATATATTTCAATACTTCATAAATATAATTGGAAAAAATGTTTGAGGTGAAATAGACTTTCAACATTATTACAGATCATAGACCATAAATTATACAAATCAAGAAGCGTTAGCCTAAAATATTTCATGTTTCACGCAAACCCAAATCTTTGTTGTACAAATCGAACGATACAAATATTAAAAAATGATGGCCTAATTAAATATTTCGTAATAGTATTAAGATTTGCGCGATAAATAAAATCAACAAAATTCAAATTAGAAAATTAACAAAAAATGAAAACACATTGAATTGAAAACAAACCAACATTTTAGGAAAACATTCGAATAATGTTACTTGTAAATAAATGAAAATGAATCATACATTCTAACTATATTTATGAAAAACAAATTTTTTGAATTGATAAATTGTGAAGAAAAAACATTGGAACGAAACTATTGAAGAGTTTGATATCAAAGCAAATCTAATCAGCACTGGCTTGAAAATGTTTGTCGCAAATGAAGTAGAATTATTGGAAAGTGTTTTTTTAATGAATTTTTCCTTAAAAAAATTTATAGAATCATGATTCTATTTATGTTTAAATCATGTGAAAAATATACAGTGAGCTGTTGTTGAGCTATCTTGTTGTTCAAATTATGCTTCCAATAAGTAAATGATTTTTGTGAACTATAAAAGCCCTACGTCGACGAAAAAAAAAAATAAAAGTTTACGACGAAAATTACGAAATTTATATTTAAACACAAAGAATTGTATTTATGAAATGATTTGTTGGGATATTCTCTTGTAAATGAAATTCAAGCGAAAAAATTGATTGGTTAAAATAAACAAAAAGGGAATTTAGACAATCTTATTGAATGTGTGTTTTTCATTGTTAATCACTTTTTCTTCTATTTTTCTGTTTAAAAAATATCACATTGACTTAACTATGAAGTGTTTTGGCAGTATAGTTTTAGAGAGCAGTTAAAGTAATTAATATTTACTCTGAACACGTTTCGTAGCATCGAATGTATTAGGTAAGTGACCATTTAACTTGCAACATGCATTACTATCATTTGGTACCATTTTGTCTTGGTCATCTACAAATATATCAATTTAAATTATAAAAACTCCCTCGCGCATCAGAACCGCTAGAAACACTAATGTTCGAAGAACAGTAGAGGATTTGAGCATATTTTGAGTGTATATTCTACCAGTAACTATACTTAAGACAACTACCACTAGCTACTTCTCCTACTTAAGACCAATACACCCTAAGTAATAATAGACCCTAAGCCAATTTAGTTTCGATGACTTCATCGAAAAATACAGCAATAGAAAGGTGTTTGGGGCTGCCAGCCGAAAAATGTCCAGACCTTAGAAAATTTAAACATTGTTCACTGACGTATTTTCATTGCAAATGTTCGCCATAGTAGTTCGCATTGGTACAAAATTAACAAAAAACGCCTCGTGTTGGCAACACTTTTGTTGAGATGATTATCGTAAATTTGATTGAAATAAAGCAATATGGTTTGTTGCGCAAAACACGTCTTACTTTATCGACAGCTAATGGAAGAGAGAATGACAAAAGGTCATATTTATTTTAAATGATATGATATTTCATACAACGTAGTAGTATGACAGCTGGATTTACAATTCAACACCCCAACTCATCATTCTAAAGCAAAAGAAAGAACAGAAGCAAAATGGCCGTCGCTTGTCAAAAAAAAACACCAAGCATATTACGTTATTTTAAAACGACCATTCACAGAGATCAATTAGCTCTACGTCACTTCGCCGAAGATTCGTATTTTCTTTTATAAATTTTCGAAGAAAATTTAGTATTAAACTCGCTTCGCCGAAGATTCGTATTTCTTTATATATATATATATATATATATATATATATATATATATATATATATATATATATATATATATATATATATATATATATATATATATATATATATATATATATATATATATATATATATATATATATATATATATATATATATATATATATATATATATATATATATATATATATCAGGTAGTTTCATACCAAATGTCAGATTTTGAAGGATTAAAAAAACCTCGATTATTTTCAAATGAAATGGTTTTATTCCTCAAAATATTCACCGTTGGAGTCTATAGTTTGTTGCCAACGTGTTGGCAAATCAAAAATTCCTTTTGTGAAAAAAGTAATATTTTTTTGCCCCAAAAACTCTTCAAAGGACGCAATTACAGCGTTTTGGTTGGAGTAGCGCCTTTCTTGTAAATAGTTTCCCAGGCTCCGAAAAAGATGATAGTCTGTTGGTGACAGGTCTGGAGAAAATGGAGAGTGAGCTAAAACTTCGTACTGCAACTCCTGTAGTTTTTGCATGGTCAAACGGGATACATGCGGTCGTGCGTTATCGTGTAACAGAATTGGTCCATGCCTATTCACCAGAAAAGGCTGTTTTAAACGCAATTTTGCGTGCATTTCGTGCAATTGTGCACAGTAGGTCTCTGCAGTTATCGTTTCACCAGGATTCAAGAACGAATAGTGAACGACGCCTTCTGAAGTCCACCAAACAGTAACCATGACCTTCTTAGGGTGTAGTCCCGCTCTTGCTTGGTGGCTAGGTGCTTCTCCGCGATCCAACTATTGTCCTGACCGCTTCCTATTATCATAGAGAATCCATTTTTCATCGCAAGTCACAATCCTCTTCAAAAATGGTCCCTTTTTATGTCGCATCAGCAGTGAAGAGGCTACTTCAACTCTCAGTATTTTGTTCCTTTCAGACAATTTGTGTGGGACCCATTGATTGAGTTTTTTCACTTTTCCAATATTTTTGAGACAGCGACTAATGGTTGATTTCGATACACTGAAGGTCTCAGCAAGGCACTGTACAGTTGTCGATGTATTCCTCACAACTTCTGCTTGCTGTTCGTCATCATTAACACTGCTACCTTGTTGACCACGTGGTTCGTTATCCAAGCCAAAATTTCCTTCTCGGAAATTGGCAAACCATCGTTGCACTGTGCGTTCGTTGCAGGTATCTGGTCCTAAGACCTGATTAATTTCTTTCGTCGCTGCAGCTGCATTTTGTCCTTTTTTAAACATAAACAGGTATCCCGAAGATCTCTTACCGGAAACATGTGTATAAGAGCGAAAAGGACAGATATAGGAAACCACGCGGATAATTAATTAGGCAGTAAAAGAAAGGTATTTACCTCTATTTTCAAACACAAAACTTATTATGAATTTTACCAAACAACTCTGTTCACCATGGGATCACTTATAAGACTGTCAGGAAACATTTGGTATGAAACTTCCTGATATATATATATATATATATATATATATATATATATATATATATATATATATATATATATATATATATATATATATATATATACATATATATGTACATATATATATAAATATATATATATATATATATATATATATATATATATATATATATATATATATATATATATATATATATATATATATATATATATATGTACATATATATATATATATACAGTCTGTCAAGAATGAGTTTACACATAGGAAAAAAATTCAATTTTTCATCTTTCTAATTATAAAATACTACTTTTTATTTATGTAAATGAATGTTTTTTTCTTAATTATAGTTATTTACATTATTTCCAACCGATATATACAAAAAAAAGTACAACTTTAATGCAAAACAAGAACGAAAAGACCAACGAAAACAATTATTGCAATTCTTGAAGTGTCAAGAAACTCTTTACACAAATTATTATTGTATTTAATATTTACATATTTACAGGATATTTAATATTATTTGGTATATTTAACATTTGGTATGGCCACCTTTGGCATCCACCACACATCGCAACCGATTTTTCATTGAATGAACCAACTTTTGCAGGTCATACGTGGTTGGTATTTTTTGCCATTCTTCGAGAATCGCAATTTTTAAGGCAGTTCGGTTTTTGGGTTGCCTTTTAGCGACTTGTTGTTTTAAGTAAGCCCATAAATTCTCGATGGGATTTAAGTCCGGACTCTTGGCTGGCGTATCCATCACTTTTCCGCAGTTGTATAAGGGCCACATTCGCACCATGTTCGCCTTATGTTTGGGATCGTTGTCCTGGTAAAGCTTAAAATTTGGTTTGCTGTTATGCATAAACCCGAATTTCTGCGCACTGCTTGCCAAATATGTTTTAAGGATATGCAAATATGGTTGGGCGTCCATGGTTGACTCGATGAATGCCAAGTCTCCTACTCCTCTGCTTGAGAAGCACCCCAAATCATAACGGACAACTTACCAAATTTTACAGCCGGAATGATATTTCGATTTTCCAACGATGTTAAAGGCTTGCACCACACTCTAGCCGGTCCATCATTATAGTACAACATCATTTTCGTCTCATCGCAGAATATGACGTCGTCCCAGAAGTCAACGGGTTGAAAAAGGTGCATCATAGCGAAAGAAAAACGCTTTTCGATGTTTAGTGCAGAAAACAGTGGTTTCTTTCGTGCAGCTCTTGATGAGAACTTATTTCGTAGGATGGCCTGTCGTACTGTTTCATGGGAAACAGCAGCATCACACTCTTCCTTGAGCTCCCTAGCAAGTGTTCTGGTCGAAATCCAGGGGTTTTTAACAAGCTTCCTTATCATAAGGCGCTCTATACGTTTAGATATTTTTGGTTTTAAGCCACCTCCACACTTTGGCTCCAATCTATTCTCATTTTCAGCACGATTTATAACGTTATAGACTGCCATTCGTGCTACACAAAACATTTCCGACAGTTCCTGTGCACTTTTACCTAATTGGTGATTATAGTATATCATCTGAACTAACTCAAAGGATAATCTTTTGCCTGGCATTTTAAAACACAATATCTCACTTATTTATGCGTATTAGCCAAAAATTAATCACACACTAATGATCAAATTTATAGAGCTTTACAATACAGACCAAAAATTATGGTAAATTTACCGTATCGTTGCAGTAATGCAAAAAATAATATTTTGTGTAAAGAGTTTCTTGACACTTCAAGAATTGTAATAATTGTTTTCGTTGTTCTTTTCGTTCTTTTTTTGCATTGAAGTTGTACTTTTTTTGTATATATCGGTTGGAAATAATGCAAATAACGATAATTAAGAAAAAAAAAAATTATTTACATAAACAAAAAGTAGTATTTTATAATTAGAAAGATGAAAAATTGAATTTTTTCCCTATGTGTAAACTCATTCTTGACAGACTGTATATATATATATATATATATATATATATATATATATATATATATATATATATATATATATATATATGTATATATATATATATACATACATATATATATATATATATATTTATATATATATATATATATATATATAGATATATATATATATATATATATATATATATATATATATATATATATATATATATATATATATATATATATATATAACCTTTGGAGTGGCCAATCCGATTGAGTTGAAATTTTTTGACATATATGCATGTAGTGGGTAGGTCCATGACTTGCTAGAATTCAGATACCTTTAACCCTTTGGTAGTGGCGGGCATTGTAGTGAATTTTCAAGTACTCCTATATTTCCAAGCAGTGTAAAAGTTTTGGTAGAATAAAGTTTTGGGAATGAAAACTTATTATGTGTTAAACTCGTCTATGATAAAAAATTGGAACTTTTGAGCCGTATGTGGGTGCTGAGTGCCTAAAAGTAGGCAAGGATTTTCTTTCAAATTTTGATTTGTCATAACTTCTGACAGAAACATTAGAACATCGTGCAAATTAAGGAGCGTAATGATGTTGACTAGCATTTACCACTCAGTGCAGATAACCCTGTAGCTACGGCAGGCTTCTGAAAAACCAATCTTTCAAATCAACGACCTTCCTGAAAAATTTTTACTTTTATTTTCAAAATTCCAATTTGCAAAACAACGGCAATCCATCACCAAATTACCTCTATTTTCAGCACTCGAAACTTCTGTTCACGAGAACTGACGACCAGCTCATTCAATCATAATGAAATTCACAGAACATATTGATATTAACTAGGACCAAATCTGATAGAAGTGATTTTGAAATGCAGGCAACACTGTGGCAGTGGTACCATCTTGAAAAATCACTGAGAAACTGTTTTTGTCCTAACTAACAACAAATATTACCGTTTTGAAAATTTGTAGTGTTGAGGGTGGTAACCCTAATTTTTTTTTCACCCGTATAACTTCCAGCGCAGTGATTCAATCGAAACGAAATTCACAGGGTGGGTTAAACTTAACCTGAAGCAGATTTGGTATATACGAGTATTTTGCACAGGGTAACCATCATCAGACAGACAAATATTGCATCAACAGATGCTTCAAATTACAAACTCAAATGTAAAACATTTGCAATGAAAATAAGGAATCAATTTCTAAATTTTCCGATTTTCGAAAATTTTTCGGATGGCAGCCTCAAACAACGTTTAACCGCTGAAACTTTTGATTAAATCCTTCGATGAGAACGAAATTCAAAGGATAAGTTGATTTAAGTATGAACTTGGTATGGTAAACTTATTGCTGCTTCGTTGGAAAGTGTTGCCAGCACTGAACATTTTCATCATCTATGTTATAGTTGGGTTTTGTTGCTT
The DNA here is from genome assembly GCA_947369275.1 of Nemotelus nigrinus. Taxonomy (NCBI): domain Eukaryota; kingdom Metazoa; phylum Arthropoda; class Insecta; order Diptera; family Stratiomyidae; genus Nemotelus; species Nemotelus nigrinus. The sequence continues at coordinate 91,176,408 of OX376373.1, read as the reverse complement.
TGTATAAGGAATGGTTGATACGATACTACAAAAAAGTTTATAACATCTTTCCACATATTTTTGTCACTCAAAGACAATTTCTTCCAAATTCAGATTGTTAGCGGCTCTGATGCGCTAGAGTTTTTACCATTAAAGTACGTTTTAAGCTGTTTATTGTGACCTTTCGGAAAGGTACATTGATAAGTTTAAGTTTTACCAAGTCTTCACACTAAACTACTCATAAAGGTTATTGATTTGTGATCATGGTTCCCTTCTTGTCTATAAAGCAGCATAGACAACGTATGTCGTCTCTAAAGCTTATCAAAGCAGAGACTATTGATACAGGAAACTCGATCGTTTTGCGGAATAAGCCTCCGAAGCCGAATCAAATTGGAATTGTTTTTGCGGAATGATTAAAATAATTGAAAAAAAAATTTATTTACACACTACTCTCTTTTATCATATCTGTTGACGTTCAAATTAAATTTAAGTCGAAATAACAATGTACACAAAACAATTATTATAATGCTTTCATAAGAAAATTGATCACTCTTTACCTAATTGATACATATATTTAATTTTCATTTTTAATGTATGTAAAAAAATAAGAATACTCAATTGCGTATGTGTGAGTCTCTTAGGTCTGTCATATTGTTTTTTGGTATTAGAGTCTTTACTTTATTTGTGGAATATCGTAATTACGTTTTTAGTAAATACTTGTGTTGTTGTCATCAATATGGTTATTATTGCAAAACGCTGCAAATTTTAATGTAAAGTAAAGTAATTTTTAATTGAAAGTAACTGTTAGTATGAACACAAATTTGTTTATATTTTTAGTTTTCCCTGAACTATTTCTAAGATCATTTTTTCCCTGAAATATGGTATATCGACTTGTGTAAATGTTGGGCTACCGTTTTTTGTGAGATATTCAGCTATCATACAGCAGAAAACTACACAATCGCTCCCATTACTTTGCCTTTTCTTTAATGAATGGTTCTGTAACAAACGGCATTTTCTTCTTATCTAGATGTAATGTATTAAGAAGCTGTGGTTTATTATTTCTTAAAAAGTCGTAGTATTTTATAGTTTTGTTCCGGAAATCAATTACCGCTTGGCACCAATGTACACCGTTGACATGAACAGGAATTAATATAAGGTCATAAGCAAAAATATCTGCATTTTTCGTCCAATTTGTCACTGTTTTATAGCCTAAACATATTAAAGCTGGAACAAAGAAAGTATTCATAGTAAAAATTTTTGGGAATTCATGAATTGAATTGATGTTTACCTGCTGTTGATTGCGTTCTACTAAGAGGTTTAAGTAAAAGTTAATAATATTGTCGTTTAACGGTCCGACCTTGCCGCGGTAAGGGGGCTCAGGGCAGTGGCTCATCAGCCAGATGAGTTGCTGCCTTGCTAAAGTGACCTTAGGGGAAAAAGACCCCGAACAGAAAACCAAATATGGACGAAGATAAAGGAGAAAAAGTTACGGTGCGGGGATTCGGATAGCCAGTACCGGTAGCCATCAGGGGTGAGCAAGCTGACCCCGGGTCGTTGTTATCCATCGACTGCAATGCTATGGAGGTTGACCAATTGGCTACTGCAGCATATCCAATTACAAGTGGCCCCACACAACCCGCAGAGGTGGTGGAATCGGTGGCGGACCCTTTTAGGAGGAGCTCTAGGCTACAACGATTCCCACCTCGAACAACAACCAATTTGGTAGCTAGCACCTCCGCTGGCTGCCATTCAAATCGCACGAAGCTAATGCGCTCGGATGCCAGAGTACTTGCAGACTCGGACTTGGAGAGCATGGTTTCGACCGAAGCGGAGGAAGAGCTTCTCAAATCTCCTGAGCGAGGCAAAGGTGCTGGTCCCTACAAGAAGAACAGGCCCAAGCTGAGCAAAGAGGGCAGGAAAGCACTGGCGGAGTACAAGTCGGCACTGCGCATCGTCGACAGGCTCAGCGACAAACCAACCCTCTATGCGGAGGAGAATGATCGGCTAAGTTGGGCTCAGACGGTGGTAGGAAGGAAAAGCTGGTGCTCAAGGACTCTGTTTTCCACAACAAAGTGGAGTAGAGTTTGTCTTAGGGGCTGGCAGAGAAAAAGCAGAGGTCGACCGAGGTCGAAAAACCGGCGTCCAAGAGGCCAAAGAACGTGGCCAGTCGGCAAGGGTCCAACAACCCTCCAGCTCGAGGCCGAAGAAGGCCAGCGATGTGGCAAAACAGCACCTCATCTTGGCTTTTATGAACCGCAACAATCCCTTGGGTCAGTTGTTGTTCGAGAAGTGGAAGACCGTTGAGTCAGGCCTGCTCAATGCGATGATTGACCGCATGGAGAAGCACCCTGAGCTGGCTATGCCTTCGTTTGATGGGGCAGGCTGGTTCAAAGGTGTTAAGATCATCAAGAGTAATGACGAGCTCACGTTGCGCTGGTGTACAGCTATAGTCCCAGAGCTACCGGGTCTATAGGAAGGAGCTCGACCTGAAATCGTTGATAGCGGGAGCATCCCAACTCTACTTAGAGCGAAGGTGACAATACCGCGGGAAGTGGAACCGGAAGTGGCCCTAAAGTTACTCCAAAGGCAGAATCCGGATGTTCAAACTCAAGATTGGAAGATCCTGGATGTCAAAAAACCAGTAGAACAAGACGGAGGCAAGTCTACATCCTCCAAAATGACAAGGAGGCTGACGACCTGCTTTATCCGCACTTCGAAAAAATGGCTTGGGGCGTAGGCAGTGTCTACCTGCGCCTGAAGAAACGCTACTCGAAGGATGGTAGCACCAATACCCTGGATGTTGGCAAGATCGAGTGGGACCTTGGCACTATTGACTTGCAGGGTACAACGGCCGATCCTAAACTGGACGAGGCGCAGGCTAATGAGGATTCCGAGGCCAAGACTCAAACTACTGCAAATCAACCTGCACCGCATAAAGTTGTCCTCGGCCGAGTTGCTGCTAACGCTCGAAGAAGGTAAGTTTGACTTAGCGCTGGTCCCGGAACCGTGGATCTCTGCAGAGTGCCGGGTTGCAGGAGTAAGGTCACCGCTTTTCAATCTTTTCTTCGCCACCAAGGATATACGGCAAAGAAGAAAAATGCAACTGGTACCGTTCTCATTCTTCAGTGACAAACGTCAACAAGCCAAATAAGACCACAATGGTGTTTACAAAAGTCAACAGACAATACCTAAACGATTTCATACTAACCGGACTGCGCAATTTGCAATCAGTCAAAAATTACTTTTTCAGCAGACATCCATGAAATGTTCGATTGAGTCAAAGCAAAAGGTTGTAACATAACGCATAATGTTTTCTAAATATAAGTAGAACTTACCGAAGGATAGCAAACTGTACGCGATATCTTAAGCACTTTTTCTGGCGCAATTTGTTAAAAATTACAGCCCCATGAAGTTCATCAATAGCCCCCAACAAGTAAGTAAGATAATGCAAGGGAATCTTGTCGACAATTACGGACGACGCATTTATCAAAAACTTGATTGACATTTAAGCTGAAACAGGTTTAGAGATTCATTATTTTCTAACCATTTCGGAAGATGTCCATCGTAGGCTAAACGTGGTGCATCGGGTGGAAGCAAATACTTCAGAAATTGAAAAATACCCTAAAAAATAATGAAGGGAAATGAATGAGTTTGAGTCCCGTAAAATTCGCAAGTTGGCGCACTAGTCATGATCAACAATATGCAATTACCTAGATTCGAGTGTTCCATTAGCGTAATCAAAAATGTTATCTCCGGAGCTGATGGCATAGTACGGTTGGTTGCAGTGCGGAGAAAAAGTTACATTTACCATCACTGTGCATTTAAAATCCATCGTCTGAATGTTTGTGTTGAACCAGAAATCGAGACAGAAGGTGGTATGTCGATGGAAAATTGCAAAAGAGAAAAATAAGAAAGAAGAAGAACTGTAAAGTTGAATGCAGGACAGCCCCTGGAGACGGACGGTATAACTTTCAACCATTAGCCCCTTCAATCCTCTCGTGCATAAAACACGTTAAAGCTGCCTTTACGCCATTTCGACCTCATTGTCAAATTGGAGGGGAACTACTTGGATTTGACTCGATTTGACAATGAGTAGCTAAAAAATTACTACCATCCCCTTCAATGTAAATCTTATGGGCATGTCCACTCCATTTCTACTACCTCACTGATGCAGGGGGTCGTCTGTTTAGTTTCAGCTATATGATGATAAATGTGCTGCGCGTTATATTTTAGCTAGTTTCTCATCAAACATCGCTAAAATGGAAGAGCTTAGTTCGCTTTGCTGCTCGTGAGCTACCACAAGCACTGCCTTAGTGACGAATACCTATAGAAAATTCTCTAAAAAGGTTGGCCACATTTACCTTCAATTAAGTCAGTATTGTTCAGGATGATTAGTTTCAATACTTAAGTATTTCTTCGAAAAGACAGTTGCATTTTATTTCAAATTTTTTCATCAACCTTCCACTGACTGTGTCTATGCATGGTATTCTATTTTATGTAGCCACAAACTTGATTTAAAGGAAATTTCAATTATTATAGTAACGTTCCAGATCAGCAGCAAAAGACTTTCGTAAAAAAAATTATGGCTCAACCGCTGTAATCGTATTAACTATTAACATAATTTCTACCCATCCGTGCTTATTGACAGACCGAGACACCTAATGAGAAGCTATCAAACTATCTTTTGATTGTTATTTTCTCTCAATTATCATTATGACTCTTGACCCATAGTCATATTTGTGTTGTCTAGCGACGGCCATATAAATGCATGGCACGATATATAGATGTGTGATGAAGTATTTACTCGCATGTCCTTTCTTCTGGACGTCATGTACACATCACACACACACGCGAATCTATGGATAATTTATTTACATTCCCTGGACGATGGCATACAGCTATAGTGGACAATTTAAAATGCATGTGCCGATACTGGAGTACTTTTTTATTTTGTTTCGTAGTGAAAGAATTAAAGTTAGATTAGTCAAACCAACAAGTATTTCTTCAGTTGAAATTCGATTTCGAGTCAAGGTGGATGCTAAAAACGAGCATATTCGAAAATAAAATAAGTGCATAATTGTGAAAAACAATAATTAAAGGAAATGTTTAACAGTTCGATTTTAGCAATCTAGAAATAACTGTATGGTTTCAAAGTTTCGGGAGAAATCTATCAACTGGCAACTGAAGGAAACGAACGGCACAGAGAACGGCCATTGGTCAACGAATGAAGATAGCTTGTGGGAATAGCATAGCCAGCCACTAACAATAAATATGTTTTATGCACGCTGAATTTTTGAGTTCTATCTAACGAACGAGTTATGATATCGAAGTCAGTTGGAAATTTAATAACCCGTAAAACGTTTGGTATTGACGTCCGTGTTATATCTATTGTTGTGCGATAATCTATTTAAAATATGCAAAAATATAATTTTTTAACATTTAACAAAAGTGGTGTGAATCATAAACAAGTGTCTTAAATCTAATTGGTTCAAAAAATGGAATAAAATAGACTAGGTAAATATTTTTTTCAGTGCAAATTATTGGACTGGCTTATTACCCACACTGGGCGCAAAGCGGTTTTAAGTACTTTCGATTGCAGAAGATGTTATACGAAGATATGAAATTTGTTTTTTGTCAAAATTCAAATAAGTGAATTACTTGACATCAACGATAGGCCGAAATGCTATGATTTTTTAGGTATCGGACAATGTTTAGATTGCTCAGGCAGACTGTGTAAAAACTATCCCATAGAACCAAAACGTGAAAAATGCATATGAGTAATGTGTTCCGCTTTTTTATACATACAAACCGGTTTCAAATGTGATTGCATGTGTATGCCTCCATTTAAATTGAAAGACCACACGCGATAGCCACCCAAATTTAAGCGACATATAGAAAATTCCTCAACGCCAATCATTTTTATGGTATGATATTATTTTAACGAATCGTGTTCGAATCATTTATTCACATAATTCAATTTCAATCGAATCACTTTGGATTTTATTTTTAGTTTTCAGCATTCACATTGCTTACTATTCCTTTCAAACGATTTATAGTTAGATTGCTGCAGCAGCTTCGTATTTTGCTATCAGTTTTTGAAATATATTCAGTTCTTCAAACTAAAAATAGATAAGAAATACAATGTTCATTCATTATTCTTGGGTCATATATTTTATTTATGCCGTTCAAGGTATGACGTAGACAAAAAAGACGTCCTTAAAGACTACCACTTAAAATTAAGGAACCTTGAATGGAAGACAATTTACTGTTCGTTCTTCCAAATCAAAAGAGCATTTCATTGAGAAGTAATGAAAAGGTGAAAGCTACCCACACATTTCGATATTAATACTACAACCACTTAGAGAAGTTAGCCATCCAAAGTGTTCTTGACGATATCCATCCACAGGTATTCGTGATTTGATTGTGGCAAGATGTTGGTTAACAATTTATATGTTCGAAAAAAATATAATAACCACGATCAATGAATAGCGCGTGTTGCGATAGAAGACGGAATATTTCGAACATGTGATAGTGACGTTATAAACTGGAAGAGGTGATTTTAATGTTGGTCAATATTTGACATTGAATTTGGAGTGATTTTGTTTGTATAATTTTCGAATATTTTAGCTTACTGTCATGGTCTTTCATAATAATATACCTTCAGCATTTATAATGACAGTCAAACGAAGATATGACAAGATTTTTTTGGAGTTTTTGACTTTCTCGAGGATTTTTATTCCTGAGATTTCTGCACTTAATCTATTCACTTACTTACAGTTACCACACTTTTTTAAAAGACGTTGTTGTTATTGCCAAACTATTGCGAATGAATTGAGGTGCAAACTATAAAATAGCTTTGGAATTTTTAACCAAAACTGCTTTAGTGGCTGTTCTGTTCAATTTGATATATATAATCAAACAAGAAGCCTTTATAAATATAAGTTGAAAAACAACCATTAAAAATCAATGCTTTGCGAATTCAAAATGATGATTTTCACACCTCAATTCACCTCTTATTTCAGTCGTCTGATACATTAAAAGTTAGTGCTCCACCCACTCGGTCACACAAGTTTCAATTTGGTAACATCTACATTTCGTGTTTGTTTATGCTATGAACTCTATTCTATTAAACTATTCGGGTTTTTTTCTATTCAATTGAAAACAATCTCGCTACTTAGACAAAAATTAACTGATGTTATTTATAGAAAATGTTCCCTTTTTTGAAATCATAAATCTTAGTAATCGTTCTCAATTTATCAATTTTTTGTCATGTGGTTTCATAATAATTGAAACGTGATTTCAAACAAGTGTACCCCAAGTACCTTGTAAGGAAAAATGCTAACCTACGGAAGAACAACGAACTTAAGGGGGTAACAGGTCACACACAACGGTTGTTACTTCCAGCGTACCTACATTTTTACATAGGGAAAGTAAGGATTAGTCAGACAACCCGAACAAGTATATGGAGATGTTACTGAAAAGTTTCTATCATGTTACTATCTTGTTGGTATGGTTCTCCGAGCGCAAATTGCTTTGCATAGAAACAATGCATCCGCGAACCAGGCTCGAATCAACACGGCTGCCTTACTGAATAAAACTTCCAGTAACACATTTAGTCTTGCGTTAGGACTTGGCCTTGGTGAGTAAATCCTGGCGCCAGGTTGCTGGGTGTAGATGAAAAGCGGACACGCTTTAAGAATATGGTTATTAGTACTGCTGATGCCATCTTATGCAGTAGTCACAAAGATTGATTTACTGAACGTAAGAATGTTGTATACCGGGCAATACAGCAATCTCATAGAACGCGGGAACTTGAAGAGACCAGATGAGACCAGAGGAAACAGACCAGATCTTTGAAATAGAAAGAGCTAGACAGTGGCCGCACCAGGCGCGAAAGTTCTACTAAATAGTCCGAAATATGAGGCAGTACACACCACACAGCACGTACTGTAAGAACAAAGAGAGTAATCTGATCACCGATCTCGAAGGCATTCTGGAGCGATGGGAAGTGCACTTTAGTGAGTTGCTAAACGGTCAGCTCAGCGAAGAATTGAAGGTTCCACCAATACAAGAAGACGACCGTATGCTGCGCCACCAAACATGGAAGAGGTACGAAGAGCCATAAGTTGGCTGAAATCTAACAAAGCCCCTGGAGCCGATAACATACCAGCTAAACTGACCTGATATGGAGGGACCACATTACACCAAGCAATTCATGAAATTATATTGCTCGTAAGGGAGCATGAAGTGATGCAGGAAGACTGTCAGGTATAATATGCACCATACATAAGAAAGGAGACGGAATAATATGCAGCAACTATAGAATTTCCTTGAAAGGAACACCAGGACGAAGAGAGAAAAATATGAAAACCTCCGACGAGTAACAAATAAGATGATTAGATGTAAGAAACGAAAATATTATGACGAGCAATTAAAGAGCATTGACGAAAATCTGGCGAGCAATAAAACTAGGCAAGCTTACAAGGTAGTGAAATGTGTAAGACGCGGATACCAGGCCAAGACGACACTCTGTAAAGACGAAATCGGCAATTTCATCGCCGAAGATAGCCAGATTAAGGAGAGGTGGGCCTGCTATTTCAAAGAACTCCTTAGTCATCCACATGGCTCAATAATATCAGAGCCAAAAGACGTCTCTGACGAAGTCCCGATCACACCCCCAACGCTGGAAGAAGTCAATGCTGCCATAAAAAGCCAGAAAAACATTAAAGCGCCGGGCATTGACGAGATTCCGGTTGAACTCATCAAATACGGTGGAAGCTGCCCTATAAAAGCCAAAACTTCGGTGCGAGAACTACAGAGGCATATCGCTACTTTGTACGTCCTATAAGATACTGACGAAAATATTAAAAAATAAATTAAATGTATACGCTGAAAAGGTCTTTGGGGAGTACCAAGGACCTAAAGGTCGATCAACTACAGATCAGCTCTTTGCAGTCAAACAAGTGCTCGAAAAATGCTGGGGATTCAACATCGACGTCCACCAGATTTTCGTGGACTTTAAACAAGCATATGACAGTATTGACCGAAACATACTGTACAAAATAGTGCTATACTTCGGCATCCCGGCAAAACTAGTCCGGCTGACCAAAATGACGATGACGTTGACAGCATCACTAGTCAGAATCAACAACAGTCTGACTGACGCCTTTGACACAAATGTCGAACTAAAGCGATGGGTTGGCCCCTCTGCTGTTCAACCTAGCACTAGAGTATGTGATAAGGAAGATTCCTGTCGTTACAGGGGGTACGCTTCTGCATAAGTTGAACCAAGAAGCCCAAGAAGTAGGCCTGAAGATCAATCAGACGAAAACAAAAATCATGACGCAAACAAGAAAGAAGACCTCCATTAGAAGAAACATAATTCTGGACGAATATAATTTAGAGAATGTGGACGAATTTATATACTTATGCTTGAAATTGACAACGAAAGGCAGTGAAACTGATGAAATTAAACGGAGAATACAGCTCAGTAATAAAACTTTCTACTCCGTTCTAGCCCTACTGAAGACCAGCTGCATACACAGGAAGACGAAGTTCCAAGTCTACAAATCAATAATCAGACCTGTGTTGTGCTACGGATGTGAAACTTGGACCCTTACCCAAGCATCCGCAAATATGTTGAACGCCTTCAAAAGACAGGTCCTCAGGCGTATAATTGGAGCTATACAAGAGTGTGACCAATGGCGGATAAGGTACAACCATGAGTTGTACGAGGTTTTTGACGAGCCAGAGGTTGCTACAATAATCAAACTGCGGAAGCTGCAATGAGCTGGTCACGTGCAACGAATGGACGAGCATCGAGTACCTAAGAAGGTATTCGACGGAAGGACCGAGGGTCGAAGACCAGTGGGAAAACCCAGAAAACGCTGGTCTGACTCTGTCGACGAAGACTGCGCAAAGCTGCTCGGTTTTCGAAATTGGACGACGTTGTCATTGGACCGAGACAACTGGAGGCGTCACCTGCGAGAAGCCAAGGCCCGAGAGGGGCTCTAGTGCTACGACGACGACGAACTGTAGAAGTTTACCATTGTTGAGTACCTCCTATAAGATACTCTCCTTTATCCTGTTAGAATGGAAAGCTCCATACGCTAAAACCATCATCGAACAATATCAATGTGGCTTCATCCCAGGCAAATCCATGGATCAAAATCAACAATTGATGAGATCTTTACTCTCAGGCAGGCGATGGAAAAGTGTCTGCAATTCAATATTCCACTGTATCATCTATTTATAGACTTTAAGGCAGGCTTTGGTAGCATAACCAGGGTAGAACTGTACAAAGCCATGAGAGAATTCAGCATCTCAAACAAACTGACGCGATTTTGTAGGATGACCATGATCAATGTTACAAGCCAAGTTCAAATAGCCGGATTGCTATCCAGACCACTCAACATCTTTAATGGGCTCCGACAAGGGGATGATCTGGCATTGGAGAAAGCAATCCAAGACTCTGTCACGTCAAAGACAGGGACTGTTGTCAACAAGTCCTGTCAGATTCTGGCTCATGCATATGATACAGACATAATTGAAAGATTAGAACAAGGTGTATGAGACATCATCCAGATCGAGCGAGCGGCACAAACACTGGGGTCGCACACAAATGAAAGAAAGACTTAGTACATGGTAGCAGCATCTGCAGGAACGAAACCCAGAATTTGTCAAATCTTCACGGCAGTTGAGCATGAATTTGAAGAAGTATCATCTTTCAACTACCTTGGGTCAATTGTAGCAGCCAATAACAACATAGAGTAAGAAATACGCGGGCGGCTGATCAAAACCAACAAAACCTACTCTGTCAATGCTCTTCAAATCCTAAAATCTCACCCGAACATCAAAGCTCCTGCTGTAAAAGACTTTGGTTCTACCAGTACTGATATATGGTTCCAAGACTTGAGTGCTCAGCAAAAAGTACTCTGACCTCTTAGTCACGCTTGAGAGGAAAGTTTTGCGGAGAATTGTTGGCTCCATATGTGAAGAAGGGCGATTCCGGAGACGCTACAACCATGAGTTGCACGCTATCTACCTAGAAGCAGATGTAATTATGAAGATACAGCTCAATAGACTCCAGTGGGCAGGACAAGGGATGAATGGATGGCGTTGACCAAGACGCTAGGAGTTTAGGAGTGCCCAATTGGATGACATCGGCTCGTGATCGGGTCCGATGGAATAAACTGTTGACGGAGTTCAGGACTGGACCCCGGCTGTAGCACTGATGATTATGATGATGGTGAAAGTGAGGATTAGTCAGAGAACCCGAATAAGCATCTTGACATTTTACTGAAAAGTCTGTTCCAAAAATCAGCTACCATGACATGGTGGGCAATCCACCAACAGTCCAAGTAGCTGATTAAGGAAGTAACAGATGGGGTCAAAATTAAGTGGACAATAACCACATTCAGACCATACAAAGCTCAAGGTATAAATGAGATGTCTATCATGCTTCAATGAGCAGATAAGACCATCATTCCTATACAGCAGTGTATTTTTATTAAACCTGACAGGTTGCATTATCATAATATATTTTTTTTATAATAACTTTATTGACTGTTACCTTCGTACAAAAAGCTTCAGTTAGTTTTAGAATCATACTGGGACATATGATGTTCACCCTTCACAGTTGAGAACGTGTGCAGGTTGAACATAAGCTACGTTAAAATAGCGAGTAAAGTCAAGATTAGTTTTTTAAATACACAATTTATATTAGTTTTTTAGAGTTACAAGAGTTTTTTAACCAAAGAAAATGACTAAATAAAGTTTGTTCTACGTTGGAGATGGAAGATCTAATGGGTCAACTCCTTTCAATCGTTGGAATTTGCGATGGTTTAATATTCTTATGGTTAACTTGTTGGGACGACAAGCAAGATATGCAATATATTTTCCACTGCGGTTTTTAATTTCCTCTGCAATCGTCTCAGTACGCAGGTCCTTGTTTAGATTAGCGTTCTGGAAGTACCACGGGGATCCAGTGATATATTTAAGTAATTTTGATTGGGTTCTCTGTATGATTTTAATTTTTGATGGGGGGGGGGGCTGCTCCCTAAAATTATAAGCCAAAGGTCTAGATTGGCTTCAGGACAGATGTGTAGACAAGCACTCTAGAGTTGAGAGAAAGTTTTGACATACTATGGAGTATCCATTTGAAATTCTTGAATTTGAGCTTCAATTGCTGATTTTTCGCTTTAATATGCCGGTTCCAGGCGAATCTCCTGTCAAGGTGCTTTCCAATATACTTCACTTTGTTCTTTTGAGGTATTGGTACATTTTTTAGATATAGTTGAGTTATTAGTTTTAGCAATGTGCACGTTACCTGGTCGCATTTGGTTTCGTTCATTTTGATTCTCCGTTTCGCTAGTCATTCTTCAAGAAGTGAGATGTGAGATTGCTGTGTTCGAGATGCCATAACTGGATTCGATTTAGTGCATAGCATAGCTATTTTGTCACTTATTGAGGGATCAGATGTGAAGTTTGTGTAGAGTACAGGTCCCAAGACACTTCCTTGAGGTTCTTCAGCATGCGCTCGATATTTTGTAATAGTATAGCAATACTTCTAAGCTTCGAATATTATTTTGATATGTGACACGATTCGATGGACTTGTTGGGTGGTGCCGTTATGCCTTCGAAACCCAAGTTGATGTTCTAGAATTTTTTCTGCATCTTCAAGTATTGAAAGTAGATTTCTCAGCAGAACTTTCTCGAAAACTCTGGAGAAGCAGGACAAAAGACTAATAGTTCTAAATGACTCCACTTGGGAAGAGTCTATATCAGGCTTGGAAATCATTATGATCTCGCCTATTTTCCAAGTTTCAGGGAAATATCTGATTCTAAAAATAACTTTGAAAAGTCAAGACAGTCAAGAAAATACCTTTGGTTGCAACTTTGTGAGTGATAAGATCAATACCTGGAGAGATTTTTTTGTGGAGGTTTCCTGGATAACAATATTTTGCTCTTCGTAAGCCAAAGTTTTGATTGTTTGTGAGTCCTCACCACTGGCAATAGGTGAAAAGTTGCATGATGGCCGAGGTAAAAGGTGTGAAAACCTGTTCTAGGTGACCTGCAAAGGCGGTGTCTTTCTCTGCGTCACTTCTGGCTCCCGTTGGCAGTTCTTGGTTAATTAATTTTCTTGGCGCCTTTCCACAGTGAATAGTCGGCATTTTTAGTGGGAACGAAGTTCTCCGAGAATGAGTGAAACTTTGGCTCGTTGCCCTTTGCAAGCGCCAGCCTGAGCTTCCTAGAAGCTTTGTTGAGCCATGCTTTAGTTCAAGGTTATATATGTTGCTGCCAATCTCTTCGTATCCGTCTTTTTTCCTGTACTAAGATTCTGATTGATTAAGAGTAAGTGTTTTTTCGAGCTGAGGAATGCAAATTAATTTAAGGTGTTGCTCTGTCGAATAGATATGCTCGTTAAAAAGATAACTGCAGAGTTTACTTTTTCCAGCGATTTGAGTGGTAGGTACTCTTAGAAATAATGAGTTGGTGAGGTATCGTCTGCATGTGTTTAAGACTGTTTTATTCAAATATATTCGTTTACCGCAACCGAAGTGGGGTGTCATGTCAAGAACGATGATGGCAGGAGAGAGATCTGACGGCCGATTGAAAACTACTTCTTATTTTACGGAGCTGGAGATATTCCCTTCAAGATTGCAAAGTCAGCAAGGTTTGGAGTTAAGATGATATCCGACGGCCAATACGTTGGCTGGCCAGTTGAAATATGTCTCAAGTCATTGGTTTGTAGTGTTTCGAAAAGTTCTTTGCCCCTTGGGGTTGAGACCCATGAAACATGTGTTTTGCGTTGAAGTCGCCAGCCACGATGAATTTGGTTGAGAAAAATCGTCCGAATATTGCTTTTGAAAGTTGTGCCTCAGTGGGCAGTAGATGAACGAAATTACAATTTCTCTCAGATCTCACTCGACTGCTCACGTAGACAAATTGATGTTGCTTGAATATAGTCTTCGCCATGATATTGTACAATGAGCGATTTTACAGCAGTTCCCAATTCGGGATTGGAAATATACCTTAATTCGTGAGCTTTCGCCCGATTTCCATGCATGTGTGCGCAGACTGTGCACGTGCATGAAAGCTCTTCATGAGCTTGATTTGCGAATACCGGTTTTGTACGAAGCGCTTATATGCGTGTGTGCCGGATAAAATTGTATGGCTACACGAAGATCGGATTAAAACCGGTTTGAAATCCCGATTTCGTGTAACCATACAAATTTGAGCGGCGATCTGGTTTACAAACACATAGATTGTGATTTGTTTTCAATAGGGCGTGGCTTTTAGCGGCCGCTGTTCACTTCGTTGAACAGTTTGGTGGCCATCCACCAAACAACATGCATCGGAATGCAATATCATTCCGAAAATGCCTCTGAGCGGAAAGCCCGTGCGCTGTATCTGAGAGTTGAATGTTCTTAAGAATTTATTTTAAGTGTAGGGTAAAGATATTCTGCTGCTGATGAATACTTCACGTGTAGGATATATAACTTTTTGTATGAGCCGATCAAATTGTTTCGCAATTTGCCACAATTTCAAATTCTGTAGACTATTTTGATTGCTGAACGAGATCTTGAAATTGCTATGAATTTTCTTTTGAGAAACGAAGCATGACCAATTTTCAACGGCATTCTGAAAATCAAGAACTGTCAAAATATTGCCAGGCAGATGGCCAAGCAAATGGCATACCATATTGCCTACCATATATGGCATGCCATCAAATATTGCATACCATAGGCCGCCTCCATTAGCAATTTGAAGTGTTATGCCATGGAAAATTGCTACTGGAGGCGGCCTGTAATAATTAATTAATGGGTTAGAAAACATGCAGTTTTAGCGAGTATATATCACCTATACACTTTTATAAATTATTAGCTTTAGCTTTAACGATTTCAAATATATAAGCTTTTGCGATTTGAAAATTATTTAAAATTATTTACGCATGGTAGAGTAAATTTGAAAGACTTGAAGAATGAAGCAATATAGGCTGCTAAAGTTGAACATAAAGCATCGTAACATTAGAACATTTTTCAGCACAGACAAATTGTTCGGCATACCGCGACCAGCAAACTAGGGAAAAAATCTTGGTAATGTTGGCTGTTAATGAGTTGCATGGGCCATAGGGTACATACATATGGCATGCATTATTATTATTTGTCGCTAATTGTAAGGGAAATTATTGTTGCTGATATATTTGCGAACAGGCTCGGTTTCGTATAAGGGATATGTCTGTTGATTGTCGAGAAACTATCGTTTTTAGGAAACGCTTTCTAAATTGCTTGCTGGGTACTTAATGCTGCCGTTAGCAGAGCTTGCACTTCGTGAACAAAATTTGAAGTAGAAGTTGAAAATAAATTGAAGTAGATTTGGAATAGAAATAAATGAAATAGATGAACGATTGGGGTCTCTTAATGTAAAGCATTAATTTATTTTTCATATAAACTAGGTAAACATGATTTTTACGATAACGGAAAAAATATTAAGTAAAACAACGTCAAAAACTCCAATTAAAAGTTATTTAAACAATAAATTAAGGCATAATATAGCTTTTATACTCAAAACATAATGATATTTCCAGTCTTGACCATTTCTTTCCCAAACAACATTATTTTTGAGTTAAGCCTAGCGTTAGTGACTTGCAGTAAGTTGTCCGTTGTGTTGAAACACCATTAGACTAGAAAAGTGTTGCTGTCGAGGCTCGGAGCAGGAAACAAAAATTTGAAAAAGAAAAAAAACTCTCTCTGATTCGATTTGAAGCGAACATGGACTAGAATCCGAAGAAACTGAAGTAGTGAAGTAGCTATTATTTTCGAAATAGAAATGAAGTAAACTGTAGTATGTGAATTATAGCAAACACGAGTTCACACAAAATATAAACCAAGTTTTATTAATTCAAAAGCTGCGTTGAAACAAAAATAATACAAACGTTGCCTCTTGTCAGCGTACGCATATCGACTGACTGGCAAATCTCTTACTAGTACTTAATATTATTACAGAGTATGTATGTGTTCGTGAATATCTTCTTAGTGCTACGTGTATTGCATAGTATGTAGGTGTACAAATTATTTTCCTTTGAACTTAAGATGCTACAAAACCTACTTCAAATTTAGTAAAGTGTAAACCCTGGGCGTGAGTACAGGAACGATTTGCTATTATGATTCTGTAAATTTATGAAAATGATTAGACTGTTGTTGTCGTTTGACAATAAAAACCGACGGATGGCATGGAAACCATAAATGTTTCTATATAGGGTAAATGCACTAGTCCCCGGAAAGTTAGTAAATTTTTCAATTTTAGTTGGTATCAATAATTACGAGCTTAATATTTAGTAAACTAACACGCTTTTTCATACATTAGGATTTTCATAATTTTGAATTCAAATCCGTTAGAAATGCTAATATCTTTACCCATACTGGATCTTCCAATTGTTCATGTTTTTCTCCCAATGTGTCCAAAAATGCAATAATTTCAGCCAAAAGATTTAGAAATCTTTGCGAAAATCTTCCTGAGCACGGAGAGAAATTTCGGCAATGATTTTCACTACAGTGGATAATAAAATTTACTATTCCGAAAATCCGATGTGAAAACATGAATGTTATTACAAATTTGATGAAAATTTACTATTTTCCTTCAAATAATAGTCAATTCCACTACATACTACAACTCACACATGTTCATTGCGCTGTAGTAGAGACATTCATGTATACATAATTCACAACAAAGTAGTAAAATGTGTAGTGCAATTGATTACAAAGGTAATGGGGCAAAAAATTACTACTATTGCAATAAAATTAATTGCAAATTTTGTATAATTTCATTACACTTTTCTCTCCGTGAGCTAAGCCATCTAAAGCTTAGTACTGTTTTCGATTTCACGTTAAATTTTCATGCAAATTTTGACGTGAAATTTATTTCGGCGAAAATTTAGTTTGAAAATAAGCAAGAGTTGTACTCACTTTTAAGCGTGAAAAATTGCTTAGAACATGCTTTCGCTTTGAAAATGCAAATAGCTTTGGCACATGTCTCCAATCATTTCACGCCAATTTAGTAGGTGTAGTTCATTTTTTAGGCTAATACTGAGTTAATCGTGAAGCTAAATTTTGACATGTCTCCATTATCTGGTCATTCTTTCGAGCAAACATTTTAAAAAGGAAGAAAAGCGGGGACACTTATCGTTTTTGACGGATAAGATGTCAAGAATTTCAATTTTTGAACGATTTTATTATTGAAAAGACATTTAAACAATTCAATTTTAAAAATTCAAACTCCAAATGTCACTATTAAGCTTGAAAGAATGAACTAAACAAACTACATTGGCGTGAAAAGATTTTAATTTTAATTTATCTAAAATCGAGATAAACCTTTCTTGCGTTGTGTGTGACAATTTACTATCTCGGTAGCAGGGAACCGAATGCAAATGCAGGCAAGGTGTATAGAATAGAGAGGTTTAAGGAAATGAAACAACCGTATACGTATGCGAGATTTAGTGAAGCAGTTTTACTAAAATGATATAAATCTATAAACTGCACAAATCGAGAGAATAGCTATCTCGGATTTTCCCGTTGGCTTCTCCGCCACCAAGGCTCTGCGGGCTTTTATGTGAACTGAAACTGCGTGGCCTGTTCGATTGGATCTATTAACCCAAGGCCCATTCCAAAATGTACTGAATAAATCGTCTACTAAATTTTTAGCTCACATTTTAAATTAACTTAGTAAATTATTTGTTAGTAATTATTAAATTGTGATCGACTGTCGAACTGTTTGCGATTGACCGGTCGATCGCGATCGACCGTTTGCCCACCCCTGCTCTACTGCATCATTCTGCTAAATTTCAAATACTTATCTTTTGTGGAAGTATGCTAAAATCAATATTCAAAAATGACCTCTCCATACATCTGCAGTACATATCAAAATACAAATCATCGAATATCTCGAAAGCGCTAAAATGTGCACAGAACATTAATGCAATTCACGGCCGCGGTGCCGTCAAATGCATGCCTACACCACATAACCATCATCGCAAATGGTTCATGTAACGTTGATGCATTAAGTGGCGACGTCGCTATTCACCAGACACGCACCAACTAAGTGAACAGCACTCGCCAGAAGCCTCAATAAAACAAATTTCCCTGTTTCCACACGCTTCAACGAAGTAAACGGTGAATTTCAGAAGCCGCCACATTGGAATTCCCTTACATGAATACGCTTCTACGAAGTGAACTGCACTCGCCAGAAGCCGACATATTAGAAGTGTGCCCGTTTGTACACGCTCCTGCGAAATGAACAGCGTTCTTCAGAAGTCGCCATGTAAGGAATTTCCCTGTATGGAAACGCCCTTACGAAATCAACACCAATCAGCAGAAGCCGCTAGGGGAAATCTTCTTCACGAACATGCCCGCACGGTATGAACAGGATAAGTCAGAATCTGCCATATTGGAAATCTGACTACACGGACGTGGTGACACGAAGCAAGCAGCGTTGGTCAGAAGCCGCCATATCGGAAAGCTGCGTGTATGCACATGCTCGAACGAAGTGAACAGCAGTAGTCAGATGGCGCCATGAAGAAAACCTACGTGTACGTACACAGAACTATCGTGTATGTAGCTCACGAATGGGCCTTTTTACGCTTGTATTCTTGATGCACTCCTCAAACTGGTTTACTGGGCAAGAGACGGAAGAATCAAGGGGAATTCTCTACTTTTTGTAGAGAATTCCCCTTGATTCTTCCGTCTCTTTTCCAGTAAACCGGTTTGAGGAGTGCATCAAGAATACAAGTGTGAAAAGCCCCAATTACGGTATATTCCCAATCCCGAATTGGGAACTGCTGTAAAATCGCTCATAGAAGAAAAAATAAAATTATGAGTATATACCGGGGCTAAAATCAGCCAATCATAAGTCGATATATCAGACTGGTGTTTTTGCGAGCAAATTAATCAGCTCTCTCTCATCCAAGATTCGTTATTGTGTGTTATTCTGTGCGACTGAGATGTACCTAAAATTGTGCTCAAGTTTACGAAATATTGCTCAATACACAAGCTAAGGTCAAAAAATTCATGTAGCTTTGATTTTTGTTTGGTTTTTTACTATAGTCTTTGAATTTCTTCTGCTTTCTTTCGCACACATATTTACTACCATTTGAAAAATTTCCAATCGAAAAAACAGCATCGAAGATATAACATTGCAGAAATATACATATCTCCGCCCACACTGGGCGCAGAAATGGTATGAAACAGAAATCCGAAATTCGAAATTTTTTTATTTACAAAGTTACTTTAAAAAAGACAGGCATAATTTTCTGCTAACTTTTTGCCTTAAAATTGCATAGAACCAATATTAAGCTCACGTGTAGAAAATTTTCATTGAGCGTTAATCTAGATATACCACCTCGTTGAAAAAACTAACAAGACAAGTATATGAAAACTAGTCGATACATACGCTCCTTCAATAAATTACATATCTACTAAGACCACTTTTTTCATATTCATATATTACTCGAATGACGATAATGTCAATGTCTTAGTATGGAAAAATATTTATAGGAATGTTGTCTGAAGTGGCCTTCTAGGTCATGAGAGTATGAGCTTAATCGATAATTGTATTGATTTGTAGTAGTTTGTTAGGTCTAATCGAGCGAATAATATATGTGTCGAAAATATTGAATTTAATTGTAAAGCGTGTAGTTAAAAATATGTATGATTTCATTTTAATGTTGAATACACTGCAGAAGGTTTTGCGGGCTGAAACGCTGCTTGATAAAGAGATATTCGAACGGTTATGTGCTAATGCCTCTTTTATGTCGCTTAAATCGCTTTGCTCTCTAATCGCCTCTTCACAAACCAAACAACGTCTTTAGCATTGTACTCTAACAGCTCATCATCAATTACTTCAAAAGACATTGGCAGCTATTACTTCAAAAGACATTGGCAACATCGTCCTTTTGCCAGCATACGTCATAACACTGACCTTATCTATAGAACAATTCATTCACTCGCTCACTGTAACGGTAGAATCGTGACTTCAAAAACAAATTAACGTAGAGCATACATACACACATTTTGTTTCTTATTAAAACAATAATAATAAAAATGGGTGGCCTTGCATCTCTACCCATACTTTTATCACAAGTTACCTCGAATGCTCATTTAAAATTAGGACGCGTGATACACCCACGCATTTTCGAACCCCTTGCCTACCAAGACCGTACCCAATTCGAAAGGATAATAGCTGATCAATTGCATTATATTGATTTCATATCGATATGCTATTCACACACGTAAGTCAATTAGTACATGTATATCTAGCATTGAGGAGCTCAAAGCTGAGTCTTTCCAAAACAGTAGCACCTACACAGTAGGTTGCCTGCCCTGTAAGCATGCCTTCAAAGACAGCCCCTGACTAGCAGACTGTAACGACTTTCAATTAAATATTAATAATGTAACCTCAAACATATGTCAGTTGAAAGGAGAGAGACGCATATGAAAGTATCCAGCGGATATAAAAGAATATACCACGAGTCTGAAGCTTTCAATTTCAGTTCGGTTTTCACGGTTAGGACATGAACACAAAAAAATCGGTGTGCTATAATTTCGATCCCCATCTTGTTGCGAGCATAATTGTACAGTCTCAATGCACTAATACATTTTTTTAAATTTCTACAGCCAACAAATCGGTTCTACTGACTCCGAATCGAAAACGTTTTCACACAATTAAGTAATGCGTACCACCAAAGGACATTTTTATATGCTGCCAAATACTCTTATGACCAAAGCCAAATACTATCTATCGTTCTCGTCAACGCGACCTTTTCATATCCAAACACCATTAGCATAAGCAGCACCCACCGCCAATCTCTGCCGACTACCTTCACCAGCTAAATTTATATATCAATATAAAGTTGTGCGACGTGATACTGAGAGATATGAGCAGTGATTCGGAGGCCTACGAGCGGAACAAATCGTCGTTGAACCGTTATTATTCCAAGGACTATTTGTCCGGTGATATCGAGTGCGGTAACAATGTAAATAATTCGAATTCGAACGAGACCGGTATCGGGAGTAGTTACGAAAGTGTTGCATTTCAGCAGGGCCGGCAGAATCAATCACGCTCATTTCCGCGAAAATTCCATCGCAATTCAATCGCAACCACATTCCTCATACCACCTGTACTCCAGTGTGGTGGACAATTAAGTGATGACAGTGACACGGGGAATCACGATCGTTTAGTTTCATCAAGTCCGGCCAAACATTCTTCACCACCATCGACCGTATCAACGGTGGAAGCAACATTTCGTAATTTAAGCGGTTTCAAGCAGCACCAGCATCATCATCATAATAACCATCACCGAATGCGCCGATTTAGTCAAGACTCGGGAATCTTATCGGTACAAAATTCGAAAATGGTAAGTGATGCAATGTGTAAGTGTGAGTACAGATGTAATGGTCCTTTTAATATTGTCATAGTCGGCACTTTCATTATTACTTGAATCTTGGAAGATCCCTTAACATTCAGATTTAGTAGGTATCATAAATTATTAGAAGTGTTGCAATTATTTATTTTGGGAAATTTGAACTCTTTTTCGTGATAACTCCACTCATTTCCTCCACATAGTAGCCCCATATCCTATTTTAGGCTGCATAACCCATTTGCATGCAAAAATTTATTTACAGTGTTTAATCAGCCGAATCTATAATCTTTCCGAAATATCGATCTCAACGATGAAGAGTTGGTATTATCTCTTACCAATTTCACCGCCTGTACATATGAAAATCTAGTACCATAGAGTTTTATATAGTTTGGTATTATTTAAGCTGGAAAAATGAAAACAAATAAGTTAACTATAGATACGTTTGTTGGGTCTCGATCAATGGCAAAGGAGGAGTAATAATGACTTATTTGATTTAATCTTTTAACCCGTTCTTATATTCATTGTGTGCGTATCGTAGCGCGTAACTGTTCATCGTTTATAAGATAAAAACATGAGGTCAGCGCGAAGACTTATAAGGGAGAAAGAATGATTATCTTAGGACGTCCCTTCCAATCTCTATTAATCAGTGGTACATAATATACTTATTGAAATCTGCCAGAAACTATACTTGTATGTACCATTAGAAACATTTCTATTAAATTGTAAATCACTTTTGAAAAAACAAATAGATGTAAGAATTATTTGAGTTGACAAACAATCAGGATTTGCTAAACGATTTGAAGGAGAAATGTGAAGTAATTTTCCTGGATATTAATCTGGTTTGTAGCGGTAGTTGAAAAGAACAACAAAGAATTGAAACTCTCTAGCTATATATTTCTGAGCTTAACATTAAAATAAGTTTGTAAAGTTGAGGTTTTTGGCCTTCTTAATGGGCGAATGCCTATAAGGACTTCTTCTTTTCAGGTTTCATGTTAACCTGGCTGGCCTATTCTTAGGGAGAGACCATGGCCACCTATTTACAGCCGAGGTCAGTAGGCGGCGAGATCCCATCAACATCAGTGGCCAGAGGCTGTGTGTCTCAGCCCGGAGTCGCTTTCGGGATGGAGGCATCTTTTCCCCTGTTAGATTTTTTGTTTAGTTTTTTTTGCAGCTCCCTTCTTTTTGCTAGCATTTATGCTTTATCACGTCTCGTCTGGATCTGGCTTGCCAGCTTGTGGCTCTTTACTGACCTTTAGCCCCTTTTCCTTGTTTTTATATATTGTGGCTAGTGTTACTTAATGGTGGATGAATAATACGTAGCGTCCTTTATTATTTCTCGGAGCATATTCACCCCCTTGTTTTTGAACCTACCCCAGCCGCAGAGAGCTAGCAAAGTGGCATACCCGCATCCGTCGGATTTGGATAACAGGGTGCTCCGCTGGAGCGGGTTAGGAGTCTTTACGGCTGTTTAGAGAGCACCCTGCTCCAGGGGCAGTTAATTCCTTTTTTTACCCTTGTTGATGGTTTTTGCCATCCCAACCTCTTCGCCGGCTCTCTGTTGGACTTTGGTTCAGTTGAGATTATCTGCCAAGATTACTCAAATTTCTTAGTTCGCTACAATTATGTTCAGTATTGTTTGATGATGAATAGACTTGCACCATACCAATAAACTCATTTTGAATTTATTTAATTTAAATTTAATGGTTCCCTGAATCAACCAAATGTACTCGTTCTCTTCGTGTTTTGGATGAGTTTAATGTATGTGTAAACGAGACTATAGCTGTTTTGATTGAAAGTGTATTGCAATCTACGGAATCGCCATTGCGGTGTTGACCGCAATAGTTCGGCTTATCCAATGTTGCCAACCGAAGAAGAAAGAAATTCCCTAGATTCCGGTGAATATTTCCATAGTTATCCCGAAAGTTTTGTGCGATATTTGTATGGAGCTATCATACTATTCAGAAAATCAAAAGTGTTAAACTGTTAAACAAAATTTCTGACGATTTGGGATTCGCACACAATGTATGCACATCTCTTCTGGCTTTCTCTTCATGAAAAGGCTAATCAGGCCTTACTTAAACGCTTTAATTTGGGTTTAACCCAAAATCAAAATGTTTCCATACTTTAAAAAAGTTTAGCGCATCGAAACCGCTCGAAAACTGATTTTCAAAGAAATTGTCTTTAAGTGACTTAAAAATTTTGAAAGACGTAATAAACTTCTTTGTCGTATAATATCAACCATTTCTAACTCAAAGTAACAAAAATGCATTCGTGACACCATCTCCAATAGCACAAATGATGAAAATGTTCAGTGCTGGCAATATTTTTCCAACGCAACAGCGATAAATCTGCCAAAACAGGCTCATGCCAAAATCAACCTATGTTTTGAATTTCGTTTACATCCGGGGATATCTTCGAAAGTTTCAGCGATTGAACTATATGTGATGTTGTCATTCAAAAATTTTCCATAGCACGGAAAATTTAAACATTATTATTTTATTGTAAATGCTTTGCTTATGAATATGAAATGGAAGCATCTGTTGGTGCAATATTTACGAAAATGTCTGGTGCTGGCAATCCTGCGTTAGCACCACAGCCAAAAATGTAGCAAATCTGCTTCACGTGAAGCTAAACCCACCATGTGAATTTCATTTCGATTGGGTGACTGCGCTGAAGTTTCAGGGGTAAAAAGAATTTTGGCGCTGCCACCCTCAAAACTTTTTAAATAATCGAGGCCTTAGAATTTGTGGTTAATTGTCTTTGCAGGATCATTCCCATTTGAAAATTTAATGAAAAAATTTAGCGAAAAAATTACACAAATTACCATAGCTGGCAGCACTTTCATGGTTTTTATTACGAAATATCTTCGACGTTTGGCTTACATTAAGGTTCGTTTATCACATGAATTTCGTTTTGAGCTCATGACTGGATCGGAAGTTATAGCAAAAAGGAGCTTTATTTTGATGAACAAATTTACAAGATTTAAGAGACTAAATCACCATAGGTGGCAACTCTATCATAGCTTTTCAACCAAATTCCTACCAAATGATCCTTAGAATAAGCTCCAAGTACCGTGCAATTTCGTTAAAATTGAATGGCTGAATCAGAAGCTATGGGCCAAAAAGCAATTTTTTTTTGTTTGCCACCACTGCAACAGTATTGCCTGCATTTTAAAATCACTTCTATCAGACCTGGTCCTAGTTAATAACAATTTGTCTAGTAAATATAACATTAATCAGAAAATTCGGTCATCAGTTCTCGTGGACAAAAGTTTCGAGTGCTGAAAATAGAGGTAATTTGGTCATGGGTTGCCGTTCTTGTGCAACGTGGAATTTTAAGAATTTTCATTTGACATGTTGGAAAAAGGATATTTATCAATAATTTGAATATTTTAAAAAAAAGCAAAAAATTTTCAGGAGGTTCGATAATTTGAAAGATTTTTTTTCCGGAGCCTACCGTACCTACAGAGTAGCCCGCACAGTCTCAAAAGACCACGTTTATATAGTCTTAATCAACATCAATCCGCCTTGCAAATATTATGTTGATCCAATGTTTCTGTCAGAAGCTATGAAAAATCAAAATTTGAAAAAAATCCTTGCCTACTTATAAACATTCAGCGCCCATACAGGGCTCAAAATTTTCAATATTTTACCATGGACAAGCACAAAATATAATAAATTTTTATTTGCAACAACTACTTTTAACAAAAATGTACTTTGCATAGAAATATAGGGGTACCTGAAAATTCATTAAAATGCCCGCCGCTGGCAAAAGGTTAAAAATATCTTAATTTTAACAAATCATGGATCTACTCCTTATACACAGCTATGTCCTCCCTTAATCTTTTTACTGATCTATATATATATATATATATATATACATATACATATATATATATATATATATATATATATATATATATATATATATATATATATATATATATATATATATATATATATATATATATATATATATATATATATATATATATAAAGAAATATGCATTTTCAGCGAAACGAGTCTAATACTAATTTTCCTCGAAAATCAGTAAAAAGTATGATTGAATCTTCCAGCATATTCAGTTACTTTATTTCAGGTTTGCCACCGGGCTGCAAACTGCTCTGCATAGGCTCGGTGCCTTAATAATGGCACTAACAATAAACATGACATGAATGGGGTCCTTAGCACCTAATGGGATCGAGAACATGTTGGGTTTTCAGAGATGCACTCGATGCCAAGAATAGCCAGGGAAGGATATGAGAGTGCTTCAAGGCAACTTGAAAGGATGCAGAATAGCGGTTGAACTCCTTACGCAGCCAGTTTGTGAACATAGGGCTCAAGACTTATTGGTGTGCAAGCCCTATAGTAGGATGAACTCGTCCGCTTGGTTGAAAGATGCTACGGAAAACGCGGTGGTTTGAATTGCTGATGGGCAGAAGGGTAATATGAATTGCTGATTAGCAATGGTCACATGTTGGTGACATACAGAGGATCACCTCCATAAGCTACTACTTGTCCCCGAATGGCTCTATGCAGGAGATTGGAGACAAGTTCAGTTCATTGGCTCACATGACATTACCGACAATGTCATCATAGGGAGTGACTTCAATGTGCGGGCATTGGAGTTGGGTATGGCCACCGAAACACTCCTGGATGTCGCATAGTCGAGATAGCATCGAGCTTTGGTTTGTTGGTGCTGAATACGGGTTCGATACACTCATTCCCAAGGCCCGGATTTGGCGAATGCATTCACGATGTCAAAATGGCACCAGGCAGACTTGCGCCACTTGTCAGCGTTTGGAGGATGATGGAAGATTACCAGTAAGTGATCATAATTACATCACCTTTCAAATCACTGAGAGCAAGCATAGATGCTACCGCTCTCCCAGTAATTGGCTTGACTGAAATACCGTTAAACTT
Organism: Nemotelus nigrinus; assembly: GCA_947369275.1. Taxonomy (NCBI): domain Eukaryota; kingdom Metazoa; phylum Arthropoda; class Insecta; order Diptera; family Stratiomyidae; genus Nemotelus; species Nemotelus nigrinus. The sequence continues at coordinate 91,150,091 of OX376373.1, read as the reverse complement.
AACAGAGGTGAGATGTTTGTACCGCTCCTTTTGGGATCGGAAGAAGAGCCTCTAAAATCTGGGATCCCAGTGACTGAAGAAGTAGTAGAAGCCACTGCTGACTTTCCTGTGGGGTGGATTCGCAGGGCGTGTCCGGCTCCAATGCCCAAACAGAAACCTTTTCGTAGGAGACAGCATGCGTTCAAGTGGAACGATGAAATTAGTGAACTACGATGCATCACGTTGTCGTGCAGGCGCAGGACGCAGCGCACCAGGAAAAGGTCGGGAGCTGCTGAGCTTTCTGCTTTTTTCTATGATAATGCCCAAGCTTAGAAGATTACCCTTTAAAGCGAATGCTTAGCTATGGCGATAGGGGTACACATTTCCGAGAAGCCAATTACAAATAATTCCACTATTCTTTAAGTGCCACACATTATTTTTGTGAAGTACTTGTACTATTTCCAGTCCCAGCCAAAGCTATGATTTGACACGTAATTCATAGAGCACTGGGTCTACGCTAACGCAAGACGAACAAATACAACCATGAGAATACAGCAGGATTCGAACCCGTCATTTGTAGATCACTCTTTTGAACTGGTGCTTTTACGAGCAGAGCTACCGGCCAAAGAAAGAGTTGACCAAGGCCATCACGAGGAACAAATTTGTCAAGTGTGTATTTTAGTGAGGGAGTTATCTCCGACTCGTGAGAAGAAGACTACAAATTTGTCACCTGTAAACTTAGCTGTATGTGGCCTTGCACGACTCGTGGATGTGATATTCATAGAGCGTGCCGTTGGTTTCGTGTTCCCAGTGCATCTGCCAATCGCATCATCCTCAACCAGGTGGATGTTCCACCCTTTACGGCCAAGAAGTTCGACAGTGTGGTGTTCGAGATAACGAAACTGGAAGGCTTCAAAGCTTGATGGGCTGTCAGTCAATGCCCTTAAAGTCGTGGTGGAGAGTCATTATTGAATTTCTATAATTCATGTTTAGCCGCGGGGTCCTCGCGTCCCGGTGAAAAGTAGCTCAAATGGTACTTATAAATAAGAGCAAAAGTATTTCGGGCAACCCATAAGCATACCGTCCGCTGAGCTTGCTGAACACTGCAGTGAAGCTTCTGGAAGAGTTACTCAAGCCGCGGCTGCTGCTTTCTGACATGCAGCATAGCTTCTAATAAAGGTGTTCAACTACCTACACTATTTTTTGGGGCTGTAACAAGAGCTGAGAAGGCATGTCATCAAGCCAAAACAGCCATCCTGCTGTTAAACCACGTACAAAACGCCTTCAACTCAATGAGATGGACAGATATATTGGTGGCCTTGAGCAGATGTGTTGTGTCCCTAGAAATTTGCAGGGACCAATGGTTTCTCTACTCCACCGAGGAAGGAGTTAGAAGGAAGCCTCTCGAATATTTTCAGGAACACATCGAACCATGAGATAGCTGTGGAATGCTTTACCATGATTATTAAGCACAAACTGGAAACACATCCGCAGGTATTTCCAGGCACAACACATCATCGTACATGTTGCTCCAGAGGTCAGGCCTGTCATATCCCAAACAGCCATATTCCAGATGTACGTCCAGCGTTGCCAGCAGAACGACTGGTCTGGCAAGATGACATGGCTCCTCCGGTTTTGCTATTTCCTCAGCAAACTTTGCGATGGCTTTGATTGCAGAATGCCGTCTGGAAGCCTGCTTGTCAAAGAGAACGCCAGCTGGCCTAACTGCTGACAAAAATGCGGCTTAAAAACCCCTTCGAGAAGCTTCCCGCAGTGTCCAGCATGCACAGTGGACGGTATACTGATAGGTTGCCCAAGCTACCTTTACCTTTGTCTTTTTGTACCAGTCGAGCTACTTTACACCGCAATGTGAAGACCCACCGCAACTAAAGAGAGGCCAGTAGCTTACCTCGCTAACGCACCAGTGTGAGGTAGCGATAGAGCGATAGAGCTTAAATTCCGCCATGCTCATGGCTTGTCCGTCTTGTGTTGTCTTATCAGCTGGCGACTGGGCATTAATACCAGCACTCCATTATTCAAGTGCCACACTAAAGCTTTACTGGTGACTATGCGCATATAACTAGCGCTTCAAAAAATAAAAAAAAATGTGGCACTTAAAGAATAATAGAATAATTTATATCGGCTTCTCCCATATGTGTCTCCCTATCGCCACAGCTAAACATTAGCTTCAAAGGGTAGTTAAAAAAACTCTAGCGCAGCAGAACTGCTAGAAAACTGATTTTCGAAGAAATTGTCTTCGAAACTAACATCTCCTATAACACAAATGTTCAAATGAAAATGTTCAGTGCTGGCAACATTTTTCAAACGCACCAGTAGTAAATCTTCCATAACAAGCTCGTGCTAAAATCAGCCTAGCATATGAATGTCGTTTTCATCCGAGGAGTTTCAGCGATTATACGCTGTTTGAAGCTGCTTTGCGAAAAATTTAGTAAACTCGGAAAATTTTAACATTGCTTCCTCATTTTGATTGTAAATGCTTTGCAAATGAATATATAATGGAAGTATCTGCTGGTGCAATATTTAAGAAAATGTCTGGTGATGAAACCGTTTATTCGTAGCATAGCCAAAAATATATCAAATCCGCTTCACGTTAAGTTAAGCCCACCCTGTGAATTTCGTTTCGATTAAATGACTGCGCTGAAAGTTATAACGATGAAAAGAATTTTAGGGCTACCACCGGGAATTTTTCTTTCAAATTTGCAAAACCTCAATATTTGTTCTTAATTGTCTTTGCAGAATCATTCTCACATACAAATTGAATGACAACATCGCTTACTAAAGAAATGCCAAAACAATATGAAAACTACCATAGCTGGCAGCCCCTTCATGATTTGTCTGCGGAATTTCTACGAGATTTGGTTTGCAAGAAGGTCCATTCACTACATGAATTTCGTGTTGTTTTTATAGCCCTAACCAAAGATGAGTCTGCAAACATAATCGTCTGTCAAAACCGACTTTTTGATATACGCAAACAGGAGTGAACATAAGTGCCCATACAGCGCATAAGCGAACGTATGTCAAGTCGTATCTCGTCACCACTTTACGTACGGACAGCTCATAGCAAAAATTGAGCAAAAGGTTGCTTAATGAGCATGCCACTTTTCTGGCTGTTCGGAAAGCTATGTTTGGGTGCAACATATGCTTTGCATGGTTTACCTTGGCGCATATGCGCACGTACGGACGCAGACTCATCACTGGTTGGACCTTATGACTGGATCGGAAGTTATAGGGAAGAACGCTTTATTTTGCGAAGCAACTTTACAAGATTTAGAAGACAAAAGTCACCATAGCTGGCAAGTCTATTTTTCAACCAAATTTCTGCCAAATGTGGCTTGGAGTATGGTTCAAGAGCTATGTAAATTTCGTTAAAATTTGTTGGCTATAAAAGTAGTTTATTGATTTTTGAAGATGGTATAATCACTTCTATCAGACCTGCTTCTAGTCAATACCAACGTGTCCTGTAAATTTCATAATGATCGGATTATCCGGTAGTCAGTTCTCGCGAACAGAAGTCTCGAGTGCTGGAAATAGAGGTAACTTGATGATGGGTTGCTGTTCTTGTGCAACTCAGGATTTGTGCAAATTTTTAATTGACATGGTGGACAAAGGTTAGAATTTATGAATAAATTGAATTTTTTGTAAAGAAACAAACATTTTTCAGGAGGATCGATGATCTGAAGGATTTTTTTCACGTGCCTTCCGTAGCTACTGGGTTACCTGCACAGCCATATGTATATAGTTCAGTCAACATCAACATACTCTGCAAATTTCACGATGATCCAATGTTTCTGTCAGAAGTTATGACAAATCAAAATTTGCAACAAAATCCTTCCCCACATAGTGTTCATAATTTTAAAAATTTTATCATGGACAAACATAAAACATAACATCCAGTACTTATTTATTCATGAATTTTTATTCATTTTTATTCATGAAAAGTACGAAAACGTTATCATGACATTTTCTGAAGAGTGATAGCTAAAAGTGCCAGTTGTAGGTTTTTAGAAGAACAATAGTGATTATAAAGTCATCTTTAGCGGTAATAAAGTATCGCCGCAAAAATATTTGACCTTCACAACAACATTACGCAAAAACTACGTTGCTTGTCGCGCACATTTGAAAATATTTACTCGCGCCACAACGTTTGACCAGAGCATATAGACTAATAGCACGGAAAGCGCGATATTATCCGATGGGTGAGAAAGGTATAATGTTGAGGGTTTACAGATCAGCTGGTGCATGAAAAGATGCTGCACAAAAAAGTACGTTTTCCTATATGCAAAAAAAACAAAAGCATATTCTCGGCCCTGATACAAAATGTGAATGTATGCCTAAAAAGAGTTACCAACATCCAACGTGCAACCAGAGCCAAGAAGGAAACATATGACGACCTACGGCGAATATCCAATAGAATAATTAGGCGTACGAAACGGAAATACTTTGACGAGCAGTTGCTGAACATTAATGTAAACCTAGTTAGAGCACCAGGCAAGCATACAGACTAGTAAACACTGTCAAAAATGGCTACCATCCCAGGACTGTACGGCCTACAATTTGACAAATGTCCTGGGAATACGACGTCGACGTATACCAAATATCTGTCAACTTTAAACAAGCATATGACAGCATCAACCGAGGTGCTCTATATAGCATCATGCTGCAATTGGGTATACCCGCCAAATTAGTGGGACTTATAAAGATGACGATGACCAACTCCGTCTCTCAAGTCCGGATCCAGAACAGATTGACGGATCCTTTTGAAATTCTAGATGGCCTGAAGCAGGGCGATGGAATAGCGCCTACGCTCTTCAACCTGGCATTTGAGTTCGCTATTCAGGCAATGAACCTGAACAACAGTGGCACGCTTCTCTTTAAGTCAACACAATTGGCAGCGTACGTAAATGACATTATCATCATGGCTCGAAAACTGACCAATGCAGAAGTACTTCTGCTTAGACTTGACACCGCAGCAAAGGAAGTTGGACTACAAATCAACAAGGACAAAACGAAAGTTATGATGCAATCAAGGAAAAGGACGCCAGCGCACACGACCATCAACGTAGGAGACCTTTGCATCAAATTCGTGGACAACTTCGTTTACCTGGGTAGCAATCTATCGAGTGACGCCAATGAAACTGACGAAATCAAACGACGGATACAACTAGCAAATAAGACATTCTTCTCGGTCCTCCTCATTATGAAATCAAAATATGTACACAGAAAGACTAAGCTCTGTGTTTATAAAACTATCAATTTGGTTGCGAAACATGGACCCTGACCCAAACCTCCGAAAATATGATCAACACCTTCGAACGGAAAGTTCTGCGGCGGATTTTCGGGGCTATTCGCGACCGAGATGGATGGCGCATCCGGTACAAGAATGAGTTGTACGAACTTCAAATTACAACGGTTACAGTGGGCTGGGCACGTGCAACGCACGAATGACGATCGCATGCCAAAACGTGTCATGAACGCAAGACGAGTCGATGGAGCGAGGCCAAGAGGAAGACCAAGAGCTCGTTGGGAGAGCTCAGTGTATGCGGACACCAAGCAACTATTAGGGTTCCAAGACTGGAGGACGCGGTCACGTGACCGAGACAATTGGAGGAGATCGATCCAGGCGGCCAAGGCCCGACGTCGGGCTGTTGTGCCACGTTGATGATGATGCCTAAAGGGAGCCAAAACCAAAGAAGTTCACTTTATCATGTGTAAAAGTGAGAGAAGCATATTCTAGGCCCTGACAATCGACCAATGAGAGGTGAGATCTCCCAAGAAATAATAAGCGCAGCGAACATTCACTGCCAGCAGCCAACATTGTCGTTAGTGGATGGCATAAACGTAACAGAGATGTCCTTTTTATTCTCCAAACGGTATCGGAAATAGTATTCCGCGTCAATTATCTTATTGCCGACCATTTTAATACATAGACTAGATTTTAAGAAAATTAATATTGCATAAAACGTCAATCGTTAAAAAGGTGTTTTTGTTAAGTATATGTATGTAAATTGCTTAGTGGCAATGAAAGAACGTATCTTATCGTACCATTGCCGCTGGCGGGGTATTTTTTGCCTTGTTTCAATTTTCGAAATCGGTAACTGCTATCTATTTTTCGCAATTTGTGGAGTAATGTCGTAATTTATATCGCAATTCACGCGCTTTTCGTGCTATTTATTAGTCTATATGCTCTGGTTTGACACTTTTAAGTGTCTTTCACTAGCTCAGATCCGACCGAAATCTCGTAGTATTTCATGAAAGAGACAAAATGTTCAGTTTTCAGTCAACCGGCGTACAAAAACGACTTCATAGCGATGCATCGCAATTAGGGATTCCAATCCCGAACCATATTTTCAATCCCGGGATTACGGGATTAAAAAATCTTAAATCCCGGGATCCCGGGATCCCGGGATTTGAAATTCAAAATACAACAGAACAAAATAAGTCAAGTTTCTAGTAAACAGATTATATAATTTGCCATCATTTCAAAACTACAACAATAAGTAAGCTCAAAACTGGATAAAAAATTGCATTATTACTAATTTATATTATTGATGCAAATAAAAACAATAATTTTAATTATCCAAAACGTTGACAGTATGAAGACAGATATTAAAAATTACATCTATTACAAATTACAACAAAAAATCACGACCAAAAACCACAACAACAAAACACACCTCTTAGAATTGAGATACATAATAAAGTAACATTTAAAAAATTCGGCCAAAGTTCATTGGGTTTTTCGGAAGTAACATTGAAGCAATAGCAAAGCATCTAAGGTATCGTCTCCAAGCCTGCTTCTAAATTTATTCCCGATTTTGGACGCCGCGGAAACGGTCGAGAAATATTGGTACGCCTGCTCCAAACTATGCAAGTGCCACCACTTTCGAAAAGATTCATTTCTTTTGCAATGGTTTTAATTAGATTAGTTTCTGGCGACATTTCATGATTGATTATTTTCATACTTTTGCAGCTCTTCTTGTAGCGTTAATTGACGACTACCTTGTTCTGGATTCAATATGGTTATCTACTGGGTTCTCTTCATTTCTTTGGCTACCAAGCATAGGGTTCAGCATCTAGATCATTGAAGTATTTTTTTTTTTAATATTTGCGTTGCTTGGTTTCAAAAATAGAGATTTTATTTCACTTGGTAAATTTTTGCTGGTACAATGTGGATTCTGGAGATAGCTTAGCATACCAGATAGCTCGGTACACTGACGCTCTTTTATTCGGTCCAATATTGCAATTTTCATAGCATTCAGAAGAATAGACCGTTTTTCTCCTAACAGCCTAAATACAAATATTGATGAAGTATTAGCAGTGCATAGATTTGCAAGTCTGCGACTAAAGGCCGTCACAGCCAATTTTACAGGGAGTAAAACTTCAATAATTTTCTGAATCGAATCAAACTCTGTTGCTTCTAATTGCTCTGAATATTGCAGGCCTATTAATGTATACTATTTTCCAAAATGAGAAACTATTCGAGCATTGTCAAGATACTATTTCATCTTGTTTTACAATCCATTTAAAGGAGACAGTTAAATGCCTTGCTCGGGTCCGATAAAGTTTTAAAGATCGTTATTATTTTTCGATGGAGCTTTTTTTTAAATATAAAACTACCTAACGAACTTTCTTTATGCATGCACTGATGTCCTTCGTCTGATTTAGCGTGTCTTGCAGGCGACCGGTTCCAACGTAGTTAGCTGATTCAGGACCATCCAAATCTTCGTGGTCGTCGTTCAGACTATCGGCTGCTTCATCAACTCTTTAATCTGGAATGGACCTCATATTATAGCGAACATCGCAAACTGCCAAGTGGATGCTATGCGCCAAACAAATACGTTGCTCTGTACCAACTAGTCTGCCTACTTTTCGCATTTCGTTTGACCCATCAGTTACGATGGTAACAATGTCTTTTCCTAGAGAAACAGTAAACTCATATCTAGGTAGTTTCCAGCTGTCATTGATATTCTTACTCTGATATTAATTTACTAAGTAGATGTTTATATTTATATAGCGCCTATTTGCAGTCAAGGTCCATTCATCAAACATCAAACTGAACCGTTCACCTGAGATACTAGCCTGTTATATCTTATTTTTTATTATTTTCTTTATCCTGCTTGCATAGCCAACAACCTTTTTTTGATTGTTGTTAAGGATTTTGGTGAATCTGTGTATGCATTCGCTAGTATTAATTTCCTCAAATCATTCGATGTAAAGAATGCACTAAATGCGAAACAGTCCATACTTATTTATTTACAAACCCCTTTGTATTTTCTTGTTAACTGTTACATCGGTTTATTTTGCTCTATTCTTTACGCATTATGATGTGAGCTAATTGTTTTCTCATAAATATGGATTCTATTTGCACTTTTCGAGTCTTGCTGTAACTTGATTGCCGATAATGCTTGACTCCCGGCCCCGAAATCCCAGCCAATTTCTGATCCCGAAAATCCCGGGATTGGAAACCATCAATCCCGAAATTTTCGGGACCAGAAATAGGCCGGGATCCCGGGATCCCGGGATCCGGGATCCCGGGATTGGATTCGCTAATCGCAATGCATAATAGTACGCGTATAATAATTTTTCTCATACTAAGTTCTCATGCTGAAATGATTTTTTGCTTTCATTATCTTTCTTCCATTGTTACTTTTAAATCTGTAATTGGACGATAGTTTGCTGTATTTGATAATTGAATAAATAAATAAACAAATGCAAACTTATTCAAGGAGAGGTCGTACAAGTGAAACATACAAAGACCTGGTAGCTCATAAGGTATGAAATTCTTAGGGACATCGTTTTATAAAGCTTGACTGTTTGTTTGCATCGGAAATAACTTTGTCATATTGTAAGGAGAAACAGCAATTTCCATCCAAGATAATGCTGAAGTCACTTACTTTATCCACTCAAACTAATTAACCGTCCTCCAAAAAGTATGCATCATGTGTTATTGCTTTTTAGCGGGAAAAATTTTTAACCTGGCACTTGTCGATATTAAAGGAAAAATTGTTAGCAACATACCACTGGCTAAGTGAGTCCAGTTTAGACTAGATAAATTTTCAGATTATCATTAAATAGCAAATGCGTTATTTTTGATACGACGTCTGATACGTCAGATATGAATATAGTGAAAAGAAAGTGACTGATGTCAGTTGAGTAAAAGCTCAGCGATTACCAAGTTTTTTAGCTTTAGAATAAGAGTAGGATAGTTAACTTTGTCGAAAGCCTTACTGAAGTCTGTTTCAATTTGGTAACGTTCTTCCATTTTACACAGAACGTCCGAGACTAGTACCGTGAAGTTTGGAGTAGTTAAGCGACCTTTTCTAAAATTTAAGCGCGAATCAACAACTAGGGATAGTTTATCGTAAATAACCTTTTCAAAAAATTTCGGTAAAGTTAATAAAATGGCAATGCTCCTCACGCAAGAAAGTTGGATGAAGAAGACCAGGGTCATGATCTTTGTTACAATCAAGTTCCATAAATACATAGAAAGGTAAATGTTAAAAGCCACTGGGTTTTAATGACCCCTGGCTCAAAATAAATAGCTGCCAAACTCTACTTCAGAGTAAACTAGCTAGTACGTTCCATATACGAGGCATTTTATAGCCTCACTTCAATATTATGTTCCTTTGCTGACGGTTACGTTACAATGAAGTTTTAATAGCTGCCCACAGCAGACACCTTTATAACACTGGCACTGCTAATGAAATTTCATTCAAGTGATTTCCTTGCACATTACATGTACAAAATATAATTAAACACCTATTACTTGTTAGGAACTACTCATAATATATTCATTGCATTTTACATTTTCCTCTCAAAGCTAACAGATACATTATTTTAAAAAAAATCACCCAACTATTTTTCAATTGGCAGCAAATCAACAGCAGTGATCCGTCGTTACTATTACGCCATAGCACGGATAGCATAAGAAATTTACAAATCTATCAGAACACCGAAACCCAAAAACTAACCATAACAACATCCCTTCACGAAGAGGACGATCTAATCGACAGTCCAATTGCCAAAGAAGCACCAATTGAAAGATGGGTCAACAATTTCCATACGTCTCTAGTACCGAGAAAATATGAACACGATGATCTGAAAAGGTAAGCTTTTGTTGAGTTTCCGCGAATTACAAGTGTGACATGTTTTTGTGCTTCAAAAGAAGCCCGAAATTCAGTAAAGCTTTCGGTCCAAAAATCGCTTCGGAGAACATTCCAGGCACGCCTATGGTCGGACTCGACCTGATGGACACTACCCTGAAACGTAACAGTAAGGACACAACTAGTTCCATGTTCCCAGAGGAGCTTGGCTGGCGGCGTCTTTCCGAAAAGAGCACATCTTCCCTGGATGATCGAAGTTCGAATGGTAGTCACTCGAGCAGGAACGAAAAGAATTATGGCAGTGGGGGTGGATCGCCAGTTCGACGAATCAGCAAACAGGATGAGGTAATGTGTGAACGTAGCTCCAGTCACTTTTCACAAACATATCCCAGAGCACACCCACGAATAAAGCACCCATGTAACATAGCACTCTTCTAGGTAAAGTCTTTTCGTTCATTTCTAATTTCCGGTAAACAGGCATGAATTTCAAGACCTACCTCTTTCTAGGGCCTGGATCCTGAGTCTCTAATGTTTCGCGATGGACGACGTCGCATCGATATGGTCTTGGCCTATGAGGAAGAAAACGAAGGTGTAATGACTGAAATCGAAGCTCGACGTCGTGAGTATCGACGTTGTTTTCAGGAGAATTTAGTCAAAGAAGGACTTGAAGTCGAGCTTGAGGACAAGTCACAAGCTTTTGACGAGAAAACATTTTTTCTCAAAATTCATATACCTTGGCGAGTTGAAACACGATTGGCTGAAGTGATGAATATAAAATTGCCAGTAAAACGATTTATAACAATATGCGTTAAGGCATGGGTGAGTAAGAGAATAGATTTCAGTGCAATAAAAATCATTAAGATGTCCTTCTGATCAGGATGAAGAGAAGCAAATTGCCACGAAATTTCCATTCTGGCAAAGAATGCTTGATAATTTTCGAAATTTGATACAGTTGGATGCGAGTTTCTTGGAAGAAGAAGCTACATTTAAGAAAGCTACGGCTGGTGGGAATCCCGAGGAACAGTAAGTTGATGTTTTGGTGAATTTGAAATGGTGGTGTTAGGGGTGCAAAAACTTCATGTGTAGCCTAAACTTATTGTTTAGTTTAGTTATGTGATTGTTTTTTCCGATTTTTTTTAGTGAATTTTGTCCAAAGAACTATGAAAGTATACCATCACGAAATTTACAAGAGATATTTCCTGACATTTATTCCATAGCTCAGAATTTAACGTTCGAAGCTAAAATGTAGATTGAAATCATTTTGTAAGTCAGTTAATAAATATTTTATTATTATTCTTAATTTTGCTCATACAAGTTTATAATACAAGTGATATAAGCTAGTGTCTTTACTTACTTTATTCATTTATAGCTAGCTCGTACTGTGCTTTACTTCCTCAATTCATAAAGTAATTTATTCAAAGGAGATCTTTCAAAATAAAGTGTATATGAAGATCCTTAAATCTATTACCTTAATTTACTTCAGGACTTCTGATCCTAGGACCTAAAGTTGCATCATGCAAAAGAATTTGATGAGACAGATGCAAGAAGAGGGCTAGATACATATAAAATTTGGCTATGGATAGAAAGAGTTCACCTGTTCATCAGCTGTCAGTACGTTGGCGATACGGTGGAGGGAGTGTATTGAAAAGTGGCAGGGCTTATTTAGTATTTTCAGATATTTGTTTTGCATTGTCTGAAGCTTCCTAATATGAGACACGACGCAACAGCTCCAAACAGGAGACCCATATGATATGAGTCATTGTATTCCAGCTCTATTAATGAGTAATTTGTTGCTCTTTGAAAGAAAAAAGTTTTGGTCTATTAGGGGGTATGCAATTTTAATGGACACGGAAATTTTGTTACAGACTTTTAAAGTTGAAATGATTTTTAAGGTTGAAAGGTAAGAGAATATTTTGCGCCAAGAAGTTATGAGGGCTATTAGGGAGATTATTATTTTTTATTACTATTTTTTCTAGTAAGGAAGATGACCTTCGTTTCCGCAGAGTTGATTTTTATCATCCGTTTAAAACAGTATTGATAAAGTAAAAGTAGTTTATTCTCTAGAATACTCTTAATTTTGTGAAGAATGTATTCATTAGCAAATAAGCAAGTATTATCTGCAAAAGTTGATATTTCACACTTCGAATCTACTGGAATGTCAGTCTTAAAACTGTTCCTTGTAGAACACCCGCGGTGATGGGAGCCTTGAATGCAATGCTGCCATTTTAGCATTTTGAATACTAGATCTAGCACTATTTTTTTCCAAAACGGCATTCAAAATTCGGAGTTAGCATCTAGCATTATTTTTAGCATTTAAATTTAGATTTCGGAATAATCTGGTACTCATCTATTTACAATCTCGTCCATCAAATTTTTCTCAATAATAGCTCTGTTCGTGTACTTTTACTTGCGTTCATGAAAGGAAACTTCCTGAATCATTTGGTGGTGGAAATTCATGAAAAATACAAAAACGCGCTCATGGCATTTTCTTAGAAGTGACAACCAGAAGTGACAGTTGTCTGATTTTGAAATGATGATTGTGACTATAAAGTCTAAAATATAAAGATTATAAAGTCATCTATATTGCTTTAAATATGGCAACGTTCAATTAAATCGTGATGATTAGTGATGTGGTTCCATCCACTTCAGACTCCCAGGAGCCTCGGGCATCTATAAGTTCAAGTATACCAAAGCATGTGCATTCTAGTTAGATATTTTTACCTGAATAATGTGAATCAATTGTTTTGCTAGGGCTTCAAATGCAAGTGATCGCACGGATAACGCTGGAGAAAAATCTTCGTTATGCGACAATAATACTTTTTCTTCACTTAAAAATATAGAATTGTTGCTACTTTGATTGTGAGATTCCACACGATGTTTTGAAAAATATTGGTAGAAATGAGCTTTACACAAGAGAAGAAGACTTAGAGATAACTGATATGTATGTAATAGATCGCAAAACGATCGAGTTTCCCGTATCAATATTCTGTGCTTTGATAAGCTTTAGAGACGATATACGTTGTCTATGCTGATTTATAGACAAGAAGGGACCCATGATCACAATCAATAACCAACCTTTACAAGTAAAAATTATATCGATGGATATAAATCGGAGGTGTTAAAATTTATCACAACTAGCGTAAACAAAAACTCATGATTTCCAACTGCAAGTGGTCACATCAGTCAAGTATGCACTGTGTGCTGGTGTCTGATGAGAATCAGTGAATACTTTCGAAACCACTTTGTCAAATGAAATTTTCAATGCAAATAAAAAATTATTCAATTTTAATCATCCCGCAAAAAAAATTTCAGTTAGATATAGAATCTCTTTTTAAACTTCAAATTTTAAACTTCTAATTTATTTTTGTTATACAAATGAGGTTTGATCAATAAGTAATGATAATGAATATAAACTAAGGTGATTAAACTTAAAAGATATATTTAATTTTCAACATAGTCTTCTAGCAAGTTAACACATTTAGTCCATCTTTTTTCCAAACCCAGGATAACTTCAGAAAAAAATTCTTTATCTGGACTCTCCCAAACTGCCTCAACAGCGGCCATCACTTCTCTATCATCTTCAAATTTCTTACTCCGAAGGTGTTGTTTGAACCGAGGAAAAAGATAGAAGCCACTGAGAGCTAAATCTGGCGAATAGAGTGGGTGTTCAAGCCTCTCGAATCCTGTTTCTTTAATTGTATCCACTGCAACTGCAGCCTTGTGGGCCGGTGCGTTGTTTTCAGGAAACAGAACTCCAGCTCGCAATTGGCCGTGTCTTTTCTCCTTCATCGCCTCTCGCAATCTTCTTTTTTGGCCAGCTTAGTAAGAGCCTGATATAGTGGCTCCCTTTTCCAAATATTCCACCATAATAATTTTTTCAGCGTCCCAAAAAAACTGATGCGTTAGCCTTTCCTGCCGAACTCGACACTTTGAATTTCTTCGGCGTCGATGAAGAGGGTCGCTTTCAGGTCATCGATTGCATTTTGGTTTCTGGATCAAAATGGTGGATTCAGGTCTTGTCCATGGTCATGAAATGTGACAAAAAATTCTCATGATCTACCTGGAACTTTTCGAGATTCATCCTTCCTCTCGACTCGTTTCTTCTTATGCTCGTCCGTTAACAATCTCGATACCCAACACACAGACAACTTCTTCATATGTAATTTGTTGGCAAAGATTTTTCGAAAACTACGATATGAGATCCCAGTGACCTCAGCTACATGCCTGAAGGTCACTCTTTGATCTGCCAACACGAAATCGTCGACTTTTTTTACGTTGTCTTCAGTTATCTTCGCGGTGTTCATCTTCAATGGATGTTCTTCAAAGCTTAAACTCCTTGGCTTAGCGTGCAACGGTGGAATATGGAGGAGCAGAGTCCCCTAATGTTTCCACCATGCCGCCGTGTATGCCTCTGGTAGAGTTTTTTCAAACAGGGATACTTATTGACAGCTCTAATTTCGTTTTTCCCCATTTTGATGTTCTCTCTTCGACTGTTCGTATTCAAATGAATGTCGCTCCCTGGAATCGATACCTATTTATATGTTTTTTTCATGCTGACTTGTAGTAGTAGTAAAAAATTTAGTAGTAAAATTTTTTTTTTTAATTTTATCCGAACTGGAAATAACCGATTACCATTACTTATTGATCCACCCTCATATAAATATACATATTATTTTCATATTCAACCATTTTTATTTCAATTAAATAAGAAAGCATTATTTAGCATTATAATTTTACAAGATCTAGCATTATTTAGCATGAAATAAAATTGAATCTAGCATTATTTCAAAAAAATAAATGGCAGCACTGCGTAAATGTACGCATTGCAAGAAAAGAGTCAATAATGACGTAATAGGGGAGTACAAAAGATTGAAGTTTGTAAATAAGACTACGGTACTAAACAATGTTAAACACCTTTTCAACATCCAGAGTTACAAGACCCACAACATTTTTTTCGTGAATTGATTTTTTTATTTTTTCTGAAACCATATGCAGTTAGTGAGCACTAGAATATTTTTGCCTATACCCGAACACAAAATTGGGTATTACTTGTGGTTTTGCAAAATGTTTGGATGCGCAGTAATAAAATTTTCTCGAAAACTTTATTTAAAGTATGAAGTAAGCTGATTGGGTGAAAATTGTTGATCGTCCCCATCGTTGCCTCTTCATTAGCAACACAATAGCTCTTTTCCACAATTTTGTGTTGCAGCCCGATTTCAGGCAGGCATTAAAAATAAATGTAATGAATAAAATCGCTTTCCTGGATAAATTATGGATAAATTATTCCATAATTTGACTACTACATTAGGGATTCGAAAATCGCCAGATTTGATCTTTGTGTCTGCATAATATTTTGTTTAGATTCTCCTCCTTTACTGAGGGATTAGTATAAGCATTTACAACGAAGTTGGTGATTGTCGTGGTTTCCATCCGCTTTGTGATGTTATAGACATCGTGAAAATATTTCGTTAAGCTTCGGTTTTATCTGCATCACAACAAATCACATTACCCCCATTTTCAATTAAGAACGAGCTTGCAGAGTTTTTATTCTTGAGTGCCTTTTGCATTTTCCATAAATTTGAACCACCATGGCTCATACTAGAGAGGAAATTGTTCCAGGCGATAATTTTAAAACGACCAGACTCATTTTTTATGCTTTTGGTTCAATTTCTTCTTCAGTTGCTTTTCGTCTTCAGTTGTCACAGTTGGTTATGTAAATCCATCTTTGAACGAGGGCTACTGTGTCCGGACTGATTATATTTTTTTTTCTGTCCGGAATAGACCCCTCTCCGGCACTCGACATTATTAATGTTGCATCTTTAATAAGGTGATCTATCTACCCATTACTGGTAACCGTTTCGAGTTTAAACGAGTTAAGGCTAATTTTATCATCTAATTTTCGAAGAAATCGCCTCTCATTAGAGAGTGCGATATCTCAGTGAAAATAAAGAAATGAGTAGACGAGTGGGCTTGTGAAACTAGCTGCTCTGAAATATCTACTGCATTGTCACTTATTATTAAATCTACAGTTGATGGCTTACCACAGGTAGAATAAAAGGTGGTTGAAATTAAGGTAGAATAGAAAGAATAGAAAGTAGAGCAGAAAGTGGGTTTAATTACAAGTTGTCAATAGATTTATCATTCAAGTAAAATATTACTTATCCTATGAGCCCTGGCACGGTTCCAAAATTTCTCCGCAAATCAGAAAATTATTGAAAATCTCTTTAACGCTCTCAAATCGGCATGTAACATAAGATAATAAGATTCCAATTTTTTCACCAATTTTTTCGAGATGATTTTCTAAAATATGGTCGAATGGCATGATGTTGATTGGGGTTTGCGTAGAAGCAGTTGCAAGGAGCCAGCACATCAGTATCAAGCAAAGTGCGTTAATGACTCGCTATCGTCTCCGTTTCTTTTCTGAGTGATTGGCGGTCAGTTGATGGGATCGCTGCAATTTCGGATCGTTTGATATGCCTCTTCCAAGATCATATTGCCTTTGTGATGATTTATTATTTGGCTTCGCTAGCTCATTGGATTAACAGATATAAAAGAAAATGGATACGGAAAAAACTTACAATTATTGTTGATCCTCTTCTAAACGAACAACAACATGGCTTCAGAAAAGGTAGATCTACTGCCACTAACCTTATCATCATGATTTGCAATATGGAAAAAGAACGTCAGGCTGATACTATATACACTGACTTCAGCAAGGCTTTTGACCGTGTCGACTAGAGATGGGTAACACGTGAGTGAAGCAATCACTAGCCCCCAACACGTGTGTCGACACACTCTATATTGAGCGAGCTGCTTCACAGGTGAAGCAATCACTACAGTATGAGCGAGCTGAGCGTTTGGTGAAGCAATCACTTGCACTCAACAAGTGTGTCGGCCGACATGTTTGTGTACACATAGTAGAGCTAGAGATGAACAGCACATGAACGAGGCAATCAGTTGATCTGATTATGAGTTAGTTTATGAGCTCGAACTTGATTATGAGCTCGACAGTTTTGCACAGGAGCGAGTCAATCGTTGCACATAAGCAATCATTTGCGCGAAGATTTCCGTGCCGCGGATCTCGTTGGAGTTGAGCGTTTGGTGAAGCAATCACTAGCTTCAACACGTGTGTTGGCCGACACGTTTGTGTACACACAGTAGAGCTAGAGATGAGCAGCACAAGAACGAGGCAATCAGTTGATGAGATTAGGAGCTTGTTTATGAGCTCGACACTTTTCAAGCAAGTCAATCGGTGCCGCGATATGAATTTCGTAAAGGCTGTAGATAATGCCCTACAGTGCAAGCATGCCGTGGTTGGTTGTGATGATCGAAACTGACCGTCGCGGAAGAACATTATGTGCACTTTATATGTGCATATGATGAAGATTTTGATTGAAACTTTCTTCCTGTAGACTTTCTCAATTTTTTTGTGATTGGATGCAGTGAGATTATCTCAGGAATGCGATGTCCGATCGAAATGAAATTTTTTAAGGATATTGATGAAGTATAAGAGGTATAGATATTGGATAGGGATATTCGAGCAAATTTACAGAAACAATTATATTTTGATGAAGAAACAAACCTAAAAATACGAGAATTGGAAATGAAAATGGTTGGGTATGCCCGCTTTTTTTTTTGGATGGTTATCGCTGTGATTATTTGTTATATCTGGGAGTTGAAGTGGGTTTATAATTCAAATAAAAAAGTTTTTGATTTTCATTAGCTCTTGAAGTGTATATTGAAATCAGTGTACATTTCACACAATTCGATGCAGTGAAGT
Organism: Nemotelus nigrinus; assembly: GCA_947369275.1. Lineage (NCBI taxonomy): Eukaryota > Metazoa > Arthropoda > Insecta > Diptera > Stratiomyidae > Nemotelus > Nemotelus nigrinus. The sequence continues at coordinate 91,132,208 of OX376373.1, read as the reverse complement.
TCAGTGTATTTTGATAAGATACTTGTGAAAATTTGTTTCTAATTGATCATTAGTCTATAAATTCATTTACCATTGATAAATTTAAAATGGTAAACTTTTCAATTATATACCGTTTCGGAAAAAGTTTCTATGAGTGATTTTTTCTTCGCTGAGGTAACGTTTTAGAATAATGTGAGTGGGGAGTACTTCAAAGAGGCCAACTATTTTCCACATTTATGTTGTAGGAAATACGGCCATAAAATGTTCATGTGATTAGCATCATATATATATAACAAGTAACAATATTTATTATTCACAAATTTTGGAATTAGACATAGTTAGGCTATAATTAGAGATTAAGCGTATATCCTGGAACATGTATTCTTTTGGGACAATCAGTACTAAGTATGAAATTCAAAAATACTAGGTTCGAGTGTTTTCGTATTTGCGAGTATTTTCGTACTTGCAAGTAATTTATTCAAATATTCAAAAAGTTTCTAGGGAAATCGAACAAAGTCGGCCAATTTTGGGTGAGAGTGGTTTAGGACATAACGGGCCAAGATCTATTTCTGCGATACAAAAATTTCAGTTTTGTAGGGGAATAAGGGGCATAGTTTGGCAAAAACTGCTTTTATGGCACTTTCGATGATTGAAAATGGTCGGAGAGTACAATAGTGATATTTTAAGGGCGAGAAAAAATTTTGATAGGGGAAATTGGGTGAAAACGTTCTATTTTACCAAAATTATTTTTTTGGTCTAGCATGAATTCGGGGACCTTTCTGAGTTGTTTCGGGTCAAATTTTCATACAAGTCTGTAAAAAGCGGCCTAGTTTCGAAGATACGGCAAAATGTAATCCGCCGGAAAACCGTCTGGACAAACTGAAAGTAGCACTTAAAATGCTAAGGAGGAAAAGGTTGAGATCCTTTTTGGTTCTCCAGTTGGCTTCTCCGGCTGTGCTGAGGCTCTCCTCGTGACTGCAGGTCGCCACGAGGGTGTCTCCAACCCTACCGGGGTTGTAAAATTTACGAGACCGCAGGAGTTAAGATGCCCCTGGATTCATATCCAGCCTTACCGAAGAGGTTGGCCCCCTAGTGGGTGCATGTTTAATAGGCGAAACATTTGGTTTTTATCATTTCTTAATAAAATTTTCGTTTAACTTCATGCTTCAGTGAGGCGAAGTGGAAAACCGGCTGTTTTAGATTAGCCAAGAAAAGTTTGGTATCAGAGATCGATCGAGGAAAAGCCATATAGATGGCAACAGGATTAGTTTGTTCTATCTTAGTAAATTTTTTGACTTTGGTAATTTGAACGAATACAGGAGATGTTTTGTGCATATAATAAAATGAAAATCAAATTAAATTGATTGAATTTCATCGTTTTTCTTTAGGCGAAAAGATTTGCCAAATAAATGGCTGACCATTGGAAAGTTACGGACAAGCTGCGCGGACTAATAACTCAATATCCTATGAAGATTATCTTGCACCACCACCATTCTGGCTTGGGAAGCTTGTGTTTGGAGGGTGGAGGAGGGCATATCATACCTTTTCATTACATCAATGCAAATCGTATGTATAGTATATATAACATACTTCAACAAATACTTGCTAGTATTTTTGGAACATGTATTTTTTTGTACTTGTACTAGTTATACCCAGTATGTGAAAATCCTAGTGCGACCCGACTCTAGTTATAATATGGACCAAAACATGCATTGAAGACCTACACACATATTTCCTCTACTTTTCTACGAAAATAGGATTTTCTTATGAACTAGAGTTTTTTAATTTGTAATTCAAATGAACTATAGCTAACTACGCTATCAGACACTTTCTTTACATTTTAAAATTTTTTTTAAATGTTCAAAACAAAAAAAAAGACACTTTTTAAAATAAATACTGGGAAATTTTCTGTGCATTTAATTTTCTTTGTCGCCTTTTCATGGCCATGTATAAGCGGTAAATAGAAAAAATACTAATCATATGCATAATCCTTTTTCATAACTACATTTTACATCAATCAAAAACGAATTGACACAATTGATTGACTCACACTGATTGACTCATCCAAATGAGTGAGTCGAAGTGTGTCGACACACTAAACTGAGTCGTTTTTCCCATCTCTAGTGTCGACCATGCTATTTTCAAATTTAACCAGCAAAAATTTGGCAATTCGGGACACTTGCTATATTGACTGGCTTTTTACTTAACAAATCGAACACAGCATGTTAAATTCCAAGGTTTTCTCTCCAAAAAAAAAAATACCGTTTCCTCCGGGGTACCACAAGGCAGCAACTTAGGGCCGTTCTTGTTTAATATTTTTGTTTCGAATCTATCGGAGGTGCTATCAGACATTCCACATCTTTTCGATTATCAGACAATCCACATCTTTTTGACGGCTGCAACGCCATCATTCTGGCACTCTACAAGCACCCCTCACGCATTGTATAAGCGGGCCAATCCCATCATCATCCTGAAAATATTATTACATTGGACGCGCAAGGTGTCCAGCGAACTTTTGGCATATCTGACTGACAGGTTCTCCGTGTACAAGCTCTGGCAATATCTCTGGAAAAACGTTACCTTAACTTGCTTAGTATAACAGGAAAATTTGCGACATATATTACATATTACCTAATAGAAAAAACAGTTATAAATAGCATTCGAAAGAACATCAAAGAAGCCAAATAATGCACAATAATGTTCGACGGCACTCCAGATATCCCGCATACAGAACAAATGAGTCAGGTCATTCGCTATGCAAGAAAAAACTGGCGAGTTCCAACCGTGTTTGGCTCACTCCTTAAATCTAGTCGGTGTCCACTCTGCCTCATCATGCCCGGAAGCAATAAACCTATTTGGAGTAATTCAAAAAGTATATTGCTTTATTGTCGGTTCCAATACTCGGTGAGGTGCTATGAAAAAATATGTTAACCCAATTTAAAAGGAAGCAGTCAGACAAGATGGTCAGCGAAACATGTCGCTGTGAAAGCGCTCTTGAATAATTTGGTAGAAGTTGTGGAATCCTTCAAAGAAGTTGAGCAAACTTCTCATGCTTCGGAAGCAAAGTACGAGGCAGGTCATCTTTTAAATGCTTTAAAGAATTTTAAATTTATTTTGAACTTGACGATTCGGGTAAATATTCTCCGCGAAATCAATCAAGTAAATATTGAAATATATAATCCTTGCACATTCCGCCTCTTTAATGGATGGCCTGATGAAAACTTTGTTGGAAATAAGAGAAAATTCAATTGAATATTGGATAGGAGAAGCTAAAGAAGTTGTTGGAAAAATTGGCGTTGAATCTATTCTGCCAAATAAACGAGTTCTAAGGTGCGAAAACAATTTAATGAGATGTGTGATGACGAACCACGAAGACCTCAACCTGTTCAACTCTTTGCTAAGGCAATAATCGTATTTGATCGAATCTTGTCAGAAATTAAAAGGAGGGTTGATAGTGCTACCACGATGAATTTGAATTTTGCATTTCTCAATGGCACTCAAGTCTAGAATATGTCAACTGAAGAGTTGCAGAAGCATGGAGCAGATCTTGGACGATAGTATGAGCAAGATTTAAACACAGTTGCGTTCTGTGAGGAAATCTACGTTTTTAAAGAACATATTCCACTCTTATTTAGAGATATAAAAAATGCTAGGGCTTTCAATCACTTGCAACAGATCTATACACATTATTTGCAGGATGCCTTTCCTGATGTTTGCATTGCTCAGCGAGTTTACTTTTCATATCCTACTGAATCCACAAGCTGCGAGCGAAGTTTTAGCAAACTTAAACTTATTAAAAATTATATACGATCGTAGATGAGCCAAGAACGTTTATCGAGTCTCGCAATATTAGCAATAGAAAATCGAATTGAATTATGACAAGGTCATAGATTTGTTTCCAGAACAAAAGGCTCCAAGAGTAAAATTGTAATTTCAACGTGCAACACTCAGAAGAGAGATATTGAAGGAAATGAAATAAGCGTATACATATACGAAATTTAGTGAAGCAATTTTACTACGAAGGTAAAATTTATATTTAGAACAAATCGAGAGAATTACTACCTCAGATATTTCCTTTGGTGTCTCCGATACCTGAGATCTACGAGCTTTTGGTTATAACGTGTCAAATAGCCTATTATCTGTATCTCTATCTTCCTGTTTCCGGACTAAAAGCCTGTCAAATTTGCCTATAGTGCCCATACTTTTCCTTCACTACTATTAACGCTCTGATTCAGGCCAATTGCTTCACTTCTCACTGCTGTTTTCATTTCCTTATAACTCTCTCTTCTGAGGTGCAACGTAATAATTACTTTTAATCTCACGTTTTATTTCAGACCCTATCCTTTCCTATCATAATTAAAATATACATATGTCCGACACGCTCATGAGTTTTTGGAAAAAATATAGGCTTAACAGAGAAAGAGCAGCGCTAGACCGGCCGTTGTAGCGTTCTTTGGAGGAGGTCTATCTCCATCAGTGGGCGGAAATGATGATGATGGTAAAGTTAAAAATATTGGTGAGCGGCGGAGGCAATTTTCAGTTTTTGCCCTACCTCGAAAAAATTCAAGATCCTCGAAAAAATTCATATACGAACCTGTTTATGTACGAAATAGCGAGGGTTCAGATACGAAATCAGACCCTTGGTTACTTCTTTGGTGTCTGGGATACTCGAACTTTGATACTGTGTGAGTAAAAATGCCACTGGCAGTGTCACCAGAGAAATAAAAGGATTAACTAGTCCGTGTTCTATTTAAAAATTGAGCTCATGAGTTTTTGCTCATGTCTTTTTATAATAAAAATGCTTATTCTAACAATTCGAACTTAATAGCTACCTAACCATAAAATTTTTTGTTAGCCACAAACTGCAGATACATCTTTGGCCGGAGTGTTAAAACGGTGAAGTTATATATTGTCAGCAAAGACCATCTCTTACATACATGTAGCAACGGCTAAACTGTTACACGTGGGTGATATGCCTGGGGATGCAACTATGCCCGAATTTGTAGCAACCATGGCTTAATCCGCAGATTGGAGGCTTTTTGCATGCTGTGATCTTGAGCAGAGCTAGGTTAAAGTAGTTTGGTGTCTTTACGTGGGAGCCTGGTACTTGTAACGACCAAGTTCTTAGATGATGTAAGTTCTATGACTCGAAATCTGTTGTCATTCGTGTTCCCATGCAAAGTATGCGTGCTTGCCTAATGGCTAAATCTGCACCGTATGGGTCATCATGTTGTTACGCTTCTTCATTCGATCGACCATTGATTTAGAATACTGTCACATATCGAATAGAAATGTTGGATGTGGTCTCGAACTTCCTGATAACTCTCTACGCTAAGTCCTTGTCTGCCTAACTCTTTTTTACTTGTAACAGCTGGCCACTTCTTATAATTCCCTATTAATCCTTTGACCGTTAAAAGTGACCTTTTAAGGTCATTAACAACCTATGAAACCTTGATTTCGAAATTCTCCACGTATTTGAGCATAAGTTCCCGTCGTACCATTCCTTATTTTGACTCCATGTGGTCAGTTACAGAGCTTCTGGATGAATGAGTACTAATATAGTTTTCTGTCCTTTATATAGGAGGTTCCCATACGGCTAGGAGATCTGAAGCAGGTATGCACAAAGAAATAATCACAAAGATTATAGGATCAAATTATACTGGGACAGCCCATATTATACAGGGTGTTTTTTGTTTTTAGAGATATAGAACTTTGAAACGAAATAAAATACGGATAAGTTGTTTTGATTGCCATGAAATTGGTTTTATTGGCCATTTTTACTGCCATTTTTATTTGAGTATGATTTCGGGCATTGTGAGCGCCACAACTGGCACGGAAAAAGTCCAAACGAGAGGTCCAATTTTCGACTACTCTAACCAATAATGGGTGCCGTATCCCGCCAATACGACGTCTGCATAGATGCGTATTATCAGCGAGAGTAAACGTGGTGCGGAAACGATCAGTGGTTAATCAAATTGATTGTTCTGATGGACGATTATATCGGCCATAAGATTGACGGAGTTTGCGATGCGTTTCTTGAATAGAACTGTTTTTTTTAATTAAATCGTCACCATTTGCTGACGTTGGTCAGGCCTCAACCTATTCATGATAATATGGCAAACCAAACTAACCATAAAACGCAAGACAGCTGTCACTCCATACGTAGCATTAAAAAGTGTTGCTAACTTAAAGTTCTATGCCTCTAAAAAACAACAAAAATTTACCGAATAAATTTTTTTAAAAAATCTTTAGGACCTACCACATGGTAGAGTTATCCTAAATCAATCGATTTATGTTTTCAAAGATTAGAATTCTTGGATCATTTTCCACTTTTGCAGAATGTGCATCTAAAGCTTATTTAATTATCCTTCAAATTTTCTTCCAGATTTATCGTCAAGGATCGTTGCACAACCTACACCAGTGCTCAGCGCTCACTAATGGTCATGCAAATTCTTCTGCGCACAAAATTCGATGAAACCGAACGTAGTGGAGTACGTCGTCTTCTCAACGATGGCACCTACTCAGCTTGCTTCCCACTTCACGAAGGTCGCTACGATAAAGCTCATTCTAGCGGTGCCATTTTCGATCGACGTATTCTGTATCTGAATTGGGCACGCCCATCGCAATGGTACAAAAAACAACCACTTTGCCTCGTACGAAAGTATTTTGGCGACAAAGTCGCTCTGTACTTTTGCTGGCTGGGTTTCTACACGGAAATGCTAGTCTATCCGGCCATTGTTGGAACTTTGTGTTTCCTGTACGGTTTAGCCTCCATCGATTCCGAGGATAATACACCGAGCAAAGAAATCTGTTCCGAAAGCGGTGTGGGAAATATAACGCTATGTCCGCTTTGTGACAAAGCTTGTAGCTATCAAAGACTGTATGATTCTTGTCTTTTTGCAAGACTAACGTACCTGTTTGACAATCCATCGACTGTGTTTTTTGCAATTTTTATGTCATTTTGGGGTAAGAACGATAGCCTCAGCTTTACGAAGAAAATAGAGGGCGATTAATTTATTCTATCTATTTTCAGCCACTACATTTCTAGAGCTATGGAGACGCAAACAATCAGTCATCGTCTGGGAATGGGACCTGCAAAATATCGAGGGCGATCAAGAGAATAGACCAGAATTCGATACAGCTGTGAAGACGTACAGAATGAACCCCGTTACAAGAGAGAGAGAACCTTACATGTCGACGATCAGTCGGGCGTTTCGATTTTTACTGACCGGAAGTGCTGTGTTGTTTATGGTAAGTTGAACGGTAAAGTAGTTCCACTACAACTCATTTTGGGCTTGGGGGTGGGAGTTTGCAGAAACTTCATACATAGTCAATGTATGCGAATGTGGAGAAATAAACGCTTACTTTACCTTTGATATAACTCCGGTATCTATTCAGAGTTATTGCATCTGCAGAGGCCACTCACGATAGCAGCCAGTGGTCTGTGTAATCGGATAATTACTTTTATCCAGTTCTTTTTTCAGGCTGGGATTGTAATGTTTTGAATTTTTTGATTAGATCGCTCAGAAATGTTCAACGGAGCCAATAGGTTTCTTTGCTTTCCGAAGATACTGTAGAAATAGTTTATTGAGCTCTTACAAACTCATCTTTTTTCAGATTGCAATCGTCTTGTCTGCTGTCCTCGGAACCATAGTCTATCGAATTTCCCTAGTATCGGTCATATACGGAGGTGGAGGATTTTTTGTCAAAAACCATGCGAAACTATTTACAACTATCACAGCTGCTCTTATTAACTTGGTGGTCATCATGATCCTCACAAGAGTATGTTATCAGCAGTCGAGTTTTGATTAACTTTATTACACTCTTAAAAACTTTTTCTCTAATTTGCCATTTGTTCTCATTTTGATCAATCCTTCTTTAGCTCTATCATAAACTCGCAATTCATCTAACTAACCTGGAAATACCACGCACTCAAACCGAATACGAAGACTCGTACACTTTTAAAATATTCTTCTTCGAATTTATGAACTTTTACAGTTCGCTCATTTACATAGCGTTTTTTAAAGGACGATTTTTTGATTATCCTGGCGACGATATAGCACGAAACAATGAGTTTTCACGCGTGAAAAATGACATTTGCGATCCAGCGGGATGTTTGAGTGAACTGTGTATACAGCTGTCGATAATAATGGTTGGCAAACAAGTTTGGAATAACTTCATGGAATACTTGTTCCCGAAGTTCTGGAACTGGTGGCGACAGCGCAAGCACAAACAAGCGACCAAGGATGAAACACATTTGCATATGACGTGGGAACAGGATTATCATATGCAGGATCCGGGAAGATTAGCGTTGTTCGACGAATATTTGGAGATGAGTAAGTTGCTGGGTTGTCAAGAGCTTCCGAGAGAATAATTCCTGTGTCAATTAGTTTTGCAGTATGGATTCGTGACGTTATTTGTTGCTGCCTTCCCGCTCGCACCATTGTTTGCTCTGTTGAATAATGTAGCTGAAATACGTTTGGATGCATACAAGATGGTAACACAGGCTAGAAGACCATTGGCCGAGCGTGTTCAAGACATTGGTGCATGGTATGGTATCCTGAGGATCATCACGTATACGGCTGTAGTCTCGAATGCTTTTGTTATTGCGTATACGAGTGATTTTATTCCAAGAATGGTGTATAAGTATGTTTATTCAGAGACGAATTCACTGCGAGGATATATAGAGCATTCGTTGTCAGGTAAGGTGATGTATTTTGATTTTGAAATACAAACAATTTTTTTTCTAAGTTTTGAAAGATTCAGAATATGGATCATACCAGCAGATAGATGCAGTGAAAGGTTCATATGTGATTGTAAACCAAATCCAAATTCAAGTCAATTTGCCACCGTTTACAAGTCATAAAGTAATATAAACTTCATATACTATATAAATCCATTGAACATTAGACATTAGGTGTCCCTTAGTTGTTAGTTATCGATGAGGCAATTTAAATCCCGAGAAACAAATGTTAGAAACAACATCTATATCTCCGAAGATATGATGCTACATTAAGTGGCTACCGGGAACCTTAATGGTATTTTATATTATCAATATGGCTAATGAAGTTTTTCGGAAACATGACCCAGACTGGCGCTTCTGGTTGGGAGACAAATGAATCGTTCCCGATGAAAATTTAATGGATCGGATGGGCGGAACAAACGAAAGATGAAGTACTCTATTAGGACCTGGAATATTTGAATCCTGTACAGATTTGACGCCATTAGGACCTCTCCGGTGCAGGCAATAAAATGCAAAATAAATATTATCAAAGTCAAAGTGTTTGATGTGAGTTTCTGGCCATGAGATCGTACACAATCTTCAAAAGTGCAAAGATATCTAGAAGTCAAGAATTTCGGGTGGCTTTTATCGTGGAAAAAAAATAAAACTGCAAGTAATCAACTTTTAGCCTGACAATGAGAGATTGTGTGCGATTCACATTAGAGCGTTTGACCCTTAAACTTTCACGCCTCCGCTTAAAGTAAGGATGAAGCAGTGAAAAATAAATGTTATAACCTGCTGGAAATTTTTTATGATTCGCTGCCATTAAGTGATGTGAAAACTTTGCTGGGGGAATTTAAAGTAAAGGTTGAATAGAATGGGAAACATTGCGTAACCACCGGCTAATACAGCCTTCATGATTCTCGCAACGGCAACGGAGAACGACTTCTCGATTTGCATGCAGCAGAAACCTTATTGTAAGTTTCACTTGTTTCCCACATCGTAACATTCATACAATGACATGGGCGTCCACGGATAGCTGCGCCTTTAATCAGATCGATTCGATTGTAATTCAAAAGATTTGGGCCTCGAGTACTCTGGATCTTTCCGTGGGGCATATTGCGATTCCGACCATTATCTAATGAAGATCTGTTATAGATGCCGAATTTCACTCACGAAACCAGAGAAATGATGTGGTGATGCAACAAGACGGTAGAAACTGAATACATATCTGCTATGGAAACATAAGATAATAAGCACGAAAACCTACCAAAAGCACATCAGTCGACCGACAGCAGCCAAAAAGGATAAATATAAAATAAACAGTAATTAGACACAAGAAACAATAGCACTTTGCCCATATGTTAGCCGTGTTTATTTGGCTGCTCTAGGTTGAACTAGGTTGAGATATCTCAACAAAATGTGCTCAATGAGCAATTTTTCTGCTCTCACTTGCCCGCAGTTGCTCTGATTCGTGTTTCATGAGCCTGCTCTAAGTTGAAATTGAGAAATTTAGAGCACGATTTCCGCTCTACCTGTTTTATAGAGCAAGTTTGGGCAAACAACCAGTTGTTTGTCAGCTGTCTTCGAACCAACTTTGTACAAAAAATTGTAGCTGAATTGGAGTTTTAGTGAATTGACAGGTTGGACATCTGACAAGTAATGCATTTTGAAAATTGCCTCTCAATTGCTCTTACTTGTTCGACTTGTTTTGCCTCTCAATCGCTCTAACTTCCAGGACTTTTTTTGACAGCTGCTCTATTTTAGCTTTCCTTGAGACGCTCTGCTCTTTTTTCACAGTTATTAAACTCGGCTGTTAGATAGCATGAATGACAAATTTATGACTGACAGCACTCTACAAGCGTACAAAGTACGCTTAAAATAAGGCTTCAAATCATGGACAAACCCAGGGCCGGATTTGACCTTCTTTCATTCAAGTGTGAAGTTGGCACCCCTCCTCATCTTCATCCGCCCGTCTAATTCCAGCTCCAAATTTATCGACTAAAATCCAACAACAACGAATTCAAAATTTTTTCATAATTGTTTTTGTTTTTATTTTTTTAATATATTATACTAATGCGATCGCTAGAAACTAAACATACAAATACAATCCAAATGCGGTTATAAGAAAGGAGCCATACAGTATAAAATAACAATATAAACACGATTATCAGAAACTAGCAAAATTTTGTTTGGTCAGAGTGGTTCAGAGAGTCAAAATTTGGCAATTGTTTAGAAGATGAAACCGTCAGTCAGAGGGAAGTAAAAAAGGGTGGAGGTAAAAGCGCTGACCCTGCTTAGCAGTATAAAGGTGTGTTCGGGTGGGGGCGGAGAAGTAGTAGAGTTGATTTTTTTTCTTGATATTTTTCAAATTTAAAATTCAACTCCACCTTCCCGCTCCCGTTTCCAAACAATCAGCAGTACACAGATGTTGAAAGTATATCGAAACGTAAAAAATGGAATAATAGTGACAATAATTTATTGGTAATCATAATAACAAATAAAGATAACAATTTTTCACTGTAACAAGTTTCAAATAAAGTGATGAAAAATTAAAATAAACATTAAATCATGAAAAAATTTACTTGGTATACTCAAATAAATATAGCTCTATTACATTTTACGAAATAGTGGATGATGAATAGCGAGCGGGTGCATGGCTGCCATGAAATTGAAAAAGCCTTCGATTACGTTGCTCTAGGCAAAATGGCGCTTAAATTGAAATGCGGCTATGTAACCTGGCCAATGGGCTTTTTTACGCAGAAACAGAAGCACGCCACCTCGCAAATCCCTCCAGAACTTTGTAAAGTTCTGAGTGTAGGCGCAAGTCACCGGATCGATAAAATTCATCGAGTGATACACTGTCAGATGTCAATAGCCTGTCTGTTCCAGACAGTCATATGCACACCAACAATCTGAATATATGGCCGTGCCATCAGCAATATTTTCTCTGATAGCTGCGAATAACGTTTTCCTGTCTTGCTTGTCAACGGGAACTACAAACGCTTCTCTTGTCTCACGGCAAATACCTCCAAAAACCCATTAATAGCCGACCGCAATAATTTTTCCGTTTGCCCAGAGTGCATTCGTCGATCTCAAAAATAGTCCCGGGACCGCCGATTTTGCTTTTCTTCGTGCTGTTTCAAAAACAGCATATTTCCCGACAAAACCTTAGCCAATCAATGACTGTTTGTCTCAAAAGCATTAATTTTTTCTCGAGTCTGATGACATGTGGCGTTGGCGAAGGAGATGTAAGATAATTTGCAACAAAACGGCAAATGTCCTCCAAACTTAAGTGGGAACCTGAAAACCAAGTACCCATCATCGCCGAAACTTAAAATGTACACCTGATTTTTTGCTGCTTAGGGTGTCCAACCTACTTATAAATCGTTCCAGGACACCTTAAAATCAAAGTGTCGTAATTTACGCGGATATTTTTTCCGCACTTCCAGCACAAAACGGCTTCTCTTAGCACGCAAAAACAAAATAAAAAATCGAGAAACTCGTCGCGATGGCAAATTATGCCCAAAAATACAAATATAGTGCAGTCGCGCTAACGTGTGTGTGTGTGCGTGGGTTGGGGGAGAGGCGCATTGGCACCTCTAAGCACTCAGGCCAAAAGACCCATTGTACTCATTTCCCCCTGACTACCATAGTTTCACAGACTTCGTGATAAAGTTTAGTCTAGGATCAATGATAGGGGAAAAGAGGCTGTCCTCTGCAAGCATGCAACATCTCAGCCAAAGCACTGATATCTGAGACATGCAAACGCTGGGCATTCACAGAGCAAATACTCCACAGAGTCAGCCTCTTCTAGGCAGGAACAGAGGTCATCCTGTACAACACATATTCGGTACATATGTCCCATGAACCAAATACTAGAGATCACGACAATGCGAGTTCAAAACTCGTCATGTTCTGCGCATATCCCGCCTGGCGCAGTTTACGTCACGTAGCAGAGAGCGGTGGACCAAGAAAAATGTGGTGAAAAGAAAAAATACATGCATCCGAAGATGATGGTATGGCAAATTTCAAACTCGTCTTGTTCTGCGAATGATTTAATTAAGCGTCTTTCAAGTTGTAATATATGATGTAGCATATAGTGGCGAATAGGGAGAAATATTGTGAAAAATAGGGTTTGTTCAAAATGTAGTATGTAAGATAATTTTAATGATGCTTTGAAAAATGTGAGTGTTGTATTTCCTTACAGTAATACGTGAATGAAAAATCTATCGATATTTTGCAGTCATAAATAATCCGCTAATGAATAATAAAATAAAGACGATTATGTTTTCAAGTCTTCAGCCGAATGTAGCCAACCAAAAACAATACCCTGATTCACCTACAAAACAGGTCATTTCGGAATGGTTTGTGGGCGTGCTGGCGCAGTTTACGTCACAAAAAGGGTGTTGACATGCGCATGTCGTGATCTTGTCTTCTTGGTTCATGCATATGTCCTCCTAGGCAGTTGTGTCCAGTCAGAATACCCACCATGTTCCTGCAAACTTTCCTGCTCTTATTGAGCGAGAATCCCGCAGTCACATGGTTGGGTTCTGAAAGGAAGACCTTCGTGTGCCTGGCCACACCAGCAGTCGTCCATCTATCTTTGTGAGCATCATCTACCCACTTACGAAGAATGGCACGTGCAGATGCGGTCGTCACACCCAAGGCGGGTTCAGGGCCCGGTAGTGGAAGTCCCGAACCTTGCTTTGCAATGGCGTCAGCAATTTGATTTCCCTCAACACCACAGTGCCCCGGTACCCAGAGCAGATGCACCCTATTGAATTTGGCGACAGAGCATAATCGTGCTCTGCGCTCTTGGACAATTTTCGAGTTAGTGAGGGGCCTACGCAGTGCCATCAGTGCAGCTTGACTGTGATTGCAAATAGCAATGCCCTTTCCCCTCCATCTTTCTTCAATTACCCAACAGGCAGCTCTCAGGATAGCAAATATTTCTGCTTGAAAAACCGAAATGTGCTCTCCATGAGAAAAAGCCTACCTGTCATTCGATGAATGTAGATAGACACCATCTGTCCTCGAGCCGTCCGTCAAGAAGATCTCGGAATATCTCCTCGTACAAATATCTGGATCGTAAACAACGTAAACACCGGCTCCCGTGAACACCGGATAACATAAACCCAACATTTCTATCATTGACCTTCTTATAACGTGAACAAGCTCACACGCAGTAACGTGAACGATATCATAAATGCTAGAAATTCCTTCAATGTGCATCACTAATTGATGTTTCTGAGAATTCGCTATGGAAATATTCTTCTGTGTGTTATGTTCTTCACTTTTTTAGTTATTCAGTGAGTGCGTGGTTGTGTTCAATTTAATATCGATTTTAAAAATGTCCAAAAAAAGTTAAGTGTTTGACGCTAGCAGATAAGATGATACAGCTGCTGGAACTCGAGTTACAGATCTAGCAGCGAAAGATGGCATAGCCAAAGGGACTGTTTGTGCTATAAGAAGAAAAAAGGAAAACATCTTGAAAATGGTAAAAAAAAATACTTATTCAGGACCAGACAAAATAAGAACTTTAAAAAAAGCTGAATTGCCAATTATAGAAAACAAGTTGTAACATTGGTTTTTGGAATAGCGTCATAAAAATCGCCCAATAAACGGTGACATAGTGAAAGAAAAGGCCAGGCAATTACATAATGATTTGAAAGAAACTGACACCTCTTTTAATGCAAGTGAGGGATGGTTACAAAGATTAAAAACACGATATGGCATACGTTTTTTGAAAATAACAGGAGAAAAACTATCAGCTAAACCTGAGTTCGTTGATCCCTTCAAACAAAACTTGCATAAAATATGCAAGATAAGAAGTTTTTGGCGGAGCAAGTATACAATGCAGACGAAAGTAGTCTTTCTTCCAGACAAAACTTTTGTATCTTCATTTGAAAAAACTGCATGTAGAAGAAAAAATGAGAAGCAGCGGCTAACATTTTTGGCAGGTGCGAATGGAACAGGTACCCATAAACTAAAGCCAATTGTGATTGGGCATGCCAAAAGTCCACGAGCATTCAAAAATTTTGCTTGCCCTTTAATTTATAAAAACGCTAAAAGAGCCTGGATGACGGCAGCAATATTTAAAGATTGGTTCTTTAACCACTTTGTTCGAGATGTAAGAATTTATATCAACATTAGAATAGAGTGATTCACATCTCGTCATTAATAGGTACAGAGGTTTCAAAAAAACGGAGTATTCCAATGAGAGCCAATCGCCTCTTAGATAACGCTTCCGCTCATCCACCCGAAAGTGAGTTAAAGACAGAAGATGGAAGCATTTTAACATTTTCATTTCACACCATTGATTCAACAAATGGATCAGAATGCTATAAGGTTGACTAAACTTTTGTTAAATATATTTGCAAAAGGTGATAAAATTTGACTATTAAGGATGCTGTTTTGAACCTCGCTCACGCATGGAATGAGGTTGACACGAAGACTATTACTAAATGCTGAAATCCGTGACTCAGAGATCTGGAAGATGCAGCTGTTGCGGATGATGATGATTTGCCCCTAAATATTCTAAGAGATCGTTGGTTGGTTACGGTATGTTGTATTGTATGTTGATCAGATACGGAAACCTGAAGAATCACAGAAACTATTAAGCTACTTGAAGTTCTATATCCAGCGGTATGTTGTATTGTATATTACATATTATGCCTTTGAATTGAATTATAATATGTATGCATAACTTATTTAAAGGATTCTTTCACCGTTGACTTTATTGAGGAATGGAACACTGATTTCTCAGTAGAGGATGCAAATCTAATAGAAATTTGCGAAGAAAATGATTCGGAAATCCAAATAATAATAGAAACTAGAAAACTAATATTCGAAGAAATTGTCTTTGAGTGACAAAAAAAAATGTGGAAAGACGTTATACACTTTTTTGTAGAATCATATCAACCATTCCTTATCCAAAGCAACAAAACTCAACTATAACACAAATGATGAAAATGTTCAGTCCTGGCAACACTTTCCCAACGAAGCAGCAATAAGTTAACCCTAACAATTTCATACTTAAATCAACTTATCCTTTGAATTTCGTTCTCATCGGAGGATTTCATTGAAAGCTTCAGCGGTTAAACGTTGTTTGAGGCTGCCATCCGAAAAATTTTCAAAACTCGGAAAATTCAGAAAGAATTATAGGGCTACCTCCCTCAAAACTTTTCAAATTTTTAAAGCGTTAATATTTGTTGTTAATTTTCATTGCAGGATCATTCCCATTTGCAAATCTAATAGCATAATTGCTCAGTAAAGAAATTCCACAAAATTACAAAAATGATCATAGCTGGCAGCTCTTTTATGATTTTTCTACGAAATTGCTACGAAATTTGGTTCACATGAAGGTCCATTTGCTGCATGAACTTCGTTTTGATTTCGTGA
Organism: Nemotelus nigrinus; assembly: GCA_947369275.1. Classification (NCBI taxonomy): domain Eukaryota; kingdom Metazoa; phylum Arthropoda; class Insecta; order Diptera; family Stratiomyidae; genus Nemotelus; species Nemotelus nigrinus. The sequence continues at coordinate 91,116,103 of OX376373.1, read as the reverse complement.
CTGGACAGGATGTTATAGAGAAAAAAGCTTTATTTTGCTGAGCAAATTTGCAAGATTTAGGAGATAAAAATCACCATAGCTGGCAATTCTATTCTAATTTTTCTGCTAAATTTTCACCAAATATTACCAAAAATAAGGTTCAAGTACTGTGTGAATTTCGTTAAAATCTGATGGCTGAATCGGAAGCTCTAGGCCAAAAACTGTTTTTTTTCTCAGTGATTTTTCAAGATGGTACCACGGCCACAGGATTATTCGCATTTCAAAATCACTTCTTTCTATCACATCTGGTTCTAGTTGATACCAATATGCTCTGTCAATTTCATCATGATCGGATAATCCAGTCGTCAGTTCTCGTGAACAGAACTTTCGAGTGCTAAAAATAGAGGTAATTTGAAGATGGGTCGCCGTTCTTGCGCAAATCGGAATTTTCAAAAATTTCAATTTGACATGATGGACAAAGGTCAAAATTTATCAATGATTTAAAGTTTTTTTCAAAAATCAAAAAATTTTTAGGAGGGTCAATTATTTGAACGATTTTTTTCAGGAGCCTGCCGTAGCTACAGGGTTACTCGCACTATCTTGAAATTCCATTTGTTTTAAATCTTACTCAACATCAATATGCTCTGCAAATTCCACGATGATCCCATGTTTTTATCAGAAGTAATGACAAATCGAAATTTGAAAAAAAAATCCTTGCCTACTTTTAGGCACGCTGCACCCATACGCGGCTCAAAATTTCCAACTTTTTAACATAGACAAGCTTAAAACGTAATAATGGTTCATTCCCAAACATTTATTTCAACAAAAATTTACACTGCTTGGAAATAAAGGAGTACATCAAAATTCACTTAAACGCTCGCCGCCTCCAAAATGTTTAAGATATCTGAATTTTAGTAACTTATGGACCTACCTACTATATACATCTACGTTCTCCGAAAATTTCAGCTCAATCGAATCGGCCACTCCAGAGATTATTTCTCCTAATCATTTTGCTGATATATATATATATATATATATATATATATATATATATATATATATATATATATATATATATATATATATATATATATATATATATATATATATATATATATATATATATATACGAGTTGTGACAATTAAGTAATGAGACTGATTTTATTGCCGCGCTTGTGATAAACCTGCGACCTTGAAGTTCCCTTCCCCTTCCCCTTCCCCGGCATTTTTCTCCTCTCCATTGATATATTAACCATCGATCTAGCTTGTTTAGTTCGCTTGCTGTGTCGTGTTGAGTAGACATGTGTTGGTGGTGCTCGTCACGAAAATGGAGAAACGAAATCAAGAGCAACGCGTCGCGATAAAATTTTGCACCAGATTGGGCGAAACAGCTTCGGAAACGTACGCTAAAATTGTAAAAGTGCATGGTGATAGTGCTTTTAGTCGTGCCCAGGTGTTTCAATGGCATAAAGAGTTTAAGGAGGAGCGTGAAAGCGTGGAAGACGAGGCGTGGAGCGGGAGACTAGTCGAGGTGCGGACTGACGCGAATGCGCAGCGTGTGCGCGCCCTAATCCGTGAAGATCGGCGTTTAACAGTTCGAATTGTTGGCCTCGAAACAGTCAGACAAATTTTAACCGACGATTTTGGGATGAAAAAGTTGTGCGCGAAGATGGTTCCAAAGAACCTTTCTGAGGAGCAAAAGCAGCATCGAATGACCGTCGCAGAAGACTGTTTGGAACAAGTGAAAACAATCCCACGCTGCTTGATCGAGTTATTACAGGCGATGAGAGCTGGTTTTTCCAATACGACCCAGAAACCAAACGTCAAAGCTCACAATGGTTGTCTCCGCACGCCCCCCGCCCGAAAAAAAACTCGCATGAGCAAGTCGAAGGTGGAAACGGTGATTATTGCCTTTTTTGATAGCCGTAGAATCGTCCACAAAGAATTTGTTCCATCGGAGCAAACCGTAAATCAAGTCTACTATCGCCAAGCACTCGAAAGATTGTGAAAACGAGTCAACAGGGTGCACCCAGACATCGCTCGTTACTGGATCCTTTATCACGACAAAGCGCCGTACCACACCGCCCTCTACGCATCCCAATATTTGGCCTCTAAAGGGATCGCCGTGTTGCAACAGCCACCTTATTCGCCCGATATCTCACCCTGTCACTTTTTTTTGTTCCCTAGAGCAAAATCGGTGATCAGAGGAACCCATTTTGAGTCGATTACGGAGATCCACGCGGCCGTGACGAGGGTACTCGCGGACATCCCAGTCGAAGCGTTCCAGAAATGTCACGAAGCATGGAAAACGCGCTGAAATCGTTGTATAGCTGCTCAAGGGGACTACTTTGAAGGGGATGGCAGAATTGTAGAATAATTTTTAAATATACGGTTTTTATGAAACCAGTCTCATTACTTAATTGTCACACCTCGTATATATATAAAAAAATATGAATTCTCGGCGAAACGAGTTGAATACAAATTTTCTTCAAAAATTAGTAAAAATACCATATATTAATGTAAAGGAAGCGATTGAAATTTTCAACAAAGCTATCGATTGAGCGGCAGTTAAAAGTTTGGAGAACAGACAGCGGCATACTAAAATTTCGAACTTTTTTACTTAATACATATATCTATGTATCTATATTACCCACCATATCGTTTTATATCCATATATTCATAAAAATTCAATGTGGAATAATGTTGAATTTTCAAATGATTTGACGCTTTTGTACTGCAGTATTAATAAACAAACTATTTATTTATATATCAGGCTAACGTTATTGCCAATGTGAACAACCCCGAAAGCGTGAACTGCCGTAGTTTTATCTTGTTTACGTTATCGTGACTGCACTGTATTCGCATCTTGTTACTAATAAGAGACTTTGCTTTTCCATATTCCACCGTTGCACGCTGGGTTAGAACATCCACTGAAAAAGAATACCGCGAAAGGCGTCCATACACGTTTCTCACTGAAGACAAAGTGAAAAAAAAAACTCTAACGCACCTGAACCGCTAGAAACACTAATGTTCGAAGAACAGTAGAAGAATTGTGCAGGTTTTGAGTGCATATTCCACCACTTGAGCTACTTATTACGGCCAAACTGTTTCAAACGGCACGTTTTACATTAGTCTCAAGAATGCATTATAACTCATATGATGGAAGGTTTCAGATATTACCACTGTCATGAATTTCAACGTTTATGAGAGTAAAACACGGGCTAATTATATTCGTTATCAGTTGCTTATTTCACAAAATTTTGAAAGCAGCATCTCATATAACATCAATGAAGAAAATGCTCAGTGCCTGCAGCACTGTAACTGAAGTTGGTGTTTGGGGCTGCGATCCGAAAAATTTGCAGAGCTTTGGGAATTGAAACATTGGTTTTTTTATTTTCATTGTAAATGTTTCCGGTCTGAATACTAACTGTAAGCATTTATTGATAACGAAATAGCACTAAAAACTCGCGCTGGTAGCCTTTTGCCAGTATCAAAGCCAAGAATGTATCATATCTGCTTCACGTTGTTATATTACATTCGAAGTTATAGGAGTATAAAGAAATTTAGGGTTACCTGCAGCGAGTTTTTTTCAAATAATCGAAAACTTAATATTTACTGTTTATTGTCACTACAATATAATTACCATTTGAGAATTTTACGATCAAATCGCTTAACAAAGATATTGCAATTAAACACAAAACCAACAATAGCTGGCAAAGCCTATCGTGGCTTTGCCAGCTATTGTTGGTTTTGTGTTTAATTGCAATGTCACCAAATTTGGCCTGAATAATGTTTATAATAGGTTCCATTAATTGCATGAAATTCGTATTGATTTCATGATTGCACTGGAAGTTATAGGGCAAAAAGTTTTATTTTCCTGAGCGAATTTTCAGAACCAAAGACACAAAAATTACCATAGCTGGCAGCATCAATCAAATTTTTCAACCAAATTTCCACCAAACAAAGATTAGAGTAAGGTTCAGCTACTGTGTCAATTTCATGAAAATCTGGTAACTCAATCAGAATTCATAGGGCAAAAAGCAGTTTTTTTCTTTGTAATTTTTCAAGATGGCACCACTGGCACAAAGTTGCCCATAATTCAAAATCGCTTCTATCAAATCTGGTCCTGTTTAAGTCCAATGCATTCTGTAAATTTCAGTTGTATCTGATTATTGGTTCATGAATTCCCGTGAACAGAAGTTTTTGATGCTGAAAATATAGGTTAACTGGGAAAAGGTTACCGTTCTTGTGCGACATGAAATTTCCAAAGTTTAACGTTGAACGTGTAGATAAAGCATAAGATTTGTATACAGTTTTTTTTATTGTAAGAAACGGACATTTTTTTAGGATTTTCGATGGTTTGAATGTTTTCACTTCCAAAATTTTATCTTTTCAAATTTAAGACACCAAAATTATCATAGCTTGCAGCTCCGACCGAATTTTTCCACGAAATTTCTATCAAACGTGGTTCAAAGTAAGGTCCAGCTACTGTGTGAATTTCGTCAAAATCGAACGATTGAATAAGAATTTATAGGGCTAAAAGCAGTTATCTTTTTTAGTGATTTTTCAAGATGGCACCACTGACACAGAATCGCCCACATTTCAAAATCACTTCTATCAAACTTGGTCCTTTTTAAGACCAATACATTCTACAAATTTAAATTAATTCTGCTGCTAAATTGGGCAAGGACTACCAGGCGTGCCCGTTATACCATATCAAATTTTTTTTGTCTATGTAAACAAAGCACAAGATTTACATATGAGTAGCTTTGCTAGTCGATGATTTGAAGGTTTTCACTTTCAGCGTCTGCCCTAGCTACAGGGTTGCCAACGTGCTCTCTAAAAGCTACATCAATTTACAACTTAATAAGACCAATATGTTTTAAAAATTTCATAATGATAAAATATAATAAAAATTTTCAAATTTTCCCGTTCTCTTTTTAGGCACCTAGCGCACACGTGGGGTTAAAAAGTTCCAAAATATTATCCGATTCACATTTAAAACACGTTCAAATATAATTTCGTTTTCTTAATTTTTGCAAAAATTATTTGTGGACGGAATAATAGGTATATTAAAAATATCACTAAAATGGCCGCCGGCGTCAAAGGGCTGAAGATAATTGATATTTGGATCTATTCTGCATATACACCAATGTATCCTGAAAGTTTCAGCTGAATCGGATGGCGCGTTCCCGAGAAATAGTCACTGAATTTTTTTGATGATATATATATATATATATATATATATATATATATATATATATATATATATATATATATATATACATATATATAGTTATGGAAATATGAATTTTTGGCCAAATCGATTTTAATACTAATGTTCTTCGAACATTAGTAAAAAGTTGAGGATGTCGTGTTGGCAGATCAAAGAGTAACTATCGAGCACATAGCTGAGGTCACAGGGATATCGTATGGCAGTGTTAAAAGAATCGTTGCCAACGAATTACATATAAAGAAGGTCCCTGCGTGTTGGGTGCTGAGAATGTAAGCAGACGATTAAAAGAAGAAACGAGTCGACATTGCGAGGGTGAATCTCGAAAAGTTCCAGACAGATCAGGAGAATTTTCGGCCACTTTTCGTGACCATGGACGAGACCTGGATCCACCATTTTCGTGACGAACTATTTCAGTACTTACAGATTTTTCCAAGTAATTATTCACAAATATGGATAATTCTGAAGAACTAGATTTAGATTTGTTAACTTCTCTCAATACCATTCTTTCGTCCGATTCATTTAACAGTTTTCGGTCAAAATATCTTGGTTTATTTTCAACTTTATTTTCGCTTTCATGTATTTTAATAATATATTGCAAAGTCAAAATACTTCTCTCAGCTTAGTTTTTCTGTTTTCACGTTAACTTATAAAAAATTGTCTAAGTTCCACAGAAGTTTCTTTCCCTTTTGTACCCATAGTGAGTTACTTATAAACAAATCTACGTCAAGCTTAATTGCTATAAACAACTAGTTCGTCCTATCATTTATCATGGTTTTCCTGTTTGGTCTGATCTTTCCTCACACGAAATGAAGAGGCTGAGAGCAACGGAGCAGAAAATACTGTGACATTGCCTCAATCTTCATCGTAAACCCAACTCCTACAAATTCCATAATAATATCACCCTTAATAGCACAGCCAAAATTCCAGGAATAGATTTGTTCCTTAGAAATCTATCTTTGAAATTCCTTGGCAAATGCCCTGACCATCCCAACAGTCTAGTAAGAAATGTACTAAGCCTTCCACAATACCTCGATCCTCTCACGCACAAGCATGTAAGCACAACTCACATTCTTTCCTTGAATGAATCGCACACAAGGTAAGTTGATGCTATATAATAGGCCTTATTCGAGACGCAGGACCGGCACGGTATACTCGACGGCTCAATATATTCCGACGGCCTGACGAAATTGGACGTAATCTTTCCTCCACAGACATACGAAACTAACTGCAACCTTACTTTTCCTCCCTGTAATTGCACCCCTATCCCAAATGTCCTTCACTCCACTTTATTAATACGCTCCTAGTGTTGCTCCAAAAATGAAGTTTTTGAGGGGTTTTTACTGGGCTTTCCCCTCTAGATTATAAGTTAGGTTAAGAATTTCAGATACATAATACGTACATATTAACATTAGACTAAGATCTTGGTATAGTTTTAAAGCTGTTAGACCTAAGACACATTAAGCTAGTACATTAGGTATAAGTCATATTTATAATTTAATATAAGCCCAATAAATTGTTTGTTCAAAAAAAAATGTTTGTTAAAAAAAAACAAAGAGCATGAAACAAAAATTTAAAAAGCTAGTTCTGAGTCGCCCTGAAGGGAAGTACGGATTGGAAACAAATATTGAATGATAAATAATAAAAATGAATGTTTAATAAATCAAAAATAATTCAAATACTGTAAAAATAAACAAATTCTTAGATTATAGATATTCATATATTTGAACAAATGTTCGTTATATTTTCCAGTATTTAATACATCTGACTACAAAGAAGAATGGGGAGCATCTAGTAAAGAGCATGATCCCGACACCTGCATGTATCGGGGCTACAGGTACATTTTCAAATATATTAAAATACTAAATAAATACAAATGATTTTTTTCATATCCAGAAACGGTCCCAGTGATTACGATCCTTACGGTCTCAGTCCGCACTACTGGCACGTTTTTGCGGCTCGTCTAGCATTCGTTGTTGTTTTTGAAGTGAGTCTAACAAACTAAACATCTTAGTGTGTTTTATATGCAATTTCAAAACTAATTTTACTTTCAGCATATTGTTTTCGTCATAACGGGCATCATGCAATTCGTTATTCCAGACATGCCCGCCGAAGTCAAAACCCAAATCCAACGTGAGCAACTGCTGGCCAAGGAAGCGAAATACCAGCACGGTTTAAAGAAATCGCATCAGGAAGAGTATCAAGATTTGTTGCAGGTGCTGAACGAACAGACAGATGCTGGGCGAACGGGAAATCGTGGCAGTTGGGCAAGACGATTGAGCCGTATCAGCGATAGTGGAGGAGACGCTGGAGGAGGAAGAGAAGGAGCTGCTGGTGAGTGTGGAACTAGTACTGGTGATTGTCAAACTGACGTTTTGAATCGTCCCAGAAAGTCCATCGAGTCGACTGTTTGGGAAGTAACATAGGTGAAATATATAAAACGTATGTATAGTAATAATAAATTATACCAGTACATAAATAGGCGTACAAATCTTTATTCTTATTACCTGATTATCTAAACTAATGTAAAATATACAAAAAAGACAGAAAAACACATGCTGACAACAAACACCAAAAAGACTTTATTATAATTTTTGTGAAAAATAAATTTCTCTTTTCATAATATGTCAAATTCAAATTATTTGCTAGACTAAATATTTCGTATGAAATCTCTGCTGCAGTGCAAAATTTTTCAGTCGATTTACAATTCGAGGGTGATGGCTTTACATTGACGAACTCGAAACAACAATAGGTGGTTTAAAAAAGTTGCGTAAATAAACTGTTTTCTGCGCCGATTGGAAAAAGTCATTTTAATGTTTTGGGAGGCTCTCGACGAAAATTAATGTTTTAATTTAAATCAATTTTTTCCTTTTTGAAGCTAGATTTATTTATTTTATTCGACATATATCGATATTTCGAGGGTAATCTGCCCTCTTCTTCAGTGTCTATTGATCAAGAATCAACTTAAAATGAAAATTAATGGCTTAAGCAGGGCCGGTTCTTCTATATGTGCACATGGTGCTTTGAATCCAGGCGGCAGCATAAGACAAGCACAAAAGGCGGAAAAATAAAATATATAATTCAAGAATAAAATATCTTCCTCTAAAATATCTACCATATAACCTTTATCTATATGTAAAATAAGTTGGAGATATTAAATTTTCAGTTTATTTATTTTCCGCTTACGGTAACACCTTGAGTGTGCACCTGCAGGGTTGTTTACTATAAAACCATCCATACACCAAAAGATTAGCTGACGCAATTCTAGAATTCATCAAATGCTTGTATAGAAATTTGTGTATACTAGAAAAAAATATGCTACCAGATTCGCATCATGTATTGCATGTTAAAACGTTATGTATATACGTATACATACCGAGAGTGTGAATGAACCCGTTTTGACTTCGGGAAGGGGTGCTTATCTCTCATGCACAGCAAGTTCATTTGGTGCACTTTCAAATCGCGCTCCGATGCCGCCTAAGGCGCCGTACCAATGGCACCCTATGCGTCAGAAGAGATCAAAGCATAATTGCGTGTAACAAAAGGAGATGGGTATGGAGCACTTGTGCGCCGTGACTAATCATCGTAGATGAACTCGAAGGAGAAAATAAAGAATAAAAATATTATTTTTCATTCACGGAGGAGAAAAATTGAGACTGATTCATTTAGAGACATTGTATACGGTTAGAGATTAGTGTTGTCACTTGGATTTGTCATTTCTTGAGTGTAATGAAAATTTCAGTTTGGAAAATTAGATTTGAATGATATGAAAAATCATTTTTATTTTATGGATGAATAGTTGTAAACCTATGTTTTCGTCCAAATTAAAATGTAACGGAAATTTATCACAAACGTGTATTATAGGGAACTGGAAAATGTTTATAATTTTCCCCTAGAATTTATTAATTTTATTTCTTATTAAATAATTATTTCTTAGTAAGATCGTACCCATATTTCTCTCCCTTTACATTATCACAAAGCTGTAAATACAAAGAACCCGTAAGCATGATTGTAACTGCACTAAAAAACAAAATCGTTGAATACTTCAAAATAAGTAAATACATATGCAATTATAGTCGATTTGACACCAGATTACCTTTGGTAATCAGCTTCGCACACTTTAAAAAGTTGTATTTAATAACAAAAAGCAATTTAAAGGATTTTCAGAAGCAAAATATACGACCGTAAAAGGACTCACAATTTGAAATGAATTAATGAACAATGGGCTATAAATTGCAAATCTATGACAAAGGCTCCAATATAGAGCGCAGGCAATATAGCGTGCAAAATTTAACAAACACCTTCAATTTGGTTGTCAACGAAACAGCGAACTGTTTTTTTTTTTTTTAGGTACAATAGGTGTTTTTGACCTTGTCAAACAGTTTTATGTATTTTTGCAGTTCTATGAATAGTTGGCGCATTCTTCAGACGTATATTGAGGGCTTAAGCCCTTATATTATACAAGATTTGAAAATTCACTTAACGCCTTTAATCTCCTGATGCAAAATCTATTTGATACATACGAAGCGTTAGGGCTTTAGAGGAAAGTGAAGATTCGAATATTAAACATATTGTGGAGTGTTTAGGAAAAAAATTGCTAAAATTTAAGTTTATTGTTAGCTTAATAGTATAGTAATTTAGATAAATTCAATATTGCGACCAGATTGATTTAAAGCCACTCCCTATATCTAACCACCACTAAGAATAGTTCATAGCCAACTTTAAATTTTTTGGTGGAATATCGTAGCAACTCAGGATTTGAAAGTACACCTGTTACTGCAAGAAAATCGCATTAAATTTAGATGCATCATGTAGGCCAAATAACCAAAGCTAGTCATCCCCCACATTCTCAAACATGCACAAAACACCAATTTGGAGGACCTATAGAAGTGTGCTCCATATAGTATATTTGCAGACCCTGAGCTGAGGGCGGCAAATTCTTCCTATGCACCAGGCGCTAAACACATTAGGGCCGGGCCTGGGCTTAAGTTGATTCTGTGAATATATTTGGTTATTCTCTTACAATGTCGTATAACGATCAATCGCTAGAGAAAATCATCCCAATCAAGTCGAATTTCCGCCATTTTTTTTTTTTCTTGCAAAAATATTGATTTTGTTGAGAAATTTTAACAGTATTATAAACTAAACTTAAATAGAAGTTTCAAAATATTGCTCTTTTTCATGTCCATTATTTTCATGCAATCTAAAGTGATTTAGCTTTTTTCATTTTGCGCGTGGCTGCTGTTTTGTGCATTTTGGTTTAACGCGAAATATATTTGTATCTAGGGTGGTAAAAGGTTGTTCCGCAACTGGTTGAATGATGCGCCCACGTCGTTGATCTTTATCTTCTAATAAATGCGGGGCCAGGAGTAAAAACAGTTGCTAGAACAGTTTGAATTTTTCTTACTACAGTAAATTACTAAATTCATTACTCCCGTCCTATTGACGAATTTACATACGAGTACTTACTTCAGTCCAACTTGGTACCCCGAAACTCGAAAAACACAATTCCCAGTATGGCAATCCTAAATGTGCTATAGCCATTCGTAAATATTCACTAAATGTTTCAGCTAAAAATTGCCATTTGAATGTCGCAAGCTCGAGGAGAAATATTTTCGGATTTCCTGCACCGGATGTCTCGTAGACAAGGCAAACCTAGAAAACATTTTTTTTGCGAAATCAGTTATTGATTGTGAAAATTCGAAAATGAACAGAAAATTGACTGTTGCAAAATTTTTCATTGACATTATAGATATGATATTTGGGGCATTTCACGTGAAGCGGACAACGAAAAAAGTCGAGGTTCTGGGTTTCGTTCATATTGTGCATAATGGTACTTCTACAAGATATGAATGTGGCTGCACAAGTTTTTGTTTCTATGAAGTTTAGCTGCCGAGTTAAGGGCTTCTGAATAATTGACGAAATTGATGAAAGGTTTTTTTGGAAGCGGATTCTGAGATTCAAAACTAAATCTAAAAAACTCTAGCGCACCTGAACCGCTAGAAACACTAATGTTCGAAGAACTGTAGAAGAATCGTGCAGGTTTTGAGTGCATATTCCACCACATGAGCTGCTTATTACGGCCAAACTGTTTCAAACGCCACGTTGTATTTTGTCTCAAGAATGCATTATAACTCATATGGTGGAAGGTTTCAGATATTACCACTGGCATGAATTTTAACACGGATTAATTATATTCGTTATCCGTTGCTTATTTCACAAAATTTTGAAAGCAGCATATAACATCAATGAAGAAAATGCTCAGTGCCTGCAGCACTGTAACTGAAGTAAATGTTTGGAGCTGCGATCCGAAAAATTTGCAGAGCTTTGGGTATTGAAACATTGGTTATTTATTTTCATTGTAAATGTTTCCAGTATGAATACTAGCTGTAAGCATTTATTGATACAAAAACAGCACAACCGACTCGTGCTGGCAACCTTCTGCCAGTATCAAAGCCAAGAATATATCACATCTGCTTCACGTTGTTATATAACATTCGAAGTTATAGGAGTATAAAGAAATTTAGGGTTACCTGCAGCGAGTTTTTTCAAATAATCGAAAACTTAATATTTGCTGTTTATTGTCACTACAATATCATTACCATTTGAAAATTCTACGATAAAACCGCTTAAGGGGGAAAATACATGTAACTGCAAAAAAGAAAATCGATTTTTTTTATTACATCAAAATGTTTGAAATGCTCTTAAAATATACCAAAAAAAAATTTTGAAGCGATATTCGTATTAGTTCTCGAGTTATAGTCAGTTATAGGCAGCGCGGCGTTCCCCAGGTCGGTGGAGCTTTAAAACTTTAAACGCGTTTTTCTCAAAGTAGTACTTTTTCAACTGCCATACAAAATATTTCAAAAAATATTGAACCGATCCGGCTCAAATTTATACCACATCTACAAAAGAGTATTATCTCCTCGTTGAACCTAAATGTTTTTGTTATTTCAGAAAAATAATTTGTTTATTAATGTTTAAAGCGTGATTTTTTGAAAAATAATCGATTTTTATGTTAAATCTAAAATTAATGTAAAAATTTAATTTTTTTTTATAAATTTTATTGGTTCACCTATGAATTATATATTTCATTAGCATATTTTTTTTCTCTGAATGTTGCAAGTTCCGCGGAAAAGGCGTTAAGTTGTACGAGGCAGTTTTTGATGTGTTTTTTTTTTCATTCGCTCGCATCGCCGCCATTTTGTGTTGAAAAATTATTAGAAAAATATTTTCATTTACTGTGAGACATGTACTTTAAGGATTTAATATTAAACATTTTCTGAATGAACAATATAAATATTTTAAATCAATCTGAAATTAGTAATTTTTTTCGATTTTACATGTATTTCCCCCCTTAATAAAGATATTGCAATTAAACACAAAACCAACAATAGCTGCAACCTATCGTGGCTTTTCAACCAATTTGGCCTGAATAATTTTTATAATAGGTTCCATTAATTGTATGAAATTCGTATTGATTTCATGACTGCACTGGAAGTTATAGGGCGAAAAGTTTTATTTCCTGAGCGAATTTTCAAAACCAAAGGCACAAAAATTACCATAGCTGGCAGCACCAATCAAATTTTTCAACCAAATTTCCACCAAACAGAGACTAGAGTAAGGTTCAGCTACTGTGTCAATTTCATGAAATCTGGTAACTTATTCACATTTCATAGGGCAAAAAGCAGTTTTTTTTCTTTGTAATTTTCAAGATGGAACCACTGGCACAGAGTTGCCCACAATTCAAAATCGCTTCTATCAAATCTGGTCCTATTTAAGTCCAATGCATTCTGTAAATTTCAGTTGTATCTGATTATTGGTTCGTGAGTTCCCGTGAATAGAAGTTTTTGATGCTAAAAATATAGGTTAAAAAAGAAAGGGTTACCGTTCTTGTCCGACATGGAATTTCCAAAGTTTAACTTTGAACGTGTAGATAAGGCATAAAATTTGTAAACAGATTGGTTTTATTGTAAGAAACGGACATTTTTTAGGATATTCGATGGTTTGAATGTTTTCACTTCCAAATTTTTATTTTTTCAAATTTAAGACACCAAAATTATCATAGCTGGCAGCCCCAACCGAATTTTTCAACCAAATTCTATCAAACGTGGTAAACCTACTGTGTAAATTTCTTCAAAATCAAACGATTCAGTCAGAATTTATAGGGCTAGAAGCAGTTATCTGTTTTAGTGATTTTCCAAGATGGCACACTAGCACAGAACCGCCCGCATTTCAAAATTACTTCTACCAAACCTGGTCCTATTTAAGACCAATACATTCTGCAAATTTCAATTAATTCTGCTTATCGGATCGTGAGTTTCCGTGAACAGGAGTTTTTGATGCAAAAAATATAGATAAATTGGGCAAGGGTTACCAGGCGTGCCCGTTAAACCATATCAAATTTTTGTTTGTCTATGTAAACAAAGCAAAAGATTTACATATGAGTGGCTTTTTTTTGAAGAAGCGGCATTTTTTTAAGAGAGACGGTGATTTGGAGGTTTTCACTTTCAGTGCCTGCCCTAGCTACAGGATTGCCAGCACGCTCTTTAAAAGCTACACAAATCCACAATTAAATAATACCAATATGTCCGGAAAATTTCGTAATGATTGAAAAGCTCTGTCAAAAGTTATCGCAATTTAAAAATTTTCAAGTTTTCCCGTTCTCTTTTAGGCACCCAGCGCACACATGGGGTTAAAAAATGCCAAAACTTTATCCGATTCACATGTAAAACACGTTCGAAATTTATTTCGTCAACTTTATTTTTGCAAAAATTATTTTTCACTGAAATTTTTTGATGATATAAATATATATATATATATATATATATATATATATATATATATATATATATATATGTATATATATATATATATATATATATATATATATATATATATATATATACTATATCTATATATATATATATATATATATATATATATATATATATATATATATATATATATATATATATATATATATATATATGTATATATATATATATATATATGTATATATATATAATATATATATATATATATATATATATAATATATATATATATATATATATATATATATATATATATATATATATGTGTATATATATATATATATATATATATATATATATATATATATATATATATATATATATATATATATATATATATATATAGAAATATGAATTTTTGGCCAAAGTGATTTGAATACTAATGTTCTTCTTCGAACATTAGTAAAAACGTTAAACATACTGATTGGTATAGAAAATCAGCTGTTCTTTTTGATTTTGAAATTAGATTTTAGAAATAGTTTTTTTTCCTGTGTGAAACTGGAGGTAGACACTTCAACTCGTAATTTGAATGATTTGGACCAAGTTAATTTTGTTTATTTTTATAACAAAACCAAGCTTAAAGTATACTTATTTTATCTTAAAAGTTTTAGAATGGGATGGCCAGTAGTTTAGGAGGTAGGTGAGTTTCAATACATAGAATCGCATGGAGCGTGGTACCGTGAGCTTGATTATGATAGCTAGTGAGTGTGAAAGCAAAATATTTGTAGTAAAACTATTATATATCACTTGTATCACTTACATATAGAAGATGAAATATTAAAAATTGCTAATGCTGATTTATTTAGTGAAAAAAAAGCTACTTGTGCATGGACAAATGAATTTATTTCACAATTTTTACAATTTAATGTCGTTTCTTAAACTAGTTCTTTTTTTTAATTACTAGAGGTATTTCTACGATCAGTTTTTTCCCGCAGGTTCGACATCATTTCATTTCTGCTAATATTCTTGGAATTTTTCTTAGGTCTTTAACATTTCGATGAAATCTCAAATCGAAAGGATTGAAACACCGATAGCCGCACGGAGAAATAATGCACCATAATTAAGACTCTTTAACTTATCAACGAAAGTAATAGTCACAGCATGCGTTGAACAGTAACTCGAAAAATAACGGAAAATTTCAAATGGCTTGGCGTCATATATATTATATACGCGTCAGATATTTTAGTTAGGTTTTTTTAAAAAATAATAATTTATGGGAAATGAAAGATGGCGCTACTAATCACATTTTGATATCAATTGTTGTTTTTCAGCCAACTAGCTGTCATAAGCAAGCTCTCGGCACCACGCCCCATGCAACTTGGATGCATTGAAATTCACTTACCTCCTAAACTGCATTGAAATTCACTTACCTCCTAAAACCTAAACTCGGTAGCTCTGCTCGCTAAGGCGTCGGGCCGAGGAGCGCGTGCTGCGCGGCTGCGGGTTCGAGTCCCGTCAGTGCCATGGCTGTAAGTGTGAATGCGTGTGATTGTCTATGAGGGTGGCAAATGGGCCCAAACTGGTGGCCTAATGCTGGCCGCGTTCCCGGCAGCCCTCTTCACTAACCTAACCTAACCTACCTCCTAAACTACTGGCCATCCCATTCTAAAACTTTTATGATAAAATAAATATACTTTAAGCTTTGTTTTGTTATAAAAATAAACAAAATTAACCTGGTCCAAATTATTCAAATTACGAGTTGAAGTGTCTACTTCCGGTTTCACACAGGAAAAAAAATTTGTTCTTCAAATCGAATTTCAAAATTAAAAAGAACAGTTAATTTTCTACACCAATCAGTATTTTGAATGTTTTTTAGATTTTGTTTTGTATCTCAGAATCCGCTTCCAAAAAACCTTCATTAGTTTCGTCAATTATTCAGAAGCCCATAATTCGACAACTAAACTTTATAGAAACAAAAACTTGTGCATTCACATTCATATCTTCTGGAAGTACCATTATGCACAATATGAACGAAATCCAGAACCTCGACTTTTTTTCGTCGTCCGCTTCACGTGAAATGCCCCATTTACATGACATATCAATTTAATGGTATCTGACATGTCATTTTTGGGTCTGTTTGCGTACTTCCGGTCACTGAATTTTACGGAATTTTCCTGAATCATGTGGTGGGGTGAATTCATGAAAAGTACGAAAAAGCTCTCATCGCATATGCTGAAAATTGACGAACTAAGTGTAAGTTGTCAGTTTTTGGGAGAACAATAGTGATTATAAAGTCATCCTAAGCGGTGATAAAAAAAATATTCGAACTTCATAACAACATTACGCAAAAAAGATGTCGCTTGCCACGCCCATTTGAAAATATTTACACGCGTCATACCGTTTGATATTTTTCAGTATTTGTCAGTAGGTTTGTTCCCGTACTACGATTAATTGCAATTAATTGCAATGAAGCGTACTAAAACGGAGTATAAAAAACGACTTCATTGCAATTAATCGCAATTAATTGTAGTACGGGAACAGACCTAGTAGCTCAAACCCTACTGAAATTTACTGAAAGAGGGGAAATTTTCAGTGTGGTTCGGTAAAACGGAGTACAAAAACGGTTTCATTGCAATAATTGCAATAATACGCGAACAGACCTTTTGTTTTAGTTCTGATGAATAAAAATTTGTTTATTTTTCAAATAGGCGATCTAGCATAGTATCATGTTTTTCAAATTGGATGAATGGAGAGCCAGAAATGAACTCAAAGCAAACATCATTTGTCTAGAATAGATTTATACTATTTAAACGCGCATTTTAACGAAGTGTAAAAGTCACTAGAAACAAAGTTTAAATCTAGCTACTTCAGCTGCAATTGAATCTAAAAATACAGCTCAACAACAAAATTAATTGCTAATAAACAGCTTGTAGTATATTTGCATATTATTTAAACATAGTTTCGTACCTTTGCCACTTCGTTCACATTGTTTAGCTCGAAAATTTTTGATTTTGGTGTTAAACACGGTGCTATTGGTACAGCATTCGGATTTGCTTGACTTTGAGCTAGTGCAGCACCTACATCAGCCAAATTACTCGGGATACCTTCAATATTTTCTCGTAACAATGTTATTTGTAATAAGTGCGGAAAATTAATGCAGCCAACATTTCGAATATCATTTGCTGAAATAGTAAATGGCATGAAAGATTCCCTTAGAAACAATAATAGCTCTAATCATCTCCGCAGTATACCAAATTTGTAATTACACGATAGTTATCTTACAAACACACTTTCATCATGCGATAGACTATGCCGTAGTTACAGTGATAAGTTTGAAAAGATATACGTACAACTCTTCACTTTCTCCTAGTTCAAACATTTTATTGAAAATTATAATAGAATTCATCACATTTTTCACTTTTTATTACTCCCGTACTGCAACTTTTCGCTGGATGAACACTCTCTTGAGTACGATGCTGTTATCAAATATGATCAAACAGACATCAAATAAGATTGCCAAGTTTAAAAATATTACATCTTGTTTATTCACTGTCACAGATTTTACTTTGATTATCTTTTATACACATTAACTGAAAAAGAAACTACTGTTTCGCCCACTTTCTTTCACACTTTCCATCACTCAATCAATGTACACGTGCCCACGTCCATCTTATTATACCAAAATATCCTAATAGTAAGCATTTCGAGTGAAATGCCACTTTTCCATATAATTTTTACTAAATTTTACTTATAAATCGGAAATAAAAATCTGGCTGATTTTCTCAAATAAATACAGAGTTTCGAAGAAAAGCTTATAAAGTACACAGATTTGAATGGATGGTGCTTCGTAAACTCTGCATTATTTTACCATGTTTTTTAATGACCGATGCATTAAAATTGAAACAAAAGTTTGAAATTCAAGTAGAGTGAAGCTGTCATCATTAGTTTTTCACTAAACTTGACATATTTAAACTTTATCTTTCCTTGTATCGAAAAAATAGTTGAGATTGATTTTAATTTTGTGAAAAACTAAATTTGACAATATATTTATTGACGGCCGTCACACTAACTTTAGCACATAAATGCACCATTGTGGAGAGTTGTATTCGAATTATCTGTACCCATAATTTTACTGCTATGATTGGAAGAGTTCGATTCAATTTTTCTTTACCGAAGGTCCTTAGAGGGACTATGTGCCTAATTAAAAGAAGCGAACTTGCCACTGTAAGTACGGCAATTTCTCGTTTTTAATTATCTTTTTCGTTTTTAACTTTGGCATGTGTAGCATGGGTTTTAGGACGATTAGCCCTATTGTTTAGTTTTTCGATCATTTCTATCATTAACAGTCTATCTTAATTTTAGATTTGTTATCCTTTTCTTTATTAGTGTCTATAGCTGCGAGAATAAACTTACGTGCATACTGATAGCTCCAATGCAAAATAAACCCGTCAGTTGATAAATAAAACTTTTTCATATCTTCCGGCAAGTAAACACAATGTCTCTGCTCCCAGTTAATAACCTGAGCTTTTTCACAAGGATGTCTTTTCTCGCAGACAACATTTGTTATGCGTGGAACGTTACCTTCAGAAATCAATTGGCAACTATCGATAAAACACCATTCGAATATATTTCAACTTACTCAATGTCTTCATCAAACCAAGTGTCAAATTTTCGTAAAATGCATCCTCAGGATTTTGTTTTCCGTTTACTTGGGTCGAGGTGGCTGCCATTCTACGTTTATGTCCTTTTCTTTTCTCTGCCATTGCAGGAAGTTTCAATTTTTTCTGTTTATTTTGTTTCGATGGTAACCAGTAACTGTTATCCTACATTTATCTTACGAGCTATTGCATGTGTATCACGTCTGTAATGGGTTTTTATTCGACAAAAAATCAAAAAAATTGAATTATTCATAACCGGTTTGTAAATTTCTAATCAATCCAATTCATATTCCCGCCTTCTTGACGAGTATTTTCGATATCGGTACGTCACATGTCCCATTGCATATACCATTTCCGTCAAATTGGAAATGGCAGTAACTAACCGCCGCAGGCTTGAATTTTCAACAAAGACATCAACCACAGTCGCGACACACCGTCAATTTCGTGCCATCGGGCAGCACCAAAATGGAAATTGTTTTCTGCGCCGCCGAAGATGCACGAGCGACACGCACACTGAAACAAGAAGTCGCAAGACGAGGCAGGCATAGCGTGAGAAACGTCGAAAAGTTTTTGGTATCGAGCAAGTCAAGTGGATTTTTCAAAGTGATTTTCAACAAAGATCTAGTGCCCAACAATTATTGAAAATACTTTAAACTCAATCAGGTAAATGTATAGTTACTGGAAACATAGAAATATTTGACGAATGTGGCGCGAATCCAGCAGAATCACAAGAACTGACGAGACAAGTTGCGGGTGCACTGGTTTTCGGAAACCACCTTGTCAAATGTGTGAAGTTTTTGGTTTTCCACGGGACAACGAAAATACTGTTGTCTGTTTGTATGATTTCAACTACGTGGGTTGAAGGCAGTAATGCTATTTTCGTTTGGTATGAATTCTTGGGAGTACTGAAAAGCACTATTCATTCGATTCAGAAACAAACGGCATCATAGTTGACGTCCTTGTACCAGTTCCAAAAATGCAAACCGATGGCGGGAGATGCAGCAGTTGATGCGGATTCAAACGTCCTCACACTCGAACGTTCTTCTCTTAGTTTTCAATCGAATCTATTTTTCTCAGTGCTTACGAACGGACTGAAAGATAATTTTGTTTCCAACTGACGACTGGAACGCGCACTATCTCATCCCAACTTGAATCAGATAGTGCAGATGTATAATTAATTTGTTTGTTGAGTAAACAAAAGTGATTGGAGCAATGATAAAACCCTTCAAACACACGCTTCCACGGATGTGTTGCCATTAGAAAGATGCAGCAGATTACATGGCACAACTTTGCGTCTGATTCTTGTTTTGGGCTGAGAATGTCAATAAATTCACCGATATAGCGATTCCGGCTCATAAAAATACCTATGGCGAATATTTACTCTAAATTCACTATTACATACTTCATATGTCGGGCAGTAGTGTTTTATTAAATACTTGCTCCTGATTTCTTTACTTGTTCTATAAGTGCTTTAGGTCCTTACTCTTCACCACAGGACCTTTTCCGACTGTCTGATTAGCATAAGGTCACCCTCCGACGCTCAAACGTCGTTCAGACGCGTTCGATAAACATACAATTTTGCACCCAACGATTTTATCGAATGGCAGGCTGAAGTCGCAAAAAGCAATTCCCATTGTCATATCAATAGAAAATAAATCAGTTAACTAAC
Source organism: Nemotelus nigrinus (assembly GCA_947369275.1). NCBI lineage: Eukaryota > Metazoa > Arthropoda > Insecta > Diptera > Stratiomyidae > Nemotelus > Nemotelus nigrinus. The sequence continues at coordinate 91,095,788 of OX376373.1, read as the reverse complement.
AAACTGAGCAAATATTGCGCTGGTTCCGTGTATGGGTGCATATGGATAGGTTCGTTCGTTTCTCGATTTTGAATTGTGCCGCACTGAGAACTGAGATGAGTGGTAGTGTAATTAGCGGGGATGGACAATTGCCTTGAGTACAATGGTATATGGTGGAATCGCCCGTGTTCGTTTTGCCGGCTCCAAATGTTTCATGCGGCCGTTGGCTTGCGTGTGAAAGTCATACGGAAGAAGTGATCAAAACAATTTTTTGCTGTCAGAGCGGGGGCGGCTCACGTACTTTGTTGTTCCCAAGAAAACTTCCTTCCTCGTCGCATGTCGATGACTAAACGCTGCGATTTTCAAGGTAGGCGGCAATAGAAATTCAATTGATAGTAACGATATTACATTTTCAAAAGGAAAATAATTGCCTAAATTATAAATTAAGCCAAACAGTTATGTCGTTTCTGGAGTAAATATGTTAATTTTTAAGGGAAGCGTATGATTACTATGCGACTTATGTTGTGTTGGATATCTGACAAAGGAAACTGTTGTTTGTTGTTCGTGATTATAGTTGACGTCATCAACTCCCTTGTATTGGTTCCTTCTTCAATAATCAGCTGAAGATTTCTTCAGATATGTGACTTAGCTATGATCAATTCAATTTCTGGCGGAAAAATGCCATTACATGGTAATAACATTTGGGCAGTGTCCTTATTACCCTGCGCTGGACGCTCTTTTTCAGAAAGGCTGCTGTAGCAAAGACTCGGGGGCTGTCTTTTTTTAATCTTGATCACTAAGTTTAACGAAAATTGAAGCGGATTTGAAACGCAATTTCAAAGATCGATAATCAAAGAACATTCGTTTATTTCACAGGTCTATATTTATAAAGATCTGTATGCAGCTCAATTTTAGTGTTTAATTCTCTAATTGTTTTACAAATTCTCAAAATATTGAAGCTTAATAGCAGAAACTTATCAGAGACGTGTTTTTTTCCATCTGTGTTAGTAGACCGGTAGGCTAAAGTCCAATGGTAATAGAATCACTGTAATGCTTGTTGGGATTGTCGCCACTGTAATTTGGTGTGTTATCGTTGTTGGGAATCCCAAGTGGATTGGATGTGTTTTTGTAGGTGAGACGAGCATAATTTGGAGTAATTGTATAAACGGCTTTGTTTAGGTATTTTTTAGCCCTTGGTAAGTAAGAGTATTTCTTCAGAATATGTCCTGGAATAGGAATTGTACCTGCCGCAGCTCTACAGAAAATGTACCTGCCGCAGCTCTTCTGACTTGCGGTTCCCCGCAAACATTCCACTAGAAGATACTTTAATGTTACTCAAAAACCTGAATAGATATAAAGCAGTGCGCAGCAGCCGCTCGAATTGCTGAATCGTGTGGCGTCTACGGAATCGTTGACTTTCTTGTTGTGCAACGTGACTAGGGAATCCAATCCCGGGATTAGAATCCCGAGATCCCGAACAGTATTTAGTCCCTAAAATCCCGGGATTGATGTTTCATAATCCTGGGATTGATGATTTATAATCCCGGGACTATAAACCATCAATCCTAATTGAAATCCGGGATTTTCGTGGCTAAAAACTGTTCGGGATTGGATTCCGGAACTGATCCCGGGATTGGATTCACTAAACGTGACACACTCAAGGTTCAAAGCTTTCAGGTTCGATTAGTTCAATATTAGTATCATGCTGCAACTGTTGTTTCGGCCATGAGGCTATTAACATTAAGTTTAATTTTATCTCTCCAATTCGTGGGTATATCCACAACGTTTCTTTTCGAGAGTGGATCCAAGATAGGACGACAGAAGGGCCGGTCCAGAAGTACATTGTATCTACCTTTATGCCGAGTGCACTCGTTACTGTGTTTGAAATCCTGGCACTAGTAGTAGCAGCCTGAAGTTCCAGACGTAGAATAGGTGCGTATTTGAGAGGTGCTGCTTTTACTTTGACCGGGTAGAAAACAGCAGCATAGGCTGCTTCGCCCTCATCGATGAAGACATGCAGACTTGTATGTGTGCATTCACTCCAAGGAACTTAGATGAATCGACGCGAAATTTTCAGTGACCCCATTGACTTAAAGTGAGCCATTTTCTCCATTTTTGATCGACATCGTTCGGTATGCAATCGTCCCAGCCCAACTTGAGTCTCCAAGTCTCTTGCTGTATCATCTTATGTCCGGCAACGAAATGATCAATCAATCAATCCGAGTGGATTGTAGATTGGCATTAATCTTACTAAGTTTTTTCGTTTCGTCAGTTTAGTAGAGCCATTTAGGACGTCTTTAAGTGCTTTAAGTCTTTATGTTGCCGTCTCTTGTCAACTTGTTTACCGTCGCCGTAGAGTCTCGAGACTGTACATTGCTGTCGTATAGCAATCCGTTATAGTGTCATTGCATTTTGAGTTCTTGTTTCTCGCCCATCGTCATCGAATCTTGAGCCGTACATTGCTGCCGTATAGCAATCGGTTGGAATATTGCGTTGTTTTTATTCATTGTGGGGATAATATGAACAGTCGTGTCTCGCTCTATCGTCAATTATTCCGTTGCCTTTTGTAAAACTAAAAACAAGATGCCGAAAATACCGATCTCCTCTCTCATGAATGTGATTGTAAAAGAGAAATTGCGTGCACTAGGATTATCAACAAGTGGCAACAAAAATGAACTTGCATTACGTTTAATCGATGCGCTAGAAAGTAACGCAGTGGACTTAGATGAGGAATCGTTTGAAACTGGTGAAGAAATTTCCCTTCGTGAGCAGGTGAACAGTTTCACAACCATGGTGATCGAGTTAAAAACATTTTCGTAGCTGTAAAACCCGAGGGAAGACTACATGTCGCCAAAATTGAACCTGTTCCGTTTAGAGTGCTACACGTCGGACCGTTTCCAAAAAGTAAACTAGGTAATGCCTATATCATTAGAACAATCGACTCTTTCAGTAAATATACGATGGTTCGTGCTCTCCGTGATAGAAAATAGTACTGACTATGCTAAACGACATCACCACATACTTTGGGTAGCCCGTGGAATTGTTACAGACCGAGGCACCGCCTACACTTCTCGCGATTTCTGTCAGCAATACGATATCGAGCACGTTTAGGTCGCCGTTCGAACATCGTGGGCTAATGGCCAAATTGAAAGAATTAATCAATCAATCAACTCTTTCCTGCTATGTTCATCACAGACCTGCACTGACTGGGATAAGCTGTTACCAAGTCTACAATGGTCACTTGATTCCCAGGAAAACTAGACTATTCGATTCGCACCTAATTAAATAGTTTTTGATTTTCGACTACGAGACGTTATCACTAATAAGTTAATACAAGCTCTCAGTACTGATACCGATATAATTACTGAGACGAATATCACTGACATGCGTCAAGAAGCTGCCGATAGTATTAAAGGGAAGCGCCAGCGATGGAGAAAGAGATACGATGACAAGTATAAAAAGCCGTACACCTCTAGTGAAGGAGACCTTGTAATAGAAAACATACCTGCTGTAACAGGTGAATCGCGCAAATCGAAACCAAAATATAGGGGTCCTTACGTCGTCACAAAGCTTCTACGCCATGATCGATACGTAATTGAAGATCTAGATGATGTTCAACGTAAACAACGCCGCTTCGACTCTGTATATACTAGCGAGAAAATGAAGCCGTGGTGCAGTTTTAGCCCCGATCTTGATAAGTCGGTAATCGAAAAAAATGATGAAATGGAAATGGAGGCGCTTTCTAAGTCAGAAAAGGCCGAGCTGTCAGAAATCGGCAACATCAAGGAAACGGATTTGCATCAGTAATAGGATAAGTAGCAGTATGATTCGTAGAAAAGACTCAAAGAACGCCCGTTGTCGAGGAAATACGGTCCGCGTCAGGATATAAAGTTTCAGTTTTCTTTCATATACTATAAACGCTTGCTTTATTTGTGATCGCCTGTTTTATGGAATTCACCCGTCCCTCATCCACCTCTGCATTCTGACACGGGCGATTACCAGGAGGGAATGTTGGGGCTAAGGTTGAAGCCACCGTCAAATAGGTTCGCAGTAATCCGAGGTAGGTTGAAGTCGCCCATGAGAATGAGTTCATCAGTTGCATCTAACAGTTCATATAAGTAATAAGTGGCGTTCAGTAGTTGCTCATAACAAGTCGTCGATGAGTTAGGTGCGATATATGAAACAGCCAAGTATAGTAGCGTCATTCCCAGATCTACACGAGGAAACAAGCTACAAGCTATCGGTATGATGACTTCGGATACGCGATCCGAACTGCGCACGGCAAGCAAGATGCCCCCACCTACCGGGATAACGATCTTTACGAAAGACAGAAAACCACGAATCAAATAGTTCTGTATATAACATCTTCGCGGAAAGCCAAGTTTCAGTATAAACTGTATAAATTCGCGGACCATTGAGTTTGTTGGCCAGAAACTGGAGTGTGTGATTGTATTAAAGTAGCATTCTGGAATGAAAACCTTAAACGATGATAAGATGATGACCGATTTTTTCAAGCGAGATGCAGTCAAGAGGTATACAACTTTTGTTTTTCACTTCGTCGGGAGTAGTAGCTGGATCAAGCCTAGATAAAAACATCACCCTAGGCTGCTCTGCACCATTGATCTTGCAATGAACATTTTCAGTTCTGAAGATATCAGAAACTAGGCGGGCGCTGTATCTTATTTTATTTTATTTATTTATTCACCAAACAAGGGACAAAATCACATATAAAATGTCAAATTAAAAATAAAATGGGAAAGTAAAGTAAAATAAAAAGTAAAAACAAACAAGTTAAATAAGTAACAAACAAATTAAAAAAGCAACAAATAGATTAATAAATAACAATCAATAAATAAAACATTGACATATAAGCTATAGCTTAAGGTTTAGGGGTATGGATGGCATGCAAAAGAGAGGATTTGAAATTATAAATTACTGATGCTGTTGTATATTTTGCAGCATCTATTTATTGGCTCATTAGCTGCATATATGGTCGAATGTGAATATTCTTTTAGGAAACGATTGGACCTGGTGTTCCTCACAGGGATATTTATCAAAATTTTATTATTCAGGAATTCTACATTAATAGCGCCTCTAATGACGTCGAACGTGAAGCAGGCCGATATCACCATTCTTCTGGAGGCTAGTGCCGATAGGTTTAAATGGCACAGTCGAAACTCATGAGGGGGTAGGCTATTAAAATCATAAGGGTTGTACCGTTCTCTCAAGGCGAAAAGTAAAAATTGTTATTGTATTGACTCGAGTCTGTCACTGTGGATTTCAAAAGCGGGATTCCAGCTAATGCAAGCGTATTCGAGAATAGGAAGTACAAGTGAAGTGTATAAGGATCTTGTGACCCACAGGCTACGAAATTTGTTGGCCCGTCTTTTGATGAAACCTAGCTGTTTGTTCGCACGAGAAAGTATTTTATCACAGTGTACGGTGAAGCGGAGTTTTTCATCTAAGATAACACCGAGGTCAGGTTATCAACTCGAGTTAGCATATTATTGCCAAGGAAGTACGTATTGTGTGGGACCGTGCATTTTCTGGGAAAACTAATAACTTGGCATTTATTAATGTTCAGTGAGAGCTTGTTTATATTGCACCACTGATCAACCACTGATCACAATCAAGCTTGGATTGGAGAAAGGGGGCATCCGATTTCGATTCAATAGTCTGATAAAGTTTGAGATCGTCTGCATAGAGTAAATGCGGAATGCCTGCTAGGACGTCATATAAGTCGGAAATAAATATATTAAAAAGAAGTGGGTCAAGATGGATACCTTGCGGTACATCAGAGGTAACACTAACGTTTTTCGATAAAAATCCTTGAAATTTTACACATTGTGTTCGATCGCGAAGGTAGGAAGTCAGCCAACTGAGTAAAGACTCGGTAATACCGAATTTCTGAAGCTTTAGAATTAAGGTAGAATGGTTTGCATAGAACGTCAGAGATTTGAATTGTCAAATTCGTGGTAGTTGAGCGACCTTTTCGAAAGCCATGTTTTTGCTCGTTCAAACGGGAATCAACAAGCGGAGAAAGTTGATCGTATACCACCTTTTCGAAAAGTTTCGAAATCGAAGACAAAATAGCAATGCCCATATATCCGATACAGCGTCGATCACCATTCTTGAATATGGGTGTGACATACGAAAGCTTCCAACAGAATGGGAAAAAACCCCACGAAAGTGATCTATTAAAGAAAATATGCAAGGTAGCTATAAGCTGCTCTACACACTTGCGCAAGAAAGTCGGAGGAAGAAGATCAGGCCCAGGACCTTTGTTGTAGTGGAGATCCAAAATAGCATTACGTATTTCATCACGGGAAATTTCTAAATGGTTCACAAAAGCTGTTGAAGCTGAATCACAGGAAGAAAGGTGAGTTTGATGGGTCTGGTGTATTAAAATTTTTTTTTGGAAACTATCAGCGAATAGGTCACATATCTCTTTAGGAGAGGAAGACGTTATATTATTAAGAAACATCGACGATGGTTAGCCAGTAATTTTTCGCTTCACATTAACAAAATCGAAGAATTTTTTCAGGTCGCGGACTATATTTTCGCCGGTTGTTCTAATGTAAGTGTCATAAGCCTCATGAGACTTGGCTAAAAATTGCTTTGCAACTTCATTGTATTCTTCCTGAACAGCAGGACTAACATCAGTATTTTCTCTAATCAGCTCATAAAGTTTGTTCCTACGATTTCGCATATGCCTAAGGTCCCTATCAAGCCATGGCTCAGACAATTTATTCTTTTTTTTTTATCTTTGGAACATATCTTTCAACGGCGCCAAATATTTTATTGTAAAAAGAGGAATTGGCTGTCTCGAGATCTTGCGTTGAAAGAGTAGTCGACCAATCAGTAGTATCAAAAACATGTTTAATGCTTTCATAATCAGCATTACGGAAGTCAAATACAATTGAGTTATTGTAAGTTTTTAAGTAGGTGGAATCTGGAGTGGAAAGTTCGACTGTATGGTGTAAACTGTTGCAAAAAAGATGCTTTGCGTCACTAGTTGGACTAACCACTACTTCGTCATAAGCATTTGTGAAAACAAGATCTAACCAATTACCATTTTGGTTAGGAGTTTGGGAAACCTGCCGCAAATCATTACCATAAAAGACACTCGCAAGATTGAAATCGTTGGTGTCTAAAAGGTTTACGGGTAGAAGGTAAGAGTCCTTATCATCCGGAACAAAGCATAGATTCGGACGATTGAAATCTCCCAAAACTATTATTTGGTCTTTTTCGCTAAGTGATATTGCGAACGAAGATAATGTATCACAAAAATAGTTGTAGACGGATTCGTCAGATCTGGGCGGGATGTAGACGACAACAGCGATGTAAACTGATTTGTTTTTAAAGGAGATTCGAACAATTAAATATTGGAAGAAAATATTTGGGGTGGTATCTACAAGCTCACATGAAAGTGTGTTGCTAAGAGCAAGTAAGACACCACCTCCTCGCGACTGACCCGTAGAACAATAATCACGGTCGCTTCTGTAAATAGTCCAACTACTATCAAGAATCTCCTTATTCTTATGAGATGCATTAAGCCAAGTTTCGGTGATGTCGAGTAAATTAAAATGGCATGATTTGGCGTCAAGGTATAATTTACTTAGCTTGCCTCTCATACCGCCACAATTGTGGTAAAATAGTTTGAGGCTTTTCTGAGTTCGGTTAGGAAAAATGCCTAACAGGGTTGACTGATCTTCGAAGAGATTCAGATGTCATATTGCTACCATTAGAATTATAATTTATATTGTTCATATTAGGAGCTGTGTTTACGGTGGACTGACTGGAAACCTTGGAGGAGTGTTTATTAACAACGTTGGTACACCTGCTTGAGGGAGAAGATGCCGTGTTAAATGCTGGGGGTATCAGTGCATTATTATTATTATAAGTAAAAGCATTGGAACATTTAGATAAGGAAGAATTATCTGTTGTCACTGGAGACTGGAACTGAGTAGGTGATGAGAGAGTTTTATGGGTGGAAGGAAATTGGGTAAAGGTGTGACTAGGGATACCAATTTTTCTTACAATTTTTTGTTTTTTCTTATTCCTAGTTTTGTCGGTGATGTTTCTCCAGGGGCTGAATGTCATTCCTTTCTAATTGATGGAGCTGTTGTTCCCACTCAAGCAAGTAAAAAGCCATGCATATTTTGATGGAACAAAGACTTTACACCGTCTTGAGGATATATGTTTGTGTGAGTAGGTTCGCATTTCCTTTCTATATCAAATCTTTCCGTACCAGTATTCGTTATTGCTGCTTCTTCACCAATGGCATTAACGGTAGTACTGAAAAGTTATGTTGGGGAGTTGTCAATTTATTTTTGATTGCTTGCGTTTTAAATCAGAAGATGATGGCAGAAGTTGCTTGTTCCAACAAATATAAGTCCATTGTCGAGTCGTTTAATAAATATTCCAGTTTTATTTTCGAGACTATTAATTTTTCCAAGAATTACATCATACTTGTCATGTAAACTAGTGATATTACCTAGTACCCCAGTAATCGAAGTTTTCTCATTTTTGGGTGTTTCATCACCGGCGACACCGGCTTGAATTGAAAGTGTCCACCATCAGCGAGTTAGAATGGTTTTTTGGGAACTTCTAACTATCTCAGAGGAGCAATTTACAGGAAAAATGGTTCCGTTTTCGTTCTTCAGCATTGTTACGGAGGAAAAGATCGAAAATAGATCGTTGTTCAGAGTTAGAATAATGAAAGAGTCTAATCTAAATACTACACATGTCGTATATCACACAACTGCATTCGCTGAATGCTGATACTGATTAGAGCCTTATTAAATTGATTGTAAAAGGGATCTTATCATCTTCCAAGTCTGTCAAACACAAAAAAGGTTTCCAGCGGAACACAAGACGTTCTAGATTATGATGCTTATCAAGAAAATATATTATTGTACAAAAATACGTCGGTTCTTGTATGAACGTAGTGATCAGATCGTTACATTCGAAACATAATCTTTCAAGCCATATAGACAGCAACGAAATACAATGTTTTTTTTTTTTATTTTCCAGTGCTACACATAATAAATCAAAAAGATGAGTACGCCAGAAGAAAGTTCATCGCAAGAAGCAGAGGTAATTTAAGTTCGACTCTATAAACCTATAGCTTTTTAATTCAGATATATGTTAATTCGGATATATGATTTTCTGTCTTCATTTGCATATGTTCTATCTGATTCCCATTTAAAACTTATTGCAGCAGACTAATGCTCGAGATTTAGAGAAACAGGAAGAAGAAAAACTCAAAGCCAAATATCCAACGGCTGGACTACGTGGTCCAGGTGGTCATTCGGCATTTCTGCAGAAACGATTACAAAAAGGAGTAAGTACAATTTCAAAGGTTTGGTATTTAATCTATTGATTTCTTGGATTATTTGTTTTTATATGTGAACCATTTAAATAGCCTCGTGTTGATCAGAGGGATATGATAATCGCCAACAGAAACCTACCTTCTCAAACTTATTTCAATTGATTGACTCCCCAATTTATTACTTTCCAGCAAAAATATTTTGATTCGGGAGATTATCAAATGGCTAAACAGAAAGGTGGTAGCGTTAAGCAAGTATTCGCTAATAAAGTGCCAACAGGTGAAGCGATACCGACACCAGAAAGTGTGCCTGCTCGAAAAACATCAATCATACAGCCTTGCAATAAATTCACAACAACAAGCTAATTAATTCCGTTCTTCATCTTCTCTTCTCTCATACTGTATAAATATTGTTTCCTTACGATTTCTATTACATTACCAATTGTGAATTATATACAATTAAATAGTTTTCAAAGTTTTGCTGCGATGTATATGCACTTCGTTTCAGTTTTCAGTAACCAAATCATTTTTTTCAAACGAAATGACTATTTTTTCTGGTAAAATTTCTTAAACTGTTTTCCGTTTAAACTATACTATCCTGTGTATGATTTATGTGAGACGTCATTTTCAGTGATACTGTAGTGATGTGTGTTCAATTCTTGAAAATGTATTAAATATGCATAGAAAGAAAATGATAACTGAACTGTAATGAAAATTTCAAATCGAAGCGGAAACAGAATAAACAAGGCAACATAAGTTGACGCAAACGAACGAAGAGGTTGTTGAGTTAGAAAAAAAAGCATAATAAATCACATTTGCATACGTATTTTAATCATCGAATAAAAGTTACAAAGAAGCAACTTTAGAGCATTCACTTGAAAAAATTAGGGAATTAAAAATCATTATTTTTTTCTAAATTAGAGCAAAAAAATATCTTGCGTTTGTGTATTGGTTCCTGTGTAAAAGTCATGGATATTTTGAAAGTAAAACGTATTAAGAACAAAAACGTGTGCAAACTACTCAACACATAAAACATTTCACTAAACTACCAATCAAGTTTGGAAGCAATGTTGTGTTTAGATTAGTTGTGAAAGATTAAGGAAGAAATTGAAATGCATGGAAAATAATTAGCAATATATAATCGTTTTCATAATAAATAAAATTGTTACATGAATATTTTTATCCTAGATCGAACGAAAGAACGAAGTGAAAAATGATCTAATGCATTCATATTAGTGTTTAAGTATTCAAAGAATAATTGTTTTGCTTAATAGTTTCATTAGAAGAAAGGATATCGTGATTGTGTCTCAGTAGGTTTTTCATTTTCAATCAAACAGTATTTTTTTTTCATTTAGCTTAAAAATATCATACATTAAATTGTTGCCGATTTCTATAAACTGAAAAACACATTATATAAACAAAATTGAATCACTCACAACGTCGAATTTACTCTTAGATTCAGCGTAAATAGCACACTATTCATGCGAATCGGAATTACTTATTAATTACTAATTTTTTTTTTTTTGGTAAACATAATAATAGCAAACAGCCTTTAGATTCAATTTAATTCATTGAATATCGCTAGAGTCATCGCCAAAATCCGTTCGTTTTTTTTTCGGAAGAACGAAAATGAAAGTACAACGTGAAATACAACATGGACGATACAATTATTTTGAAAATACAGATCAATGTAATCAAAAATCTAAAGATGTTTGTGTGCGAAAGATTAACGCACATGTATACAGAGACGGACACGATAAGTATCACACAGAAAAAAATTAAATACGCTAAAACAACCTACAAAAAATTAAACCATAAATACACAGTATTGTGTAAAAGCATTATGTAATTGATATTTTTAAATTATTCCTGTAACTATGGTTGATTTAATATTTGTAGAAATAATTTAGATATAAAGAAAATAAAATTCGATGAAAAATATTAAAAATGGTTGTTGATTTTTAGATATTGGTGTTGATTGCATAAACGTTCGAGTTGACATGATACCCATTTTTATTGTTAATATTTAAACAACGCGATCGAGGGTGAGGAGTGGGCGTGCCAGAGAATCGTTTTGTAATAAGTTTCTATTATAGCTCAAGCTTTCATCAAAAGGTTCACGATAAACATTTTTAAAAACGATTTTCATATATACTTTTAGCCTCTCCAACTAGCAATATTGGTGTGCTGCCACGTAGCTGACACTTAAAATAGGCTTTTATAGTGGCAGCAACTTTCCAAAGATACATTTCTGCCACGTACGGAAATCGTTTATCTGCTTCAAATGGAGAATGAAAAAGCACGTTTGTATTTAGTGGCAGGAACTCTATTTTGTTACGTACCGTGATAGTTTCAGAATTATGCCGAACGCGAGTCTAATACCAAATCCATACTCATAAGTTAGTACTACACTAACACAATAAAAGTGTACCTGATTGCAGCATATATATTCACATCCTAGGACCGGAAATCCCAAATGTATCTAAACAAATATTAAAATTAAAAACGGATTTTGCCGAAAACAAAAAAATATAAATCATGTTTTTTGCAGGCCAAAAAAGGCATGAACGGTATACGAGGAAAAAAAGGCATGCACGATATAAGGTTGCTTTTACAAGTGAAAACAAGTTAATTTCATTTTACTTTCAGGGAAAAAATATTAAATTGGCTAATTGAATCCAACGAAAACGAAACAATGAATATAAAAAACCAACGCATGTTACATAATTTATAAATATATATATATATATATATATATATATATATATATATATATATATATATATATATATATATATATATATATATATATATATAAGTATATTCTTAAAATAATCATTTTTTTTAAATATACTATGTATTTAGTGAACCACTAGATGGTTTGAGAGCTTATATCTATTTTTGAATTGTTTTTTAGAGCAAATGCTTGACCTAATTTCCTGTTTTACAAAAGATGGATCTTTAAATTATCTCCTCAAAGTGTTTTTTTAATTGTCTAGTGATAGTGATTGCACACTGTTTTGGGAAAAAATTTAACATGCACATGAAAGTGAACAAATGGTTTATTATTATATTTATTTGATATAAAACATAGAAGATTATTTTTCTAAGCTTCAGTGAGTAAAACTCGACATGATGCACCCCAGCCGGGAAGTTTTACCACTAGAGGGCGAATAGGTGGCAGTAGGGATAAAAAATTGCAGAAAAACACAAAACACTACACGAGAAGACAACACACTTAAGAAAAACAAACAAGCAAAAAACACCCCCAAGAACACAAACATACTAGCCGGACACCTATCGCCAAAATCATCTAACGACTATTGGGACACGTAGTCGAGTTATGCCGTTTTTTGTTTGTTTTTCTTAAGTGTGCTGTCTTCTCGTGTACTTTTTGTATATTTTTGTGCTGCTCTTTAATTTTCGACCCCTGCTACCCTCTATTCGTCCTCTGGTGGTAAAATTTTCTGGGTGGGGCGCATCAAGTCGAATTTTACTCTTTCTTTTACAGTGGAAATGCTTTCTTTTCATGAGCACATAAAAAGCGAACGTGTGCGGCGTTATTCACAGCAAAGGCAGATTATTATTACTTTGTCGGATGCTTGCAGGGTATGGTTATATTGGGTGATATGCACCAAAACATAATTTGGCCACCCCAACATTTGGTGCGGTTCACATAAAAGGCCCTTTACGATTTAGCCAATGATTTTTCTGTACATATACATACGTATGTACACATTTCATGGTGCACTTCACTTTTTAGTTGAAATTCCACCGCGAACAGCTACTGAGCTCGAGTTAATTCGTTTTAAAATTTCATTCGAAATTCAGATGCATTGGAACTTTGTGAATTCTAAGAAGTATTTTACAGGTTCGTATGAGCGGCATCTATTCGATGAAATTTAAGATGCTTCAGATTTAGGATAATGCACCAAGAAAGCAGATGGTTTCTCTGCCTTGCGAAAATGGCAATAATTAAAGACAGAAGAAGGAAAATCCCAAAAGCAGTTAGATCTAAAATATAGCGTATATAAAGGTACGATTGAGAATATTAGAGCACAACCGACAGAAATAATGGCTGCCATCGAGGCAGAAGTAGCTGTAGATCGCCATAGAAAATTGAAAAAAAAAACATCATTTGAGGAAATAAACTATAGAGTTCTATCGTTTTATCATAAATGCCGATCAAAGAGCATTTCAGTTATTCCACTCCAGAGCATTCCACTCCAAGCGAGTGAAATTCAAAATTTATTCTTGAAAATTGACAACCAAAAGGGTCAGTTGTCGGTTTTCGGGAGAGCAATAGTGATTATAAAGTCATCCTAAGCGGTGATAAATTATCGCCACAAAAATATTCGACATTCATAACATTACGCAAAAAATATGCTGCCGAGTAAACTCGACTTGATGCACTACAGTCGGGAAATTCTACCACCAGAGGGCGAATAGGTGGTAGCAGGGGTCGAAAATTGAAGAAAAACACAAAATTATACAAAAAAATACTCGAGAAGACAACATAATTAAGAAAAACATCCGCAAAAGCAAGCACACAACCACAAAAACACAAACATACTAGCGAGACATCTATCGACACAATTCATGTAACGGCTGTGCGGTGCATCAAGTCGAGTTTTACCGCTCAGACCCTACTGAAATTTCATAGTATTTACTGAAAGAGGGGAATTTTTCAGTTTTCAGTTAAACGACGTACGGGAACGGCTTCATTGCAATAAATTGCAATTCACCGCAATTAATTGTAGCACGGGAGCAGACCTAATGATGATTAAAAACAGGATTATCTTGATTTATAACGCAAAAAACAATTTTCCAATATACCGATAAAGTTCCTTCCACCAAATTTAACATCGGAAGTACAAGCTCCAGGTCAGTGGATAATTCAGGCTGTAAAAATGCGCTATCGATCCAAAATGCTTTTTGTCGAGAATTGATAAATGCAAATCGGGAATGGAATTTTCAAAATCGATCAGTGTTGTAGAAGCCATTAACTGGTTGGTTTTGTCTTGGGAACAAATTGAAACTTCAACAATCCAGAAATGTTTCCATCATGCAGGGATTGTGCATTGGATGTAGCAGCATTTGAAAAAGTTACAGAAGAAACTGGACTAGATCATATAATTTCCAGTTTTTCCGAGAATATAAGTGAACGACATTTTACAGGCTCATGAACATTAATGAGCCTGCTGCTGACCCTCCTGGTGAAATAGTGGAACAAATAATTGGTGAAATCAATGATCCTAATACAATTGATGCTGAGGACAATTCTGACGAATTCTCATTCAGTGACAGCTAAAGATAATAAACGATCTCCTTTCCAGTCAATCAACTTGATTTGATACCGGACATTCTTCGTATAAAAAAAAAAAAAAAATTAAGGAGGAAAGAGGAAAATCAATAACTTCAAGGCAGGCTGATATTCAGAAGTATTTTGAAACAATCAATTATTAATATTTTGTATTATGTTTGTTTGTCGTTACGTATTCACATATGCGTTTTCACCACTCCTGGTATTTGAGTTGTTTTCAAATTATATTTTATACTTACTGAATTGCTATGTTTCTGTTATTTTCATTTACTAAATATACTTATTTTCAAAAATTATATGTTTTATTTGAAATCCTCTTAAAATGTAGCCTCTTTACAAGTTGACCACCCGTGTAAGTTGGTCACTTAATACTTGCACCGTAGATGGCCAAGTTAGACAGGTTTCATTGTAAGTTACGTAAAAAATGTAATTTGATTTAATTATTGTTAATATTTGCATGTGGAAGTGTTTATATTTGCATTAAACACATATTTACGTCTCAATAATTAAACATTGTTTGAAATAGTACAAAAATAGTACAAAAGAAACTCCTTTTCCCTCCAACACATACATAAACGCATGTACACTAACGATGCACTTCTAATGTGAATACACTTTCCCTCAACAATCAGTCGCAGTAGAATAAACATCAAAATATTACTTGCTCTGCAAATTTTTCTCTTTGTACTGTATATTTGTGTTGGTGCCGGCCTTTGCATCTAGTTGACGACAAAATTCAACACCTCTGCTAAGGGAAACTTTCCTTCCACCAAGAGAGCCATCCTTATGTCATGGAAATCCATCCTTTTTCCGTTAAAGAAAGTTAAACTCCCCTTATCAAAGGAGGCATCCCTCTTCAATCACAAAAATCCATTGCTATATTTTCAAGAGCCATTCATTGAAAGGAAAACTAAGGTGAGAACTACGTAGAATAACTATTTCAAAAGCATATCACACAATTACACATAAAAATAAAATCTAACTGAATTATTAAAATTTAACTTTTTCTATCACATATGAATTAAAAGTTATCTGAGCTGAAATTCATAGTGATATATAGTCTCCATCAAATTATAATTGAAACAAAAATTACATACGTTCTTTCCGCTTGTTTTAATTGCATTAAAAAAAATACTTCAAGCATCATTGCGCGTACAATCTTAAAAGATATAAAATGATCGTTCTAATTAATATCCAGCATTAAAATCCACTCTTTAAATCCGAAAGCATTTTATCTCGAATTTGCGGTCTTGGGTCCTCTTCAATATCAGTTGCAATAGCACCACTCGTTCCCAATAAATATTCAAACTCCTCTGCCGTTAATTTCTCACCGCGCAACTCCAACGGACCAATAAATTGCTTCTTCATTTGTCCCTCGAAATACACGAATATACTCGGGCAATTTTTCTCGGGGAAATTTGGAATACAGGTCGTTGCTACTGATCTTAAAAGTTTCGTGTATGGATACTTGTTGGCCAGTTGCTTCATATAGTGATGAATTAGATCGCACATTGGTACACCGTTAGCGTAAAGATGCAATACCACCCAAATCCCTTTTCCGGCATTATTAACTTCTTCGACGTAGTCTTTACCGGATATTTCACTGACACAGGCGAATCGTGGATTTTCGGCCATTAGACGCATCTCTAACATACGTTGTCGACGATACGCTTCGAGGACCTCTTCGTCTTCTGAATCTTCGAGTTCGTCCAGTTCGTCGATGGTCATATCGTCTAATGCTTTTTCACCTTTCATTTTTTCTCTGATCGTAGATTCGACCATCGAACAGATTTGGTCTTCTGAAATTTCAACTTCTTTGTTTTTCGCTGGAATGATGCCTTTGGCACGAAGGATATCGTTCCATTGAGTGTCTTCTTCATAGTTTGGTTCCTAGTATAGAAAACAAATTAGAAAGTACTTAGTGATAAGAAAGACTCAAAAATAGTTTCGTTTGAATGTT
The DNA here is from genome assembly GCA_947369275.1 of Nemotelus nigrinus. Lineage (NCBI taxonomy): Eukaryota > Metazoa > Arthropoda > Insecta > Diptera > Stratiomyidae > Nemotelus > Nemotelus nigrinus. The sequence goes on along the minus strand of OX376373.1, from coordinate 91,079,195 downwards.
TAAGAAGTACGCAAATACATTTGAACTGCAGTATTATTGTAGGTAAAAACGGCAAAGAAGGGTTTAGCTTGATAAAGTATAGCATTTTTATTTGCATATTTGCATTGATTTAAATTTTAACTCGATCACAAGCATAAATTTCGTTTGTTTTACTTGTTTTGTTTATCAACATGTCCATCCGCAATTATGACAAAGCTTTTCTAAGGCGTGCTTTTTGCTCCCCGTATCTATAACAGAACAATGCTATCCACTGCAGACGCATTGGGAACAGCTCCCCCTTTCCATAACAGAAGTTGTGGTTGTTTCCAATGCGTCTGCACTAGTCTGCGTCTGCTCAAAAACGCCAAACAGTTTGAAAAAAACGTTTGGCAACAAAAAACGAACGAACAGTTTTTCCAAATAGCGACAAACAGTTTTTCTAAAACGAAATTTTTTTTCTAACTATTCTACAACTATTCTACAACGAATAGTTTTTCTAAAGCCAATCGTTTTTCTAAAACGAATCGTTTTTTTAAAACGAACTGTTTTTTTCAAACGAATCGTTTTTCGTTTTTCTCCAACGAATCGTTTTTTTTCAAAAAAACTTTTTTTTTTTCAAACGAAACGTTTTTCGTTTTTTTCAAACGAATCGTTTTTCGTTTTTCTCAAACGAATCGTTTTTTTAAAACGAACTGTTTTTTTTTTAAACGAATCGTTTTTCGTTTTTTAAAAACGAACTGTTTTTTTAAAACGAATGGTTTTTCGTTTTTTTAAACGAACCGTTTTTCGCTTGTTAAAACGAACTGCTAGCCAGTTGAAAACTGTTTAGCTGCGGAAAACAATATTTTCGTACTTGCGAGCATTTTCGTACTTGCAAGTATTTTATTTAATATTCAAAAAGTTTTTAGGGCAAAAGGAGCTGAAATCGGACAAAATCGGCCAATTTTGATTTAGAGTGGTTTGGGACATAACGGGCCAATACCTATTGCTGTGATAAAAAAATTTCGGTTTTGTAGGGGAGTAAGGGGTTTTTTGGTCATAGTTTGGAGAAAACTAACTTTACGGTACTTTCGATGATTGAAAGTGTTCGGGGAGTACAATAGTGATATTTAAAGGGCAAACATTTTTTTATAGGGGAATTTGGGCAAAAACATCAATTTTTTCCAAAAAAAAAATTGTTTGGTCTAGCATGAATTCAGGGACCAATCTGACTTGTTTCGGGCAAAATTTCCATACAAGTCTGGGAAAAAGCGGCCTAGTTTCGAAGATACGGCAAAATGAAATCCTCCGAAAAAACTAAAAGTAGCACTAAAAGTGCCAAGGAAGATAAGGTTGAGATCCTATTTGGATCACCAGTTGGCGTCTCTGGGTGTGCTGAGGCCCTCTTCGTGACTGGAGGCCGCCACGAGGGTGTCTCCAACCCTACCGGGGTTGTAAAATTAACGAAACCGCGGGAGGTAAGGTGCCCCTTGGTCTCATGTCCAGCCTTACGGAAGATGTTGGCCCCTTAGTGGGTGCATGTTTAATAAACGAAAATTTTTTTTATTAGAATTTCTTAATAAAAATTTCGGCAAACTTCATACTCCAGTGAGGTGAAGTGGAAATCCGACTGTTTTAGATTAGCCAGAAAAAGTTTGGTATCAGAGACTCAATGAAAAGTCATATAGATGACAACAGGATTAGTTAATCCTATTTTAGTAATTTTTTTACTTTGGAAATTTTAACGAATACAGGAGGTGTTTTCTGCATATAATAAGAAGAAAAACAAATTAAATTGATTGAATTTGATTGATTTCCTTTAGATGGCCCCTATATTGGAGAAAGACTTGCCAAATTAATGACCGACCATTGGAAAGTTACGGACAAGCTGCACAGACTAATGACTCGGTATTCTTTGAAGGTAATCTTGCACCATCACCATTCTAGCTTGGGAACGTTGTGTCTCGAGGGTGGAGGAGGGCATATTAGTCCATTTCATTACATTACTGCAAATCGTATGCATTGTATGTATACATGTACCTACTTCAAATAGGTATTTAGAACAGGTATTTTTTCGTACTCGTACTAGTTATACCTAGTATGTGAAAATCCTAGTACGACCAAACTCTAATTGTCGTACAGCATAACATTTGTTTCTCTCGTTAATTCAAACTGTTTTAAAAAACAGTTTTTGAAAAAAAAACAGTTCGTTTTCGTTTTTTGAAAACAACAGAAACGCCCATCACTAGTCTGCACTTGTTAGCATTGTTCTGTTATGGATAAAGGGAGAAAAAAAAACGTGCCTAACAATTCACTGGAACAGGAGTGTTGTTGTTTCTAATGCGTCTGTTCTGTTATGGATAGGGGGATAAAAAAAACATGTATCTAGTTGAAATACATTCAGATATCAATTTGGAGATTCCATTCATGAAGTAGTTTTGAAGGTTCTAATCGGTTTAGGATGCCCTTTAGTACCTGATCAGTTCTTTTCTAAAAAAATGCGGCAATTTGCGTGAATAGTATTTCAAAACAAGAAGTAACGTGTTAACAACCGTGACTTGAAGCGGGCACTAATGAATTTTCGTTTTTTCCCAAATTGGGTTCGAATGACCGACACAGCTTTTTATTTTTCTCAATGGAAAATTAGCGTTTTCTACTATGCTTTATTTAATTATCTCCATCAAAAAGTGCAGTCTAGATATGCTGCATTTTGGTCATGCAGAAAGCGCTAAGCACATTTATGCGAAATTTGACCGCCACAAAGAAGAACCTACAAAAAAATCTAGTATACAATAACACATGCCCAAATATGGTAGTTCAAATGAATTTGATATTGATCATGCTCACCATTTCTGCGAGTAAAATTGTAAAGTATTTGCGAAGGTCTGGTTTTTTAGCAAAAGATATTTAGCGTCACAAGCTTATTAGTTAGCAAAATTATATTTCCAATGTCCTTATAGCTTCGATGACTACACCACCGAAACGCGATTGCTCACCCTCCACAAAACACCTGTGCTATCATCTGACAGCTGTCAGTCATGGCAGTTAGACATTTCGCAGGGTTGCCAGGGTGCAAAATACGTCACTGCAATTTTTGCTCTCTATTGGAATTTACATAAACTAATCACATTTGATTCCTGTCAGAAAAACAGCTGTTAATAGCATTTTCACCTGCAAAAGCGAGCACTACTATCCGGGTGCACTCGTCTTGTATTTTTCGTCCTTTCGTCGCGAATGTCCTCCAAAACTTGGAGCAGTGAAAATGAGTTCGAAAGATAAGGAAACAATTAACAAGTTCAAAATGTTCTTTAAGCAATCTAAAACAGCTGGAGGTAGGTATTTACGGTAAATCAAACTATTATACTGTGGCTTGACTGTATGTATTTCCAATTGGTTTCGAGGATCGATTTCTCCAAACTATCGGCATTTCATCTGTTCTCCAGCTAATTTTGTGATTTTGGCATTCAAACAAAATCAAATCTGATGTTTTTGTGTTTGCAGCTTTGCGGGAACGTGATCTCTCACCGGAACTTGAAAGGGAATTGCGGCCGGAAACCCCAATTGCGCAGCGCTGTAAAGCCTTGAAAGATTTAGGCGATGTTGTGCTAAATAACCGGATCGAGCATGTAATTTTCATAGATGTAGACATGACTAGTTTTCTTCTATTATAACATAGTCTGGTTTGTAACAAATCCATTTGATAAGTGTTGCTCGACATGTCGGCTTATAAGACTGCATGAAATTCGGTCTAATAACCTTTAGCAATAGTTGCTACTAAACTAGATATGTTGAATAAAGTACATTTTCGCACATTTAGGCGGCACTGATCAAGCTATGCAACTTAACCAAAGATCTGATTGTCGACAATAAAACTACTGAAATTCGACATGTCACGTTGACTTTCTATCGGAAACTGATTCAGGGACAGTATGAAAATTTGGCCATGATGCGAGAACACTTCTTTCTCGTTGTTAAGGTACTAAAAATGAATAAGTAGATGTGACGTCAATTGTGGCGTCTAATGGGAATCATTCTCATGTAATCACAACTTTTCTTGCATCTCCTTAGCAACATCAAGTTCCCGAAGACTTAAAGCTTCGATTCGATTTGTTGAAGACACTTACAGATAACGGAAAGGATATTTCACTGTTTGAAGAGAAGGTAAGATAATGTTGGTAGTTCAAATCAAATGCAAATAGAAAAAAAAGAAAATAATATAAGGAAAACCTGTGATGGCACGCGACTGTCTAAACATTTCCAAATAGTAGCGGCGACATATGAAATAATCGACTAAATGAAAAATAACCGGATCTGGTTTTTCAGATTGGGCCGTTTCTGATACAATGGGCTGCAGAAATTCTGGAAGGAAGCCTTTTAATGCCCTATCTTGAGATGTTGGTTAATATCATAAAGTTCAACGCAGCGCATCTAGAGAATAATGTAGTTGCCGGTATATTGGAGTAAGTAGTAAAATTGACTTTAGCCATCGAATTTTTAATGTGGTTTCCTTGAATTGACAGCCTGGCTTGCCATTTGAGCTGCAACGTCGATGACGGAGCTGTAGGACAGCAATGCTTACAAATTATCGATGCCGTAATTTGCTATACCCTATTCCCGAATGAGTCTCTTTTAATATGCATAGTAGCTCTATGTCGCACAGTGAATTTGGTACCATATTGCCAGTTGGCGTGGAAGGTAAATGATATTAATAGTTTTTTTATTTGTGGCGAAGCTAAGAAAATCATTTTTTGCTGTAGATCATGCGAAATCTGTTGGGAACGAGCTCAGGTCACGAAGCTCTCTTAATAATGTGCCGGATTTTAAATGATAGGACGATCTATAATGATGAAGTATTGTTGCGTGGTGCTGTTTTTCATATAAATATGGGCGTATGGGGATCAGGTTCGAAAACTATACCGATTTTGAGACTGTATCCGTCGACGGTGTTCAAAAGTTTTTTAAATGTAAGTTGGAGAAGACTTCTAGGTGCCAAGATTCAAAGTTAACTGTGTGAATTTATACGAATATAACTCATTAGCTATAAGAGATTTTTTCACATGTTTTTGTTAGCTTAATATGTCCATTCGATCCTAAAGAGCTATTTTTTTAGTGTCTGGATAGCAAAAAAATTATTGTAACGTATGAAGTAATCCTGAGCATCCAAAATATCATCAAAAAGTCTGGGAAAATGTTGGCTGAGCATTCCTGGGATCAGATCTATGATATATTGGTGGCAATCGCAGACAACATTGCTTTCTACGGTAAGTCGGTGCTCATATTCTAAAATCAAACTAAATAGAAAATCCTTATTTCATTTTGCCTCAGAGCAAAGCGGTTTCCTCAAACAGCCCGAAATTAACACTCAGTATCATGATACAATCGACACTATAGAAAAACTAGTTCAAGACAAAGAAATCGCATTGAGTCCGGAAGTAATGTATAAACTCGTTGAGAAAATCGCTGAAGATCGTCCGGAAGAATCAGCCATTAAATTGATCGAATATCGAACCAGTAAAATCACTGCGACACAGCCGCAATGGCTCCAAACACTACATGACTTTGTCGCTCGTTTCTTTGCCATGTCGAAAACGAATATTCGCGTCAAAGTGGTCCAATCGTTGATGCAAATCATGGAAAACTATCGTGCTGCCTACGAGGAAGAGATTCTCGAACGTATTGTAATTCCTCAATTTTCGAACATCGGCCATGAGCGGGATTTGATGGTGCGGATAATTGTAGCTAAGGCATTGATTGATTTCGCGAGACATTGTGATACAAAACGTTGTGGGGAATTGCTAGATATCTTAGAGAAGATCTTGAACCGACCGCTGGATGTGGCTAAGTTTCAGGACGAGACCGATATTCAAGATGTGATGACAGTGGTCGATGGTTTGATTGATGTTTTCTTGGTGAAGCTATATCGTTTGCCATCAAGTCATGCGGTCAAGATTTTCAATATGTTGATCGGACATTTGGAGCTGCAGTACCAGAAATCGAGGCCGTTGGAAAAATTGTGCATTGTAAGGAGGAAGGTATTGTACAAAATATTCATTATGATTATGATAATGATGATCTGTGGTTTGATATCATCATCTTGCTTTCAGATATTCGATTGGATGCTGAAAGCACGAGCCAACAAAACCTATCACTTGGGTTTTCCGGATGCATCCAATCCCGACAACATAATCTTCAGTCATTATCTAGGTGTTGATTCATCTCCCGTGTCTTCGCTTTCTGTCTTGGCTACTCAATCACAACCTCTGGCACAAAATGCCGACCCATTTTTACACAATTTCACTACCATCTCTATTCGACGTGCATGTAAAACTATTGTTTTGTGCCTGGAAAAAGAGCAAGGTATTCATACCCTTCTGATTGCAATGAGCTTGTTTTATTGCTTCCGATTTTAGAATATTGCGTCTTTCAATTGGTCTTGCAAGAGCTGCCAAAAGTCCTTCAGAATAAAGCCCTAGTGGCTGGGTGTGATGTTGAAACTTTGGCTAGCGTCATGCTTCGTATATTCGGCGACCGAAAATTCCCAGAAGGAATGACACGGACGATCAAACTAACTACGGATGATTTCTATGCGTTAATGCTTCCGGCAATAGCTAGTTTCGTCACGTATCAGATTCGTCAGCAATCAATTATCGAAGCTATGAAAATCGGAATACCAACCCGGATGGCTGGCGTATGCATTAATACTTTGACCATAATGATTTTGGAAATGCAAGAGATTTTAATGCGGCAACTGCCAGATGTTTTGTTGGAAATGAGCAAAATGTCGGACACTGTAAGCGTTGCAATGCCTGTGCTGGAGTTTTTGTCGAGTAAGTTTACAGAGGTTTTCAGAAACGCTGACTGAATTTCAATTCTTACAGTTCTAAGTCGTTTACCGAATCATCGTTTCGCTAACTTCGTGCCCGTGCAGTATATGTATGTGTTCGCCATATCATTACCTTACACTAAACCTCATCGATACAATCACTACATCGTTTCGCTTGCACATCACGTAACAGCTGGGTGGTTTTTGAAATGTCGTTTAAATGTTCGCCGAAATATTGTCGGTTACATAATTGCTGTAAGGCTGATGTGGTATTAATAATCGAATGAATCTATTTTAACAATATCTTTATTTGTTAGTACATCCAATCGAATTTCAAAGATGTGAAGCTACCACAAACGACAATTTCGTCGTACCCGGTAAACGAGGACTCATCGAACCGCAAGCGGAGCTCAAGTTTGACGGAACGTGGATCTCGCGGCCGTGACCGCCCCACAATGGCCGCACAACATCAAACCGATTTGAGGCCAAAAATGAATGAGAGCTTGAAGAGCTTTCACATGGAATTGGCGGAAACTTGTATGGACTTTGTAGCACGTCATACTTTTTCTCCATGTTCGGCGTTACCAAAGAGGTTTGTTGACTATTAAAGATCATTGTGTCATTTATGATCAAATCGAAATTAACAAAAATAGCAAAGGCAATGTTTTACCAAACTCTTTTGTTTTTAGAATAAAAATATGCTAAACTTTGCAAAATATTCAGCCAAGAAACTTGTGGTAAATTTTTCACAAACGAAAATCTCTCAATTGCCTTTGATATGTTTATTAAAATTTTAAGCACCTATATGAAAAATAGTGCAGTATAATTTTTACAAATTAAAAATATCAAATATCTGAAGTCTTGGATGGCCGATTAAATACGGAAAAAGGTAGCTGCGAAGAATAAACTAAATAAAATAATGTACTCCCATACAAATGATAGAAAACTAATAGGGAAATACTCCAAGGCACGAAAGAATGGCAGTATTTATTATTCAAAGGCGGCAACCATAACTCAAGTTTTAGGGATTCCTAAGAGAATATATAATAGTGTCCGATGTTTAAAAAAGTCAAATGGATGTTCCATAACTGAAGTGTTCACAATTGCAAATGCCATAAATACTATATTGATGATAACAGTGAAAGCGCAAAAATATTTTCATTACCTATCTCTAGGACTTTCTTTTGTCCCCTGTCGCAGATGAAGTTTCACTAACAATAGCATCGCTTAAAAACGCTACATCAGCTCGAGTTGGTGGAATCAAAGTACTGGGTCATACCATCAATTTAAGTTTTTCATGTAACGCGCTTCCGAGTTAGCTTAAAATTGCAGTTATTGTAAGGTAAATATAATGTAGCTATCGTCCTATCTCCACTTTATCTTTCTTTTCAAGCATTTATGAAAAACTTACGATTAAAATACAATTTCTAGAAACATATAGCTTTCTTAGTAAAACTAACTGTGGCCATAATACACAACTTTTAAACTTCTTGAAAGGTGTTTATAATAATCGACTTTAAACGGAGCTAAAGTAGTAGGACACTTCTTTGATCTCTGAAAAGCTTGCGTCTTAGTCATTCACGATCTTCATCTACACAGACGTAATAGCATGGGTTTGCTACGACGACGACGAATAGGAACTGGGTTCGTTTGGAGCTAGTGATTCACCCTTACTCCACTTTTCTCTATGAGCGGTCTTGCGCTCAGCTATGAATCTTGGCTACATAGGGTACTTAAATTTCGTTTGCACCAGCTAGTGATTTTTCTAAGATATGGGAATATCTCGTGTGCCCTGGTCGGAAATCTGAGAATATCCATGGAGCTACTAGTATGTCGGTATATTTTGTCGAAGAGCTTTAAAGCTTTTTCGCGCATGTATTTTTCTACTGTTTCAATCCTAAAATCCTTACCTATGTTTCTAATATACCATGACATTCGGAAAATTCTCGGCAATGCGAGATTTTGGCAGGTTTGTTTGTCTTTGAGGTTTGCTCGAATGCAAGACTCCCGTATAGAAATGCCGGTCTTAGTATTTATTTTTATATTCGTAATCTGGGAAAGGGGCATAAAGAAGTCTATTGCAGGTGCTGCATTTGTTTTGTATGTGTGTCGTACAAGCTGTTTTGTATGTGTTTCGTTGAAAGCGAGTCCTAAGTACTTGGCCGTCCATTGTCAATCTTTTGTTCATTCACAGCCAGTTTACGTCGTGTCTGTCTCATCTTCGGCGTCATGAAATTGCCTGGGTTTTGTCTGAGTTGATCTTAATGTTCCATTTGTGAAAGTACCCTAGAAGCCTATTTATGGATGTTTGCAGATTTGAAGTAACGGCTTCTGCTTTCCGAAACGTGTTGAAAGATAGCTAAAACTGGTTTATTCAAAACTTGACTTAAAACTAGCTCTTACTACTACATAATATTATGTATGTAAATGTAAGAGAGAATTTCTTAAAAAAAATATTTTAATTTCATATATCAATGTATTCAATTTCGTAGGCATGACTCAATTTGATATCTTAACATTTTTTCCTGTACGAGCGATCATGAAGTTCGAATTATCTACATTTTTTTATGTTTGAGAACAAGTAGGATTAGTGTTAACAATGCTATTTAAAACTGGCATATTTTCTTCAGTTTTAAATTCTTGGCTTTCTAAATTTATATTACTCTGCAGTATAATATGTTCTCTATTTCGTCTAAGACTATTAACGTCTTCAGTGCTTTCTACAATGTACGAGTGTGGCTTTTTGCATTTTTCAACAATTTTCCCAGGGCTCCACATAGCTTCACTTGGTTTCTTTTTAAACAAGATTATATCATCTATATTTAGTGGAGCTAGATTCCTTGAATGTTTATCGTAGTAACGTTTAGTTTTCTGATTAAATTGTTCGAGATTCTGTTCGTGTTGTTTTCTCCTTACAACTTTCGATTTCAGATTTTCATTAGTTATAGGCAAATTTGTTCGAAGATTTCTGGACATTAGCGGTTTTGCTGGCGAGTCTATGTTTCTTTTTGGAGTGTTTCTATACTGCAATAAGCCAATGTATGGATCAGTACCTGATTCGTAGCACTTAAGCAAAATATTTTTTATAGTTCTAACCGTTTTCTCTACTAATCCGTTTGATCTGGGAAAATAGGGGCTCGAAGTAACGCTTTCGATGTCCCATGAAACCAAAGATATTTTCAATTATTTTGAATGAAATAATGGCTCTTTATCAGACATTAAGAGTTTAGTGATACCATGTCTAGCAAATATAGACTTCAAATGAATTATTAGCTGGCAATGTCAACAAATCTAGAATAGTAATCTACAAACATTAAATATGTATCATTGTTAAAGTAAAAAAGATCAACGCCTTATTTCTTCCATCTTAGCCTGTGTGCATCTATATTTTAAACAATGTTGACAACAAGATACAATATTTTTAATGTCAATACTTATTTTTGGCCAATATGCAACATTCCTTGCTTGATTAAGGCATTTTTCTATTCCTAAGTGCCCTTCGTGAATTTCATTCAAAATATCTTCCCTGAGTTTCTTCGGATTGATAAGGTTATTATTTCTAAAAAGCAGATCATCGACAACCATGATTTCATCTTTAATATGAAAGTATTGCTGAGCTTCTGGTCTCGTTAAACTATTTCCTTCTGGCCAGCCTTCTTTACAATATTGCGTTACAATACAAAACTCATGATCTGCAATAGTTTCTTGTTTAATTTCTTTTAACTTTCGGTCTAATACCGATATTGAACAAATTAGGAAATTAACATGGAGTTCTAGGTATTTTCCTGTTTGGGAAAATTCTTGATCTTCATTTATGCAAGATCTAGAAAGTGTATCTGCAATGTATAAAATCTCTCCTGGAACATATATAACATTTAGCTTATATAGCTGAAGTTTAAGAAGTATTCTTTGCAATCTAGGAGATATATTTCCAAGCGGTTTTTTAAATATTATAATTAGAGGGTTATGGTCAGTTTCCACTGTTATCTCTTGGCCATATAAGTACCTATGGGAAATTACAACAAGCTCCTTCTCGGCTTGGGAATAGTTTGTTTGTGTAGCATTGAAAGTTGTTGATGCATAAGCAACTGGATTTTTACTATGCATCAGAACCGCCCCTATTGCATCCTCAGAAGAGCCAACAGAAACCGTATGCGGATCAAAATGACACATTACCGGCGTACTGCAAAGCAAGTCCTTAATTTTATTGAATTCATTTTCATGGGAGGAATTCCATTGCAAGTGAACATTTTTCTTTAAAAGTAAACGTAAATTCATTGTTTCACACAGCTAAATTTGTTATGTATGTACTTAATTGTAATAAACTTCATTCCAAGAAAACGTTGATGTCCTTTAACCCTGTTAGGAGTCGTCATATTCTTAATAGCTTCAATTTTACTTGGGTCAGTGCAAATCCCTATGGAAGAAAATATATGACCTAAGTACTTTATTTCTGAAACAGCTATTCTATTCTACATTTGGTCATATTAAATTGTAATCCAACTCGCCGTGCTCTATCTAAAAGCATTTCCAAGCGGTTGTCATGCTCTTTCTTGCCCTTGCAAAAGATAAGAAAATCATCAATGTATATAAGCACTCCTGGAATGTACTAAATGAACGAATCATTTTCGCGTGAAATATCTCTGAGGCCGCGTTTATACCAAATGGCAGTCCACGAAACCTATATCTACCAAAGGGTGTAATAAATGTGCACAGATACGAGCTTTCAACATCTAATTCTAACATCCAGAATCCTGAGTTAGTATCAAGGAGACTAAAAAATTTTGCGTTAGAAAGTTTTGACCGTATACACACGAAATCTGGAATTTGACAATGTGGACGCTTAATCGCTTCATTTAAGTTTCTGGTGTCTAAACGTATACGTAAATCTTTGTTGGGTTTTTCTACCAATCAGTTGGTTTGATTACTTTCTTAATCACATTCATTTTCCAAGTCGATCTAGTTCTTGTTTGAAATGAGCTATTACTTTAAATGTGATTTTCCTGGGAGAATCAATTCTCGGTTTTATATTTTTATTCACCTCAAAATCTATTTTCACCCGAAAATAGATCACTGTAGCTATGAAAAAACATTCCATGATCAACTATTTGACCATCTTTAACATGATTCACTCTTTTAACCAAATTGAAATCGATACAACTCTTTAAACCAATTATCGGTTACAAAAATTAAATTCACTATTCCATTACCGACTTTGCATCTAATTACGGCTGATACGAGAGTTTGAACGTGTTCGCCTACAAACGAGATGATTGAATTATCGCACAGCCTCAACTGTGCATTAGTAAGCCCTATGATTGTAAATGTAATAAACGGCATTACATTTGCTTGGGTTCCAGTGTCTATTAGACATTGAACAGCTTTGCTGTTTATTATAAGCTTCAATGTCCATAGGTTTTCATCGTGCTGACTTTTCAGTGATCCAATTAAAAAGTCATTACTTGCTGCTGTGTGTTCATTTGCAACTGATGAAACGATTTTCGATTTGCATACACTTGCAAAATGATTCAGTTTTCCACATCGTCTACGCTTGCTATCTTTATCTACACTTGCTATCTTTAGCTGGATATTTATTGCGATCATGCTGTCTCCTACATTAATAACAATTAAAATTGTATGTATTATGCTTGGTCTATTTTTTCGTTTCATTATTTGATGAAAGTGAGTGAGTGGTGATCACTTTATTTTGTTCTTGTGGTTGACGTTAATGAACTTTGGCTATTACTGTATTTGTAGACTCTTTCTCGAATTTCTTTGCTTGTGTTTTCATTTACTCAGCTACTAAGGCTATTTCCAAGGCTTTCTCTAACGGTATTTTGCCCTCTTGTAGCAGTTTATGACGAACATGATTATTTTCTTGATATAATCCACAAATGAAAATTTATTTTTATTTTTGTTATATCATTTTGTAAACTTCCACTTCCTGCAGGGGTTTGCTTCTGTGGTGATGTGGTGAAAATGTAAAATCCAAATGAATTGAAAATTTATGTCTTTCCATTGCCAAGTTTTTCTTCGGAAGACAAAAATTTGCAAACTTTTCGATCAGGTCATCATATTTCACTGTCACATGTCGAATCCAAATGAATTGAAAATGTGAAAAGAGTCGGGACCTAAATGATGTAGCAAAGCAGCAACCTTTCTCTGATCATCCTGACCATCCCATAAATTTTAAATTGTAATATCTATCTTTTCCAAACATCGGCAAAATGTTCATGCAGTGAAAAATCCATTGGAGCAATAGAGGATATACTAATTTTTCCAAACATTTTGTTATCACTTTGTTCGCTAGCAATTTCTCAAAATACAACTCACACTCACTTCACTTAGTTCAAAGCGTCTTTTTTCATAAATCGAAATTTTATTTTTACTTGAATTTAAACCGCTGTCACCATGTTGTGTTCTTACTAAAAACTACAGTGATAGCACGTTGAGCTCTGATTTAGAACTAAAACTGGTTTATTCAAAACTTGACTTAAAACTAGCTCTTACTACTACTACGCAATATTATGTATGTAAATGTAAGAGAGAATGTTTCATTGTTACAACAAAGTGTTTATTAATTCTGACACAGAATTTTCTGCCCTTGAAAAAATACCCATTAATCTGGATAAGAGGGAGGGGCATTCGAAACATATGCATTATGAAAATTTGTCCTGCATGCCAGACTTTTTCGAAGGATGGTCAACACGATGCAGAATTATTCAACAGTAACTTTCCTGTTTTTCGTCGTGATCGCCATCTTGATTGCCCGGATCCTCCTGTCGGCCGTGGTGTTCTACTTTCTGTACGCAAAGAACTGCAAGTATCTTGACTTGATATACCTGACACTAGTGACCTGGAATACGTATATATCACACCAAACCTTCATCAAAGAAGAATTTTCGTTGCAATACTATACATCCCACAATCCGCTCCAAACTCCACAGATGACTTGGCGTATAACCTCACCGAATATATATGCAGCATAATAAACCGACCGACGATCTCATTCTTATGGGAGATTCCAAAATACTCCATGTAGAGTGGCGACTCTCTGACGATAGTGAACACTATCTCCCTTTGACTAATAGCCGACGAGAAAGCTACTTCATTGACGTCATTCTTTCAACTGATCTAAAGCAGATTAACTGTATCCACAATTCAAACGGACAACTTTTGGATTTGATTTTTTCTACGATTTCTTCTGATGTTTCGATTCAACGATGCTCATCTCCTCTACTTAATGAATCTACACACCATCCAACTCTCCATATAAATTTTCAAATTAATGACGATATACTAACTGAGTCAAACTTTGTTAATCGTTATAACTTTAACTTCAAGAATGTTGTCTTTGATACGCTGAGTGAAGTACTGACCGAATGCGACTGGTCTTCGTTTGTGAATGAATCTAACGTAAACGTTGTAGCCATTAACTTTCATTCTATCTTATTCAGTTGCTTTGCTCGCTGTGTATCTGTGAGTAACTCTGTACCATTGAAACGCTTTGCATGGATCAACCCAAACTTAATCAATCTCAGCAATTTGAAAATCATGGCGTCGAGGTGTACAGCACGTCGCATCTAGAATATGACTCTACAGTTTATAAGGAATTACAAAATAGATTCGTATCTGAAACCTTATCTGCTTACTCTAACTATATGGACGAGCTTAGGCATTCTTTCATAAGCCATCCTAAATGTTTCTGCAATTTTGTAGACTCAAATGGTATGTAGCGAATTATTGGGTTGAGAGTGTGTCGGCCTTAGCACAATTCAGAACCAGACCGAAGTCCGGAACCGAGAAGTCTAAGGTCCAGCAAAAGTGGGATGGCTAATGCCATCCAAGAGGCAAATTAAAAAAAAAATTGCCCCGAGAGCAGGGTGCCCTAGAAATGGCCGTGAAGGCCCCTCGTCCGCATTAGCGGAGCACCCTTTAACCAACCCCGACGGATGCTGGGGTGCCGCTTTGGTAGCTCGCTGCGGCTGGGGTGGGTTCTTGAAAAATGGAGCTGGTTTGCTCTCAAGAAAACGGGATGCTACGTATTATTCATCCGTCATAATATCGTAGCCGCAAACTGGTATATAAAAATACCCAAGGGACAATAGGGGCATTGTTCCGTTAAGAAAACCACCCATGGCTCTGCAACATGGGCTGACTAAGCAGACCCAGTGCTCGTGACGATGCACGGAGCCAGAAAATTGAAAATTTTTAAAGCGGAAAAGGAGGAAAAAGACTGCTTCTCTTTTCAGAGGAACCCGGGAGAGACCAGGGAGGAAAGTTATTTGTGCTCCGTACGTCTCTCTAGCTGGGCGCACCACAAAGGTGCCACTCTCCTATGCCTCGCGATAACGCGTAAAACGCTGGCAGGGGAGTATTGTGGATACACAAACACATACACTTATCTCACTTACATTCCACTACTCACCACACTACTTGACATTTAACTCACTACACAAAAATGTCAATTAATTTTTGAGATGGGTTGTCAAGTAATATTTCATGTACATATCGCTGTTAAATTTTTGGATAAATAAAGTTTTAGTTGTGTGAAACTTCCGATCCTACTTTGAATTACTTCATATTAAACTGCTCAACGATCGAGTAAGCAACTAAATTAGCTTCTATGCCATTGAGAAGATTTCGGAAATTGGCGTAAAATATGTTTGTTTGCTTCGTTACTGGGCTCAAATACCATTTACCCTCACGATTCTTTAACAGCAAAAATAATATCATTTCTTTAACAGCTAGCAAAAGAAATAATATCATTCTTCAATATCTATCACATTACGTGCACCATATACACCATCAAAAATAAATGCATACACAGAATCCAGAAAATAAACTTGTAGATGGATAATTTAAATTAACGTTTACGCTACAACGTCTTAAGGTTTTTTTTTTTTTGCTTCTTTTTTGTTTTCAAATACTGACGGTATTTTCATTTCACAATCACAAGAACTTCCCTGACAGTGTTAATTCTAGAGCTAGAGATTAGTTAATCGAAGAATACTGCTGCAATTACAAGGCAAAACTTGTTCTCTTATCAAATAATAATTATGGCCTTCCAAAGCCTTCAATCATTGGCCTTATTGCGTGAATTGGGAATATCGTATTAGTCAAATAAAACACTTTCGTTTCATGTCAATGCTTTTGGTGGTATTGTGCTTGTCATGCCAAGTACACATAATTTCCTATATTTCAGTGGAAACTTGTCAAACAATCATAATAATACTTGCGGCTGAGATGGCAAAATTCCGAACGTTCCTTTTCAGTTTCTCCTTTGGTTGTTACTCGAATAACGGATCTTCATATTTGGCGGCTTCTGTTTCGTTTTTCTTCAAATCGCACTTCTTCGTCCTCTTCCACCACAAGCGCCGTTTCTCGTCTGGAAAACCATTTTGTTCCCCCCTTCGCTCGTTCGTTCGTTCCTGTCGGAAACCCCAAAGATGAGTCGTTGATGAAGTTTAGTAATACATATGTCTTTCACTCAATAAGGATCTCTTGTGTGATTGACCAAAAGCGTCTTGCCGAATTAACACAGCAAACTGCAGTCAATGGTTGAAACGCGTACAGTGGGTTTGCGTGCAATCGAAGCAGGTAAAAGCTGAGGATCCTGTATTGCAGATTGACGAAGAAATCTGAAGCAAAACTCTAAATCCGCCGATATGCGCGCTAATTATAAAAATTACTTTCGATGGACTCAAAATCGGGTGGGATTTAGATCAAACTTGCGACGATCAGTTTAGAAATAATATTGAACATAAAAAGATGCACTTCTGGTAGTAGAAATATGCTTCGATATTCGTTTGGCCTCTAACGAATCAATGGCGGTAACACGAATACGAGACGTCAATTTGGCACGATTTAGTTGTTATTCAATTGTGAGGTCACTTCACTATCAGGATAAGACGGTGAGGATGTTATCGAAGATTTACCAACTCCCAAGAGACCCAGAGATACTCCCTTGTCCATGCCAATAAATGACGCAGAAACGCTGAAAATGGTTGTTACTGCTCCACTTTGCCCCTGCTTTCAAAACATTGAACCATCTACGGACTATTTCTTGTGATGGACGCGATGTTGTAAACACCACGAGGAGATTTGTCGAATTCCTTCCTTCGTGGCCTTCAAATCCGTACGCAGCGGCTCGAAAACATCTACAACGAAGTCATTCAGGCTCATCACATGGTATACAAACGAACACGTGTTTCAAGGCCCGAAGAGTTCTACGCCTGAAGAACACTTTTCTAGTAAACACTTCATCTTTCGATAAATTCAAATATCAGATCGGGTTTCTTAAATATATCTCGTAATGTGTATTAAGGAGTAGCACTTATTTGATTATCATTTGCACATTATACACTTTGCTTAATGCAGAACAAATCGTAAGCGCACTCCAAATCGCCAAACTTTTCATTTGACAGCTTCTCAGTGTTAAAATTTCCCTTTTATGGCACGCTTTCCACATAATCCACACCGTATCTGCGAGATTTTTAATTATGTTCAATAGTTAAGGGGCAAAGAAGATAAATAATTGTAACAAGTGTTCGCACTGCAATATTACTAAAGTGCATTTTGACTCCCATGTGGCATTAGGTTTGACCGCACGATTTGCAATAGTGGCCAAATTCAGGGGGAATTTGGTCACTATTCGGAATGACGGTATAAAGAACATATGACTGACTACATCACTAGGATTTGGGTCTTAATTTATACAATATTGCCTCTTTACACTTTCTCAAGATGAATTTTTACATAAGAAAACTTTTAAGCACTTTATTCACCATCGAAAACTTGGAAAGTTTGCTGTACGTTTTCTTCCACCTTAGCAAACCGTCAATTCAATTTTTCATTACAACTCCCGAAATCTTCCCGGCCACGAACTCCCGAGCCTCGCCACCACGACGGTCTCGAGCGTTGGTATCAAATTCGAGACGAGCGCAAAAACGATGCCGTTAGATTTCGCTCGCTTCGCAATCCGAATCAAGCAAAGTCAAATCGGACTAACTGTAACGTGTTATTTTTCAAATCGATTAACAAGTTACAGTTAGTCCGACTGAAAAAGACTTTTTATCTTAAGGGCACTACAGTGCGCGTTGAAATAATGAATGCAGAAATTTCTTAGTGAAATTTCTGGATGTTACAGGTATCATGACGGATACCCTAGCTTTTTTATATCTGACGGCAACTCACAACTAATATGTAACTTATTTGCATATGACTTTCAATCTGCGTAAGGATTACCTCTCTACGACTTCAATAAAACTAATTTTAATTATCTGACGGACTCCCCTAAAATGACGTTGGGAATGAAAAACCTTTTCATCGGCATCGCCACTATCTTAAGGCATATATCTCGCCTCGTTTCACCCCTGTCCTGATTGATTATCGATCATAGTGCCTAAGCGTTGCACCACTTTCTTCTCACCACTATTGCCTCATCTTTTTAATCTATAGATTTCTTCCAGTATTTTTCCAAACTTATGGAAATATTCTTCACTAACTCCGATCCACAAAAAAGGCAGCAGAGAAGTCGTGCACAACAATATACCAATCGCCAAACTATCATGCGTCGCAAAGCTCTTCTAAACTATAGTTACCGAGGTGCTATCTTTTCACTCTAAGGCACTCCGCACTCGGGTCGTTAGCCATACAATGCGTGACAGATGCGTTTGACACTCCTGAAGCTTTCGAGAAAACGGTTGTCGTCATCCTACTTTGATGTCCGTACACGGGTCGTCGAGAAAACGCCCGTATGCTTCGTAAAATCATACAATTTGGGGCATTTTTCTACCTCCCTCATGAATTGTACGTTGCCGTCATCCATCGCACTTGAAAAAACGACTAGTCTTTCGGCTTGAGGCCTGCATTGCACAACGCTTGAGACGCACTCAAAATGAAACGACTACGCTTTTCACTCTTCACGATTGGGTAACGCTCCGTTAGCGGTCACCCATTGATTAACCTAGGTTGTGACGACCAAGCGTAGAAATATCACATTATATATTAACCCGTTCTAATAAAGTTCGTGACTTGGGAGTACTATTAAACTCTGCTTTTACTTTTATATAATAATAATAAAAGCCAACTGTGCAATTGGCTTCTAAAAAACAAGACATAAAAAATTCAATGATATTCGTATGACAAAGATCCAGTTCTGCTCTCTAGTTTGCCCGACCCTAAAGTATGGGTGCTTGATTTGGTCTCCGAATTATAAGGAGCATATAGATCGTATTGAGTCTGTCCAAAAGAGATTCTTAATTTGCATTCTTGGTTCATTTCGCTGGTCCAATCCTTTTCACTTACCTCCTTATGAAAACCGCTTGCAATTATTAACCATGGACACTCTTGAAACTCGACAACAGAAAATTCAAAGCTCTATTCGCTGCGAAATTACTCACTAGAAACGTGAACTCTGAGGTTTTTGAAACTGAACTTTCGTGTTTGCCACGGTGAGCGTAGACATCATAGCGCCTTATCCATCCCGTTTCATAAAGCCAATTATGGATTAAATGAGCCAACCTGTGCATTAGCTCGAAGCTTTGAATTAACGTATCAAATGTTCGACTTTAATCATACTGTTGAAATATTCAAGTGTTGACTTATCCGACCGATTAATTGTTTTTAGTAATTTCATTTCATTTTGCGGTAGTGATTATTTCATTGTTGAAACCGTCAATGAATAAATAAAATAAATAAATAAAATAAAATAAAATATAACCAACCCGGTCCAATTAAGCCCTTTTGGGATGTGTTGGACCACCCTTGCTAGCTGGAGTTCTGTGGCGTTAAGTGCTTGCTCTTCCGGGAGAATGTTGTTCTCGGAGACTTTTTCGCTCAAACGAGAAAGAAGAACGCGTTCGGCCAATTTAGCTACTCGTGACAGGAGGCTTGGTCTCCAGAACTGGAGACCAATCAATTATAATGATGGCTGCTTTCCATGAATCTCGATACATCCTCAGACGGAGTATGGAGTTGATTATGTCCGTTATGTTTTGTAGTATGTTGTCTGGTAGGTATGCCAAGCAAATGTTGGTATCGTTGCCTATCCCAGGTGATTTGTTTCGTTTCAGTTCGTGCACCAAGATCTTCACTTTCCCAAAGTCAGGCGACGTTAACAGTTTTACCACGCGAGGTTGAAAACAGAATATTTTATTTTATTTTATTTTATTTATTAACCAAGCAAGGTACATGTTAAATTAAAAGTATATTGGAAATAAAATGAGTACATGAAACAAAACAAAAAATTAAATAAAATAACTAACAAAATAAATCAACAATAAATTAATAAATAACAAAGCGAGCGGACCTGGTGTTTCTTACAGGGTTATTCAATACAATTTTTCTATTCAGGAATTAAACTTTGATGACGCCTCAAATGACGTCGAATGTGAAGCAGGCCGAAATCATCATTCTTCTAGATGCAAGTGTTAGTAAGTTTAGATGACCCAGTCGAAACTCATAAGGAGGAAGGGTATTAAAATCGTAAGGGTTGTATAGTTCTCTCAATGCAAAAAGTAAGAATTGCTTTTGAATGGACTCGAGTCTGCTACTGTGGGTTTCAAAAGCAGGATTCCAGCAAATGGAAGCATATTCGAGAATGGGGCGCACAAGTGAGATGTATAAGGATCTTGTGACCCACAGGTTACGAAATTCCTTGGCACGTCTTTTGATGAAGCCTAGCTGTTTGTTTGCACTGGAAAGTATTTTATCATAATGCAAGGTGAAGCGGAGTCGCTCATCCAAGACAACACCAAGGTCAACAACGTTATCAACACGAGCTAATAAATTGTTCCCGAGGAAGTACGTGTTAGGTGAGACCGTGCATTTTCGGGAAAAACTTATAACTTGGCACTTAGCAATGTTGAGAGAGAGCTTGTTTTCATTGCACCAATGATCAAGTGAATCAAGTTTGGAATGGAGAAAGAGTGCATCGGATTTAGATTTAATGATATGATATACTTTGAGATCATCGGCATAAAGTAGATGAGGTATATTTGTTAGGACGTCAGATAGGTCAGAAATAAATATATTAAAAAGAAGTGGGCCAAGATGGCTACCTTGTGGTACACCAGAGGTAGCAGAAATATTTTTCGATAGTAGTCCTTGAAATTTTACCAGCTGAGTTCGATTTCGAAGGCAAGAAGTCAGCCAGCTAAGCAAAGATCCACCAAGTCCGAATTTCAGTAGCTTTAGAATTAAGGTAGGGTGGTCAACTCTGTCAAAAGCTTTACTAAAGTCTGTATAGACTGCGTCAATTTGGTATCCTTTCTCCATTTTACACAGGACGTCTGAGATTAGGACTGTCAAATTTGTGGTAGTTGAGCGATCTTTTCTAAAACCATGTTGTTGCTCGTTCAGACGGGAGTCAACAAGTGGAGAAAGTTTATCGAAGACAATCTTTTCAAAAAGTTTCGGAATAGAAGATAAGATGGCAATGCCCCTATAATTTCCGATACAGCGTCTATCACCATTTTTGAAAATGGCTGTGACATATGAGGGAGTTATAAACTGCTCTCCACATTTACGCAAGAAAGTTGTAGGAAGAAGATCTGGCCCTGGACCTTTATTGCAGTCGAGTTCCGAAATAGCATTACGTATATCGTCACGTGTAATTTCGAAGTGACTGACAAAAGCTGTAGGAGCAGAATAAGAGAAAGGGAGATGTGAGTTTGATGAGTCAGGAGCAATAAAAATATTCTGGAAACTATCTGCGAATAAATCACAACTCTCATTAGGAGAGGAAGTAGTGATCTCATTAAAGAACATCAACGATGGATAACCAGTAGTTTTTCGCTTCACATTTACAAAATCATAAAAATTTTTAGGATCGCGGATTATATTTTCACCTGTTGTCTTAATGTAATTGTCATAAGCCTCGTGGAACTTTGTTAAAAACTGTTTAGCAATTTCATTATATTCTTCCTGAACAGCCGAACTATTATATCCGCTTATAAAGTTTGTTCCTACGATTTCGCAAATGCCTAAGGTCCCTATCAAGCCATGGCTCAGACAGTTTATTCTTTTTTTTTTTATCTTAGGTACATATCTTTCGACGGCGTCAAATATTTTGTTATAAAAAGCGGAAATGGCTTCCTCAAGATCTAACGTTGAAAGAGTATTCGTCCAATCTATAGAGTCTAGGTGATGGTGAATGCTTTCATAATCAGCATTAAGAAAGTCATATACCATTGAATTATTGTACGCTCTTAAGTAAACAGGATCAGAAGTGGGAAGTTCAACTGATAGTGCAGTGTGGTGTAAACTATTTGAAAAAAGATGATTTGCGTCATCAGTAGGACTTACCACTACTTCGTCATAGGCGTTTGTAAATACAAGATCCAACCAATGACCATTTTGGTTGGGTATTGGAGAGACCTGCTGCAAATCGTTGCCATAAAAAGTACTCGCAAGGTTGAAGTCATTGGAATCTGAGAGGTTAACAGGGAGAAGAAATGCGTCGTTTTCATCCGGGATAAAATATAAGTCGGGACGATTGAAATCCTCTAGGAATATTATTTTGTCTTTTTCATTCAGAGACGTTGTAATGGAAGATATTAATTCACAGAAATGGTTGTAAACTGATTCGTCCGATCTGGGTGGGATATAGGCCAAACTAATGTTAAGGAAATTGTTATTCAAAGAAACACGAATAACAAGGTGTTGGAATAAATAATATATGTCAATAATCTCAATATATGTCAATAATCTCACTTGAAATAGTGTTGTTTACCGCCAGTAAAACCCCACCGCCTCGCGATTGACCTGTGGAACAATAGTCGCGATCATTTCTGTAAATTGTCCAACTGCTATCAAGGATCTCTTCATTCTTATGCGAGTCATTTAGCCAAGTTTCTGTGAAGGCGAGTAAATTAAAGTGGCAGGATTTTGCGTCAAGATATAATTTATTTAATTTCCCTCTCATACCACAACAATTGTGATAAAAGAGTCTGAGTCCATTTAAAGAAGAAGTTTTGTTAGGATAAATGCCTAACAGAGTTGACTGCTTTTCGACGAGAACAGTTGTCATAAAATTGTCAAGAGTGGCAGTATTAGTAGTTGACTCGGTAGAGGCGACATGAGAAGCCAGGTGGCTAGAGGATAAAGAGCAGCTGCCTTTGTTTGCATTTTGTTGGGAAAAAACGGAGGCATCGGTAGGACGTGGTATAAATGAATTCTTACGAGTAGAAGCAATGTTAAAAGGGCTATCCAAGGATACATTGTTTGTTATTAGGTTATTAGAAGGGATAGTCAAGTTAGATAGAATTTGAGGATTTTGAATTGATGGAGATTTGCGGGTATTAGGAACATTATGTGATAAACAATTTTTTCTTACAGATTTAGTTTTAGTTTCTTTCTTACGGCTACTGTTGGTGACTCGATTTTTCCAGGGAGATAATGTAACGCCATTCCAGTCAAAGTTGCTGCTACCTCCGTCTAAACTCAGGAAAATCCAGGCATATTTTGAAGGAATCCAAACCTTATATCGCTTCTGCGAGTTGTGTTTCCGTTGTGGTAGTTTTGTGATTAAATAATCTGTGATGTAGAAACCGGTTTCGAGAAATCTATTCAGCCACCCTTGATCAGCAGCGGGAGGTATTCCTTTGACGAAGAACGCTACTTTGTTGCTATCAACTGGTAACTGGAAGCGTGATCCTTCGTCTTGACAATTTTCATTATTTTTTTTTTTATTTGTTCAATGCGACTGTCCCATTCATTTTTCGACCAATATGTACCAAATTTATATTTTGGTTTTATATAAGGATAAATAAAAGATTCGCGCTGGTTACTTGATGATCCAGTAGTAGAAGTTAGTTCTTTGATAGGAGACGTAGCCATGTCTTTTGTAGTCACTTTCGGCATGTTGATAATATCGGCCATTGAGAGCTCATGGTGAAGTGAATGCTCGTAAATAGATGGCCGATTATTTATGTCTTCCAATGGGTTTTCCCGCTGGTGCTCCAAGTGTTCCAGCTTATTATTTGGAATTGTGTTTCCAAGGATGATGCAAAAGTAGCTTTATCTGCACATTTGAATTTTAAGCCTTGAGTAGCGCATATTGGTGGCATGAAAAGCTTGCTTTGGACGATGAAGCATTGATACTGTCGCCATAGGGTGTTATCTCCAGGCTCGATACTTTGCATCATACTCTCTCACTGTTCATTCGGCTGTTGGGATATCTATTTTATTTATTTTATTCATTCACCAAGCAAGGTACAAAATCACATATTAAAAAAAAAAAAGGACATCAAATTAAAATAAAAAATGGAAAAGTAAAGTAAAGTAAAGTAAAGGAAAAAGTAAAAACAAACAAGTTAAATAAGTAAAAAACAAACAAATTAAAAAAGAGTAACAAATAAATTAATAAATAGCAATCAATAAATAAACATTGACATAAAAGCTATAGCTTAAGGTTAAGGGTACGGATGGCATGGAAAAGAGAGGACTTGAAGGATGATTTGGAAATCGTAGGGGAATATAAATTGCTTATTCTATTGAATACTCTGCAGCATCTATTTACTGGCTCATTAGCTCCATATGTGGTCGAATGAGAATATTCTTTTAGGAAACGATTGGACCTGGTGTTCCTCACAGGGATATTTATCAATATTTTGTTATTCAGGAATTCTACATTAATAGCGCCTCTAATGACGTCGAATTTGAAGCAGGCCGATATCACCATTCTTCTAGAGGCTAGTGTCGATAGGTTTAAATGACCCAGTCGAAACTCATAAGGGGGTAGGCTATTAAAGTCATAAGGGTTGTATAGCTCTCGCAAGGCGAAAAGTAAAAATTGCTTTTGTATTGACTCGAGTCTGTCACTGTGGGTTTCAAAAGCAGGATTCCAGCTAATGCAAGCGTATTCGAGAATAGGACGTACGAGTGAAGTGTATAAAGATCTTGTGACCCACAGACTACGAAATTCTTTGGCTCGTCTTTTGATGAAGCCAAGTTGTTTGTTTGCACGAGAAAGTATTTTATCGTAGTGTAAAGTGAAGCGGAGTTTTTCATCTAAGATAACACCGAGGTCAACAATGTTATCTACTCGAGCTAGCACATTATTACCGAGGAAGTACGTATTGTGTGTGACCGTGCATTTTCTGGAAAAACTAATAACCTGGCATTTATTAATGTTGAGAGAGAGCTTGTTTACATTGCACCAATGATCAAGGGAATCAAGTTTCGATTGGAGAAAGAGAGCATCCGATTTGGATTCAATGCTCAGATAAAGTTTGAGGTCGTCTGCATAGAGTAAATGAGGTATGCCTGCTAGGACGTCAGATAGGTCGGAAATAAATATATTGAAGAGAAGTGGACCAAGATGGCTACCTTGGGGTACACCAGAGGTAGCACTAACGTTTTTCGATAAAAATCCTTGAAATTTTATACATTGTGTTCGATCGCAAAGGTAGGAAGTCAGCCAGCTGAGTAGAGACCCGGTAATACCGAATTTCTGTAGCTTAAGAATTAAGGTAGAATGGTCAACTCTGTCAAATGCCTTACTGAAGTCTGTGTAGACTGCGTCAATTTGGTAACCTTTTTCCATTTTGCATAGGACGTCTGAGATTAGGATTGTCAAATTCGTGGTGGTTGAGCGACCTTTTCTAAAGCCATGTTGTTGCTCGTTCAGACGGGAATCAACTAGCGGAGAAAATTTGTCGTATACTATCTTTTCGAAAAGTTTTGGAATAGAAAACAAAATGGCAATGCCCCTATAATTTTCAATACAACGTCGGTCACTATTCTTGAATATGGGTGTGACATAAGAAAGCTTCCAACTGGATGGAAAAACTCCTGACGAAAGTGATCTATTAAAAAAAATATGCAAAGGAGTTATAAGCTGCTCTACACACTTGCATAAAAAGATCGGAGGAAGAAGATCGGGCCCAGGACCTTTGTTGCAGTTGAGTTCCAAAATAGTTTTACGTATTTCATCGCGGGAGATTTCTAAATGGTTGACAAAAGCCGTTTGAGTTGAATCGGAGGAAGAAAGGTGTGAGTTTGTTAGGTCTGGTGCACTAAAAACTTTTTGGAAACTATCTGCGAATAGGTCACATATCTCTTTAGGGGAAGAAGACGTTGTGTTATTCAGAAACATTGACGATGGATAGCCAGTAGTTTTTCGCTTCACATTAACAAAATCGAAGAATTTTTTCGGGTCACGGACTATATTTTCGCCGGTTGACCTAATGTAAGTATCATAAGCCTCACGAGACTTTGCTGAAAATTGCTTAGCGACTTGATTATACTCTTCCTGAATAGCAGAACTAACGTCAGTATTTTCTCTAATCCGCTTATATAGTTTGTTTCTATGATTATTATCTTAGCTTGCCTCTCATACCACCACAGTTGTGGTAAAAAAGTTTGACGCTTGTCTGAGTTTGGTTAGGAAAAATGCCTAACAGGGTTGACTGATCTTCGAAGAGATTCAGATGTCATATTGCTACCTATACCTATGTTTGCGGCAGCCTGATTGGAAACCTTGGAGCAGATTTTATTAGCTACGCTAGCATACCTGCTTGAGTGAGAAGATGACGCGTCAAATGCTGGGGGTATAGATGCATAATTATTATTACGAGTAGATGCATTACGAGTTAAAGCATCAGTTAACGAAGGTGATGAGAAAGTCTTATGGGCGGAAGGAAGTTGGGCAAAGGAGTGGCTAGGGATACAATTTTTTTTTACAATTTTTTGTTTCTTATTCCTAGTTTTGCCGGTAATGTTTCTCCAAGGGCTGAATGTCATTCCCTTCCAGTTGATGTCGCCGTTGTTTCTACTCCAGCACGTAAAAAGCCACGCATATTTTGATGGAACAAAAACTTTACACCGTCTGGAGGATTTATGTTTGGACTGGGGTAATAATTTCACTTCGTAATCTTTTATGTGAAAATCAGCTTCGAGAATCGTTCCCAACCATTTGTCGTCAGCAGAAAAAGGAATCCCTTTCACGAAGAATGCACTTTTGGTTAATGAAGTTGTTAATTTTGTGGACGTGTGTTTATTGGGAAGAATTTCGTTGGTTTTTTTTATTTTTTGTAAACGATTTTGCCAATCATTCTGGGACCAAAAAGTACCGAATTTGTAAATTGAGGTTTCACAGTCTAGATTTGAAAGTTTTTCTAGAGTAGATGGAATTGTGCTCTCAGCTAGAATCCTAATAGGTGATGTTGCTTTGTCCTTCGTTCTCATATTGCTGACCGTTGTTTTGCTATTAATCTCTAACGTTGCGTTGAGGAGCTCTTGATGGAGTGTTATATCGTTCATTAGTAAGTTTTCGTCTGCATCATTTGTTGAAGCATCGCAATGACGGTCTAAATCTTCTAATTTTTTGCTGATATCAGCTAACTTTAGTTGTTGCTCGGACAAAGCGTCTGTGAGTCTGTCGGTTTGCATTTTGAACGTTCGTGATAAATTTTCAAACTTTTCAAGCGTATCTTTGGTGTTTGATTGGCAAGCATAATTACTATTATTATTATAAGTGGACAAATTCGAAGAAAAGGAATCCACTTTATCAGTAAGAGTATCCATTCTCTTCCCAAGAGTGTCAAAATACTTTTCGTGGCTCATAATGTTCGATTTCGAAAAGGAGGACGCCAGACCATCGAAATGATTTGATATTTCCGCCAGAAATTCCTCGGTTGCACGCGCTTGTGCTAGCTGTTTAGATATTATATTATCTTTTTCGGAATTGAGTGTCCCGATGTAGCCAATCAAGCTGTCGTACATACTTTTTAAAAGAAGGTCAATATTTTGGCAGTCCGTACAGATAAAATGGTTCTCGAGGTACGGATGAAACTAATCCCTGGGAGCACCCATGCAAGCCCCGTGTAACTTCCTGTTACAGAAAGCTTTGCATGTCACGAATTTCATCGTGTTGTCAAAGGCAAAGCAATTTTCAAGGCTGCACTTGAAGCTCATGATGATTTAAGCAGGTGGATTCGATGTCCAAAAGTATCCAATCTTAAAGTGCCCAGAGGTATGCAAATGATCAATTTAGCTTTCTATGTATATGGTGCCCAGAAGTATGCAATTGCTGAAGTTCAATTTACCATGGACGAAAACCAATCAATTGGTAAATTGAATATTTATCTGACCTTGTATGTAGTTGGTAAGCCGGTTTCCTTCTCGCTTTATTCTAGGTCTCCTTCTCCTGAGTTAGTTCTTCCTCCGTATATGTAATTGAATCGATTGAGGGAGTTCGTAAGGATTGTGTTCATCCTTTACCGATTCTAATGGTTCCTCTAAGTCGCTGGCCGTTTCAGGTGTTTCTAATAGCCCGTCCAGACTACAGCTACTTAAGTATCCGGATACATAAGTATTGTCCACACTGCAGCGACACTTTTCATTGATTTTCATGGCAAGGGTAAAATGTATCTGCAGATGCCGCTGCAGTGTGGACAATACTTATGTATCCGGATACTTAAGTAGCTGTAGTCTGGACGGGCTTTAAGGTGATTACAATTGGTGATTTTCCTCTCTTACGGGTTTGTCAATGTAGATGTTCTCTACCCGCCGTGGGTTTAACGACTGGATAAAGTCATATCTCTGTGATCGCCAAAAATTAGTAGGTAGTGTTGTCGTTCCGTAGGGTTCAATGCCTTGGACCATTTTGATTTCTAATTTGTATTAATTACACAGTGCAACAAATTAATTCTTTTTTTTTGCCATTGCTCGAAATTGTTTTTTTTGCATACCTTTGCATAACAGTAGTCAAAATATGTTAGTGAAAAAATTCTGAACCATCGACATTTTTTGTAATTACACTTGATAGAAAAAATATGTGGACACCCCGAAGAACAGCAAAATTTATAATAAAAAAAACCGTTATGGCAAAAAAAATTACAAACAAAGTTTGCTTAACATCTTAACAATTTTATTCATAAAAAAATTTTACCAACCATCCAAAAATAAAAAATTTCGTAGAACAAAAACAAAAGCAAAACCCCAAAAAATCACTAAAAATACCTAAAAAAAACTTGCAATTTCTTCACAAAAAGTGGTCTTTTGAGTAGATCATTGGATTTTTTTTTATTTTAAAATCTTCCTCAGCTAAAATTGCTTCAAATGAAGGTATTTTATAAGGAAATCGGGGCTATTTTGATAAAATTTTTCCCCATTCCCTCTAAATGATCCAATTGGCTCTTTTAGAGCATTTCCTTTGAATTTTTGCTTTTGCATTGTGCTGATGAGATTCGCGCCCCATCAAATTTCAAAAACGTTTTCTAGGATTAATTTAGAACAACTTGAGTGCCTTTGCGTTTGCTTATTATTGTTTTTTTACTTGGCAAAGCTTCACATTCGCCGCCGTGCAGGGGCCCAAAAATCATCTCCAAGCACAAAAATCATCTCCAAGAATAAATTGTCGAATGTGTTTGTCCATTGAGAACGTTGAAATGGTTCAATTATCCTAGTTATTCATCATTGAGTATAAAAAAAAAACAAATTAAGCAGCTCCTTTCACCGCAATACACCCCTACACTATCACACCATCGCAGCCATACTTAGCATCTGAAGTAAAATTGTTGGCAGCATCGGTTTTTCGCAGCAGTTCTTTCCTTAGTGCAAAACTAACTTTCTTCTCGCAATCAAAATTGCTTTCGACATTTCAGAGACTTTTTTAAATGGAATTTACGACATATTTATTTACGTATGTGAAAAAAACAACCATCCATTTTATTATGAAAATATGTATTGACATTTTAAAAACATTACAAGTTCAATTCATAAGTAAATATTATTATTATTCAAACAAAAAGTTATTCTGAAGATTTTTTCGGTCGTTTTGCTTGTCTTTTATAGATGTATGATGGATGGTCTCGTTTTAATGTCCAACAATAATCTGCAAGCATGTTTGATGCACATTTCCCAAGGTATCTTGATTCTATCGTCATAATGTCTTGATGGAATCTCTCCCCGTGCTCGTCACTTACAGCTCCTAAGTTTTCAGGGAAAAAGTCTAAATGGGAATCAAGGAAATGAATCTTCAAAGACATATTACATCCCATGGATTGGTAGTTTTGTAGTAGCTTTGAAACAATCTCCTTATAATTTGTAGACTTTTTGTTTCCCAAAAAATGTGTTGTCACTTCAAGAAAAGAAAGCCAAGCTTTTTTTTCCTTTAAATTCAATTTCGCCGTAAAGTTGGAGTCCTTCATAATTTTTCTTATATCTGGTCCAACAAAAATTCCTTCTTTTATTTTTGCTTCGCTCAGTCTAGGAGACAAAGATTTTAAGTGAAGGAAGCCTTCTCCATTTCTGTCCATCGCTTTAACGAAGTTTTTTATTAAGCCTAGTTTGATGTGCAATGCTGGTAAAATTATATTATTTGCTTGTACCAAGGGACTTTCGGATACATTCTTTTCACCAGGAATGAAGTTTTTCCTCAATGGCCAATCTTTTTTTAAGTAGTGTTGATGTCTGACTCTACTGTCCCACTCACACAAAAAACAACAGAATTTTGTGTAGCGTCCTTGCAACCCAAGTAATATTCCCACAACTTTAAGATCTGCACATATCTTCCAACAATGATTGTTGTATTGAATCTTCTCGAGCAAAAGCTCAAGATTAGCATATGATTCCTTGACATAGACGCCATGCGCTAAAGGCACCGATGGAAGGTCATTACCATTATGCAGTAAGACTGCTTTTAAACTTGACTTCGACGAATCAATGAACAGGCGCCATTCATCTGGTGAGTAGTCATAGCCTAAAATATTCATAAGCCCCTGCACATCACTACAATATGCAAGACCATTATCTTCCTCAAAAAACTCTCCAAAATCAGTATCGCGTTTGCGAAACACCGAAATTTGCGTATTTTGATGCAGTAGATTCCATTGCTGGAGCCTAGAACCTAAAAGCTCAGCTTCCCGTTTGGACAAATTTAGGTCTCTGATCAAATCATTTAATTCACTTTGACGTATCAAATGTGGTTCATTTTGAATTGGGGTAACATCTTGTGAACGAAAGGTGGTCTGTGATTGGGTTGAAGATTCTGCCTCGATTTCACAAAGTAGTATGTCGTTGCCAGCATTTATTGGCGGTTGAGGAGGTGGGCAGTTTTCAGTATGAGAAAACGGTTTTGTAACTGATTCCACATCAGCATATACAATTTTATGTCTGGTCTTATAAGTATACCCCTTCAGTTTCGTTAAACAGAAATAGCAGTCCGTGGCATGATTTTTTTGTTCCCTCCAAATGACAGGTTTAAAAAAGGGCATTGAGGGGTGGGTACCTTTAAACCACCCTCTTAAGTATCGTACGCATCTTAAGCAAAAATAACTAGGTGCCCAAGGTTTATTTATCGAATCAAAAACATTAAGACCAAAATACAGTTCGTAAATGTTCGCTAATAGCACCGTAGGCCGTTCTCGATTTGATTTTCTAGTGAACTGTCCACAAACAAAACAAAACAGATCTGATGAATTTAAGCACTTTCGATTCATAATTTGATTTGAAATTAAACGTGTTTAAGTTAATTCAAATACTTTTCACAAATATAATCACCGATTCTATAACAGTTCCGTTTTGCAATTAGACCGTATAAAAGTTCATTAACACACTTTTCACAAATTTTCACAATTCATTGATATTTTCGTTTCGAAACAAATTGCAACTTGGCTTATCGAGCTCTAGATTTTAACTGAATACTTCTTTTCTTCTAAGCAAACCCTTTCCTCATCCTTTTTTTACTTAGCTACCTGCATACCTATTTTTTCATTTCCCTTTATCTAATGCTACTTTGTCACAACACAATTTTATTATGAAAAAACATGGGAAATACCCAAAATACTGAAACAATGAACATATTAAATCTAGGTAATGAAGAAAAATATTTCCTAGGAAGGAAACATAATCTAATCCTTTGAACTGTGTGTGTGATCGCTAGAAAATAGCGCCCAGGCAATACGGAGTACTTAACAAATAGCAAGACTGGAATTTTGACCATTTTTTGATAGATATGGTAAATTTTTTGAAAATCTTGATTGAATGGAAAGTTTTTATTATTTTTCTAGTAATACATACACATGATAGATACCGAAAAAATACGTTTCGTACTACGGCAAAAAGTCATGTTGCACAGTGCAATTTATGCTTGGAGATGATTTTTGTGCTTGGAGATGATTTTTGGGCCCCTGCACGGCGGCGAATGTGAAGAATGTGAAGAAATTAATCCTAGAAAACGTTTTTGAAATTTGATGGGGCGCGAATCTCATCAGCACAATGCAAAAGCAAAAATTCAAAGGAAATGCTCTAAAAGAGCCAATTGGATCATTTAGAGGGAATGGGGAAAATTTTTATCAAAATAGCCCCGATTTGCTTATAAAATACCTTCATTTGAAGCAATTTTAGCTGAGGAAGATTTTAAAATAAAAAAATCCAATGATCTACTCAAAAGACCACTTTTTGTGAAGAAATTGCAAGTTTTTTTTAGGTATTTTTAGTGATTTTTGGGGGGTTTGCTTTTGTTTTTGTTCTACGAAATTTTTTATTTTTGGATGGTTGGTAAAATATTTTTATGAATAAAATTGTTAAGATGTTAAGCAAACTTTGTTCGTAAATTTTTTTGCCATAACGGTTTTTTTTATTATAAATTTTGCTGTTCTTCGGGGTGTCCACATATTTTTTTTATCAAGTGTAATTACACAAAAACTCGATGGTTCCGAAAGTTTTTATTATTTTTCTGATGATACATACACATGATAGATACCGAAAAAATACATTTCGTTCTTCGGCAAAAAGTCATGTTGCACAGTGTTATTTGTATAGTTTCAGTTTTAGTGGAATGCCATTCGCATTTGCACATGATTTAGCTTTAGTCCACTACGGATCAACTTCTGATATAATTAACGAAAAAATACAAAGTGACTATTCATGGTATGGTTCTGAGTTCTGAGTTTGAAATAATGTACTTCAGTCTAATAGGTGATACTAGTCATCCCGGCGTTGACTATTGCAGACTGTACTAATCGTTGTTTTCTAATAGAAAGCGCTGCTGAATTCAAATGTCTTTGATTAACTTTAGACTACAAATCACCGTTCAATATTCACATATCAAACATTATGCATGCAACATTAGTATTGATGAGAAAATTTTATCCGTTTAAAGCGGTTTGTCCGCAAAACATATTATTTAATCGCGTTTCACTCTAGGCTCCAATATGGCTTTCTTTGCGGGGGAAGCAGTTTTATAAGCATTACCAACCGTTAAATGTGGCTCAAAATGCCATGAAGGGAATAATATCCCGAAAAAGCACTTGGCACTCAACATTTTAAATTTTCCAAACGCTTGAGATAGCAGTCTGAACACACTTTTTAGTCTTTTTCGGGATTTTTTTAGGTGTGTACATCAGAACAACTTATTTTATTTAATCAGGGGAAAATTGAACTTTTCATTTGTACATTCAGAAAAAACAACAATATTTTTTATTATCATTATGTCACAATCGAACAATGCAAAGCCAACCTTGATGAAAAATGAACAAATTGTAAATGATTTAGTGAAATCGTGAAATCTCAGACATTCTGCCCGGCTGAACAGGTATGTTCAGAGAGATCCAATAGTTTGCAAACCTTTTGCACCGGTCTCTTGAATTCCCCTTGTTGATGCCTGATTGTAACTACTCTGGTTAATCCATCATCGCTTGGATGCAATTTTATTATTTTGCCAAGTCTCCATTGTGTTGCGGGCAAAGTTTCGTGCCGAATAATGACGACGTCGCCAACCTTCAAGTCGTCTGTTGCTTTGTGCCACTTTGATCGCTGCTGCAGAGTCCCCAAATATTCATCATGCCACTGTTTCCAAAAGTGTTGCTGCATTTGCCGTAGTTGACGCCAATATGAAAGTCGATTCGTTGATATGTCGAGTATTGGTTTGTCAGGTACGGCAACAATCGATCTGCCAATCAAAAAATCAGCTGGCGAAAGCGCCAAGTGTTCGTCCAGCGTATCATGTAAAGCCACCAATGGTCGTGAGTTCAAACAAGCCTCAATGTGAACTAGTAATGTGTGTAATTGATCGTAGTAGATAGAGTTTGCTCCAACGATGCGAACTAGATGCTTTTTAGCGGATTTGACCGCTGCCTCCCACAGTCCTCCGTGATGTGGAGCTCCAGGTGGTATAAAATGCCATTCTGTACCTTGGTTTGCCAATTGCTGTTGTGTATATGTAGAGCGCCATTCCTTAAGATCTTCTTGCATGATTCTATTTGCACCCACGAAAGCTGTTCCGTTGTCGCTGTATAGTTTATGACATGGGCCTCGCCTGCTTACAAATCGTGTGAATACGTTGATGAATGCCTCTGCTGATAAATCTTCCGTCAATTCAATGTGCACTGCCTTGGTCGCCATGCAAATGAAAATTGCAGCGTATGTTTTCCTTGAAGTTCGAACCCTCCTGGAGCCAATGCGAATGTGGAATGGACCGCAATAATCCACTCCAGCCACTGCAAACGGTGGTGTCGGTGTAACTCTTGATCGAGGTAGTGAAGCCATTTGTTGGTTAATCATAGAATGTCTTTGTCTTCGGCAGATAGTACACGCATGAATACATTGTTTAACAAGTGTACGTGCGTATAAAATCCAATATTTCTGACGAAGAGTTTGTAGCATGAGTTGAATGCCTCCATGCAATGTGTCCTTATGCGCCTGTTGCACGATGAGTTTAGAAAGAACGCTTTCCTTCGCCAAAATGATTGGTCTTCGTTGCTCTACGGGAAGTTCAGCATTCTGCAGCCTACTCGCTGCTCGTAGTAAATTGCATGAGTTCAAGTATGGATTGAGAGGGTTCAGTTTGCTCGCCATGGTGAGACCAGCTGTTTTGCGTAGCTGATATATTTCAGGACCGAAGTAATTGTTTTGATCAGCCATTATGTACCAGTCCAATGCTTCCTCCATTTCCTTTACGGAAATGACTGGTTGTAGTCGTATGAGCTTGTTTGCCTTAAGCCATCGAAAGATGTACGCTGTGGTGCGTAGAAGCTTTCCTAGATCGCTGTATCGATCGAGTATATTAAAACGGATTATTTCATTGCCAATTTTGTGTCCAGTCTCGATAAACAATTTTTGGGTGAAACGTGTAAGTTTAGCCTTAACTGGTCTCAGCTCCAATTCCATGTTAATTTTATCATCTTCTCGGAGTGGTTGTGATTTATTCGTCTCCATAACATCAGCTGGACCATTCCACCAGAGCGTATGATTCATTAATCCTTCTACGCCAATGCCACGACTTGCACAATCTGCCGGGTTAAATTGCGTGCTAATGTGGTGCCAATTACCAATGTCTGTGTGTTGTTGTATGTAGCCCACTCTATTTGCCACAAATTGTTTGAGCTGAAAGGGCGATTTTTTTAGCCAACAAAGTACAATGCTTGAATCGCTCCACATAGAATATGGAATATTCATGAGCTCCATAGCCTGTCTAGTGTCCATCATGAGTTTTGTGAGCAAATGTGCTGCAGCCAATTCTAGCCTTGGAATTGTGATTTCCTTGATTGGAGCCACCCGTGTTTTCGCTGCAATAAGCCTTGTTGTGCGTTGGTTTTCGTCTACGTGCGTAGTGATATATATCACAGCTGCGAAAGCTTTGGAACTAGCATCACAATAGCCATTCAATAGTAATGTACCATCGGGAACAATGCCAAGCCATCTGGGGATATGTATTTGCTCCAATTTTACCAAGTCGCGGCGGTACGCGAGCCATTCGTCGAGCAATTCGGTTGGAATCGACGTATCCCATTCTAATCCTGCCTTGCTCAGCCTTTGTATAAACATTTTGTTGACTATTGTTACGGGAGCCAACATGCCAGTTGGATCATAAATTCTAGCTGCCTCACGGAGAATCTGACGCTTAGTTGTGGATGGTGTAACCTCTAAATTGATGCGATAAAATAATTCATCTGTATGCGGATTCCATTTTAAACCAAGTACTGTGGTTTCACTCAAGCAAAACTCCATATTGGTATCAGTGGAGTTGCCAATTATCTGAGCCAAAAATATCGCATCATTAGATCGCCATTGCCTCAGATTAAATAATCCTTGTCGCAGCACTGTGCTTACGTCACGAGCTAATTGTATAGCATGATCTCTCGTTGGGACACTTTTCAAATAATCATCGACGTAAAAGTCTCGTAACACGCTTTCTCGAGCATCCTGAATTCGAGGTAAGTCAATGAGAATGTGACAATTGTCTTTAGCACATTGCTGCATTGAACGTATAGCAAGATATGGGCCACTCGCTGTACCATACGTGACAGTTGCCAATTGATATGTTTGCAACGGTTCATTGGGGAAATCTCGCCAAAGTATTTGTTGCCACTTTCGATGTCTTTTATCCACATAAACCATTCTGAACATTTTTTCTACATCAGCCACTATAGCAATAGCAAATCGTCGGAAGCGATGCAAAATGTTAATCAGTAGATCCTGGATGATAGGGCCAGCAATTTGTGTGTCATTTAGAGAAACACCATTTGATGATTTAGCCGATGCGTTGAAAACTGTGCGAAGTTTTGTCGTAGCGCTGCTTTCCTTGAGCACGGCGTGATGTGGAATGAAATATGATTGCGATGGATCGCCAGGTTGATCGCTAATCGCATGCATGTGACTAAGGTCATGATATTCGCGCATGAATGCAATATACATTTCCCTTAGTCTCGGGTTAGATGACAATCTCCGTTCCAGCTGGTAGAACTGTCGCAGTGCCAGTTGGTGAGAATTTCCAAGTACCGGTGCATCAGGTCGAAATGGAATTTGCACAAAGTATCGACCATTCTTGTCACGGCGATGCGTTCTCATGAAAATGTCCTCACATATGTCTGCCTCATGTAAATTATCCCTATTGGATTCAGTCTCATTGACTTCGAACAGCTGTCGCAGTAGTGTGTCAGTGCGTTCGTCGTCGTTGATATTTACTGATAGTGAACATTTACGTATTGCCAATGAACGAGTTGTACAATCGGTTACCGACTGCACTTCAGCAGGCCCGAACACAACCCAGCCAAGTTGAGTCGCCTGAGCGCATGGTTCATTACCATTGCCACGTATTATACCATCAACAATTAATTGACCCCATACCTCAGCACCAATCAATGCATCAATTCTTCCAGTGATTCCAAATGTTGGATCTGCCAACGTCAAGTTGCGTAAATGTTGCCAACAATTTTCGTTAATCTGAGCCAACGGAGTCGGTGAAGTTATTTTTTCAATAATGTAGAGCTCGATGCCAATTCGATATGACGGATTTATATTCGACGTTAGTGTAACGTGCGTCTTGCCACGTGTGTAAGCATGGATTGAGTCTCCGATTCCCTCAATTTGTATTTCACAATGTTGCCTACGAAGAGCCAAACCATTAAAAAAGCGAGAAGTAACAAAACTAACCTGTGAACCAGGATCGCAAAGTACTCGACACGGATGATTGTTGCCAAAGCCATCACGATTGCCGTTGCCAAAAGGACAATTTGGTCAAGAATGACCGCGAATGTTTTGACTGGCTCAGTAAGTCATGCTATATTACGCGGTGGGCCACCCAATGCTGACGGTGCCAAAGTCGGAGCCTTTTTATTTGTTGTTAGATTCGACGCCTGGGTCCAAGCCATAGTTGATGATGCTGATCTACAGAGCAATGTGTGGTGTCTACCATTGCATATGCGGCAATTTATGGAGGTGCAAACTTTGGTTGAATGTCCGGGACGCAAACAGTTGAAACAAAGGTTTGAATCTTTGATTTTATTAAAGCGTTCAGCCACTGGAAGCGATGTGAGCTTTGAACACTTGCCAATGCGGTGTGAGTTCTCATTGCAGTATTCGCAATGTCCATGTGATGTCGCTGCCAAATTTGATTTTATCAATCGTGCCTTCTGTTGAATAGAACTAGCTGAAGTCGTCCTTCCATGAGGTGCATTATTTGAGTTGTTTGAGCTGCCTGGCCATTGGATTACGCCTGTTGAAATGCTGTGCGCACGTTTTTCCACAAATGATAGCAACTCTTCCAGTTTAGGAATGTTCTGCGTAGTCAGACTCATTCCCCAAGCCTGTTGTGTCGTTGTCGGTAACTTTGATGTCACTATCGGAACTGCTAGTGCATCCCAGTGTTCAACTGGTAATTTCATTACTGCTAAGGCACGAAACGATTCACGAACTGTATCCACCACAGACAATAGCTCCGAAGTCGTTTCAGTTGAGCTTTGTTTCAGTTCAATGAACCGCGCCACATGGATTTCCGCCAATTGCTTCGGGCTGTCATATCGCTTTTGCAATGCCTGCCAAACTTCATTATATCCGCCAGTGTACATTCCTCCAACGAGCGCCACTGCATCACCTTGAACTCCCTCACGTAATTTGGCCAATTTGTATGCTTCAGGTGCTAGTGTATTGTGGACAAGGGTTTCGAACGCGTCCTTAAATGCCAGCCAATTTTTCAAAGTGCCATCAAATTTGGGTACGGAAAGTCGTTCCAATTTCATTTCATACTCCATGCCATGTTCACTGGGCAATACAGACCGATTAACTCCTAATGCAGCTCCTATATCGCCAGTGGCCAATTTCCTTTTTAGTTGTGCCATAGACCTTTTATATGTCTCTTCAGTCTTTGCAGCCAACTCCTCATGGACTGTCACCTCGCCACTCTCCGCCATTGCGATCAACTCCTCATTTACAGCCGTAAATTTTTCAAACGCAGCCTCGAGGGTTTTTATTTCCTCTGCCATTTCGAACCCATCAGCTTGATAGCCTGCATTCAGCACTTTCTTTGCGATGCGTTCAACTGTGTTGAACGCCGCAGTTCGCCTTCTTAATTCAGCCATGCTGGCTTTTTTTTTCAATCCAATAATTAAAATTTTTTTCACCAATTCGTTTGTTTTACCACAGTCCACTCAAAATGTTCTCTCAAAATTCCTCACAGGAGGCACCAAAAAATGTACATCAGAACAACTTATT
This sequence comes from Nemotelus nigrinus, assembly GCA_947369275.1. Lineage (NCBI taxonomy): Eukaryota > Metazoa > Arthropoda > Insecta > Diptera > Stratiomyidae > Nemotelus > Nemotelus nigrinus. The sequence continues at coordinate 91,040,473 of OX376373.1, read as the reverse complement.
TTATTTAATCAGGGGAAAATTGAACTTTTCATTTGTACATTCAGAAAAAACAACAATATTTTTTATTATCATTATGTCACAATCGAACAATGCAAAGCCAACCTTGATGAAAAATGAACAAATTGTAAATGATTTAGTGAAATCGTGAAATCTCAGACAATGTGAAAATAAAATTCAGTGGTTTTGATTTTTAGTATAGTATGTTATTATCAACATTTTAAATATATTTTTAGGACTTTTTTTGATTTCATTTAACGTGTTATTTTTATTCTTGGTCAAGGTAAAAAATCAGACAAATGTACGTGGGCCTCGAGGACACCTAAAATAAAAAACTCGAATTGATTATTAATCTGTAAAATTGTCGTTCTCGTTGGAACTAATATTATTAAATTTTATCAGAAAATAACAAAATGGAAGACTTCGAAAAATAAAAGTGATTTTTTCAGGCACAAATCGGGATGTGAAGAGCAAAGAAGGGGTAAAAAAAGATCCTGGCCCCGGCGAGAACTACTGATTTGTGGAATACCGTGTAAAAATTCCAGATTAATCGGTCTGATAGACAGTTTTTTTTCTCATACCGGCCGGCCAAAAAAACGTTATTTCGAGAAAAACGCGCTTAAAGCTTCAAGAACAGGTTTTTTTTTTAAAAAAAACACTCATACTTACATTAATCGCCAATGCCTGCGTCGTAAAGTATGCCTTCAATTTTTTCTTAGGCATCATTCTCAGCAACTTTTTCTGCCCGGCGACTCACTCTATCTACTTTAGAAGACTCTGCCGTGTCATTTTTGGCTTTTGAGGTCCGAGAGTTGTTGAACAATTTAGCGTGCGCGAGAAAGTGCGGGCCGATTGTGACTCCCACAGACTCTAGGATTTTTAAAATAGGTAAAAGCCTTTAATTGAAGGTACATGCCACGGTCCAAGCAGCAATTTGAAGTGTCTTTTGACCCACAAACATATGCTTTGGTGCTAAATTCTACACGTAGTGGTTGAACGCCTCGTCATTATTCTGCATGTTTCTGTCTTTCTAAAATGCCATTCGACGACACCTTCGTAACTAGGCTTCAAAATATTCGCAGCGTCCTCATAAAAAGCAGGCGGGTGAACAAACGTAAGTTCATTATTTTCGACTTTAAGCTTTTGATATACGCACCACGAATCGAGATCCTCCGGGCAGTAGGAATGGTGGGGCTTTTCATCCGTCGAAATCAAGTGATAATACGTTGCCCACACGGCTTTCTTCATCTCTTCCATTGAGTTTTCATTTCTCATAATTGCTAACGCATAATATTATTCATTCTTATCATTAACTTATTAGTCCATGAAAGACTCTTGAAGTTTGTGCCCTCCCCATCTACTGCATCCTTTTTCGATTTGTGTTTTTTTCCGCGTTACTTCTTCTGCTCCTTTAGATTTTCTTTTAGCTTTAGCAGCTTTTTTACATGTAAAACGCACCTTTCAGCAGCTTTTTTTACATGTAAAACACACTCCTTTTTTGGATCACAAAATTGCCGTTGAATTAAACATCAGCTTCTAATAAATTTTTCAAGATCTTAGAATGTATTTTTGTATTTTTAAGACCTTAGAATGTATTAATTTATTTTTTTTATATTTTATACCGAGACAATCGACTGATCATTTGAACATTTAAATAATACAATCAACCTCGATTTGACCTGAACTACCTTCATGATTTGCCGTGTATTCGTCCATGTGATCTTCGTACTATTCCAAAAACTCATATGTTTCTACTTTATCTATTCCTTTTTCACATTATTTACACACCTTAGATTTTACAATTACATGCATATATAACTTTATTAGCATACTTTCCAATCAAAGAAACGATTCCCAGAAGCGACGTGAAACTACGCTTTTCTCACGAACCATCGCCTAAAACTGTAATTTCGTCTTCGGTGTTATAGTTTTTAACGTTTTTTTTTCTTCTTTTACGGCTTTTGCAGAAACAATTTGAGCTACGGCTTTCATGGCGATATCTTTAGTTTGAAGGATACTGTAGTAATCACTTGTAACCCACCCAGTTCCTAAATCCATCAGTGAACAAAAACGATTTATGTCTGATAAGCTAACGCATAGTAGCCTCATTACAAAAGTAACACGTCTATTTACTTCAAATGCGTTTTTCACTTTTAGGGCGAGAGCCAACTATAAATATTGTTTCACAGATACATTTTACATACAAAGTGAATCCTAATCCAACTTGTGATTTTTCAGGATCTCCAGGATTTCTAGTGTCACTTTTTCCCTTTTCTGTCCATTTTTACGTTCTTAGTAGAAGTTTATGCACCAAATGACGATCGTATACTAACAGTTTCCTCTGAATTTTGATGTAACTATGCTCCAAAGTGCATATATAAGACACAAGTATACCTTTTAGTAATCCCAAAGGTACAATTGAATTAATTCATCTGGAACATTAAATGATTTAATTATTGATATCGCTGAATAACTTGAGTTTTTTAGCAGCCACGATCATTAGCTAGTTGTAAATTTTTGTATTTGTCCCGATTAACCCCTTTTTGCAAATCTCTCAATCAATTAATTACTTTTTTTTTTATTTTCTTTTAATTTTTTTAAAAATGATATTGAATAAATGACACTTAGTTTATTTAACACTAGCACTATATTCTGGCACAAAATGTACTATGTATTTTTGTTATTATGTAATTGATAAAGGATGAAACCAAATGAATAAATAAATAACTGGAATATGTTGCAGGAACACTATTCTACATTCTACTCATCTCACACTACCTTTCTCATTTTAGACTTCCATCTGCCGAATACCTCCTCAAGGATGCACCGTCACAAACTTGGCTGGTCGGCACAAATCTGGTAACCATAACAACTAGCGGATGCTCAGCGCTTCCAACACGTAACGGGTTGTGTGATCGATGTGCACAAATGTGCCAGAATAGTTTTTCACAAAAACTTGATACTTCTTCGACGATAACTTCATCATACACACCGAATTCGCCGGAAGTTGGCGGCAGTGGGGGAAGTGCCACTGGATCTACTCAGCGAATGTCCGATAGTGCTGCTCTTGAATTTCCCGTGAATAAACGTTACACAAAAGCCAGCCTGCAGGCGAGCAGTGGAACAGAGTCGGGCAGCATTGATTTGACATCATCGACTTCTTCCTCGTCACAGCAACATCAGTCGCTGGATGGCAGGACCCTGCGGCAGATATCGAACGAGGGTCGTTTCAGCAACTCGTCTGGGTCGTTGGAAGCTCTATCGCGGCGTGGAAGCAATCCTGATCCTGCTGATGGACGGGATTCGGTAATTGGAATTAGAATTGATTCGTTTTGGAGTTTACCTATAATCTGGTACTAATTGTTTTCGTAGTTCCAATTGCAACACCAGCTCTGTGCATGCTCATGCACTGGGTGGGCGGAAATCCACATACGTCGTCCGACTGGCAATATTTCATGGATAATGCGAATCCAAAATCCAGTTGAAAACGACTGCTTGGGAAATGATATGCCGATTCACGATCTGATAAGTCTTTTTATGCCATCTCAACACGGGGGTGTCTTTGGTGCGGAGTTTTTAAAAGACATTCCACCAGTCTCGCCTCCAGTTTCTTTAGGCCCGAAACCTGCAATTGAAGTAAAATCGATGGTATCGACTTTAGTGGAAGCGAAAACCTTAGACGATTCAGAGCAGGAAGTCAAAACTTCTAGCTCGAAAATACGCTCGCTTATACGACAGGAGGAGGTTACGTCTGCAACAAGTTCGGGACCTATTGATATTCCGAAAAAGACTGTACTCCATAAGGAGCCAGCTGGAAGTTTCAGTGATGTGGAGGATGATGAAAATAATGACGGCGATGATGTAGCTTTTGAAGACGGCGATTCTCGGTCACGTAATCCCGTTCGTAGAGTTAACTCTAGTCCAGAAATGAGATCCAATTGGAGATATCCACACCAAGGGGCCAAACAAGCGGGAAAGGCACCTGCAAGTGGTCAGGACAGCTCAGTAGGTGGTGAAGGGACAGTTGGACCAACTGTTGTAACTGCATCCGTCGTTGGGGATAGGGATGATGATAGTGAGCAGCTGCAGAAAAAGAAAGGGTTCGGGAAAGATATGCGTGTGAGCTGCGAAGCGATTCCTGAGGAAATTGCAGGTGACAATAGTCTACTTCACGGAGAACCAATTATTTCGATTTGAATTTTCAGGCTCAACGCCACCAAGTCAGTCAGAATCTTTAAAAGACAGCCAACAGAAAATGATTGATCTCAAGTCGGATAAGGATAAAGACACATTATCGACAATCCTTCCACCGAAGCAGCATTCTGCTGATGATGTTACGCAAACTACAGCTGTCGCCACATCTGCTTCGACGACTAGTCTTAAAATCCCTGTCGATGTGCAGAAAGTGACAGCAAAACCTCCACAATCGCCTGTTCCTATCCCGCACCCAAAAGCTCGAAGCGCGGCCGATCGAATCGCACGGCAAATGACCTCCTTCGCTCCGAACACCAATAGCGGAAGCACAAGCGGGAGTGGATCAGATAGCAACGGTGACATGCCCCGCGGTCGATCGAAGACCATATCGGTGGTTCGTGAGGTTAATCGTGTGAATCGAAATGCTCCTACCAATCGATCGGCTGCATCGTTTCGTCCGCGCGTGTCAAATCCACCGAGTGTATCACGTCACGGTGTCAGCCCAAATTTTATACTTTTGCAACTCTTTTACACGGGTCAACTTCCGGTTACTGCAGAACCTCTAAAAGTCACGCCAGAAAATTTGAATGCTATTAAGGTTTTGGATTTAATTCCGCCGTTTGAAACGCATCATATAGGGGTGCTATACGTGGGACCAGAACAATGTAACAATGAAACTGAAATTTTGCGAAATCGTTTCGGAAGCGTGCGGTATGTGGAGTTTTTGCGAAATTTAGGGACTTTAGTTAGTTTGAAGGATGCTAAAGAGAATAGCTTGTTTGTGAATATGGACTCAAGTGGCAGTGATGGGAAGTTTACGTATGTATGGAAGGATGATGTTGTTCAGGTGCGCCCTAAATTTGAATGTTTGAGAATATGCTGTTTTTCGAGAGACATTCAGCTTGACGGTTTTCATTAAAACGTTAACATAATTTCAGGTGACATTCCACGTAGCAACTCTAATGCCAAATAAGGAGATGGATCCGAACTGCTACGAGAAAAAAAAATATATAGGGAATGACTACGTTAGTATTGTTTATAATGAAAGTGGTGAAGAGTACAACCTCAACACAATGAAGGTAAGAGATAAAATCTTGCAAGAAACGAGAAACAATGTCTGGGATAGTTGAGAGAAATGACTTTTTATAGGAAAATGAACAAGCAGCATTTGTCTAAAGAAAGAGTAATTACTTCTACTAAACATTGTTCTCACTTCTATTCTATTTCTTCTCATTCTTGTCTAAGTAAAGGTACATCTACAAGTTTGATTTACTTATAGGGTCAATTCAACTATGCTTGTGTTGTTGTCGAACCGCTTGAATTGAACAGTAATCGAATATTTATCCGCGCCAAAGACGAAATATCTGAATACATTACGCATTCCGAACCCAAAATCGTTTCGGATGGTAGTGCGCCGTTGTTGGCGCGACAATTAGCACTTCATGCCAATGTAAGTTTATTGTGTTTCGAATGGATAACCTAAACACAACCTAATGATATTTTTGGTTTTTTTTCGTAAGTTTTAAGGATGTTTCATGTATTTTTTATTGTTTTTTTTTTAGCTTGCATCGCTCGTCTCACAGTCATTGAAAAAGAACCCGTACGCATCGAATTGGCTCGAACGACTACGAAAAATTAAAAATCTTCGAACAAAGGTAAGTTAATGAAAACGTTTCGTTTCACTCATTTCATGTCGTTATTTGCCTATTTACCACCAAAGTGAAAATCACAATTTGACACACTATTATTTCCTAAATCATCTTGACCTTAAAAATCACTTAACAACATAACATCGAATGCTCACGAAAATCCTGCATCTTGTATGTGTTAGATATGTTTTTACTAAAATCCACTAAAATTCCCCACTTTTGTAAAAGAGCACGTACATATTCTTTGTTTATTCATGGCCTGATTTGTCGTATCAACGGCAGTATTATAAAATTATATTTATGAATTTAATTTCATTTTATCTAAAACGAAAAAGCTTCTGAAAGATAACCAGGCCGCGCCGGTGGGTGCCGGAAGTGGAGGTGGAGGAGGAAGCGGTGGAGCAGGAGATGCTAGTAGTTTTGCATCGTCGGCAGACCAAAGTCAAATGTCAGGTGCTAGTACGTCTGCTCCTGGCTCGTCAACGGCAGATGTTTCAAACAAGATGCCTAATATTCATGATTTCACGAAATATACTTAGTGATATTAATTTTTTCCTTCTGTTGAAGCGTTATTGCAAAACAGGAAACCCAGAAGGATGTACTCGTGGCGCTATGTGTATTGATCATCAGATTACAGCGATGATGTATCACTTTTATGTTATGTTTAAAATGCGTTAAGATTTTCTATGTTGTATGTAACTTAAAAGCTTCTAAATAAAAATAAAGCTCCTGAAATTAAAAAGTCATGCAAGTGTGATCTTGTTTCTTACATTTTAAGAACTTGGTTTTCTCAATTTGAAGGATTTGATTTCCTTATTTTGGAAGATATTATTTTTTTCATTCAGAATTTTCTCAATGAAAAAATAACATTTCCTACATTTGAAATATATCATTTATATTCATTTTTCTGTTTTGTCTACGCAATTACGTCTTCTATTATACTTGCAAAATACTTTGATTTTCATATTATATCTCTCATATCTATTTCAAATATATTTAGAATAAAAATATTTGGAAATTGCATGAAAATAATGTGAATATAAATATATTGAAATACTGGTATTATTAGGCTTTAATTAGAAAAGTTTTGGTTCAAAAAGTTTTAATCAGAAAAGGTAGTTTTTAAATCGAAAGCTAGGATTTAAACAGAAAAGTAGGATTTAATTAATTAGCATTTAATTAATTAGGATTTAATTTAATAATTTAAAGTGACTTGTCGTTTATCACCAGTATCAGTAGCTCTGCAAAAAAATTGGAGTAATCATTCTGCGCTCTTTGAATTTTCGAAATGCTTCTGTAAAAATGAGTGATCATTATCATAAATGCGGAAAGCTATTCGCAAATCCCAACGATGCAATTGATTGTGTTAGGTGTGGAAATTTCTTTTACATCAGTTGCTGTAAATTAAAAACGTCGTTTACAAAGAGCACAGTAAAAATGTGAATTGTTTAAGCAATAAAGAACGCAGTCCACTGATGAGCCATTAAAAGTGATGTGTTAAATAAGATAATTGCGGGATTTAGAACCAAAAATTGAAGAGCTTTTTAGATCGGTATAGCACATGTCTGATCAAGTCAATGCCTATAATAGGTGCGTTTTCTTGCACTCTTGGGCATGGCAAGTTAAGGTAAGTTAAGCTCTTTATGACAGAGCTTTAGGTAAGTACATTGAATACAACAACAATCGCTGCCGCAGTGAAGTTACAGGGGCAGCGATTGTTGTTGTATTCAATGTACTTACCCAAAGCTCTGTCATTAAGAGGTTAACTTACCCTGCCCAAGGGTACAAAAAAACGCACCTAATAATAAGATAAACGAAATCAAAACTTTGAGAAGTTTAATACCAGATAAATCGAAATAATGATATATAATACAAATAATATAGAAATAATAATAATGTCCACATTAACAGTTATGAAAAAGACTCCTAACGAAAATATCAAGGAACTAATTAGCAGCATATTAAAATGCATTAGGGTCGTGGTTAGTGAACCGGATGTCAGTACCGCATAAAGTATACACTACTGCGAAACTGATTCAACAGTGCTTGTTGTCTTCTTCAACCAAACCGGCTTCAGAGATGAATTTATACGAGCCTATGAGGGGAAAGTTAGAGATTCAGCAAATGTGTTTTGGCTTACTGCTTGCGGCATTAATTAGCATTTGATTAATTTAAAAACCTCTTAACAGGACAATCCAATTACAAAATGAGGTAGTATAAAAAATCATCAATTTAAAACAACAAAAAAATGATAAGGAAGAAAAGAGATGCAAAAAAAAAACAATATATACAATGTAGAAGCTACGCTACCATGTTAAAAACATATTTTCTAAATGAATGAAAAGCTATGGGCAGAGAACCGAGCTATAGCTCATCTTGCTTTTAGAATCTGGCTACTGGAGAATGAAAATAAACAAGAGAGCAAGCAAAGAGAATGCTAAAAAGCAAATGGCTTATTAGCGAGCGTAAGAGATGAAACGCGTAAATGTTGGACGAAAGCCGACAATCTTCAAGGAAAACTTAGAAGGCACTCAGTGCGTGGAGATTCAAGAAAAGCAGACAGGCATCATAACGACGGCAACCGACTTGAAACTTGTACAGAAGGCAGCGAGTAAACTTACGCTGAACGGATTCAACGGTATAATACTGGAGGCATCCGGAAGATTTGGTATTCGGTTAGAGATTCAAATTTTTGCGAGAACTTTTAATCCAGCGGTTGTAGTGTTATACCACTGTTCACTCGAAAAAATATTGTGACAGTGGTTCGTATCTGCGACTCCTCTCGTACTACGCAGAAATGCTGTCGTAACAGCATATATTCATCAGTAGGGTAAAACTAACCTAACCGTTTTTCTATATGGTGCAAATGGTGTTTCGAATCCAGGCGCCACCATAAGAGAAGCACAAAAGGCGGCAGAATGAAATATCTACTTCAAGAATAAAATATCTACCTCAAAAATAAAATATCTTCCCTCTAAAATATCTGCCATATAACCTTGCTTTATGCTTAAAATAAGTTGCAGATATTCAATTTTCAATAAACTTATTAAACTTTTTTTTATTCTTTTGCGGTAACACCTTAAATATGCACCTGTATGACTGTTTGTTTATCTGTGATGTTTATCTCTCATGCTCAGCAAGTTCATTTGGAGCACTTTCGAATCGCGCTCCGATCCCACCTAGGGCGTCGTACCTTTAGCGATTTATGTGCCAGAAGAGATTAAAGCATAATTTCGTGTAGCAAGAGATGGATATGGCACACTTGTAGATTAAAGCATAATTTCGTGTAGCAAGAGATGGATATGGCACACTTGTACGCCTTGACTGAAAATCGCAGATGAATTTGAAAGAGAAAACAAAGAAGACAAATATTTTTTTAATCATGGCAGAGAAAAATGGTGCGAATTGTAGGAAACTGGAAAATGATAATACTTTTCCCCGAGATTTGCTTCTTAATTTGATTTCTAACGTTACTTTGTTATTAATTTCTGTAGAAAACACAAACTTATTGGGGAGTCTCGGACATAACGATTGGTCCCATAATTATCGCCCTTTACATGATCGCAAAGCAATGAAAAAAAGAAATCATAAACATTATTGGGGCTGCACTAAAAAACAAAATCGTTGAATACATCAAAATAAGCAAGTATGGAATTATAGTCGATTGTACACCAGACAAAAGCAGAAAAGAACAAACAACTTTGGTAATCAGACTTGCACATCTTAAAAAGGAGCATTTAATATCAAAAAGCATTTTATAGGATTTCTGGAAGCAAAAATGTTAACCGGAAAAGAGCGCACAATTTTCGATGAACTAAAGAACAATGGACTATGTATTAAAAATTTATGACAGTGGCTATAATATAGAGCGCAGACAATATAGCGTGAAAAATTTGATAAAATCTGGGCAATTCGTTACCCTGTGTACATCACACACCTTAAATTTAGCTATTAATGATGCAGCAAACTTTTTAGATACAATAATTTTTTAAAAATCAGAACCGCTATAAAACTAATTTTCGAAGAAGTTATCTTTGAGGGATTTAAAAATGTGTGAAGACGTTATACACTTCTTTGTAGTATCATATCAACCACTTCTCACTCAAAAGAACAAATATCATTTTCTGACAGCATTTCCTATAATACAAATGATGAAAATGTTCAGTGCTGGCAACATTTGTCGAACACAGCAGCAATATATCTACCATAACATGTTCGTGCTTAATCAACCTATCCTTTGAATTTCGTTTTCATCCAAGGATGTCATCGAAAGTTTCAGCGATTAAACTATGTCTAGCGCTGCCATCCGAAAAATTTCCAAAACTCGGAAAATTTATATATCGGTTGCTTATTTAATTGTAAATGTTTTGCTTATGAATACAAAATAGAAACATTTGTTGGTGCAATATATACGAAATGGTCTGGTGCTGGTAATCATAGCTGCTACTCGTTGAGTTAAATCCACCCAGTGAATTTCCATTCGATAGAATGGCTGCGCTGGAAATTATAGGAGTGAATAGAATTTTATGGTAACCATCCTCAAAACTTTTCAAATTTTCGAAACCTAAATATTTGATGTTAACTGCCATTGCAGAATCATTTCCATTTGAAAATTTAGTGATAGCATCGCTCGACAAAAGAAATGTCAATAAATTACGAAATTCATCATAGCTGACAACCCTTTCATGACTTTTCAACGAAATTCCTACAGAATTAGAAACGGAACAAGATATACTTACATAGATTTCGTTTTGATTTTGCTACTGCATAAGAAGTTATAGGGAAAACACCTTTATTTTCCTGAACAAATTTGCAATATTTAGGAAACAAAAATTGCCATAACTGGCAACCCTATACTAATTTTTCAACCAAATTTCTATGCAATCTGTCATAGAGTAAGGTTCACCTACTGCGTGAATTTTGTTAAAATTTGGTGAATAAATCGGAAGCTATAGGCCAAAAACTAATTTTTTTTTCTCGGTGATTTTTCAAAATGGCACCACTGCCACAGCATTGCCCGTATTTCAAAACTACATCTATCAGACCTGGTCTTTGCTAATTCTAACATGTCCTGTAAATTTCATATTGATGGCATTATTCGGTCGTCAGTTCTCGTGAACAGAAGTTATGAGTGCTGAAAATAGAAGTAATTTGATTATGGGTTGCCGTTCTTGTTTACCGCAGAATTTGTTGCAGACTATTTGTGCTCTACGTACCTGGGACAATTTCAATTCAATTATCAAACACAAAAATATGAGATGCGACTGTTTTCTGTTTTCTGAACTCGAATTTTCAATAACAGCTGATTTTAGGCTTTGACTTATTCACCAGCAGATTTCAGGCAATGATCAGACGATTTTTCTCCTAGCAAATATAATAAAAATCTACATCGTACAAAGCAGATACAAGACAAACTTACCTTTTTAATGTTGGTGATAGCAACATTACTACCGTCTGATATTTTGCACGTTTTGTAACTACGCCCGAGCAAGCCTTCCACGTCAAGGCAGAGTTTGTTTTCATGCACCTTCCCATACAAATCATCACTGACAGATGAGATGGCCAAATTCAGCTGTTCAGCGAAAGCTTTTTCAAATTTATTTTCGATGCAAATCAGCAAACATGGCGTCTCATGCATGTACCAACAAGCTTGGTGATGCCCTAATAGCGCGGGAAATGGAGTTCCAAATGTGAAATTTGGAAAGGAACCGCTCTTGCGGTTCAGTGAAAAAATTTGGGAACAAAGAAGGAAAAGAAAAGGCACTTTGGTGTTGGCGGTAAAAGTGAAAAGTTCGGCTGATTTTTCTTGGCGGCTGAAAATTACGAAAAACAAACTAAAAAGTAGAAGTTTGTTAATAAGGAAATTAAGAAGCATTCGTTCGTTTACAAGGGGTTTTTTTGAACAGTTTAGTTGCGTTCAATTCAAAAGGAAAAAGTAAAGATTGCGAGTTTTCTTTGAAGTGTGAAGGGAGAAAGATGTAAAGGACAAAGTAGAAGCTGAATGATTCAAGAAAGACAAGGGAATTCGGGGGTCCAAATTTCATGTCCAGTATTGGGAGTTTTCGCGATAAGTAACTCCGATATCCCTGAATCTCAAGCTGTCCCTCCGTCTACCAGACCACTGTAGTGATTTTCAGACGGAGAAAGCGGCAGTCGACTGGCTTCTGTGCAATCGATTATTCGGGGTCAATATTGGTATTTTCACAGATAGCCAAGCGGCTATTAAGTCCCTTGCTGATCCTTGTACAGTGTCCATGATTGTTACTGAATGCCGTGCGTCTCTTAAGGAGATGTCGAGACATTCGGTTGTTCAATTAATTTGGGTACCTGGACATAGGGGTTTTCAAGGCAACTGTGAGGCCGAGGAGCTAGCAATGCTTGGAACTTTGCTACCAGAGGTCTCTTGCTCCTTCTCAATAGGTATACCGATGACATCGGTCAAACTGGCCGTAAGACAAAAATATCTTGAGGACGTTAAGAAGTCCTGTGCAGACGAATCTTCCTGTTTGATAACAAGGCAGTCCTGGGTATCCATGGATGCTCATCGCACCAGGTAGCTTTTAGGCTTAACTCGAAGCGCCCTTCGTTGCACTGTGGATGTTCTAATGGGCCACTGCCTTATAGGGCGGCATGCACAACGTTTGGGCGTAGAGTTTAATGATTTCTGTCGGAGTTGTGGCTCTGAGGATGAGGAGGAATCCGTCCTTCATCTCATGTGCCAGTGTCCGGATTTGGCAAGGAGAAGATTGGTGGCACTTGGTGCACTCTTTCTCTCAGACCTAACGAAACTGTCCTTGGTAAATCTAAAGGGGATAGTCCGGTTTGTCAAGGGAAGCAAATAGTTTCCTGATTTTAGTGAGTAGAAGAGAGTTACTAAATATTGTGGCATCACAACGGGTCTCTCTTGTGCCTATGTGTGCTGGTCGTCAGGCCTCTGTTAATTGGAAGCCACGTTAACCTAACCTAATCTAACTCGGATATCCGCATCTGCGGAATCCGTGAAGACGGTTGGTGCAGAAAAAAAAGAAAACTCATGTCAAAAGTTTCTGCAGATTGTATGATCTGAATTGTCCTGTATTTGGCGGTAAATTACGAAAACTGAGTCTGCGAAGGAAAAGGCATATTTGCTGAAACGGATTGGGATGTAGATAAAGATTTCAGCTAAGTACTGCACGTTGTTATATCAGCGCATACACCAAGAAAAAAAAACCAAGAAGAAGAGTCTACTCAATTAAAGTTAATACATTTTTTTTCTTCTTGATGATCCATTGTTTTTCTTAGAAGTTATAACAAATCGAAATTTGAAAAAAGTCCTTGCCTACTTTTAGGCACTCAGCGCCTACACAAGGCTCAACATTTCCAATTCTTTATCATAGGCAAGCTCAGAACATAAAAAGTTTTCATTCCCAATACTTTTTTTCAACAAAAATTTACACTGCTTGGAAATATAGGAGTACCTGAAAATGCACCAAAATGCCCGCCGCCGCCAAAAGTTTAAAGATATCTGAATTCTACAAGTTATTGCCCTACCTACTATATACATATATATATATATATATATATATATATATATATATATATATATATATATATATATATATATATATATATATATATATATATATATATATATATATATATATATATATATATATATATATATATATATATATATATATATATATATATTGAGTCATATAAAAAGTGGTTTTTTGTCACTAGATAGTGTTGATGCCTATCTATCAGGTAACACTGACCCGATCATCTCAAAGAATTATATGCTTAAAAGGTGACATTTCAGTTTACATTTTTTGTGCAGTTTGTTTTCCAATTCGTTTCTTGTGTAAAATGTTATATTGATTGGAAAATGAGTGAAATATCTGAAGAAATGCACTATGTAATGCTTTTTACTATCAAAAAGGTAAAAACGTTGCAAAAACATGCCGAAAAGTTTGTGAGGTGTACGGTGAGAATGCTTTGAGTGAACGAAGGACCCAGGAGTGGTTTGCTCGATTCCTTTCCGGAAATTTCGATGTGAAAGCTGCACTTCGCTCTGGTCGGCCAGTCACTGAAAAAGCCGATAAAATTTTGCAACAGGTGAAGCAAGACCGGCACGCCAACTGTCAATAAGTGGCGGAGGCACTTTCATTCATCATTTCAAAAACCAGGCTATACAAAGAAGCTCGATGTTTGGGTGTCACATGAATTAACGCAAACAAATTTGATTGACCGAACTATTGCTAGTGAAACGGTGCTGAAACGCAATGAAATCGAACCTTTTTTCAAGAAAATCATTACTGGCGATAAAAAATGGGTGAAATACGAGAATATCAAACGCAAGCGATCATGGTCAAAGGCTGGTCACTCTCCGCAATCGACTTCAAAGCCTGGATTGTCGGCAAAAAAGGTTATGTTGAGTTTTTGGTGGAATTGGAAGGGAATTGTCCATTATAAGCTGCTGCAACCTGGCGAAACCATCAACTCGATCCTGTACTGTGCACAACTCGATCGTTTAACCGAAGCAATCCAGAAAGAGCAACCAGAATTGGCCAACAGAGACGAAGTTATGTTTCATCACGATAATGCGCGGCCACACACATCTTTGATGACATGGAACAAATTGACGGAACTTGGTTGGGAAGTTTTGATACACCCACCGTATAGTCCGGACCTTGCACCGTCTGACTACCATTTGTTTGAGTCTCTGAAAAACTCACTTGATGGTAAGAAATTGGCCGACCGGACCGCTGCTAAAAATCACTTGGTCAAGCTTTTTAACGATAAACCACAGAATTTCTACACCGATGGAATTTTGAAGCTGCCCGAAAAATGGCATGATTTCATAGATAGTAACGGCCAATATATACTTGATTAAAATTGATGTTGTTCCAAAATGTACCAAAAAACCGCGTAGACTTTTTATATCACCCAATATATACATATATATGATAAATTTTCGGCGAAGCGAGTTTAATACTAATTTTCTTCGAAAATTAGTAAAAACGAGCTCGCATATTTCTTTGACATTATTTTATCCAGCAGCAGATTTAACTTCATTGGATTTTGTCCAAAATTTTTCCGTGCTCTTTGTATTTTGACCATTCGTTCATACTTATGAGCTTTACAAGCACAGATTTAAATTTCAATCTTATTGCGGACCACCTTAGGCAAACGGTCAGATAATAGACTAGAAATAAAGTTTAGGTTCAACCGAAATTAAAAAAATAAAGTGAATATTTAAACCATGAAGTGAATTGATTTCCGTTCAAGGTTGACGAAATTGTGAATTCAACTTTATATATTTTTAGCAGTTGGAATTTGAGTTTTTTAGTGGAGCCCAAAAAACGCCAGTAGCCCAAAATTGAATTTCGTCGCCAAATGCAACGGAAAGATACCCCAATTGCCGAGAAATCGCCCAATCTGATCGCCCGAACGTATCCAGTGATTCAAGTATTAGGTGCTGGCTATGATTGTACTTTAGGTGGATTGGATATTCAGTTGCGCTTGCGCGTCTACCTCGCTCAGGAATTCAATAAATTAGGTAAGACTAAGAGTGATGCCACAAAGAGCCCACGCACCTTGGCGAAACTATTCAAACTATTCAAATTCTCAGATTGGGAATTTGAGTGATGATCAAGACTTCAAGCTGCAGATTATCAGAGACAAGTTTAATGAACTTTACTCAGATCTATGGCCACGAGTGAAATATCCTTTAGAACAGGCGCTAAAGATTGTTGGCCTCTCAATGGATGTAATCCAACAAGTTCCGTGGTGGAATTCGAGTACCAAAGATTCAAGAAATGTGTAATGTAAATGTCATCAAACAGGGTCTGGGCAAGAGCTTGAATATGGATGAAGGGCAGTTGACTTGGCAACTGGCTTCAAGGTGAAGAAGTCTGTTATTAAAGATGCCGTTCTGTTTCCGATACAAGCAACGTTTGAGCGGGAGTGGGAAACATTGATTATGAGAATCTAGCTTCTACCACCTCCAGTCTGTAAGACCTAAAATAGATTTTGGCAGATCAACTTTTTTTTTGCTTTGCCATTCCAATAAAATATGCATAACCCTAAGTTGAGGCACAATTTGGCAAGTTGATAACATGGATGACGCAAGCGCTAATAGAATAAATTTTTGTGGACAACTATATTAAATGTAGACAGTGCATGGTAGACCTGCTACTGTGTGCATGTAATGCACACAGGAGCAACTAATGTGGTTAAGCGTTTAGTAAAGGAAATAAGGAATGCCTGATGTTTTAGAAAAACAGCTCAAATAATATCTGTGGCTGAATTTAGAAATACCATGACAATCTTCATACTTCCTCCTCCTGAGCATTCTTGAAGCCGAGGTAGACTTTTAACAGAAACATTTTTCAGTATATATATATATATATATATATATATATATATATATACATATATATATATATATATATATATATATACATATATATAATTACATATATACATATAAGTATATATATTTATATACATATCGAAAAATACATAAATACATATATATATATATATATATATATATATATATATATATATATATATATATATATATATATATACATGTATCTCTATAACTATTTATATATATATCTATATATATATATATATATATATATATATATATATATATATATATATATATATATACATGTATATATATATATATATATATATATATATATATATATATATATATATATATATATATATATATATATATATATATATATATATATATATATATATATATATATATATATATATATATATATATATATATATATATATATATATATATATATATATATATATATACAGGGTGTTTGGTACTCGGTGGACACTATTGTAAGGAGGCATTCCTTGATATATTTCGAGTAAAAAATTGTTCTACAGGGTGGTCCGGTTTTCAAAATCTACGAAGTTACAGGGTGGCCAATAAAACTATTTCGGACTTGTGCCCTGACTCACTTAAATCATTATATCTTAAAAACTAATAATCACAACGCAAAGTTTTATGGCTTGCTTTTTTATGAAATCAAATTACCTTGAATTTAATGTAACATTCTAAATTGTATCTGTACCTGATTTTGAGATATTTACTTGAAAACACAAAATTTTGGCACTTCTACCCCGAAAATTCTGAGTTCAATGTCGTTTTTTTCAGAAAATCTCATGAAAAGATGCCATTTTAATTTAATTTTTTTATAGGCCATATTGTAGGCTACAAAAATTGCAAACATACTTATGACTTAGATTTTACCATTTCGCAAGTAGTAAGCGAAAATACATGTTGCTTAAAAACTGAATGTGACTTAAAGTGGTCCTCGTTTTCGATCTACACTCTTTGCTTGAGCTGAAAGAATTTATTGAAGGTTTTTACGCTTTATTTCAATATTTTTGAGCTACAGTAAATGTTCAAAATGGCCACCTTCATTTTGAATACACGCTAAAGCTCGTTCCGCAAGCGTTCTTTTCATATTCATACTTCTCAGCTGCTGCCTCACTTCTGTTGCAGCCGCATCGATCCTAGTATTTAGGTCTTCCAATGTTGATACTTCCGTTGTGTAGACAAGGGTTTTCATCCGTCCCCATACAAAAAAATCCATAATTGTTAGATCAGGAGATCTCGCAGGCCAGTGTATTGGTACATTTCTACCGATCCAGCAATTGGTTTAATTGGAATTCAACCAATCTCTGACTGGTCGGCCATAGTGAGCTGGAGCACCATCGTGTTGGTAAAACATGGAAGCCAATCGTTGCATCGGAATTTCCTCCAATAAGTCCTGCAGATCATGTCTTAAAAAATGTAAGTACTTGGTACTATTTAAAGTAGGCGGGAGCTTAATAGGTCCAATTAAATCGTTACCAATCACTCCTGCCCATAAGTTTACGCTGAACCTATGCTGAAACGATGAAGTCCTTCTCGTGTGTGAATTGCTCTCAGCCCACGTATGAAAATTGTGGAAGTTTGTGATACCGTCCCTAATAAATAAGGACTCATCCGTCCAGAGAATGGTGTTCAAAAAATTTTCGTTGTCTAATTGTTTCTCAAGGAGCCAATAGCACAATTCCATCCTTTTGAGCAAATCGATCGGTAGCAGCTCCTGCACTGGTGTGTGATGGTAGGGATGTAAACGAGCTGCTTTTAAAACACTCCAAACCTTCCACGTAGACACGTTAAACTGCAACGCCAATCGTCGAATACTGATTGATGGGTCAGTTTCCACTACAAGCAGTATTTCTTCATCGGTCCGTACACCGATTGCAGGCGCAGAATTTGCGTTTACTCGACTCGTCCTAACGCTGCCAGATTTCCGAATCCTTGTGTATAGTTGCTGAAACACTCTCCGTCCAGGAATCCGTCGATGGGGATATCTCTGTTGATACAAATATTGCGCCGCTTGTGAATTTCCCCGGCACTCTCCATATACGTACATAATATCCGCATATTCGTCATTAGTGTAGTGAGACATTTTGAATTTATGTTTGAAATTTTAGCGATATCTTCTAGTTCGAGTAATGTACCGAAACTCACAGTAATTTGAAAGTGGTTCTGTTTTTTTAGGGTCTTAATTTTTTCACGTATTCCATTAATAAAGGCGAAGAACTGTACCCAATTTTACCTTTAACATCCAGGTAGGTGCTTCAATTATGTTGAAACTAATTTTAATTTAGTTATTTTATTGATAGTTAAAAAGTAATTAATGGGCAGTAAAAAAACTTAAGTACAAATAACAATTTAAACTATTCTTTTGAACGAGGGCCACTTTACGGCAAATTTACTTTTTAAGCGATGTGTATTTTCGCGTACTACTTGCGGAACGGTAAAATCTAAGTCATAAGTGTGCATGCAACTTTTGTAGCCAACAATATCGCCTATAAAAAAGTGGCATCTTTTCATGAGATTTTCTGAGAAAAACGACATTGAACTCAGAATGTTCGGGTAGAAGTACCAAATTTTGTGTTTT
>OX376373.1:90928777-91021447 GCA_947369275.1 Nemotelus nigrinus | reverse complement strand
CTGTGCCAGTGGTGCCATCTTGAAAAATCACTAAGAAAATTAACTGCTTTTTAAATTCTGATTCAGTCACCATATTTCAATGAAATTCACACAGTAGCTAAATTTTACTCTAAGGCATTATAATTTAGTTGATAAATTGATATGGTAATTTGGGTGTCTTAAATTTTTAAAATTCGCTCAGGAAAATAGAACTCTTTGCTCTGTAGCTTCCAGTGTAGTCATGGAATCATAACGAAATTCATATGGCAAATTGAACTTATTGTAGACAATACTCAGCAGAAATCTAGTTGGAAAAATAATGATAGGGTTGTCATTTTTAGTAAGCGATTTTGTCATAAGATTTTCAAATCATTGTGATCTTGAAGTGAAAATAAACAACACATATTACGGCCTAGAAAATTTGAAATTTTTTGCAGTTTTTAGCCCTAAATTTCTTTGTATCCTTATAACTTCCAGTGTAGTCATCGGATCGATACGAAATTCACAGAGGATGTTGACTTTAACGTGAGGCAAATGTGACATATTTTTGGCTTCGGTGGCATTTTGATTATTTTCGTACCAATGTTTGTTTTCATTCACATCATGAACATTTACAATGAAAATAAGTAAACAATGTTTAAATTTTCTAACGTCTGGACATTTTTCGGATGGCAGCCCCAAACATTTTTCTATCGTTGTAACTTTCGATGAAGTCATCGAAATTAACTTGCCGTAGGGTCTATTATTACTTAGTGTGTATTGGTCTTAAGTAGGAGAAGTAGCTAGCGATAGAATACACACTCAAAATCTGCACAAATCCTCTACTGTTCTTCGAACATTAGAGTTTCTAGTGGTTCTGATGCGCTAGGGGGGTTTTTTTTTTTAGTTGATTTGTAATATAGTCAACTGAAATTTTACCGTTGAGTATTTCTGGAAACTATTTAAAACTTGTCACAAAGCTATTAATTTTGAAACTTTTTGACTTTCAAAAAACCTATCAATTTCACTTCTCTGTTTTTGTGAAAAAAAAATCGGTAGAATTTCAGTTCATCTAGTTAAGAGTACAAAAAAAAAGATTTTTCAACATTCATGAAACCATTCCCGAGAAAAAGGCGTATACGAGGGTTGATTCAAAAGTGGTGATAATCGATATTTCCAGTCCGCATAAATTTAAAAAAAAAATGTTTTCTACCTCATATACCCACTAAGTCTTCGCAAAAAAAGCATATAAATATGCCATGATTCCAGGGAGGTACATTTATTTGAATACAAACAGTCGAAGAAAGAACATCAAAATTGAGAAAAACGATATTAGAGCTGTCATTAAGTACCAGTGTTTGGAAAAACTGTCTACCGAAGACATAGGCAGCGACTTGGAAGAAACATTAGAGGACTCTGCTCCTCCATACTCCACTGTTCCACGCTGGGCCAAGTAGTTTCAGCTGGGAAGAATATCCACTGAAGATGAACACCGCGATGGACGTGCATCCACGTCTCTCACTGAAGACAACGTGAAAAGAATCGAAAATGTCGTTTTGGTATATCAAAGAGTGACCAGCAGTCATGTAGCTGACGTCACAGGGATCTCGTATGGCAGTGCTCAAAGAATCATTGCCCACGAATTACATATCAAGAAGTTCTCTGCGGGTTGAGGGCTGAGAATGGGGATCAAAAGTGCCAATACGATCAAAAGTGGCAATACGATCAAAAGAAGAAACGAGTCGACATTTCGTGGATGAGTCTCGAAAAGTTACAGACAGATTAGGAAAATGTTTTGTCACGTGTCGTAATCATGGCCGAGACTTGAATCCAGCATCTTGATTGTTAACTAAACAGCAATCGATGACGTGGAAGTGACCCTCTTAACCGACACCGAACCAATTCAAAGTGTCTAGCTCGGTGGGGAAGGTTATGACATGTTTCTGGGAGGCTGGACGAATTATTATGGTGAAATGTTTGGAACAGACAGTAACTATATCAGACTCGCTCTACGCAGACCAAATGAGAAGATTGAAGAAAAAAGACACGCCTAACTGCGAACCAGAGTGTTTTTTCTTCGATTTCGTTAATGAGATGTGAAAAATTTCGATTTCGTTAATGTGAAGCGAAAAACTACTGGCTATCCATCGTCTATGTTCGGAAATAATATCACGTCTTTTCCCCCTAAAGAGCTATGTGACCTATTCACTGATAGCTTCCAAAAAATTTTTATTGCACCATGAAACTCACACTTTTCTTCTTTTGATTGAGCAGCTCCAGCAGCTTTTGCCAACCACTTAAAAATTTCACGTCTGAACGAAAAACAAAATGGCTTTTAAAAAAATCGCTCAGCTACTGCGAATTCGATAGTGCGAATTTCAGATGTTCTGTGTAAAATAGGGAAAGAATACCAAATTGACGCAGTCTACACTGTAAGTGTAAGTCTTCAATAAAGCGTTTGACAGAATTGACTATTCTACCCTAATTCTAAAGCTTTATAAATTCGGTGTTCTTGGATCTTTACTTAGCTGGCTGACTTCTTACCTTAACAATTGAACACAATGTGTAAAATTTCAATAATTTTTATCGAAAAACGTGTCTGCTGCCTCTGGTGTACCACAAAGTAAGCCATCTTGGTCCACTGCTTTTTATAATAATAATAATAATAATAATAATAATAATAATAATAATAATAATAATAATAATAATAATAATAGCTTTATTGATGGATTTGGTGATTTATTGCTATACAATATCTTAAGTTTAGAGTTTAGACAGAGTCTTTATATCTAAGTTGTGATAACTAACATATACTATAAGATTGTATACATACGAAAGCTTAGTAGTGTATTTTAGGGAAAAATAGCTTAAACCCTAATGTAGCCGTAAAACTAACTTAAATGTAACTTAAGATAAACTTAAAACCAAATTAATCACGGTAATTAGAGTAATAAGGCTACCGGACTATCTGTAGACAAGTGATGCAACCAAAGGATTGTTAGAGTTTTGGCAACTATCAGAAAATTTTCTGTGGATAAGTTCAGCGGATACCAAGACGGTTTTTAATTTTGCCAGCTGCTGAAGACGGTGAGTGGAGAAGAAAAACGGAAGGTTAAAAATGATTTTCAGACATTTGTTCTGCAAAATTTGCAACTTGCGTTTATGCGCTAGAGCACAGTTGTTCCAAACGGGGCAGCCATATAGAATTATATGTAAATTGCAGGGTCGATTTATAAATGAGTAATTTGTTGGCTACTGAAAGCTTCGATTTTCTATGTATAAGGGGGTAGGTTGACAAGATGCTTTTCAGGATCATCGATTTTATTGATTCTGTATGTTGCATAAACGTGAGTCTATAGTCAAGGTGAACCCCTAAATACTTAATATCTTTTGTCCATGATACATGAGAACCAAGAATTTGTATATGTGGATTCGGTAAGTGTCTCGTGGCCCGTTTTTTGGTAAAAAATATCGCTTGAGTTTTCCCAGCATTTATTTGGATCTTCCATTTGCTGCAAAAATCATTGATTAAACGTAATTGTTGTTGGAGATTATTGACAATCCGATCAGGGTTGTTATCACTAGAGAATAGTGCAGTGTCGTCAGCATACATTGCAATGTTGCAATCCTGGAATTGAGGCATGTCTGACATGTAAATATTATACAAAGTCGGACTGAGAACCGAGCCTTGCGGAACTCCCGCGGGGACATTATGTTTTTTGGAAAGGAACTGTGCTATAACAGCAAACGATCTGGAAGAAAGAAAAGAACGTATAACTGTACATAAGTAGATGGGAAAGGATAAACGAAATAATTTATAAATGAGGCCATCATGCCAGACAGTGTCAAAGGCCTTTTCAATATCTAAAGCTATCAGACCTGTAGAATTTTTCAAAGAAAATTGTTGCTTAATATGATGGACGACTCTAGTTAGCTGATGAGTTGTAGAGAGCCTTGGTCTAAAACCAAATTGAAAATCCGGGATAATTGAACATTCTTCCAGTTTGCTTCGTATGCGATACAAAATAACGCGTTCAAATAGCTTGCTTACTGACGACAACAAACTAATTGGTCGATAGCTGCTAGGGAGTTTTGGGTTTTTGCCTGACTTTAGAATTGGGATGACAATTGCGTTTTTCCATACGACAGGGAAGTAACCTACCTTAAGGCAGCAGTTGAAAATGTAAGAGAGAGCAACGATTGCCTTTCTTGGAATATTTTTCAAAAGAATATCTGCGATACCATCATCTCCCGTAGAAGACTTCATTTTAAGTTTTTTAAGTAGAGCTCTCAACTCTATCGGAGAGCAAAGGCAGCAAGGCTTAAAATCAGAGGAGTAGTCTGAAAGCTTTGAGGTTTCACGTTGCACAACGTCATTGGTTTCAGGGTCATTAATACGGAGAGTAAGTGTGTGGTACTTGTAGAAGTTAGCTGCCAAGGAATTTACTTTTTCATTTGCAGAAATAACAGTAGAGCCATCAGCAAGTTCTAAAGGTGGAATGAATTTAGATTGGCTATTTAACGCTTTTCGAATTTTCCATAATTTTTTAGAGCCAGTTTCCTGAACAGATAGCGTGTCGTTCCAGCGTTTGTTGCGTATTTTTAGAAACACTAATCGAATTTGCATATTTAATTCGTTCAGGAAGGCTTTAAGGTGAGGATTGCGAGATCTTTGCCATTTTCTGCGAATGTTGTTACGGTGTTTTATTAACGCAGCGGTGGAGTGGTCGATTTCGAATGGTACAGGTTTTCGAGTCAGTACGGGAGTGGCCCGGTCCCGAGCTCTGAGGATATTACTTGTGAAATCTAAGACAAGTTTATCGATTAGACGGGGATTCGTAATTTTGGAAAGATCAGTATCACGAAGTTCAATGCTTTCGTTAAGAAATTCACGGTATTTGACCCAGTCTGTTTTACCATAAGAGAAAAACTGATGCTTCTCTACATTGATGTATTTATCGATAATAAAAGGTACAGGCAAATGAATAGACGCAAGCTCTTTCAATACTGTAGGTTGCTGTAGGAGAACTCTGCCGTTTCTGATTATTAAAGCTAAAGTAGACGGGTTACCTCCCGGAGGATAACAGGTAGGACCATCAGAGGTGTGGATAAAGAAGTTTCTGTCCGTCATTAGTTCAAATAGGATTTTTCCCGCCTTATTGGCTTTCGAACAATTCCAATGCCGATGTCGAGAGTTCAGGTCGCCGCATATTAAAAAATTAATTTAAATGTTCGTCAATAATTTCAAATCATCTTTAAAAAGTTGTAATTTTTGAGCATTCAAATTCGTGCCACTGAAAGAGACAGCGATAATTGTTAAGTCAAGTTGTGGGACAGTTATTGCTACATGCTCTATGATTTTAGTGGCTAGGTTTGGGAGTCTACGGTATTTGATGTCTTTATTAATAAGAATGGCGACTCCTCCTCCACCCGCATCCAGCCTGTCGTTTCTAATAATATTATAGTTAGCATTAGATAATTTATCGCCTTGTTTAAGCCAAGTTTCGGTAAGTATAACTAAGTCAACTTTATTCTGAATGCCGAAGCTAAAGGTTTCCAGGTGTTTGTTACGGATACTTTGTGCATTCCAGAGTAAGCATTTTATGTTTTCTCTATTTGTACACAAATTTGGCTGCGAGGTCAACAATCACATTAAATTGGTCGTTCCGAGACTTACACAGAGCAAGTTTTGAAATTAGTTCTTGCGCGAGATTAATAAGCTCAGTTGCTGAGAAAAGTTCGTTGGGAGAAGGTGACAAGTTTCCATTACTAGGTTGCGTAAAACTAGTAGAAACTAGGTTTCTATTTCCGACCTACCTCATACCTCAAACATACCTCATTTACTATAAGCAGACGATCTCAAAGTTTATGATATAATTGAACCTCAGTCCAATGCACTCTTTCTCCAATCCAAGCTTGATTCACTTGATCATTGGTGCAATTATTAGTTTATTAGTTTTTTCCCGAAAACGGACGGTTACACACAATACATACTTTCTTGGCAATAATTTGCTAGCTCGAGTTGATAATGTTGTTGACATCGCTGTTATATTAGATGAGAAACTCCGCTTCACTTAACACTATGATAAAATACTTTCCCGTGCAACAGCTAGGCCTCATCAAAAGATGTGCCAAGGAATTTCGTGACCTGTGGGTCACAAAATCTTTATACACTTCAGTTGTACGTCCTATTCTTGAATACGCTTGCGTTAGCTGAAATCCTGCTTTTGAAATCCACAGTGACCAACTCGACTTTATACAAAAGCAATTTTTACTCTTCGCTTTTTCGCCTGAAGCATAAACGTTCTATCTACGTTTGAGCACTTTTGAAATATTCAATGAGTAGTGTTTTTCTAAATGTTGCAGACACCTTAAAACGGGACGAAAGTTTAAACATGGATACAAATACGTTTACTTGAGACACATCTCAAGTAAAAGCTTTCACGTTGAAAATAGTTGTGGAAGATGGGTTTTATGTAGATAGGACTTTTGTGTAGTAACATGCAACGAGACAATGATACCATTACCCCATTACTAAGCATAACAGTGCGACTTTTTTTGTAAGTGGGGAGATTTTTCGGTATTGATTTTAACATACTTTCACGAAATATAGGTTTTTCGTATTTTCTAGAATGATGTAATTGAGTATGTTATCCGGTGTTAACTCAAAAATGAAAAAAATGTAGATAGAACGTTTATGCTTAGTAGGGCAGTATACAACCCTTATGATCTAAATAATCTACCCCTTTATGAATTTTGGCTGGGTCATTTAAATTTATCGACACTTGCATCCAGAAGAAAAGTGATATCGGCCTGCTTCACATTCGACGTCATTAGAGACGCTATTAAAGTTGAATTCCTGAATAGTAAAATTGTGATATTTTTCCTGTAAGGAATACCAGATCCAATAGTTTCACGGAAGAATATCCGCATTTCATAACATATGCAGCTAATGAGCCCATAATAAAATGCTGCAGGATATTCATAACAGAAAAAAACTCCTCTACGATTTCCAATTGTCATTTAAAGCTTTTTCCAAGCCATACACTGAAAGAAAAAGTCGTGGTTGATTTAACTATTATTGATAGTAATGCAACAATTCATTCAAATTGTCGACTCAACTACGGAAAATGGTTCTTTCTACTAAATAGTTGATCAATAGAAAAATATTCATCAATTCACTCAAAACTTCAACGTTTCGAATTATCAACAGTTTTGATAGTACTTAAACTACTTTGCAATAGTTGATTTCAACAAACGTAATTCAGTGAGCAACGTCTTTGGCATTATTCTACGCAAAGTAGAATGGTTTCAACATTTGGACGTTTTTCATGCTCCGAATGAAATTGTTTATCAACCACGCGTCATGGTGCATAAAAGTAATCAACGATTTTCTTATGGTTGTTTTAACTATAGCCCTAGTTGATGCAAAAACAACTAAGGAAAACTGTTGATTTTGCATACTCCTCATACTCATACTCCTATTCTATCATAGAAGTTTCATATGCTACATGGCAAAACTGTGTTCGGTTTGCTCTTCGATATAATTCATATTCATGTTATGCTGTGAAGCCTTTATATTACGTTGTATGACGCTTTTTATGCAGCTGATGCTGTAAACACATAACAGCGGCATTGCGGCAGCGGCGCCACAGGGGGAGGCGTGAATGCCGCGAATTTGGTAAATCACAATGCAGCGACAATATCGCTGTCAATGCAACCAAGGCACCAACCAAATTCATTTTTTCCCATTCATTCATTCATTTTATCAACAATTTTCATAATAAGCGAACCATTCTACAATGGTTAAATTCAACAAACATAATTCCATTTACTATTTCGTACTATGTATATTGTTGGAATGCCATTGTTTGTGGTTGCTTACTTCTTTCGCACCACGGACGTTGTTTATCAACCACGCGTCATGGTGGATAAAAGTAATCAACTATTTTTTTTATGGTTGTTTTAACTATATCCCGTAGTTGACGCAAAAACAACTAAGGAAAATTGTTGATTTTACCAAGATTTTTCTTTCAGTGTATGAGGTTTAGTTGCCAAACCAGAATTGATGAAAAGTATTTTTGAAAACTGATATTGAGATTCAAATTTTTGTTTTAAAAACTGATTGTTATAGAAAAATAACTATTCTTTTTAATTTCAAAATAAGATTTGAAAAATTTGTTTGTTTTGCCAAACCGGAAGTAATCATCGTCGTCGTCGTAGCACTACAGCCCCTCTCGGGCCTTGGTTTCTCGCAGGTAATGCCTCCAATTGTCTCGGTCCAATGACCGCGTCCTCCAATTTCGAATACCGAGCAGCTTTGCGCAGTCTTCGTCGACAGAGTCAGACCAGCGTTTTCTGGGTTTTCCCACTGGTGTTCGCCCCTCGGCCTTTCCGTCGAATACCTTCTTAGGTACCCGATGCTCGTTCATTCGTTGCACGTGACCAGCCCATTGCAGCCTCCACAGTTTGATTAGTGTAGCAACCTCTGGCTCATCAAAAACCTCGTACAACTCGTGGTTGTACCTTACCCGCCATTGGCCGTTTGTTTAGTTCCAATTATACGCCTGAGGACCTGTCTTTCGAAGGCGTTCAACATATTTGCGGTTGCTTGGGTAAGGGCATAGGCGCGCCGTAGGGGGGGCCAGGGGGGGCCGGGACCCCCCCAGACCATAGGTTGGCCCCCCCCCCCCAGAAAAATAAATATTTCCAACAGCAGACACTTAAGTTTTCGCCTCTAAGGTTTTTGTGGTTACAGCAAGAGTTTTGTAGTGCAGTAGTGTAAGAATATACCAACTTACACTACTTATAACATAGAGACTGTGTTACTTGCGGTATTAATTATGATGTTATGGGAGTTATTTCGAGATATGGACGGCAATATTTAATTTGGACAAGTTATACGTTAAGAAAAAAATGAAAAGCACCTCGCCAATCATCCTTTTTTTATTAAGATTATCTGTTCATTCCTACAAGGCAATAT
Source organism: Nemotelus nigrinus (assembly GCA_947369275.1). Lineage (NCBI taxonomy): Eukaryota > Metazoa > Arthropoda > Insecta > Diptera > Stratiomyidae > Nemotelus > Nemotelus nigrinus. The sequence continues at coordinate 91,012,506 of OX376373.1, read as the reverse complement.
ACAGGTATTTAGATAAGAACACTTTTATAATCTGGCGTTTTAAGCAATTATGTTTTTCACAAAACATAGTCTAAGTATTTAAATGGTAGGCAATAAGTTAATTAACGTAGAAGACAATTTTCGAAGTCATTTGGAGAATAAAAATGTTATCCCTGCCACTTTTATGCTATCTATGACCTAATTGGTTTACACTCAGGTTAAATGCGTGTGAATTTCATTACAATTTGATAACTGCATCGGAAGTTAAAAGGCATAGCACTTCAATTTCACCGAGCGTTTTTTCATATTGGCACAGCCGCCATATGGTTCTTACCATATTCATTGAACTTTTGTCAAACTTGTATCTACTCAAGACCAGTATATTCTATGAATTTTGTCCAGTTGCGAGATACCGTAAACGCAAGTTCCAGGTGTTAAAAATATAAATAATTCGGTGCTATTTTTGTGCGATTGGGAATTTTACAAGTTTAGATTTGATTTTATAAATATAGTATTAAATTCATCAATAATTTGCATTTTATTCTAACAGCCGTGTGAAAGATTTGTGTTTACGTACTTATGGTATGATAGCTACAAGGTTGCCCAGACATTATTTAAAAACCACAGAAACTTATTTTTTATTGATGAGTCTTGTAAATTTTGTGATGATCTGATGACTCGGTGTGAAGCTATCACAATACGAAATTTTCCATAGAATTTCCATTGTCGCCAAAATACACCAAAATTTCAGCTCGACCAAATTTCACGACCCGGATAAATTATCCGGATAGTAAAATTCATGCACAATGTGAAAACTCTAATAGTACTTGGAAGACATTAAATGATATGGTGCTTGAACAGCCTTGGAATATTGTCAAAATGAACCAAAATTATTTGGAAAAGGTTATCGACCTTACGACGTGTCTCAGTCGCCAAAGCCGTGCTTTCAGAGGACACGATGAAAGTAGTGCCAGTGACAACCGTGATTTTTTTTGGAATTTTGTGCATTATTCGCAAAGCATATTTCAACTTTTGGAAATAATTTTAAAAACAAAGTTGCGAACTACTATAGTGGCAAAACACAAAATGAATTGATGAAAATAATTGCTGCAATCGTTCGCGAGGACAATATAGCTGAAATGAAAGATTGCAGACTGACATCCACTATGGCGAACGAAGCAAGGGTCCACAGAAGGAACAACTCTCCATGGTTGTTAGATTTACTAAAGCGCTAGCAGTTGAAGAAAGGTTCTCAAGCTTTGTAGACTGTGCAGGAGCTAGAAATGCCTTGTATTTAGTAGATATAATTTTGAGCCTGTTAAACAGCTACGTACTAAGCGAAATGCCTGTTGTTGGGCAGTCTTATGATGGTGCTGGTGTCATGTCAGGACAAAAAATGGTGCAAAAATCTAAATTAAGATGAAACACCCTGCAGCCACATTTGTACACTGTCTAGCTCATAAAATTATCCTGGTTGTGATTGAGACAATTTTTCACAATCGAAACGTGAACATCCTTTTTCAATGCCATTGAATCCCTTTACCTACACTTTTCGAAGCCATCACAACACGAATTGTTGAAGCAGCTTGAAGAGGCAGTTGGTCTAAACACAAGGCGTGGAATGAGAAGTTTAAGCTCAACTCGTTAGTCAATGAGATTTCACAATCGCAAATATGTGATCAATAGCTATGGGACTATGAAAGAGGCCTTAGAAAATGAAATGAATGAGGGAAAATACAACGACTCAGTTTATTCATTGAGGATCTTTCATTTAATCAGTAATCCTAAATTTGTAGTAAATCTTTTCATCTTTCACTTTGTTCTTTTTTTAAACAAACATGTTACGCACATATTTCCAAACTAAAAATGCAACTCTTAGGGATGAGATAAATCTTATGAATGGAACAGTTAAAACATACTAAGTGAGCGAGAAGACTTGTATGTAGTTTGGGAAAAAATGAAATCATTCGCAGAAAAGAACTGTCTGGATCTCACATTTGCCAGAGGATCGCGAAAACGGAAAACAGCAAAAAGCACTAGTTTCAAAGGTTTTGCTGTTTCATCTAGCCTCGGACACGCAGTTAGGGCTACAAAGATATTTCTGCAAACCAAATGGCTCGAAAAGAGTAAGATACAGCATTTTTCATCTTGCCAAATTATTTTCGCTTTTTCTAGATTTTCTAGGTAACAAATGTTTGAAGCAAGAGATCAATTTCTTCCTTCTAAGCTTAATATATTCCAATTTCTTTAAAGATATTTTGAAACTAAGTATCCTCTTCTTCAAGTATAAGTTGAAATATATTTAGCTTCTAAACGAAGAAATATTCTTACATTTTGAATTATTTCCATTCTGTTCCCGTATAATTCATACAAGCTTTCTTTCTTAGCGGTCATTGATAATTCATGAGTAGTTCATACCTACCATTCAAATTATATGCATGTGGTATTAGCTCATACGTATTCACAGACAAGAAGTTTATTTGATAATGCATTATGCATGAGCAAATAACAAAGAATAAATAAACAAAAATATAATGTATTAGTAAATTATATAAGTTTTATGAACAGTACGTGTACAATCAAAAAACAAAATCATCGCATGTGTCGAACCTTTCAGTCCCTGGCCCCTGCCAGATTTTAGGCCACGGCCCGCCTATGGGTAAGGGTCCAAGTTTCACATCCGTAGCACAACACAGGTCTGATTATTGATTTGTAGACTTGAAGCTTCGTCTTCCTATGTATGCAGCTGGTCTTCAGTAGGGCCAGAACGGAGTAGAAAGTTTTATTAGCGAGCTGTATTCTCCGTTTAATTTCATCAGTTTCACTGCCTTTCGTTGTCAATTTCGAGCCTCAGTACATAAATTCGTCCACATTCTCTAAATTATATTCGTCCAAAATTATATTTCGTCTAATGGAGGTCTTCTTCCTTGTTTGCGTCATTATTTTGATTTTCGTCTGATTGATCTTCAGGCCTACTTCTTTGGCTTCCTAGCTAAGTTTCAACAGGAGGATCTTTGTAGGATCTTTGGCGGATGTGAAGGAACGTAACAAAATGTTAATGTCACTCACGTAGGCCACTAATTGGTTCGACTTATACAGAAGCGTACCCCCTGTGTCGACAGGAATCTTCCTTATCACGCACTCAAGTGCTAGTTAACAGCAGAGGGGCCAACCCATCGCCTTGCTTTAGTCCGACATTTCTGTCAAAGGTGTCAATCAGACTGCTGTTGATTCTGACTTGTGATGCCGTCGACGTTATCGTCATTTTGGTCAGCCGGACTAGTTTTGCCGGGATGCCGAAGTAGTATAGCATTATTTTGTACAGTACGTTTCGGTCAATACAGTCGTACGCTTGTTTAAAGTCCACGAAAATCTGGTGGACGTCGATGTTGAATTCCCAGCATTTTTCGGGCTTTTGTTTGACTGTGAAGAGCTGATCCGTAGTTGATCGACCAGACCTAAAGCTTGCAGGCTGTAACGTTTCTTTATTCGTTCGAATATTGGCTTCGATGTACTAGTCGCTACTGCAATATCCCGAACGGAAATCTTGAGTTTGGCCTCCAATTTCTTGACAATTTTCTTCGCTGTCATTGGCTATACTCCTATGTTTTCTTCTTTATTCCCTTTTTTCTCGTAACAGCTAGCCCATTCTTACAATTCTCTATTATTCGTTTGACCGTTGAAAGTCATGATTTAAGGTGCTTAAACGAATAGTAATACAATACTGAACAGTAATTCAAAAATGAATGAAGGAAAGAATGAGTAGTAAACAATACAATATTTTATTCAGTGCCATCATCATATTTCCAATTCACTTAATTCTGTGTTAAATTTAATAGCTTATTCTATATAATTACATCTAATTGCTTGCGGATGGTGCCTGAGCTTTGTTTTCTCAAATCGAATTGTTTTTGTGGGATTATTAAAATTGCGTTTTTTTAACTAAGTGGTTTTGAAAGTATGCATTGATTCTCATCAGACATCAGCTCACAGTGCATACCTAACTGATGTGACCACTTGCAGTGGGAGATAATTAATTTTTATTTACATCAGCTCTGATAAATTTTAACATCCTCGACTTATATCTGGCGATATCATTTACTTATAAAGGTTATTAAACGATCGAATTTCCCGCATCAAATATTCTCTGCTTTGATGAGCATTAGAGACTATACAAGTTGTCTATGCTATATTTATAGACAAGAAGGGAACCGTGATCACAAACTAATAACCTTAATGAATAAAAAATATCGGCAAATATAAATCGTCGATGTTAAAATAACGTAAATAGAAATTAATGATCTTTCAAAATTTGCTTTCAAAATTTGCCAGCTTTTTTCGCAGTGCAATTAATGATCACAATCAATTAATGATCTTCCACAATCAATCAGGTAGGCACTGTTTAATTTTCCCCAATTTTAATTATTCCACGAAAACAATTCGATTTGATTCGGCTTTCGGAGGCTTATTCCGCAAAACGATCGAGATTCCTGTATCAATTAATCTCTGCTTTGATAAGTATTAGATATCTCTATGGTATTAGAGAAGATATACAGTGGTTAAAAAAAGTTAAGGCACAAACACTTAGTAAGAACAAAAAACCTAATTTTAATGTGACTTTAATAATAAATGATTGTGTTTTTGTCTTTAGTTAAAAGTTTTGCATGTTTACTTTAAGAACAATATCAACAAAACCGGCAACGAAGCATTTGCTTTCCAACTTTTCCAAAATTGAGTTTGTTACAAGGTTCCACAAGAGAGGAGATGGAACCCCTCCCTGCGGAGTGCCTCTGCAGACTTTTCTTGTAATTTGCGCACCCGACCACTCCGCTGATACGAGCCCGTGCTTAAGCATGTTGCCTATGAAGCTATAAATAGTGGGGTAAGTGTTGTGTGCGTGAAGGCTTTCCATAATAGCAGTTGTGTGCACGTTATTGAAGGCGCCTTCAATATCTAGAAAGGCTCCCAAGGCGTATTCTTTGTAATGGAGTGCCCTTTCAATTTTAAGGACTGCTCTATGGAGAGCCGTTTCAACAGATTTTCCTTTCATATACGCATTTCGGGCTCTCGATAGAGTTTGAGTGCCAAGTCTTTGTTATACTCTTAATACTCTTACTGAAAGTATATAATACTCTTACTGAGAGTTTGTGTTTTAACTTTTTCTCCCACTGTAAGTTATCTATGCTAATTTATAGACAAACTAATAACCTTTATTTATTTTCTCGTTCAAAACATGTCAGTTTACAAAATATTTTAAAATCTAACCTATTTTCTTAATTTAATATGTGGCCGGTTTCCTTGCGTTATTGCGCTGAACTGCAATCGTTGACGGTTTCATTCCTTACTAGTTGATTTCCCCTGGAGTTCCAGAAATACATGTTCGATGGTTCTTATTGGCATTCAACCTGATAATATAAAAGCAGAAGTCTCGTTTGCATGAGGATTATGCGTAGCCGCTATATTCAAGTAAGCCTCAAGTGGTGAAGGGTAGATATAGCTGAGGGCTTCTAGTTTCAAAGAGATTTCGAATTTGAGGGTTTGGGTTGCTCTGGCATTTCGTCAGTAATTTTTCACCATGTTCTAGTAGGTATTTCTGAAGAAGTGGTATGTTATTTCCTTCATATAGCTCTGTGTTAGAAAAATAGCGGTTTTCGGATTTCAAATACTTTTCTGTGCAGGAACGTAGGACATTTCTTTCAAAATTTACCAGCTTTTCATTATGGTTTTGAGACATTGTCATCAAGATTGGGAACCCGTAGCTGATCAGCTATCGGTACAATAGGTGCTTTGTACTTTGACAAGGTGGAGATGATTTTTTTGACAGTTGATGGTACGCATAGTGAGCTTTCATTAGCTTATTTTTCCCATGAAAGTGAAATTTATTTCTCTCGTTGTAGGTGATTCCCAGCTATTTTACTGATTTATTCATTTGGACTTGAGTACCGTTTATTTTCAGGGCAATTGATTTCTTTTTACTGTCAGATGGTTTAACTTCAAGTTAACTTTGATTCCCCATTAGTCTTTTCACAAATTGTACCATACTTAGTATTAAGTGTTGATGCGTAAGTAAGAGAGTCACTAATATCCATAAGGGTTTTAGGCCTGATTACTTTGTTCACATGGCTGATCTGCCGTGAAAATATTAAAGAGAAAAGGGTTCTAGAGCTGAACCTTCAGGTACACCACTAGAGATCATTTTGATTGGAGAGATGGCTTTGACTAATTTGCTTGTTCTTGAGGAAACTTTGAAATATTTTGACATTGTCGGCTGGAAAGTTGTGCTGTATGAGTTTATAAACGATTCTGTCTATCTATATAGAGCTTTCTAAATCTCTAGAAAACAAGCTATGGTTGATTAACGAGGGTTGATCTATAAGTATTGATGATCGGTTTTTCCAGCTCGCATAAAATTACTAAATAATTGTTTTTTCTACCACATATACTCACTTAGTCAGCATAAAAAAACATATAAATAGGCCACTATTCCAGCGATGTACATTCATTTGAATACGAACAGTCGCAGAGTGAACATCTAAATGGAGAAAAACGAAATTAGGGCTGTCATTAAGTACCTCTGTTTGAAAGAAGAAATTGTCTACCAGAGACATACACGGCGACATGGTGGAAACATTAGGGGACTCTGCTCCTCCAAAGAGTTTAAGCTGGGAAGAACATCCACTGAAGATGAACACTCCGAAGGACGTCCATCCACATCCCTTACTGAAGGCAAGAGAAAAAAAATCGAAGATGTCGTGTTGGCAGATCGAAGAGTGACCATCAGGCATGTAGTGTGCGTATGGCATATGGTATTTTGCGAAAAATCTTTCCCAATAAATTACTTGTGAAGAAAATCTCTGCGCGTTGGGTACCGAGAATGTTAACGGGTGAGCATAAGAAGAAACGAGTCGACATTTCAAGGATGAATCTCGAAAAGTTCCAGGCAGATAAGGATAATTTCTTGTCACGTTTCGTGAATATGCCACTATATCAGGCTCTTACTACGCAGACCAAATAAGAAAATTGCGAAAAACAATGAAAGAAAAAATACGCGGCAAACTGCAAACCGAAGTTCTGTTTCATCAAGATAACGCACCGGCTCACAAGGCTGTAGTTGCGATGGATGCAATCAAAGAAACATAATTCGAACTGCTTGAACACCCGCCCTTTCCGCCAGATCTAGCTCCCAGTGACTACTACCTCTTTCCTCGGCACAAACAGCATCTTCGGGTTAAGAAATTTGAAGATGATAGCGAAGTGATGGCCGCTGTTGACGCATTTTGGGAGAGTCAAAATAAAGAATTTTTTTCTAAATGTATCCTGGGCTTGGAAAAAAAGAAATAATAGGCGTGTTTTTTTGCTCCTCTATCCAGCAGAGAACAAAGTATGCGCATTGGAAAAAACATCACTCCTGTACCAGTGAATTCTCTAGTACAGAAATTCTATTCCTCATTGTTAGTCCACGTGCTGAACTATAGAATGCGCTGATAGAAAAAAGAAAAGCTCATGAGGAGTTGTCTTCTTTGCTGTGAGGTGGCTTTGAATTTTCAAAGTTATTTTGAATGTTTTGGTAGTTAGGAAATTAGAAAAAGCCCTCATAATGTGTGGAAAGTTAAAAGAGATAATTTTCTGTTAGTTCTTTTTCTATTTTCTATCGATTGTGGTAGTTTATATTCGTTATTTTCTCCCTTTATTTTCAGCCGTCTTGTGTTACCACAGCGAATACAGTAACCGTTGTCAGTCTTAGCGAATGTACTGCTGTTTTATACTAGATCGGCGTTTTTGGGGCATAGTTCTATTCTGTTCTGTATCGGAGCAAAAAAAAAACACACCTAATGTATTGACTTGTTAGGAAACTTTATTGAAAAATAAATATAATTTTTAAGTTTAATCACCTTGGTTTATATTCAATATCATTACTTATTGGTCAACTCTCGTACCTGTTTGAAACGCCTTTGAGGTGTCACACTGAAATTTCTAGAGGGCATGAGTAGTTGAGTGTTGAGACCTAAAGCCAAATTGGCAGAAGGTATAATGTGTTGTTCTTCAATATGAGAATGCATTTTCCTAAGAGTTTATCTTTCTAAAATTTTCTCTACGTTAGAAAAAAGTGACATAGGCCTGAAATCATATCGCTAAAATTTTTTTTCTTAGGATTTGGTGATATTTTTGCGACTTTCAAAGCAACAATTGTTGATACAGTAAAAATTGTTGATACAGTTGTTGCAGCTAACTGCAAGGACGCAGCAAGGAAGGCGTTTTAGAACACACATAGAAATGTTGTCTGGGCCAGAATACTTTTATTTGTTGCTTGTTTGATGACTAGGTAAACGGGGTTAATGAAAATTTCCTGGCCAGTGGGACACATTGTCAAGTTTTCTGTTTTAAATGGCACCAGATGTGGAAAATAATTGGCTTCCAAGAAGGATTTTATAGTCCTTTCTACTGCAGAGAAAAGTTATGGATTTGCAAAATAAATTGAAGAGTTAAAGGTTCTTTCAAACTGATCCGTAAAAGCTTCTGACTTTTGTTCATTTGAACTCAAAAGTTGATTACTTTGTGAGACTTTCTGAAGAGAAAATAACTTACGACCAGCAAGCCTTTGATATGTTTGAATATATCTGAGCCTGGTTTCACTACCTTTAGTGCTGCGTTAAACATCCTGCCAGCTTTTTTTCAGCATTAAATCCTGCCAACTTGAGCTATAGCTGTTGACATGATTTTAATTTGCTCTAACACTTGCCTGCATTCGGTGTTAGTTCTATTAATATTCCTGGCATAAATGTGATTGAGAATTTTTCGAAGTGTCTTGCGTTCTTCGTTAAGATTTTCAACACATTCGCTATTCTGCAGTACAAGTTATTGATGTCGACCTTCACTACCCTTAATGTGGGTGGGGTTACTTCTTCAATATGCAGCTCTTCCGTGAAAGGATTGCTTTGCCTGAGCCGTTGTCACACCTGAGAAGGGTGTAACCTGGGAATGAAAGTTTATGGCGAGAAGTGAGGTGATTTTCGGTGAGAAACATTTGGTGCGTTTTTTTGCTCCGGTACAGAGCAGAATAAAACTATGCCGCAAAAACAACTATCTAGTATAAAACAACAGTGCTTTCGCTAAGACTGACATAGGTTGCTGCATTTGCTGTGGTACCACACAACAGCTGAAAATAAAGAAAGAAAATAACGAATATACACTACCACAATCGATAGAAAATAGAAAAAGAACTAGCAGAAAATTATTTCTTTTAGCTTTCTATACATTATGAGTGCTTTTTCTAATTTCCTTACTACCAAAACATTCAACATAACCATGAAAAACCCAAAGCCACCTCACAGAAAAAAAAGTAACTTCTCATGAGCTTTTCTTTTTTCCATCAGCACATTCTACACTTCAACGCGTGAACTACAAATGAGGAATAGAATTTCTGTACTAGTGAATTCACTGGGACAGGATTGTTGTTGTTTCCAATCCATATATATCCAAATAGAGGAGCAAAACAATACTCTACTGCATAGAGGAGCAAAAAAACACGCCTATTATATCAGGCTTATGTTCTTGCATCAATTTTAGAAATGCAAGTCTTTTGGCAAGCGAAACAAGGCACCCTACGTTCAAACATACGATTTTTAAATTAATGGTGTGCACATGCTGAAAACAAATTTCATAAAAGTCGTCTTATTCATCGGGCTGCTGAGCTCAAAATCCAGTCAAGTAATCTCTGGTAGGTAGGTTTTACGGCAGTGAAGTGGGGAACAATTAAATTGGATAACCTGGAACTATTTCTTAACCTGATAATGTACTTTTGAGCTGTGCCTTTTATGTTTTGTGGCTCTAAATTTTTACCTTTTCGGGAGTTGGTATATTAGAAAATATGTTACGTAACTAAACTCGATTATTTAGTTAATATGGATGTTTTGAGAGAAGAGGAAAGAGAAAAGTCAGTTCGTGTTCGGGTAAAGTTCTTTAAATAGAAATGAGGAATGTAAGAGACGTTTGGATTAAATGAATAAAAAAACAATCAAGTTCACTGGGAACTTTATTTGTGGTGAGTGAGTGGTTCATTACCGATGAGCTATTCCTAATATGAAGGTCTGATCGAAGAGGTGTTATTTTTGATCTGTGGTTAATGTCACAATTCCCAGAATAGTGGCCATTGGCCTTAAAGTACAGCGACATGATGTTTCGGAGGATACGGCGTACAAAGTTTGCCAGCTTTTCAAGTTCGCTAAGAGGAGCCAATGATTAGATAGGTGCATCGTAAGTGAGGATAGGTCTAATCAGTTGCTTATAGGCGATGATTTTAGCTCAAGTTGAGATAATTAAGTTCGACTTGAAGATACTGCCTATGTGGTGGTATGCGCTGGCTACCTTGCTGAGGCTTGCTGAACATGTTGGCTGCAGCTCCAGCGAGAGTCAAACTTTATGCCAAGGTATTTAACGGAAGGAGTAATTGATTGTTCATTGATAATAGTTTTAGATTTTTTGACAACTATAACTCTTTCTTCTCTTGAATAGTGCATGGGTGCTTCTGAAAGATATCAGCTCACTTTTGTTGGCATTTATTTGCAAGCCCCATTTTTGACAATATACAACGAGCTGATTCTCGTATCTTTGTAACACTGCTGTTACAAAGAGATTATCTGCGTATAGTTTGACAGAAAGACTCATGGGAGAATTATTAGAAGTTAAATAGGATCAAGAACAGAGTCTTGAGGTACGCCTGAGTTGATTGGACATTCGTCAGAAAGAGCCCCATTGAAGGTGACGAAAGCATTTCAGCCACATAGAAAGTTATCAACGAATTTAATTAACCATGTTGGGAAACCAAAATTGATCATTTTGTGCAAAAGTCCTTGAAAGGAACGCAAAACTTTTTTGTTTTGGATAATTTACTCAACTGCGCTTTTGAGAGCCATTAGCGCGTCAACTGTTTAGTGTTTGGCTTTAAAACTGAATTTTCTACCGGGTATAATGTGGTTCTCTTCTATGGATTAGTTCAGATGATAATGATCCTTTCGATAAGTTTTCCAGTTTCGAGTAGTTCGTGTAGTTGAGAAGAGAGAAATCAGATCGGCGTTGAGGACATCACAAGATCTTGATGCTTTTGGGATAGGAAATATTTTCACACTCATCCAAGCAGTGGGAATATATCCAATATTTAAACAAGATTTGAACCGAATAGAGAGGGGCTCAAAAAAGCAGCTAGGGAGCCTTTCTCAGATGAAGTTGGAAATTTTATCTTCTCCGAAAGATTGTTTGGAGAAGAGAGTCGACACCAAGTTAAGAAGAGTTTCCTTATTCACGAAGGTACTCTGGTATTGAGGATTTGTAGAAGGATTTTTAGGACTGAACCTAGAAAGGATCAACGATTGATTTTCTTGCTGAAAGTTAGAGTCAAAAGTCTTGACGACTGAAGCAAATTTTGGGTCTGAGCTATGCTTCTCACCACAATAGATGAGAGAAAAGGCGGCGGCAATAGCATCAGTGGTGACTATATCAGCAGGGAGTGAGTTGCCATTAGAAGTAAAATTACGTTTTAATGCTTTTTGACCTGCGATTTTATAAATATTCTGAAAAATTGTTTTACCAGGTAATATTTTTTGGAGACGTCCTTCAAATTTCTTGTTGAGATGGCCTCTGGTTATGACCGTGATGAAAATGTTTAAACCTTAAATGACGGCAGAAGTCTACCTATATTGTTTATTTTCTGTGTTGAAGGAGCAGTAAAGACCATGGTTTTGAATTTAAATTGGTCTCAGTTGATTTTATCGTAGTAAAGCTCGGGATCATCAGTTAAAAAGTATTGGGCACGTTTTGTTTTGATGTCAGATTCAGCATCGCAGTCTTGGCATTCGTAAGTGCCAAATTGTGCGAGAGAACTGATCAGGCTCAGCGAAATAAGGAAGAAGTCAATTATCGTTGAAAACTGCGGAAAGATGGGATTGATAAGACTTAGGGTCCGTGTAAGCCATTTTCTCATTGCCTCGCCGTAGTGGTTTTCGATGCTATTGCCCCATTATTGCGACTTGGCATTGAAATCACCCCTGAGGACGACCAGCCCAAGTGAAGATTCAGTCTCCAGAATACAGTCGAGATCCGGAATCAGCACCGAACCACTAAAACCATGATGGACATAGGTCCCTTCGTTCAAGGCCGATACAGATCACTTTCGTAGCTTTGAGTCCTGAGATCACATACCGTTGGGCTTTGATCCGCTCCTCAACTAATTGCGCGGTACCCAGTTTAGAGGAATTTGGGTGTTCAGACGTGTCCTCACGAATGATTTTGTAGTTATTGATGGCTACCCGGAAGCAGGGTTTCAGCTTGGTTTCTGATAGGAAAAAAATATCAGGATTCTCATGGTTCAGGAATTCCTGAACGAAGTTCCTTTTGTAGATGGAAGCTAAGGTAGAAATATTTAAAATTGCGAATTTAAGAAGCTAAACGAAGGGCAAATGAAAAAACTGTTTCGTTTCTCTGATTGAAAAGAAAGTTCCCCAAAAATTGAGATAATATCTTTGATCTGATTTACCAAGGCGAAGAGACTACATTCAAAAAGATCAAACACTACCGAATCAACAATTAGCTGTTGTTAATCGCCAAACTAGTTAATTGAGTAGCAAGAGCAGAAGGTTTTCTCGTTACTACATTATTATTTTCTGTTACAAAGTGGCTGGCATATGAAATACCAAGTCGGACAGTATTTTGTATGGCTGCAGCTGCAAAAGTCATATTTCCGTGCTTGCTTGCCTACTTTCTCCGCTGTAGCAGCATTGTGACGCTCTTCGATTTTCTTGGCCTCCGGGAAGCCCCTGTAGTTTGTTGGGTGGCCAGTCGTTTTGTAACTTACGCAGTAAACTGCATTTGACCCCTTCAGTACATCGCAATCTTTCAATCTTGTGTACCTTATCGCACTTGACACTGCGTGTGCCAAGTCCGCAGTTGGACGCGGTGTGCCCAAAACGTTGGCATTTGTATCACTGCAAGATTTTCTTTTCCTAAGCAAGGTTATCCTAAGCATCAAATTGTTTTTGCACCAGCGGATCAACTGGGACCGCTTACCACTTGATCCGCTGGTGCAAAAAGAATTTGATGCTTAGGATAACCTTTGCATCAACTGCAGGTGCAAGTTGCTGTCTTTACGTGAGTGGATAGTGAAAAACCGCCTCACGTTATAAATTTGTTCTCCTGGGAGCCGTGTGAGCTCAGTGGAGACAGCTTTCGCGTTATAGGAAGTATGAACTTCCTTCGAGAGGACCCTTAAGGCTTTGTGACGTGTAAGTAAAACAAGGCATAGAGCTTGTTTTCGAAATTTCGAAGAGCGCTGTTGTGATTCAAGATTCATAGGAAAAAGAGTGGTTTTATTGAGGTTAGCTACCCTTGCCTCAAATTAGGAATTTTTCCCCCGTTTCCTGCACAAATAGCTTCAAGTATTTTTCTGAAGCTTCTAAGCTCTAGTTTGTGGCACACTATGGCAAGGATCCAGCTACATTTTTCTTTGGTGGCTCGGCCTTGAGGGGTCGAAATCTTTCTTCCGACAGGTTTCGGGGCCATTCGGCGTGGAGTTGGCACAGAAGGTGAAGGGGCAGGAGAACTAATCATTTTGATTAGCGCAGTAAGCTCTGGGTAGCTGACCGATGTGTCATCGGAAACCTTTTTTGGTTTTCGGCCAACAGTCGATAGGGATGGAAAAGTGGGACTTACCCTTTTCCTTCGACGAGAAATCGCAGTTGGTGCCTTAAAAGGTCTACCAACTAACTCACTGGCTATCGCTCGTTGTTCCTCCCACGTCTGTTTCGAGGTCCGTTGCAAGGTCTGCTATCTCTTCATCAGTCTTCATACAGTCAAATTACTGGCACAAAGTGACAGCTTGAATTGTTCGAGAAGCTCCAAAAGGAAATCTTCTTGGACGCCCGCATTGGATTTCCTACAGAGCTTCCTGAGCCACTGTCCTGTCTTCTTCGCGAAGTAATCGCGCTACTTTTCAAACTCGATGGTGTCCGTACCACCGTCCCTCATCACTGTCAGTTGCTCACTCGTGTGCCGATTTTACGTTTGTAACTTAATATAATAGGAAATCCATATATATATATATATATATATATATATATATATATATATATATATATATATATATATATATATATATATATATATATATATATATATATATATATATATATATATATATATATATATATTTGGAAAAAATCGACAAATCTTCTCGTAATCAGCCAAGCGTGCCTCGCATTATTTTAAAAATAAAAAATATTTAAAAAATCAATTTGCAACAAGGATATTCAGCTGCCACAATAACACATCCACTCACTGCACCAGTCCGCAAACGATTGTATTTGTTTGTCCTCCTCACGAAAATTCGAAATCTCTAACGCTGGTAATCGCTCCTGAACACGTCTGATCCGTTCGAGCGCTAGACTCGAACCTCGCCAATAAAGTAATATAGTTTTCTGTCTTTTATGTAGAAAGTTACTATTTCGGAAAGATCTGGAGCAGGTTTACACTCAGAAATAAATGTTCACGAAAATAATAGGGTCAAATATTATTTGGACAGCCCTTATCCTCTTATCCTCTGAATGTAGTTGTCTATTTAAAAAAATTGTATACATTTGTTGGTTTAGTTACGTTTAGAGTAATTAAAAAAAAAATAATTAACTTGTTGCTCTTTTGGCAGTTTTCTAGTCCATTAGATATCACTTTATAGACATAATCACGTTTGGCGGTAGATTTTTCAAAACAGGATTTATTTTCGAAATGTGTTTGAACATTGAAACGTTAATCATGTGGACATGTCAAACGCAAATTCAATAATATCAGTAAAGTTTCCAAACATAAGCTCTTTTGGTAGTTTTTCGGTAGTTTCAGTTGACGTTTGATATATCCCCTTGTGAAATGCATCATATTCTCAGAAGTATTGTTTAGGCATTTAAGTTTCCTCTTGTTTACGGACGTAAAAAAATGCTTTTTTACTCATGAACCGGTCGGTCTAGACTCATGCTTGGTTAGGGCTTTACAATGAATCGTTACACTGGAGTTACAATCAATGCAACACAACATTTGTTGCCATGCTTTGTCGGTGGAACGAGTTACATTCAATGCAACATAACATTTAACGCCATCTGTCACTGGCTATATTAACGAAATTGTTGTTTGTTAATATGGATCCATTAAAGTATCGGAAAGTGATATCATTGAGTATTTGATCCTTTAAAAGCTGCAAAGTATATTGCAAAGCAAAAATGAGGCAAAAAAAAATTCTGGTTTTCATTTGCATATGACATTTCCCATTTCCCGGACGTTCATAGGAAATGGTGGACTTGAATATTTTCAAAAATTTTGTTGCCATGCCAAGTTTGAGGTAAAACTTTACAGCGCAACAAAGTTGTGTTGCATAATTGTAACTGCTCTTATACGTTATCATGTGTTCAAATTCGTTTTGTCGTGCAACAATGTTATGTTGCATTGATTGCAACTCGAGCTTTATATGTATATTAAGGTACGCCTATATACACATTTATAATCTTGCTTATTATGGCGCTGTTAATGTCAGAACACATTGTTAATGCTATAATAACACTACTAAAGCCTATTGATATTTTTTATTGCATTCATTAGGAAATCAGAAAACTCGAATAACTGTAAAAACCAGACTAGTCCAAATATTATGATTTTCATTCACTTTTTCTACATTCAAAGAGTATTGTTATAAATTATTCACATATGCAGGACAGATATGAAGTTGGTGAAAGCTGCGGATTACAAGGAGTCTGGGTTTCATGGCATACACCATTATATATAATAGATCCCATTGAACAGCGTTGAACCAGACCGTTTGTGCAATTTACGTAATATGGTGTTAATTGATATTGGTTGCACTCTGGATTGTTTTGTGGATAAAGCATATTAGATGATCCTGTCAAACATATCTAGATATTAAGTAATAATAAATTATAATTAGGAAAATTTTTCAAAAATAACATTTCTAATGTTTTCACTTGATTTGTATGTGATGGATTCATGCAATGGTCGCCATTTGGTGGAATAAATTGGAAAGCTTTATAAAACCACTGATTCGATGGACATGGTATGCGAACTTGACTTGTTATCGTAATTGGCAATACTGGTATTCTTCCACTTTGAGTGGCGAATGAAGTGACTGAACGGGTGCCTGTTGGAGTGACGACCTGACCACTCAAACACTGATAATAATAGTTTTTGCTGTTGGGATCGGCGACAAAATATGTCAGGCCGCTTGCATAGCCTGTTGCACAGGGCTGTAAAATAAAAACAGAACATTTAAAATTAAATGACTATTTATAAATAGATTAAATTAAGCAACAAAAAAAATATAAAATTAAAAATCAAGGCACATGCATGAAATAGCAAAAGTGCTTACATTTTGACATCTACCGGAACCCTGACAAAAACATTGACCTTGTGGGCAGGTATATGTTACATTAGTTCCATTGTCACACTGATAATATTGATTTGGATAGCTTGGATTATACCATTTTTCACCATTGGCATAATTTCCACAGCTCTGAAATTTTCGTTTGAACTGTCAATATTTGATCAATTGGGCATTTTTCAAAGTTCAAGTTTTTTGGCGTAGGCTATTCCCACATTTTCTACTAATCTCCAAAATTTCAATGTCGATGAAACATGTTGAATAGAAAAAAAATTCATAGAAATCTTGTATGTCATAATATGTGCTCTTAATATGATTATGAAAAAAAAACTCTTTAGAACCTGTCCAGAATTTCCTCTGTTACCACCACCACCACTTGGACTGCATGCTTGAGTATCGTTGTTATATATTTGCCCTTTAGGACATTCTCTGAAAAAGAACACTCCCATCACACACTCCAGGTAATAGCCTGGCTGGTTACAAACTGGTATCCGAGTTCTTGGTGAATATGGACCACACATCTGTTTGAGAGGTGCTTTCATTAGTTTAAGACCGACAATGAACCCTGCAGAAGTAAAATATACTTACACCCTCCGCTGGAGTAGTAGGCTTTTTCACGCAGTAGAGTGTTGAGTTGCTGAAAACCATTCCTGTGAGACAGTTCTGACGTATTAGTTTGCCAAATATACAAACAAAGTATTGTGTTTCGTTTAAGGCATCAGCTATAAACTGACCCTGCTTCAGTGGACCGCAATTCTATAGGAAAAAGGATATGAGCCTAAATATATTGAAATATGAGGTATAGTAGAACTTGCCAGTGAAGGTGGTGGGGGTGGAGGAAGAATTGGCGGTCGCGGTGGAGGTACCGGTATGAATCTAGTACAGTATCCAAGTGTCGGGTTGAATCGTTGACCGGGCGGGCAGAGCTGCAAAATCATTTCGCCATTCCTGCATACGTAGTAAGAGCTTGATAGTTGAGCTGGTGCGAATCCTCCATGAGGAATGTTACCGCAACTAGTTCGGGCCAGCTCACAGAAATTTTTATATGAATTGAATTGCATATTATTTGGGCACTCTTGGCTATTCAGCTGCCCATTGTAGCATATAAAAAACTTATTTTTATTGTTTTTGTTTGGATAGAACTGATTTTCAACACAATTTGCTGGCTGTAGAGTGTGTGAAGTAAAATTTTATCAGCTTACTTCTCGTGTATTTTATACTTACATTAGGGTTTGATGGCTTGATGCACGATTTCGATTTCGATTCATATACCAACCCCGTGCCACAATTCATCAAGATCCAAATGCATGATTCGCAAATGTAGTATGAAGAGTTATTCAATGGGTTCGACGTTTTATCATTTTCCGTGCACTGTTACGAAATATTCGATAGATCAGACAAATCAGGATGCAAATGTAACAAATGGGCACATAACTTACAAGATCTTCATCCGAATCGGGTGAACATTCGCCTTCACTAGCGTCAAAAGTAGCCCCTGGAGCTGTGCACTTTAGCAGTGTCCATACAGAATTTTCACAGGAAAAATATGTAGTGTCGTCATGAGGATTGTCAATTTTATGTCCGTTCGCACACTTAAATTTACCAAAAATTAGCTGAACTGAGTGCTTTTGGTAAACATAGACTTACCCCTTGTGCACGATTCTTCAAAACACTGCGATCGGGACCACAAAATCCAATGGGTTTGTCACATTTTCCCAACCATGCATTGTACTCAAATCCCTCTGGACATACATGCTCCAGTGCATTCTGCTCGTCATTGCATGTGTAATATTTTCGGCAATCTGTTTCGTGTCTTAAATTACCCTTAACATTAAATGACTTTTCCAGGCACCGTGGATCAGCAGCAAAAGCAATAGCTATCACAAAACTCAACAAAAGAAACCCTTAAAAATATTGAAAATTATTGATGTTTCATATTAGTACGTCGAATATCTGTACCTTCTTTCATTATATCCTGCAGCTTAACGGCTTAACGTGACTTTTTCAACAGCTTTATAATCAGTATCCTTCAAAGTTCTGAGTTGAAAGCTATAAAAAAAATACACCCGACTTGAGTCCGCTGTGTCCGAAACTTTTTTTTCAAATGACACATCCTTGAAGTGTCTGGCAACATTTATATAATATTGGGTGATTCAGCATTGCACTTTCGTGATTGCAACTAACTCAGTACAAGCTTGTTTTGCATGTCGCATCTTTATCAGTCTTTCCACCCCTATACACGATATATATTGAAAATATAAACTGCGTAATTGCATGCATAAATAAATGAAGTTTTTGCCAATTCAAATTGCTTCTGTTACAGTAGTGCGAGGAGCTCAACTGCAGTATCGTAAGACTTCTGTCTGTTATTTCTTGGAACATTTTCCGGAAGCGTAATTTGAGCCAGACGAAACCTTCTGCGTCGTCTAAAGAGCAAATATGTCCCCCAAAGACAGCAAAAAAAAAAAATCCACGTACTTAACTGTCATGTTACTATGTTGCTTGGCGCATTGTTCTTTTCTTTATCGGGGCTGTAACCGATTGCTTGATTAAACTTTCCATTATTTTTCATCACTGAACGAGTAGAAATACTGTTCGAATAGGAGCATTGAATGTATGTTTCACGAGTCTTATCGATTCGATTTTTGTTTTAGTTCGTTCGGTGTAGACTATCTGTTTTGTTAATTTGATGAACATGCATCCGTTTGATGGTAGTTTTATGTAGAATACACTTTGAAAAAATTAAAAAGTTAAAAATTGTTTGATTACCAGCAGTTTAATGTTTGCCTTTAGAGAATGTTCTCAATTTTCGGTGGTCATTCATATTTAGTCTTTAGTCTGTACAAGTTAGCTTACAACTCAAGAATCATGCGATATTTTTCCACAAAGCAAAAATCCAAAGGTGGCTTAAACCAAGCTGATTTCTTTTCGATGGAATTACTAAAGGTTTGAAATGTGTTAGGTCAGATTCAGCGGCTTCCTCCCTCAGACAGACTGCGGAAAAGGCAAATTTTGTCACGAATGGGTCTATTCTGATACTGCATTGAGTGGGAGCCACCCCAAGTTCAATATAAAGTTCTTGATCGCTTCCAGGTCCACGGAAGCTACTTGAGTTAGGCTAGCGAAAAAGTATGAGCCAAGACACTTCTTCCTTCATCTTGTAAGGGTCGGGCATATACACAGAATGTGGAAAACCGTTTCTTCTTTCTTCTCGCTTCAACGTATTCGTTACAAGGTGCACCCAGCAGAAGTCGTTGTAAAGTGTACACAGCACAATATCTGTGCGGACACTCTTCTTAGTTCGAGAAGTGCCCTAGTGTGACCAATTCAAAAGTTGTCCACAGTTGTTTAGTAATCGCTCAGGAAGATTCTTCCATCCAGAACTTCACAATATTCTTTACGCATTTTGTCTGATGGTCAGTTTAACTGAAGCCATCGGAATACCAATCGCGAAACTGCAAAACACTTTCGTCAAAAGTATGTCAGTCTTTGCAAGTTGGTTCCTCTTAGTGTCCTTATGTCCTAGTACCCTAAACAGCTACATCAACGAATGTCTCGAGATCTCGTTAAAATACTTGCGGCATTTGAAGACCAGCCTCAAGGAGATTTTAACTCAGAAAAGGACTTTACAGCCGCCTGACTGTCAGTAAAAATGCAAATAATCACCTTGAATATCTGAATACATAAGAGCCAATTGGCGGCTTCGGGAATGGCTAATATCTCCGGCCGAAAGGCACTGGGTGATCCGACAGATGGATGGAAAGCTTCAAGCTAAAATCGGTGGAAAATACCACACCTACTATATCGTTCAGTTTGGAGCCATTGGTATACATTTCCACATTGTCAGTGTCTAGAGATAATCTTCCTTGCGCAGTCACACCTACTTGAGATCCAGCTTTTTCATCTCTGAGTCAGAAGTGAACGAGTAGCATTATAATCAATTAACGCTAGAAAAGGCGTGTTTTGTACCAAGATTTTAGCATAACCAAGAATTTGGCATAACCATTCTTGTGTAAGAATCACCGCAATTTAGTTAGATATTTCACTTGTTACGAAACAAGCAGATCGGTGGGGAGCTAATGAAGCAGCATCAAAATTGCTTCATTGGGTTAGAACAGAAAGGTCTCGTTATCAACAAGGCTGTTAGTTTAACGTACTTTCTCTATCATTTTCAGATTAACAGCTTCAAGTACGGCTGGCCACTAAACTACGGCTCCGTACGGCAGGATTGGTTTCATTATACAAGTACAAATCCAAGAAACAATTCGAAATTTTCTATAGTGTTCTTACAGCTGTAAAGCCCACAATTCCTTGTGAGTTTGGAGTCCGGGATAAATTTCAGATATGTTCTTAAAATTTGAGGTTTATAGGAGCTCTATTAGGCTTTCGTAGGTAAAAGGACACTTTCTTGTGAAGAGTACTAGTTCCCTTTTCTTAGAGTTAACATTAATACCATTTTGAAAGAATACATAATGAGTGATTGAATCTCTCTAATAGGGCCCAGATAAGTTTCCCTGACATTTGACTTCGTACCCAGCTTCAGCTAGTTTCGTTAGAAGTTAATTTCCTGTTGAATTTCAGAGCAAGGGAGACAAAACGTCGCCCTGGGGGAGCCCGTGTTTAGATACGAGTATAATGACCGATTATTGAGCTGCTGATTTATAAGCTCGACCACCAGATTTCAAATAACACTGAAACGCATACTATCCAACGCTCCCCCGATGTCAAGAAATGAAGCCAGGGTGTACAACTTGCAAGCGAGTGATTTTTGAGCATGTCATATTAGGGCATGTAGCATTGTTTTAACAGATTTTCCCCTTGTTTGAGCATGCTGCGATAGAGAGCAGAATAGAGTCCAAGACACTGACTCTTTATTACGTTACAACTTTCTCTACAATATTTAAAATATGTATGTCACTCGGCTATATGTTCAAATGAATGAAGTTGAACCCGTAACCGATGGTATTTTATTTATTTATTTATATAATCACTGAACAAGCTTTACCGTAATATAATAATAAGATAATAATCAAATTAATAAAAACAAGCAAACACTTAAAATTAATGATGATGTTTGTTAAGTATAGCAATTTAAGTAAAGTTAGTTTAGTCAGTATAAATACACAATATAGGTATATTAGTATGGTGATAGAATAAGATGACTTTGATGAGGGAGCTTTGGTAAGGATATTTTTTAAGGCTGCTTTAGAAATTCTGGGGGAAAAGTTCTGGCCCATGCTATTGATTATCGTGCAGCATCTATTTGTTGGTTCATTCGCTGCTTATGTTTTGGCGTGTTGGTATTCAATAGGCAACGATCGAGATTTAGTGGCTCTCAAGAGCTGATTGCACACAAACTTGTCTCAATAATAAGTCGATATTAACGACTTCTCGAAAAACATCGAAGCTGAAAGAGTCAGACGCAAGTAGTAATAAGTGAAAATAATTAAGGTGATATTCGTATGGCAGTCGATTGCTGTTCACAAGGGTCGAAAACATCTGTCACGGCTTCTGCATCTCCTGTCAAGAATGGAGCCGTTACTTGGGACGGGGAAGTGGCTTTGCCAATTTTAACCGGAGGTGAAGTAGTCAGGAAACCTGCTCCACTGTCCACAGCTAACTTGTCTGTATCTCAGACCAAAGTTCTGGAAAAGTGGCTTCCAAGCCTGCCCGCCGGACTTTTTGCTATTCAATATTCTTCCTTGCTTCGTTCTATCCAATAGCTACGGCAAGAGCGTAAAAAAATTCTTCGAATCATCGACCTTCCTGAAAATATTTCGCTTTAGAAAACGCAAACGGTAGTTACATTTTATCCCTCCTGTACTTTGTAAAATTTAAATTTTCAGAATTTCATCTTGCACAAAAATGGCATCCCGTCACCAAATTACCCCTGTTTTGAGCACTTGCAACTTCTGTTCACGAGAACTCACGTTTAGACAACCAGATCAATTCACAGAGTATATTGATTTTCAACAGCATCAGGTCGGATAGAATCGCGATTTTGAAATCTGGGGAACCCCTTGGCAGAGGTGCCATCTTGAAAAGTTATTTAGAAAAGAAACGGCTTTTTGCCCACGAATTCCGATCCAGTCACCAAATTTTAACAATATTCACACAGTAGCTGACCTTTATCCTAACCCAAGTTTGATGGAGATTTGGTTGAAAAATTAGGTTGAAGCTGTCAGCTATGGTAATGTGTCTCTTGTTTTTTGAAAATCCGCTCAGAAAAATAATCCTTTTTACCTTATAACTTCCAGTGCAGTCACTAAAGTAAAACGAAATTTTCGATGTCCAAATAACCAATGGCCAAAATTTTTTAGTGAAAAACTGTGATAGGCTTGCTAGCTTTGGTAGTTTTTGGTTTTTTTTTTGTCATTTCCTAACTAACTGATGTTATCATTATATTTTCAAATAATAATGATCTTTTGGTGACAATAAACAATATATATTCAAATTTCGTATATTTGAAATCTGTTCAAGAAAGTTGAAAGCTTTTCCAAAATTTGAAAACTTTCAAACACTAAATTTCTTTTTACCTCTATAACTTTCAATGTAGTCATCGGATCAAAACAAAGTTCAAAGGATTGGTTGGCCTCAACGTGAAGGAGATCTGGTATACATTGTTGCTATTTTCACTCCAACAGATGCTGGCATTAAACATTCATATGGCAAAAATTTAGAATGAAAATAAGTAGCCAATGCTAAAATTTTCCATGTTTTCCCAAATATCTTTCCATTCCTATAGGTTTCCAAAAAATCGTCAAATAAAAATGAAATTCACAGCGTGGACTGATTTTAACTTGAAGCAGTTGTGGTAGTTTTTGGCAACAGTGCTGGTAAAGTTTTGCCAGCATTGAGCATTTGCATGCATTTGACATTCATGTGAGTGGTCTCGTTAATTCTCGTCCTTACGAGTTTCAATGCAGTTTTCAGATCAAGGTGATACAGAAGCTTTGAGGCAGGTCGGATGTAATTAAGAGCACGCGTGGTAGAATCTGTAGACAAAATCTGCACAATTCCTCTATATTTCTTCGAAAATTTATGTTTTTGACGGTTTGTATGCACTAGACTTGATTAAAAAAATAACTTTTTTCATTCTTTAGGTATTTATAAATTCTATACTGTTAAAGCTTTTTAGAGCAAAATAGTATTTGGTTATATTAGCTTTTACTGTCACAGTACAGCAAAAATATACTACATAAAAAAATTGCAAAAAATTGTCTCATGCAAAAGAAAAATAATGGTACTTAGTTTCCAGTGCAGATTTACACACGATTCTCATTGATTGAAGGTAGTCGTTGTAAATACTCAATAAAGCCGTTCAGTAATTCTTTTGTTAAAAAAAATTCTAAAATAGGTGAATCACACCGCAATGTTTCTGTTGAAGTGGAGAAATGAGTCGTAAATTTCAAAGAGGAAAGTAAAAGTTATGCTGAAATATCAAGTATCATTGGCACACCACGTTCGACCACGCAAACGGTTATAAAAATGTTTAAAAGCAACAAAAGCTTATAATTGCCCAAGGAAGGGGTCGAAAAAAAATTATAGTTGAACATTTAGTTGAGCAACCGTTTATTTCGAAGAAAAATGTTGCTCGACGCTTTGAGTATGCCAGAGAGTATGTTATAAGTCAGATCAAATTTAGGAAAATGTATATTTTTGTAGATGAAAATTTTGAAATTTTGCAGTCAAAAATTTTGGGGCCCACTATGAACACGGAGATGGAAATGTTATGATTTGGAGATTGTTGGAAATTTGGTATTTGTGGAAAGCACTATGGACAAGCATCAGTTCTTGAAAAAAATAAAGCCTAATTTAAGAACCAGTGCTTCAAAAATTGGAATTAGCGACAAAATTTCATTAGTACATGACAATGATCCAAAACATTTTTCGCATCTAGTCAAAGAGTGTATAACATGAAATATGTGCTCCCTCAGTCACCCCAATCACCAGACCTTGATTCCATCGATCATCTTTGGGATGCTTTCGGAAAAAAAAAGTGCGGGAACATCATATCATAAACCGAGCTGACCTGAAGGAGGTTATTTTAGAAAAGTGGGAAAAAATAAGACCTGAAATAACTAGAAAACTAGCTCATTCAATGAACAATTGCTTAAAAGATGTAATTTCATCAAAAGGACACCACACACGCTGTTATACTCGTAAGTAGAAAAAGTAATTAATTTTCTGAATGCATATGGAAATTGTTGATGTGCCTGCAACTTTTTGAAATGAATTATTGCTTAATTTTAATAATTAACAATAATATTACGGAATACAAGTCTGTTTTAGATAGTTTCAGTTGTGTAAAACTTATAAAATTAATAAAAATAAAGAAATTTTTGTATAATTAAAAAAAAATTTAGATCTAATTAAAGATAAGGTGGAATACGTGCAATTTTTTGATACAGTGTATTTGGCACACCTTGAACAAAATTAAAATTTCGATTAATAGCTTAAGAATATTTATATTGTTGCATTGTTTAATTATAATGTGTGTAGCAGTGTGTAGTGTTTATGAAGGGTTGTGGATTATGTGTGGAATGTAGAATAATTGTGTTGGTATATAGTATACCCACAAGTTTCTGCCTTTTGACAACGTCTGCTTTCGTTCGACCTAAAAATATAAATTTTAGCGGAAAAACACGAAAACCAAATTGAATCTCACCTGGTGATTGTCATTGGTGACAGCTGCGGTATGACAGCATATCAGTGACATCAGCTGTAGTAAACTCGACTAAGAATCCAGTCAGTTGATATGTTGGACTGTTAATGTTGCATTTTAATTTAAATGTTCATGTTGGAATGGATTTGTAACAAACTTGAAATGTAATGTTATACTTGTATATTAAATTTACCTGAATTTTCACTAAGATAAAAAGGTGGACCATATGGTTCTTTGTGTAGTCTTGCTAAA
Source organism: Nemotelus nigrinus (assembly GCA_947369275.1). NCBI lineage: Eukaryota > Metazoa > Arthropoda > Insecta > Diptera > Stratiomyidae > Nemotelus > Nemotelus nigrinus. Next base: position 90,987,187 of record OX376373.1, on the reverse strand, counting down.
ATCGTCTCTTAAAATAGAAATTCGAAAAATCAAAATCGAAAAACAAAAATTTATCTCGTGAAATAAAGAAATAAAGAAATTAAAGAAATTATGATCGTTAGAAAGGTTTAAATAAAGTGAAATAGGTTCAATAGTTTATATTGCGGTTTTTGATTGCTAAGTGTCAGAAATATTGTCGTAAGTGAAATTGAGTAGTTCAAATTGAATTCGGTAATATTGTTGTAGTGGAAATTGAGTAGTTGGAATTGAATCTGTTGAGATTTAAACTTAGGTTTCTTTGATCCGAACATTTTGGTCCTTCGAACTGGATAGTAAACTCTTAAACGGGATTTCACGTAGTTTAAATAAACAGTGATAAACAGTGTTAAATGTAACAGTTAAATAAAACTGTATTGAGATAGCGGTCATAACGTGGTAAGTCGAACTTTAAGCTATTCCTTTGTCAAATTTGGTGCTATTTATTTCATTTGTTTCTGAATTGATTGCATTTGTTGCATATTCTTGCATTTATTTTCATGTTGCAATTAGTGATGGGCGTTTCGGTTTTTTTCAAAAAACGAAAACGACCTGTTTTTTTTCAAAAATAACTGTTTTTTAAAACTGTTTGAAAAAAACAGTTTGAATTAACGAGAGGAACAAATTTTATGCTGTACGACAATTAGAGTTAGGTCGTACTAGGATTTTCACATACTAGGTGTAACTAGTACGAGTACGAAAAAATACCTGTTCCAAATACCTATTTGAAGTATGTACATGTATGCATGCAATGCATACGATTTGCAGTAATGTAATGAAATTGACTAATATGCCCTCTTCCACCCTCCAGACACAACGTTACCAAGCTAGAATGGTGATGGTGCAAGATTACCTTCAAAGAATACCGAGTCATTAGTCTATGCAGCTTGTCCGTAACTTTCCAATGGTCGGCCATTTATTTGGCAAGTTTTTCGCCATCTAAAGAAAAACGATCAAATTCAATCAATTCAATTTGTTTTTCATTTTATTATATGCAAAAAGTAGCTCCCGTATTCGTTCAAATGACAAAAGTAAAAAAATTACTAAGATAGGACTAATTAATCCTGTTGTCATCTATATGACTTTTCATCGAGCGATCTCTGATACCAAACTTTTCCTGGCTAATCTAAAACAGTCAGATTTCCACTTCGCCTCACTGAAGCATGAAGTTTTTATTAAGAAATAAAAAAAATGTTTCGTTTAATAAACATGCACCCACTAGGGGGCCAACCTCTTCCGTAAGGCTGAGCATCAGTCCAGGGGCACCTTACCTCCCATGGTCTCGTAAATTTTACAACCCCGGTAAGTATAGAGACATCCTCGTGGCGACCTGCAGTAAGGAGGAGGGCCTCATCATACCCGGAGACGCCAACTGATGAACCAAAAAGGATCTCAACCTGTTCCTCCTTGGCATTTTTAGTGCTACTTTTCGGCTGATTTCATTTTGCCGTATCTTCGAAACTAGGCCGCTTTTTCCCAGATTTGTATGGAAATTTCGACTGAAACAACTCAAAAAGGTCCCCGAATTCATGCTAGGTCAAAATTTTTTTTTTTTGGAAAATATTGACGTTTTTGCCCAATTTCCCCTATCAAAAATTTTTTGTCCTTAAAATATCACTAATATACTCCCCGACCACTTCCAATCATCGATAGCGCGGTAAAGACAGTTTTTGCCAAACTATGGCCAAAAAACCCCCTACTCCCTTACAAAATCGAAATTTTTATATCACAGTGATAGGTCTTGGCCCATTATGTCCCAAACCACTCTAACCCAAAATTGGCCGATTTTGTCCGATTTCAGCTCCTTTTGCCCTAAATATTTTATGAATATTATTTTTTTGAATATTTAAGTAAAATACTTGCAAGTACGAAAATGCTTGCAAGTATGAAAATATTGTTTTCCGCAGCTAAACAGTTTTCCACTGCCAAACAGTTCGTTTTAACAAACGAAAAACGGTTCGTTTACAAAAAAACGAAAAACGGTTCGTTTAAAAAAAACGAAAAACGATGAAAAACGATTCTCTTTAAAAAAAACGGTTCGTTTGAAAAAAACGAAAAACGATTCGTTTGAAAAAAACAGTTCGTTTAAAAAAAAACGATTCGTTTGAGAAAAACGAAAAACGAAAAACGATTCGTTTGAAAAAAACAGTTTGTTTAAAAAAAACGATTCGTTTGAGAAAAATGAAAAACGTTTCGTTTGAAAAAAACAGTTCGTTTTAAAAAAACCATTCGTTTTAGAAAAAGAAAAACGATTCGCGTTACAAAAACGATTGGCTTTAGAAAAACTGTTCGTTGTAGAGTATTTGGAATAATTGGTTTTAGAAATACTATTCGTTGTAGAAAAATGGTTAGTTTTAGAAATGCTGTTCGTTTTAGAAAAAAATTTCGTTTTATAAAAACTGTTTGTCGCTATTTGGAAAAACTGTTCGTTCGTTTTTTGCAGCCAAACGTTTTTTTCATACTGTTTGGCGTTTTTGAGCCCATCACTAGTTGCAATTGCTTGGTAATTGCTTAGTAAGATTGCTGTTTCAGTTCAATCGACAATTTCATAACCCAGCAAAAGTTGAATGCCGAACAACTAGTACTGCCGCAAAGCAATTACAAAAAGGACCCAAAGAGCCGGAAAACGGTTTCTTTTTATTTTAAATTGAATGAAAGGTCCAGAAATGATACGATACCTTTACCTACACCCACAATCAAATTTTAAATTTAATTACTGTGGAAAAGGACATAAAAAATAAATATTTCGAAAATGATGAGCTTAGGAAATTTGAAGAAAGCCATTTGGTGTTGTCATCCGAGATAGTTGAACTAAGGAAGGGTGTGGGAACTGTGCAACAAGCAGAAGAAGCTCAAGGACATAAGAAAAACGACCTCAAATTACCACGAATATATCTTCTTAAGTTCACAGGAGATTACATTGAATCGGTTCCTATTCGTGATTTGTTCATTTCATTGGTGCATAACCGTCATTCGATTTCCAAGGTAGAAAAGTTGCACTACCTGAAGAGCAGTATATGCGGGAAAGCGGAAGGTCTGTTAAAACATATTTCTACAACCGAAGGGAACTATGATGTAGCATGAGATTTATTAGTGCACAGATACAACAATAAGTACATCTTTTTAAATGTACAATTTAAACAGATGTTTAACATTGGAAAGGCATAACATTATTAGATCAAACTAGCGAATGCGTACAGAGCATAGAGCATTTGGAGGTGGAATATTTATGGAAGAGTATCATTGTGTATATGACCACTTAGCGGTTGCCACCAGATACCAGACAAATGTGGGATGCAGTATCGTTTGGTCACATAAAGGATTTTTTGGAAAATCGGTTTCGCGCTGTGGAAGTTGAAGGCTGTGATCGACCCAAATTTCAAAAACCCTTTCGTTCACAAAAGCATGGTGTTTTCGGTGTTCAAAACGAAGATGAATGAGTATGTGTGCCATGCAAAGTAAACCATTCTTTACATAAATGTCCCCCATTTTGCAAATTGCCACAAATCGATAAATTTACAACAGTGAAGTGCCATCGCTTATGCATCAATTGGTTAAAAAGAGGGCATTTAGTTGCGAATTGCAAAAGCAAAATCATATGTTTGATATGCAAACAATCTCAGAACACCTTACTTCATAGAGAAATCAGCTCATTTAACTATATGGAACAGACCCCAAATCGATCATCAGATATTACGTCTGCCTTAGCAACGACCAATTGTTGGAATTCATCCTTTCATCAAGTTAACGTGAACTCAGTGAATATGTTGAAGCGAAAAGTTTTGCTAGCTGCAGCTTTAGTCACTTTAACCACGGATGTTGGACCTTTCATCTTGCGAGCTCTTCTTGATCAAGGGTCCCAACGTCGCTGATCACTGAGCCCGCCGTTCAACAACTAGGTCTCAAACGGAAAGCAACGGATATTAATAAAGCAGGAATAGGTCAGTCTCCGAGTAATATGGTAAAGGGAATAGTCGAAGCTCAGATAGAAACTCGAAACAAATAAATTATTCACTTCGAAGCCTTAATTCTTAGGAGATTAACGAATTTGATTCCTGCACGACATATTTCACTGTCTGGCAAAGAATAGTTTGATAGAAACCAACTAGCGGATCCACATTTTGACCAACTTGGTCACATATACTTACTACTAGATGCTGATATCTATGCTAAGGTGATTCTTAGCAATATACATCGATTTCCACAGAGTCCAATAGCACAGAACTCCAAACTTGGTTGGATTCTGTTTGGAGACGTTGAAGCATTAAATCGGTCACAATATCAGAGTTTTACAGTAGAAATGGATGACAGGTTGAACGTGAGTATGCAGCTTCAAAGGTTTTGGGAAATCGAGCAAGTTCCTATGAAGCTGGGTAATTCGTAAAAAGACGAAGCGTGTGAGAGGCGTTTTCTGCGAAATGTCCGAAGCGATAAAACTGGTCGGTACGTAGTACGGTTGCCATTTGAGAATGAAGAAGCAGGAAATGCATTAGAACATCTACGATCAACAGCATTATCCAGTCTTTTAGCTTTAGAGCGACGTTTTCAAGAGAACTCAGCATTTCAACGGGAGTATGCGGTTTGTATTCAAGATTATCTTGAAGCGGAACATATAAAACCGGTTTCGAATAGCATTCCACACTTCAAACCAGATCATTTAGATTGCAGAAACTTTGATCTTCCATACCATGCTGTACATAAAGAAAGTACTACGACTAAATGCCGGTTTGTTTTTGATGCCACTAGAAAGGCAACCTCGGGAATTTCATTAAACGATCTCCTTTTGACTGGTCCAGTAATGCAGAACAACATGTAAGCTGTCTTAACCAATTGGAGATTCTATAGGTTTGCGTTTGCAGCTGATATCACTAAAATGTATAGGCAGATCAATCTAGACAGCGACGACACGAAGTACCAAGAAATTTTGTGGAAAACTCAATCCGACCAAAACATCCAGGATTACTGTTTGACAACAGTCACTTTTGGCTTGACGTGTGCTCGTTTTTTTTTTAACATTAAGGACGCTTCAGAAGTTAACAGAAGACGAAGAAGAGATGTATCCAGATGCCATAGCCGCTATTAAAAAGGAATTTTACATAGGGGCATTACACGTGATTGCTATGAAGAACCAAAAATTGCATCCAGGTTCTTATCTTCTAGAAGTACCATTATGCGCAATATGAATAAAATCCAGAGCTTCGGTTTTTTTTCGTTTTCCGCTTCGCGTGAAATGCCCAGTAGATGATTTATTGCAGGATGAACATGGTCTGTCAGAGACGATACACAAACGAGAAGAAATCAGAAAGTTACTGAGCTCGGGCTGTTTTCCACTACGCAAATGGATTGCTAACGATGTTCGTATTTTAGATGAGATTCCGTTTGAAGACTGTGAAATGAAAATATCATATGAGTTTTAGCTAGAAGATGGCTACAAATCATTTGGAATTGTTTGGTATCCTCTACAAGATGCTTTCAGTTACAGTCTCAAATTGAATGAAAATGACAAGCCAGTTACAAACAGACAATTTTTCTGAGAAAAAAGCACGCTTATATGATCCTTTAGGATGGTTGGCACCACCTTACATAGTGGTGAAGATTTTATTGCAGTCACTATGGTTGCATGGTCTTGATTGGCATGAAATACTGTCTGAAGAATGAAGTCAAACAACTGATATCTTATCAACAATAGGAAATACGCCATAGCGACATGTTCCTTCACACCGAAACCAGGCTGAATTAGCATCTCGTGGGATAGACATGGAAAAACTTATCGGGAACAACCTATGGTGGGAGGGTTCTGATTGGCTCTGTCAGAGCAAGAAGTTGTGGCCTAAAACGAAAAATTTAGCTACTAATGACATTGAAAGTAAAGATAAAATATTAGTTCATTTGAACATAATTATGTAGCGACATATGGATAAAATATTGAAGAGATATTCGACACTTACTAGATTGACTCACGTAACAGCATATTGTATTAGATTCGGTGATTTAGATTAGACAAAGGCTATCTGAACTTAGTAATGCCTTTAAGATTTGGTTGAAATACACCCAGATGAAAGAATTTGGCAATGAGATACACACGTTACAAGCAAAGCAATTAATCAATAAGAAAAGTAAATTACTCACGTTAGACCCGTTCATCAATAACGATCGATTACTGCGAGTTGGAGGACGTTTGACAAAATCAGCATTATCTTACGATGGGAAACATCTGATTATATTGCCGAAAAATGGAACTGTCGTTGAATTCTTACTACAACAATTGCATATCGAAACGATGCATCGAGGCATGCAACTTGTGTTAAACGCTCTTTGCAGAAGGTTTTGGATTTTGGATGGGCACAACACGATAGAACGTATCGTTCACATATGTGTTAAATGCTTTCGTGCCTTAGCTAAGTGTTACATACAATTTATGGGCGATCTTCCTGCGGCTAGAGCAACAGGATCCAGACCATTTACACATGTCGGCATTGATTATTGGGAGCCGCTCGAATTACGAAGCAGAACAGGTAGAGGTTGTCAATTATACAAAGGCTGTATCGCAATTTTTGTTTGCTTGAGCGTGAAACCAACACATATTCAACTCGTAGGCGATCTAACCACTCAAGCATTTCAACGGCTCATGAGTAGAAAAAGGTTTTGCAGCCACATATATTCAAATTGTGGAACAAATTCCGTTGGAGCAAACACATAATTCAACCGAATACTGAGATTAGCAAGCACCAATGCAGCGGAAGAGCTGCTGAATAAAACAATTGTTTGGCACTTCAACCCTCCTGTTTCTCCGCATTTTGGTGGATTATGGAAGGCGGGATTGAAGTCAATTAAGACTCATCTACTTCGTGTAGTTGGAAACGCTGCATTGACATATGAAGAAATGCCAACAGTGCTAAGCCGTATCGAAGTTTGTCGCAGTTCACGGCCGCTATGTTCACTCAATGAGGATCCAAACGACTCGCAAGCTCCTAACACCAGCCCATTTCTGAATTGGAAATATGATGCTAGCCTTACCTGAAAAAAATTTAATGGAAACTAGTATGAACCGATTAAGCTGGTGGCAGTTAGTACAAAGCCTCACGCAGACGTTTTGGACCCGATGGAAAGAGGAATACCTTTCACGACTCCAAACACGACCCAAATGGCTATATCATAAGAAATGTCCCAAAACAGGTGACTTATGCGTAGTGAAAGATAAAAGGTTGCCAACGTATCGTTGGCCGTTGGCGAAAATAACAGAATTCCATCCTGGAACGGACCAACTAGTACGGGTTGTGTCATTAAAGTTAAATGGAAAAACTTATAATAGACCCATAGCAAAAATAGAAATCTTACCAAGTCAATAAATGCAAATGCACCAAATAAATGAAATTCCCTTTGAAGTCCTTATCCCTTACCTTCTTTCAATTTCTTGTTCGAGATGGCGAGTCGGGGCGCCACGTACAAAATAACTCTTTTGTTGCTAAACGTTATGTGCCTGTACGGAGAAAATGCCACAGGTAACATTAACATCTCTACTCTTTGTTTCGAAACCAGTGACTTGATCCTGGAATTCTAATTGTTCCCGAACTACGACAAGCCAACGTTTCATGACAGATAAGACAACCATAAGCTCGATAATCGGTAACTTAGTATTCATGGTAGAAAATACTTAGCATATCTTTACAGGTATTAGTTCTGATCCTGTCGGACCAGTGGGAAGAGTATGTTTGCGCTCGACCTAAAAATATAAATTTTAGTGAAAAAACACGAAAACCAAATTGAATCTCACCTGGTGTTTGTCATCCTTGACAGCTGCGGTGTGACAGAATGTCAGTGACATCAACTGTAGTAAACTCGACGAAGAATTCTGTCAGCTGATATGCTGGATTGTATTTTAATTTAAATGCTAATAGTGGAATAGATTTGTAACAAACTGAAAATGTAATGTTATACTAGTATATTAAATTTACCTGAATTTTCACTAAGATAAAAAGGTTGACAATATGGTTCTTTGTGTAGTCTTGCTAAAACCGTTTCGTAAAAAACAGCAAATCTACAATATTCCTCAGGACATCCGCTTCCATGGGTGGGTCGGTACCCATGCGGCCCAGTCTGGTCGATACTATTTTGTAGCCTTGGCCCCGTGGGACTCGGTTCACTTCTTTGCATAGAGTTTGCCACATTTGCTTTTTCCTCCACTTTTTGGCTATTCTATATACTTTGAATACATTCGGCAAATGTGTAGGCTCGGCATAAGACAATGAAACTTGCATACCTTAGACGAAGAAATTCGCAAGTCTGATGGTGCACCTACCGTTGCAGTGGTGTTGCATCTGTCGTTACAGTGGTGTTGTGATATAATAGACTCTTATAGCATATCTTCATTGAATGTTCTGGCTTCAAACAATCAAAACACAAACACAACATAGGGAATTAGTTCCTAACCAGCGGGTAAACTCCGTATATGTATGTGGGAAAAATTTCCAATGATCTAATCTGACATTGTATTGTTGATTAGCTGACTATAAGCCTGGAAAGTTGGAATAAATTCCATGGAACAGAAAAAGATGCAAGAAAATATTGGACAATTAGATACTCAGGCTAGATTATTCGTTGCTCACATACGGCTCGCTACAAGCAAACATACCAATATGCTCTCAAGTTGCTATGACAGATAAATATGGGCGCGATTCAAAGTGTTCAAAGTTGTCAAAGTGTTTTTTCTCAACAATGAATGGTGTTTACCCACTTATCTTCCATGTACTTTAGCACAAGTTTGAGCCTCTTAAGGTAGGTATCCATATGTTGCATTTCTTCCGTATCGTATCCCTGTTGCGTATCATTCACTGAATGGATACGGTGTCCACACTACTCAATATTCCATGTATCATCAATACGATCCGTTGCAAAAAGCTCGATACGCAGCTGCAACGCTTTTATTCACGAATCTATAGTGTACAACGCAACGTGTCCACACATGACTCCACTTAGTATCGTATCATACCTTGCACAAAATGTGATATCGTCGATATACTTCAATAAATTGAAGAATGTTTTCTTTATTCCACTCCATTATCTATGCACTGCACTACAATATTGACAAGTTAACGACTCAAATGTCAAATCATGCAACGCGACTTGTGCAACGCAAATTCTCCAAATATGATTCGAGAGCGTATCGTACCATTCCTTTGATGCGACGGCAAGAAATCGCCAAGTGACCGATCGAGTTCGTTGCGTTTCTTTGTATCAAATTTTGATACGCAAAGAAGATACGTTTGTCGTATCCACTGATACGCAACGGTGATACGATACGCGAAAATGATACATATGGATACATACCTTTAGGTGTTGGAGACGTTCCGCTACAGGTTAAGCTATTAGTTGGGGGAAAAGTCCGATGCGAGGAGTTCCATCATTACAGAGGTCACAGTGATCAGGAGACTTTGCAGCCAATTTGATTTCACTAAACGTGGCAAATATGCTGTGGGTTGTTGTATACTCAGCTCTTGTGTACAACTTGTTGTTGTTGCAAGCCATCGCATAACTTTCAAAGATAGGCTATTAGCATGCTTCTCCACAAATGCCAGCAATGGGTTAAACTTCGGTATATATTTGGAGGGTAAACTCATGCTGGATGCCCGTTATGTAGACTCCGAGTAAGTCGACGTTCTAATTGATACTCTCTAGTCCTACTGCTCAGCCATAGCATAAGAACTAATAAATGGGGCATTTCACGTGAAGCGGACAACGAAAAAAAGTCGAGGTTCCAGATTTCGTTCATATTATGCATAATGGTACTTCTAGAGGATATGAACGTGGATGCACAATTTTTTCCTTCTATGAGGTTCAGTTGCCGAGTTATGGGCTTCTGAAGAATTGAAGAAGCTGATGAAGGGTTTTTTTGGAAGCCGATTTTGAGATTGAAAAAAATATAGTAAAAACATTAAACATATTGATTGGTATAGAAAATCAGCTGTTCTTTTTAATTTTAAAATTAAATTTAGAATAAAAAAAAAATTTCATGTTTAAAACCGGAAGTAACCATTTCAACTCGTTATTTGAGTAACTTGGACCAGGTTAATTTTTTTTATTTTTGTAGTAAAACAAAGCTTAAACTATACTTTTTTTATCATAAAAATTTTAGAATGGGATGGCGAGTAGTTTGGGAGGTAGGTGAATTTTAGTACATACAAGTCGTATGAAGCGTGACAGCCGAAGCTTGATTAGGATAGCTAGTGAGTGTGAAAACAAAATATTTTTAGTAAAATTATTGCTATATCGTTAAAATATTATATATAGAATTAATATAGTTAAAATAAAGCGATAGAGTTTCAATATTAAAAGTTGCTAATGCTAATTTATTTAATAAAAAAACAAACTTGTTTATGGAAAAATGAATTTATTTCACAGTTTTTACAATTGCATATATAATTCACCTACATATAGAGGTTAAAATATAAAACAATTGCTAATGCTTATTTAAGAAGTGAAAACAAAAAAAATATTTATGGAAAAAAAAAGTTTACTTGAACTTTTATGACTTGGACCAGTTTAATTTTTTTTTTATTTTTGTAACAAGACAAAGCTAAAACTATACTTATTTTATGTCAAAAATTTTAGAGTGGAAATTATATGTAGTTTGCCGTGATACTATATCCTGTATATAAATAGTTTTTATAACATACTTAAAATACATACTTAAATTGTGTTCATGCTTAACCGACTACCCTACAGAAATGCGATTAGTATCGCAATTTTTTAGTTGGAAAAGGTATTATTTTTTCATAAAAAGCCATATAATAGAAGGAGGTCAAAGCTATGTAATAGAATTTGAAAATGATATTTGATGATAATCAAGTGACAACCGTTTAGTTCGAAAAATGGGTTTGTTCAGACAGATTTATCATTTCTACTCATTTGCTTGCATCCGATGATTTTGTGGACAGCTTTTGTCACGCGTTGGATGCCTCGAAACCCCATGCTTACATTGCAGAGCAACAGGCTCATTATTTTAAAAATCTAAAAGAAAATATAAACGAAGCGGAAATTTTGGTACAATGCGATTTTGCTGAGAATTATTGTTTTGTTGTACAAGATGCTGCTCAAGCTTTTCATTGGAATAATGACCAGGCAACACTTTTGACATCAGTCTATTATTGCAAAGTTGGAAGTAAAATAGAACATGGTAGTATTTCCAGAAAACCCTTCACAAACATCTGTCTGAAGAAACAATAGCTGTGTCAAAAATTATATACATAACAGATGGGGCCCCACAACATTTTAAAAATAGTTTTAATTTTGTGACTCTATTTTATTATAAAGCTGATTTCAAGACAGAAACTGAACTTCATTTTCACGCGACTTCGCATGGAAAGCCCCATGTAATGGTAATCTGAAACGACTGGCAACACGTGCGAGTTTACAATTACCTCCTAGTAAAGCTATTACTACACCTTTACGTTTTTTTCATTGGGCAAAGTCGGCTTTATCCCTAACAGCTACTTACTATTGCTCATCAGAGGAACTTCAACGCCACAGAATATTTTTAAAACCACGGTTTGATTCCTCTATTACTATTCCCGGAACTAAGAAATTTCACTGTTTTATTCCAGTTACTGAAGGCTTTGTTATAAAAAGAACAAGTTTAAGTAATGAGTGTCAAATTGTAAAAATGGTGAAATAAATTCATTTTTCCATAAACAAGTTTGTTTTTTTATTAAATAAATTAGCATTAGCAACTTTTAATATTGAAACTATATAGCTATATTTTAACTATATTAATTCTATATATAATATTTTAACGATATAGCAATAATTTTACTGAACATGTTTTGTTTTCACACTCACTAGCTATCCTAATCAAGCTTCGGCTGTCACGCTTCATACGACTTGTATGTACTAAAATTCACCTACCTCCCAAACTACTCGCCATCCCATTCTAAAATTTTTATGATAAAACAAGTATAGTTTAAGCTTTGTTTTACTACAAAAATAAAAAAAATTAACCTGGTCCAAGTTACTCAAATAACGAGTTGAAATGGTTACTTCCGGTTTTAAACAGGAAATTTTTTTTTTATTCTAAATTTAATTTTAAAATTAAAAAGAACAGCTGATTTTCTATACCAATCAATATGTTTAATGTTTTTAATATATTTTTTTCAATCTCAAAATCGGCTTCCAAAAAAACCCTTCATCAGCTTCTTCAATTCTTCAGAAGCCCATAACTCGGCAACTGAACCTCATAGAAGGAAAAAATTGTGCATCCACGTTCATATCCTCTAGAAGTACCATTATGCATAATATGAACGAAATCCGGAACCTCGACTTTTTTTCGTTGTCCGCTTCACGTGAAATGCCTCAAATAGCATGGAAAGAAGGTATTGTGCGATATTTGCCTGATGGAAGGGAATGGCAGGGAATGAAAGATTTACCAACAGCTGCTGTTGCCAAACTTTTTTCTAGCCGTTATAGCTAGAATTTAAGGAAAACATAGCTAAAAATAGCTAAAACTTTCCCTGAAAAGTGTAGCTAACTTCAATAATAAAAACTCAAGGTTGTGGAAAACTTTATAATTCATAAGAAAAAATATTGTATGTATGTACATCGGATAATAAGTAGTTAGTTAAATTAGTTCTCTGAACTACGACTAATACTAAACTCATCCATTCGTTGTAGACCGCAAGTCATGCTTGTACTTGAATATTTCATAACGGTGTCACAAAAACATTTTTAAAGTATATTTGGGGTAAAATATCAAAATTTATAAACTCATCTTCTTTCTAAATAAATGCTTCTAAAGTGCCGATTTTCGTCAATACTGCTTTTTGCGACCGTTTCAATCCATATTTAATAGTATGGATTGAGTACAACGTTTTTAAGTTCAGTTTGGCTTTCGAAAGTTGACTAAAAATACGTTCAACTTCCGCATTGGACCAAGGAAGGACTAGTAACTTAAAGACAACCGAACAGAGATGGTCAAACAGATTGATATTTGCTGCGTCTCTATATCTATAAACCTCCAACCAAAATTATAATTGATAATTATATATAAAATTATATTGATAATTTTTTTTTGTACCAGTAAAATTGAATAGAAGTTTCACCAGCCATAAACAACTTAATAATTTTTATGAAAACTTCCTCATTAACTAAATATATATGTTCCACAGAAAATGCAAAAATATTTCGCAAAATTTTGACATTATCAAGTAATCGATGTTTTAACTCTTCTATTAATGTTTTTAATAAATGTTTTCCTCACATATTGCTTCGAAGCTCAACTATTTGTTGCTCAAAGTTATGTCTCAAATAGGCATTATTATAAACGTAATCATTTAATTCTAAATTTTCTGACAAAACATTAATTGTACAATCTGCATACATATTTTTTTTAGATTAGCTTAGTAGCTTAGTAGGTTCTACAGAATTGGTTCAAATTTTTTATTCATGATAGAAGCATCATTTAAAATGGGTTGAAGAAATAGGAGATATAAAAGGTTTATTTCATTGTTATACTCCTTATCAATAATATTCTTGTAAACAACATTCTTCTGATTTTAGACTAGATTGAAGTGGGTTTTTAATTCTAAATATTGGCTAATGATCCTTGATACTGATCTCTCTATTGACAAACACCTTGTTTTAGAAGTCCGTATTATCTTCAAGCGAATTTGATCATAATTTATAAGTGCAAATATCCTATTGTCTTACCTTAAGTTGGATTTAGAGAACCAATTATAGGTTTCTGCAAGTAAAAACTCTAACGTTCGGGGAAGAAATGATCCTGCAGCTGCAGAAACTAAAAGCTGAACGGCATGCCAAGCACATCTTATTTATATTAAAATATAATTTTCGTGGCTTAACATATCGAAGCTACCATGTTTACGGCGTTATTCATTTCGATCGATGAATCCTACACATGTTCCAACTTTTGGACTCAACTGCCAGTTTCTTGAACATCTCACACAAATAGCCAATTGATATTAATGCGCAATGGTTCATAACAACAAACCACATGGTAGCTTCGATATGTTTCCGATGTTGTTTTTCAGGTGCTGCTTCCAAAAAAGAAAATATATTCATTATTTTCCGCCGTGTTGAAAAACTTTATAAAATGAAGAAGTAAAACAAAGCTAGGGCGATTTTAATGTTTCATATTTTGAAACACGCAGCTTGCTTGATTCAATATGCTTTTGCCTTTGCGAATACGCCATTAAAACGCTTAATTTTGCATTGAGCAATAGACTCTGTCATCGGCTTCCTACAACAACTCTATTAAATATTTTCCCTTTTCCACTCACTACGAAATTTTTGTTTGTAGCCCTCTTTGAGGAGTTGGTGCTTGGCGCCCTCAAATTGCGTCAGACATGTTTGTTATTGAGCCGAAACCGAAGAGATAAAGGAAAGCAATGTTTTAAAAACGAAGTAATTGCACCATAAAATTGATTAAATAATCAATATCTAACAATCAAAAGATTTACAATCAATATTTAACAATCAATGTGATAACATTTACTTAAATCTCCAGTGCGACTATGGATCAAATAGTTTTATTTTATAACAGTCCACCTACAGAGCTTCCAATGTGAATTCACAGCAACGCAACGAAAACTCAAACGTTTTACTACAAACTACAGGCACTGCATACCATTCAATTCAAAACATACAGTTCATTGAGATATACTACACAGAACACTGAAGTGATTTTCCTTCAATGCTCAAACTCGTTACATTCGCATCGATCTGCTTAGACGCTTTGTCTAAATGGTGCCCACAAAAATTTTACAATCAATGTACTCAAATAGCATGGCGGACGCTGGCTCCGTTCACAGCGTCTTGGTGGATAGAAAAATTCACAAAACCCTTGCCCCATCCACCCACTGAACGACCCGAAAATCTTTGTTAATGAATGAACTTAATACGCTGCAAATGTATCCGCGTCTCTGTTATGTTACTGTTTCCCTTCATGATTTATCTGTAGATTCTTTTCTGCTCCTCAGGAATTGACAATACACATGCACAGTGCAAGCTATCGTGATGTTCATGTGGAGAATAGAATAGTAGGATCGGTTTTTTGTGTCTGCTTTGGGCTTGCTTTCCCAAACACGTAGTTTTTTGGTTCTGGTGCTTTGGTGAAATGACTACTTGACTGCTTTGGACGCCTATATTAACGCTGGAAACTCGGCCGCGTCGTTGTTATGTTTCTGCTGCTATGTTTCCCATCATGATTTACGTTACAGAATTTGTAGATTTTTTTCTGCTCCTCTTCTTACGAGTTATTCCCCTTCTGATTTGATGACTTTTACTCTTTGTTCGCATGGTGTATGTACAGTGCAAGTTATTGTTATGTTTATATGGAGAATAAGTAGCAGTTAAACTGTTTCGTGTGCAATTTTTTCCAGATCGGTTTTTTTTTGTATCTGCTTTGGGTTTACTTTCGCAAAATGAGTTTCTCGGTTCAGGTGCTTTGAGTGACATGACCACTTGATTGCTTTCGCCCATGTTATTTCTATGTTGAATTTCTAAAGTGTTTTCTTTAGCATTTATAGTTAACATTAGGTGCGTTTTTATGTTAAAAATAAGTTAAAGAAATTATTAATATTATTTTTGCTTTCAAGTACTATACATAATTGGAAATTTTGTGAGATTGTTGATCTTAGTGAGTATTAGTATCACTGAAATAAGCTGTTGACAATCAAACACTGGCTTTTAATGTAAATATGGTCAGCATTGAAATACCTAATTGTTTTTTAACACGATATTTCAAAAAAATCGCATGTATATAATAGTTTACTGCGCGCTTCATAAGTATGCTTATCTATATGCGTATATATTTTGCTTGTGCTTCCCTAAGTCTTGAAACCACAAACCGCCACTGATTTACCTCCATTGCCAGCAGTGGGCTCGCCGACATTATCATCTGAGATTTTATGGTCATGAACTGTGACACATAAACCTCTGCTAGTTGTTTAGTATTGTCTTATGTTGCCTTCAACCACCGCGTAGCCAACAGTGCATATTCCACTAACTAGCGAAACTGCATCACGTTTGACTACTGCCTCACGTTACTTGGAAAATTGATACAACTCTGGACAATTCGAAAGATGTACCAGAGTCTCGAAAACATCTTTGAAAATCAACCAATTTCACTCCGTACCATTAAATGTCGGTAGACTCACTAGATCTTATCTCAAATCCATTGTCACGGTCGCTAGTATTGTACCAGGTTTTGTTTTAATGATAGAAAAAATCTCCACCGACCTTCGGCAGCAAAGGTCGATGGAGGTTGAGTCGCATTCACCAAGGAATTATCTATCTTTAGTAAGTTTCAATGCGTTAAACTGCGGTAACTATGTCTCAATGAATGTAACAATTACGAAAATAGGGCAATAGATTAGCACGCGAAACTTTCAAACAACTAAGTGACATAACAATCGACACATGCAACAAGATTCCCGGCTATACATTTAACACGATTCATGACTACTGTCTACGGTGCCACACCAACGATTCGGAACACCACAGAACGATACTCAGCACTTAAAAAGCAAAGATATCTAGGCACTGTGAGTGGTTCACATAGAGATGCCTAGCACAAATATGATCACGACCGACTAATGAAGTACACCTAGATCAACGCACGAACACGCGGGGCGTAATCGCTCGTGTCGGCGGCTCCTGACCTGGGCCAACATCTGACCCAGATATGACGAGCATGGTATGTACGCAATGAACTTGTATTGTATATAAGCGACTCAACAATTAGAATAATATATGCAACTCGGATGGGCATTCGAATAGGATCGGATGCATGAACTGTGCCCAGCAATTCAACCGGAAACTATTGTGAACGGACGAAAGAAATCACATTCACTACCGTCGGCAAATCGTTATCCGAATAAAGTTGGATGAATGGACGAAGGAGGCGTAGCACTTAAGGCCAAGATTCAATCAACGCGAATGCGAATGCGAACGGTTTGAACATAAGGAAAACATATGCAAGACGCAGCGAATAAGTCCAATCACTGCGAATGCAAATTCGCAGGAACATGCGAATGCGGAAAATTTGAGCAAAGACCAAATTGGTCGCACGAACTGTCGGAATGGCCAATTGCACGAAAAGAAAATGTACATCATGTATGCCATATAACAGTAAGTTGGGTCTTGGGTAAAAAAATATATAGTGGCGGTTGGTTTGAAAGAAAAAAGGGATCATTGGTTTTTATGTGAAAATAAATAGATTTCACGATTTGATTTTGTTCGCAATAGGTTTTGTAGCGCAGTCACTTGGGTAAGAAATGCCATTTAATTTCGCAGAAAGATTTGAATAAAAAACTGTTTCAGCTGGCAGGAGATTTTTTCATTTTGTTCGTAAAAAGTAGTATGTGGGACTATTGTTTTGTTAAATATCATAGTTGTCGAAATATATGTATGAAAATGTGTCTATCATTTCAAATTTGTGGTATTTTCATATTCATTAAGGAAGAGAAGAAAATTTGTTTGTTGTCAGATAGTTCATATCCGCGTAAATCAACATGGAAACATAACAGTACATATAATTTTTGCAATATGCTTTTCAGATCAGGGAGTTTGAATAATAAAAAATAGTTTTAATTATTGTAACTTTGTTTAACGAATACTATTAAATTAATTTTTTATTTATTAATGAGTAATCTGTTGAGCTTCCTTCAGAGTTCGGTAGCGTTGTATCTGCTAAAAGCAACAATACGCCGCTCAAAATTTTGGTCAGGTATTTTTCTAGCATGTCATGTATTTTTCTCATAACAATTTCAGTTAGCAACAAACAGAGTATTTTCAGGTTTAAAGCAAAGTAAGTTCAATTAATTTCACAATTTTCGGAAATGGCATCGTACCCTACAACCACTAACGAATTCAAATACCTCACTCACTTTACATGTTTTCCAGTTGGCAGCTTTGACGCGAATCGCATCGATTGGTTCTTCAAATGCGATTTGTTTGCGTGCTCCTATCAAAAAATGCGATTCGCATTTCGCATTCGCACTGATTGAATCTTGGCCTTTAGGATTGGAAGATATGTATCTTCCCTGTGGAACTGCACGAAACATTGAAAGGTTTACCTGAGGAGTAGGTTTGCAGACACAAAGACGTAAAAAAAACAACACATCCGACAGCAAACCAATTCGCGATTTGACAGTCCGAAATGTCACGGGCTGGGATCAGAAAGAAGGGGAAATCGTGTTGTCCCAAATGTGTAGAACGCGTGGTGTAAATTAAAACCCAACTCGAGGGAACCGAGATTGGGGTGAACTAACTAAGCGGACCAGGGAAGTCCCGATAGTTTTTGAAAATTTGCGCTACGACCTATGAAAGTAAAACTCTTTCTTTCTTTCTGTTGAGTGCTGGGTAAGGACTTAGACTTGCGGCGAGAAATTAGTGAATTGGAATTTACTTTACATGTTGGCGAGGAGGATTCGACGTCTGCGAACTGACCATCTGTAAGGCGGCGACTCATTCTGAAGAAAATCTATGCGAAGACGCTATAGCTGCGGCAAAAAGATAATTTTTGCGAGTGAATAGATAGAAAAATTACGGGGAAGGAGCTATTTTGAGTGGCAGCGACGAAGTCATCAGGGCCCCAGCGAGAGATTTTCGACAGGTTTAGTTAGTTTATATTCTATTTGAATTTGAATTGGTAATATCTTGATTGAAATAATTAGTCTGTAAGTAGTTCGCGGCCGCGTATCGTTAAGGCGGCTTTAGCTATGCGGTGTTTGTCAAACACCTCCTATTCGCCAAATACTGAGCACCTAGTCAAGTAATTTGGCTTGGTGCTTGCAGAATGACAAGGACAGTGAATTAGACATTCGGGCATTGCCGAATGTTCGCCAAAACTGGAAGATGAACGAGCTGCGGGGATCCGACACCTACTTTGATGTGAGTTGAAAGTTCGACAAACTACGGGAATAGCGAGCACCCGAATGTTTGTGCTTCGCCTAGGGCAAGCACTAGGCGAGCAACCCAACCACACATGCGAAGTTTGCCAAACTAACGGGTGACAACTAAAAATCTGCACTGAAGTTGAAAGTTAGGAACATAGTCTAAAAATACGTATTTTGGCTCAATGGATGCATCAAATTATTTTTACTAGCTCTGGCAACACAGTTTAAAAGCAAAATGCCATTACTCGCAGTATTATAATATCGAAATGGCGTCGGAACAAGAACGGTTGCGCGAGCGCATTGTACGCTTTTACGTAAGTAATTCGGATTATGGTAAAAAGTTTACTGTGGACCATTTTGTGTTGGAAAATGTACCTAAACGAACAATCTATAGTGTTTTACAGCGATTAACTGTAAAAAGAAAAGTTGGTAGTGGCCGGAGACCAACAGTTATGGACGCTAAGAACATTCGAAAGCTTAAAAGACTTTTTAACGACAAAGATAACATCAGTCAACGAGACGCAGCAAAAAATTTCAACTGTTCACAGCAATGCATCTCGAAAGCTTTGAAAAGATGTGAAATTACTTGCAAGCATAAACAAAGGGCACCCAAATACACAATAAGTGAAATCGCGACAATAAAATCTCAGTGTCGTTGGATGTGTAGAAATTTTCGCGGAAAATCTCTTGTTTTGGACGACGAAAGCTATTTTGGGTTAAGTCGAAGCCAAATGCTAGGAAATAATATATTTTACACATCTGACCCGTCTACAACTCCCCCAGATGTAAAATATAAGTTCAAGCAAAAATTTGAACCGAAAGTTATGCTGTATATAGCGATTTCTGAGAAGGGCATATCGAAGCCTTGGTTCAAACCAAGTGGACTCGCCATCAATCAAAAAGTCTATCAAAAACAGTGTTTGCAGCGAATTCTGATTCCATTTCTTAAAGCAAATCATTCTGATGGCAATTATGTCTTCTGGCCTGATAAAGCTTCGTCACATTATGCCAAAAACACAATTGAGTACCTCCAGTCTAAAAATATACCATTTGTTTGAAAAGAGCGAAACCCAACAAACTTGCCCCAGTGTAGACCGATTGAAGATTTTTTTGGAAATCTTAGTTCGCAAGTATATCGGAATAACTGGAAAGCAAAAACAGTGAAGCAACTAGTAAATAGGATTCGCAATTGTATTAGAAATTACGATGTAAATAGCGTCCAGAAGGCCTGCGAAGGGATTTTTCCAAAGTTACGCCGTGTTGCGGATAACGGTCCTTTTGACCAAATTCATTAATGTTAGTTTTTTGTTTATATGATAGATATTAAGTATTAAAAATTTGAAAAAGATATAAACACTACTTTTCTTACTATGACATATTTTACTCAGTGCAGATTTTTAGTTGTCACCCGTTAGGTGCTCGATATTTGACAAACACCGCATATGTAAAGCCGCCTTTAAGTTTGAACTCATTGTAAGTTTTTAGGTTTTATTTTGAATTCCGATTAAAACCTACACAAGTGTTGTAATGACCATGAAAGGAATGTTTTTCTTTTAAACTAATGAATTGGTTCCGTCGGTGAAGGCGATAGATTCGCATAGATAAAGTGAAATCTCGTCACTCATTTCTCGCTTTGGAGCGACGGTGTCTTAGTAGGTTCGGGTTAATTAAAGCGAGTGGCGCTCAACCCACCCCTATCTCTGAGAGCAGAGGCGCCCGAATCTACTGCCCTAGTATCCCAGTCGGGGGTGAAGGATTTGCGGTACGGTTTCATCGTGTAACGGTAACACCATCTTGTGGAATTTGTGCCGTTCACTTGATTTGACTTAAATAGTTTGCATAATCTTACGACTCACCAAAATGACTTTATCATTGAATTTTATCAGTATGTTGTTATGTGACACTCATATGATGAGTCACATATACTATACGGGGACAATGCATGTGCTCGATATTTAGTCATGAAGCAATCATTCTGTAAACATAAAAAACCTAATCAATCAAACCACTTAAATCTCGCGAACAATAGTTAACATAATGATAAATATTCCATCAACACCTAAATCGCCAAGCAATTAGCATTCGAACGTTTAACACAAAGCCCGAAATTGATCTCGATAATAATCATCTTCCATTAAGACCACCTGTGTTAACAAAATCGCGGCAAAATCGATCCCAAGAATGATCATCTTCGATTATGAAGTTCAAACACCTGAATAAACAAATCTGTGACAAATTTGCAGATTTCTTAGGATGATCTCAACGATGATCATTTCCATTAGGAAAAATTAAACATCAATAATTGATGTTCGGGATGAAACTATGCATAGAATGGAAAAGTGGAATAATATAAATCAAAACTTGTCAATTAAAATGCACAGGAGATGAGTGACTATTGACTATTGAGTAAACTGACTTAGGGTCAGGAGCAACCCCATTGAACTTCATTCATACAGTTTTAGTTCTGGGTCAAACTCGCGATAGCGTTTAGCGAAGTGAGAATAGAGAATTAAGAATTAAAGGTTAGAAGTACATTAATAAAATTATACTTGAAATAAGAATATTCAGAAAGTGTATAAAGTATTGTCAATTTGTCTATTGTAATAAACTGTGAAATAAACTATTTAACTTGTTTTCATTGTGAATAATTAGGTGAAACTCATAACAAACGAAAGTTAAAAGTGGTGTCAGAAGTGGGATAATTAATATAACTGTCTATAGATACGAACATAATAAGAAAGCGACTGTGAATTAAATCAAGTTGGTGAAAATTTCATTTAGACATAGACAAGTTTAAAATCCTGGAAAAAATCATCGTCATTTTTGTTTCTCGCTGAAGCCGAGAAGAAAAAGTTCTTTGAAAAAAATCAGAAACCCGGAAAGAAACTATTCTCTTACAAAATGAACTTTATCACTGGGAAGCCGAAAAGTACTGAAGGACGAAAGAAAACCCATTGCTTTGAAAGGTTCGGAAACCAAGAGTAATCTAGTCCATATCCAGCTTTATCCTGTAGCGCGACAAAAAAAAATTATTATGTAAGTTAATTTTTGTGTCTTAATTTTAAGTAAAGTAAAAGTAAATTAAAAGTGTAAAGTAAATTAAAACTTGATATTATTTTGAAACAGAAATTTTAAATTATATTGTTCGAATTTTCCTCAAAAATGTCAAACCCAAATATATTAGAGCCAAGCTCAACTCACCCCGCTAACGACGATATGCAATCGGTTTCTGAAACTCGTAACAAAAAAGTCAGTTTGTCAATTCTACTAAAATTCATCAAACCTTTTAACGGGGATATAGCCCAGTCATTTTAGCAATCAACGTCGGAATCAGAGATAATAAGCTGAATTTTTGTATATACCTTTATTTTGGGGTCCTCAAAGTTGCCTCAAAAGTCTCATAAAATCTCGTGTCCGCGTCGAAAGTTATTCAAGGTCAAAGGTGAGAAAAAACAGTTTTTTGTGACTATCTTGGTTTCTATTGCTCCAATGATGTTAACACACAGGATCGAAATTATAGAACGTAAAATTTGCGACAAATTTTATTTCAAGCATTTTTGTATGCGCTCAACCGTTTTTCCGATAGAGGGTGGTAAGCGTGTTTTTAATCTATCAATCTTTAGTAATTTAAATAACAAAAGTATTACTTTTCTTCTTCTTCATCGTTCTTCTGGACGTTCTTCTTCTTCTGGACGTTCGGGAATTTCTGTATCATTGTCATCATCTTCGTTGCCTTGAATTGGTGTTTCCAGACCTTCCTGAATTTCATGGTCAAAAGCACTATCTTGCTCACAGTCACTTTGCAATGAAACAGTATTGAGGCAAGCTTGCCCATTACGCTGGCCACAAGCTAAAGTGCATTGCAGCCCCGATTTTCTGCATCGGCACCGTGCACCAAAATAGAGTATTCAGTAATTCATTGGAAGCTGGTAATCCAGGAACTCATTTTGGAGCATCCAACTCCATTCCTGGGGTCTAAATCATGCCCTAACCATTTTGGAACTTGGTAATAGACACGGTTTATATGCTGATGGGCCGCTGCACTTGTCGGTGGAAGATTAGATAATGGGACAGGTTTATTAAGTTTTGTAGATTTAATGAACTGAGTATATCGAAGATGTTCGATACTATCCTCAGATTTTGGAGCATTATATATCGCTAGTAAGATCCGAATGCCATTGTCGTATAATTGTTGGACAGGGCAGTTTTCTTCTAGAAAAACTTGAGCTAGTTCGTCGAAATTGGCAATTGGTTCTAGTGCTTTTATGAAAGTTTTTTTTTCCTTTTTTATTCCAGCGCAGAAGTTGTATCACATCCACTGAATGCATGTAAAAATAAAACATGTTTTTTAGAAATGGGATATTTGTCAAAACTTGTTGAAGAATGTATTTGTGTTTTGACATTGCCTTTGCCAACTTTTTGAAAGAAAATGTCTTCTTGATGTAATTGAGTGCGTCCAATTAAAATAACTAGTAAATCTATGTCTTCTCCTATAATGATGGCAGTCCTTTCATGTTTGGATTCTTCGATAGCTGTTTCTATAATTAGAATATCAGTATCATCTCTCGCTTGTTTTGCTGAGATATTTACACTCTCAAACTTTTCAATGAGCATACCAATAAGTTTCTTTTCTTGGCTAATTGGCACAACCATTGTTTAAAAATAGGTAAAATGCTATTAAATACAATGTATTTACTGACAATTAATACAAATAATTCAAAACTGAAGGTAGTATTCACAGCTATTCACGGTTGACCTTGCATTACAGTACATATGACTGAGTGCTGTGCGCTTACCGCCCTCTATCGGAAAAACGGTTGAGCGCATGAAAAAACGCTTCAAATAAAATGTTTCGCAAATTTTATGCTCTACAATTTTGATCCTATGTGTTAACATCATTAGAGCAATAGAAACCAAGATAATCGCAAAAAATTGTTTTTTCTCACCTTTGACCTTGAATAACTTTCGACGCAGACACGAGATTTTATGAGACTTTTGAGGCAACTTTGAGGACCCCAAAATGAAGGTATATACAAAAATTCAGCTTATTATCTTCCATTCCGAGGTTGACCCCTTTTTTATGCTAAAATGACTGGGCCAATAGCGATAAACTTAACTCGTATCTGACCGGTTGTAATCGCTCGTTTAAATTGGCATATCCTGAGCAAGAGCTAGTTCTCTTGGATTATGCCATCACACAATTAGAAGGCAAAGCAGAAATTGCTGTTTCAAATCATATATTCCAAACTTGGTCTGAGTTGTCAGATTTTCTAAAACTCTTATACGGAGGTAAAAAACACTATAATCACCTTTTGATTGAGTTGCAGCAGTGCAAACAAGGACCTAAAGAAACCGTTTCTCAGTTCATCGTTCGATTGGAAACCGCGGCAAAGAACTTAATCGTTTGTGTAGGCCAATCGATCGATGACGAAACGGAATTAAAGGGAGGCTTAGCTGCAATAGACGATCTTATATTGCATACTTTTATCCTGAATATTGATCCCTCAATCAGTAACATACTCAGGGCTAGAAACGTTCGAAATCTATCCGAAGCGATGCAAGTTTCAATCGAAGAAGAAAAAATTTCAAATTTATTAAAACCAAAACAAACCCATTACAATAATAATAATTCAACCAATGTTAAAAAATTTTGTAAAATCTGTAAACTTAAAAATCATAGCACATCAGAATGTTTCCAAACAAATAAGCCCCAAAATCAATATAAAATTAATGTTGTCTCAGAAAAAATATGCAATTATTGTAAAAACAAAGGGCATACTATACAAGAGTGTAGAAAACGGGCTTATAAAAACAAAATGCAGGCTTATATGACAAATCAGAGTTCATCAGGGCATCACAAATATTCTCAAAACTCTAAATTAGAATCATTTCCAAAAAACAGGATAAATACCCCGAAAGCAAATTTTCGGGAAATATCGGTTACTTTGAGCAAAAACCCATAAATAATACAGCATATTTAAAAAGTTTGAATGGTTTATATTTAAAAGTAAAAAGTCTCGTTGCTAAAATCAAATACTTCTGCTTTTTAATCGACACTGGAGCTTCAGTTTCAATAGTCAAAGGAAACACATTAGTCCAAAAAACTCTTGTTAATATTGATGAGCCGCTCAAACTACAAGGAATATCTTCATCCATTAAAGCTGTGGGCACAACTTCTCTAAATTTCCGTCTTCAAAATTTAAACGCTACACACAAATTTTATGTTGTTACTAAATCCATACACATCCCATACGACGGCTTACTTGGAAATGATTTCGTTTTAGAACATTGCTGTGTCTTAGATTTTGGTAGGAACATTTTGAGAATAAGTTCAAATAGTGTCCAACTGCATCTTACAACTGATAATGATGATCCAGAAAGCAGTGAATTTCACGAGGGTAGTAACTCAACAATTCAAGGATCTTCAGGCGATCCATGGTCTCCCGCAGACCAAAATAATAGAGAAAATTGTATCTCCAAGACTATCAACGCAAATCAAGTATCTTTAGCAGATTCCGAGTCTTACGAAGTGGATGGTATCGAGTTCCTGAACTCTAAAACATCCTCAAATAAAGCAAGGTCTCTCGCAGACCAAAGTGATGAATAACAATGTATCCTCAAGACCATCAACGCAAACCGAGAATCTCTAGTAGATTCCGTGTCTTACGAAATGGATGGTATCAAGTTTCTTAACCCTCAAACATCCTCAGACAAAGCAATTAAAGCGAGATCTATCAATTTGGTCAAAGTGAATATTGCAAATCCCGAAATCAAGGAAGTTATCGAAAAAAAAGAACTAAGCCCAGGTATTTATTTGGGTGAAAGTCTAAGTAAAATTGATGACCAAAACCAAGCCTTAGTCGCATTTCTAAACATCACGGAAAATGATGCAAATCTAAACGAAATCATCGGATATCTAGAACCTATAACAGAATTGCAAAAGTCGATCCCAACAACAAATTTCGTTCAAAAATCAAACGATCATCACATAGATCGTCTATCTAGGCTCAAGGAGGTCTTGAGATTAGATCATCTGAATGAAGAAGAAACAAAATCGATATTGAATTTAGTTTTCGAATATTCTGATAATTTTTACCTTGATGAAGATAAATTATCTAGTACGCAATTATATCAGCACGAAATAAATCTCACTGACAGTAGACCTATTGTAGCGAAAACTTACCGATACTCTGAAATTCATAAAGATGAAGTTAATACACAAGTAAACAAAATGCTCGAACAAAAGAAAATCCAGCCACCCAATTCCCCATGGTCCGCATCGCTTTGGGTCGTGCCTAAGAAACAAGACGCTTCTGGAAAAATAAAATGGAGAGTCGTAATTGATTTCCGAAAGTTGAACAGTGTTACAGAATCTGACGTGTTTCCCATCCTAAATATAACAGATGTTTTGGATCAATTGGGACATTCAAAATATTTTACAACCTTAGATCTTGCTAGTGGATTTCACCAAATTCATATGAAATCTGAAGACCGACTTAAAAAAGCCTTTAGCACACCAACTGGGCATTACGAATATGTAAGAATCCCTTTTGGGCTGAAAAATGCTCCTGCCACATTTCAACGATTAATGAATTCCGTTTTATCTGGCCTAGAAGGACTTCAATGCTTTGTGTATTTAGATGATATAGTTATATACGCTAGTTCTATTCGAGATCATGAAATTAAGCTAAAAAAGTCTAGCGCATCAGAACCGCTACAAAACTAATTTTGGAAGAAATTGTCTTTAAGTGACAAAAAAATGTGGGAAGACATAACACACTTTTTTGTACAACCATTCCTTATCCCAAGCAACAAAACTCAACTATAACACAAATGATGAAAATGTTCAGTGCTGGCAATACTTTTCCAATGAAGCAGCAATAAGTTTACCTTAACAAGCTAAATCGACTTATCCTTTGAATTTAGTTCTTATCGCAGGATTTCATCGAAAGTTTCAGCGGTTAAACGTTGTTTGAGGCTGCCATCCGAAAAATGTTCAAAACTCGGAAAATTTAAAAATTGGTTTCTTATTTTTATCGCAAATGCTTTGCATATGAGTACGTAATTTGAAGCATCTGTTGGTGCAATATTTACGAAAATGGCTAATGCTGGTTAGCCTGTGTCAGCAGCAAAGCAAAATACATACCAAATCTGCTTCACGCTAAGTTAAACCCAACTAGTAAATTTCGTTTCGATTGAATCACTGCGCTGGAAGTTATACGGGTGAAAAGAATTTTAGGGTTACCACCTCAAAACTTTTCAAATTTTTAAAGCATTAATATTTGTTGTAAATTTTCATTGCAGGATCATTCCCATTTGCAAATCTAATGACATAATCGCTCAGTAAAGAAATTCCACAAAATTACAAAAATGGTCATAGCTGGCAGCTCTTTCATGATTTTTGTACGCAATTCCTACGACATTTGGTCTACATTAAGGTCCATTTACTGGATGAACTTCATTTTGATTTCTACACTGGACCGGAGGTTATAGGGAAAAAAGCTTTATTTTGTTGAGCAAATTTGCAGGATTTATGAGACAAAAATCACCACAGCTGCCAGCCCTATGCTAATTTTTCAACCAAATTTTCACCAAATGTTACATAGAGTAACATCCGAATACTGCGTAAATTTTGCTAAAATCTGATGGCTGAATCGGAAGTTATAGGCCAAAAATATGTTTTTTTTCTCAGTTATTTTTCAAGATGGTACCACTGCCACAGAATTGCCCGCATTTCAAAATCATTGCTATCAGACCTGGTCCTAGTTAATACCAACATGCTCTGTAATTTTCATTATGATCGGATTATCCGGTCGTCAGTTCTCGTGAACAGAACTTTCGAGTGCTGAAAATAGAGGTAATTTGGTGATGGGTTGCCGTTCTTATGCAAATCGGAATTTTGAAAATTTTATCTTGAGATGAAGGATAAAGGATAAAATTTATCAAAGATTTGAAATTTTTGTCAAAAATCAAAAATTTTTCAGGAAGGTCAATGATTTGAAGGATTTTTTTTCAGCAGCCTGTCACAGCTACAGGGTTACCCGCTTTATGCTGAAAATCTATATGTGTCAAATTTTAGTCAACGTCAATACGTTCTGTAATTTTCACAATGATCCATTGTTTTTCTTACAGGTAATGACAAATCAAAATTTGAAAAAATTCCTTGCCTACTTTTAGGCACCCTGCTCCCACACATGGCTAAAAATTTCCAATTCTTTATCATAGACAAGCTAAGAACATAATTAGTTTTCATTCCCAATAATTTTCCTTAACAAAAATTCACACTGATTGGAAATATAGGAGTTCCTCAAAATTCACTAAAACGCTCGCCGCCGCCAAAATGTTTAGGATATCTGAATTTGAGAAAGTCATGGACCTACCTACTATATACATCTACGTTCTCCGAAAATTTCAGCTCAATCGGATCGGCCACTCCAGAGATTATCTCCCTTAATCATTTTGCTGATATATATATATATATATATATATATATATATATATATATATATATATATATATATATATATATATATATATATATATATATATATATATATATATATATATATAAATAAATATGAATTTTCGGCGAAACGAGTTTAATACTATTGTTCTTCGAACATTAGTAAAAATGTATTCGATCGAATCAGATCCAGCGGTTGGAAGCTAGTACTACTCAAGTGTGAATTCATGAGACGAGAAGTTGTGTACTTAGGTAACGTTAAATCCGAAAAGGGAGTTCTCCCTAATCCAGAAAAAATTAAAGCTGTTCAAAATTTTCCTGTTCCCAAAACACCCAAAGGAATAAAATCATTTCTCGGATTATGCGGTTATTATCGCAGGTTTATCGAGAATTTCTCCAAAATCACAAAACCACTCACAAAACTTCTCCGAAAAGATGCAAAATTCAATTGGGCTGAAGAGCAAACCGAAGCCTTTGAAACATCAAAATCAAAACTAGTGTCTGCACCTATTCTGCAATATCCAGACTTCTCTTAGGAGTTTATCGTATTTACCGATGCATCTAGTTATGCTATTGATGCTGTCTTAAGCCAGATGAGTGATGAAAAAGTAGACTTACCCATATCATATGCAAGTCGTACTCTAAAAAGAGAAGAATCAAATTGCAGTACAACCGAGGGAGAATTATTAGCAATCGTCTGGGCAGTCCAAAACTTTCGTCCCTACCTATACGGTAGAAAATTTAAAATAATCACCGATCACTGACCATTAATTTGGTTACGTAATTGTAAAGACCCCGGAAGGAAACTCATCAAATGGAGATTAAAACTAGAAGAATTCGACTACGATATTATCTATAAACAAGCTGAATAAATTCTAATGCAGACGCCTTATCAAGAATAGAGCCAAACAGTAAAGCTGATGAAGAAGTTACAAAAATTAAATTGCCAGTGTAGAAGATACTTATCAGGACTATATAAAATTCTTTTACAATTCAATGACCCCGAAAATATATGAATATAATGATGTCTATGATTCCATAGATTCAACTAAGTCGCATGTTGCTTATATAACGGCAATAGATAAAGTATACCAAAATCCCCATTCAACACTATTCCTCGATCGAAGTTTTAACAAAGAAGTTATTTTAAATAAAACCTATTCCCTATACGATTTAGAAAAATCAACAACGAAATGCAAACAAAACGTATATCAGGGTTTCGTAAAACATTCATTTTTCGAGAAACCATCCTACCAAGATTTCTTTTATTGCTTTTCAAACCTTAAGAAAGAACTCAAACAAGGCAAAATTAATAAAATTAATATCCCAAACCCTGCCGATTCTTTCAATCAATTTAACTACAATAAACTACGAGACATTCAATTCATTTTCCGCAAAGAGAAAATAAAAATAAATGTGTTTCATAATAAAATAATATTCCCAAACGAAGCTTAAATTCCTGAAATGTTATAGCAGTTTCATGATTCCCCATCATCAGATCACACTGGATTCCATAAAACTTACAATAAAATCAACCAATATTACAAGTGAAAACACATGAAAAGAAATATAAAATCATACATTAAGAACTGTGCTTCATGTCAATTGAAGACTTCTCGAAGGTTAACTAAAGCCCCAGAGGAAATAACATCCACAGCCAATGCACCATTTTCACCTCAATCCTCATTAAAGAAGTGGCCAAATTATTTCACATTAAATTATTAAATAACACTGTTTACCATCCTCAATCCAACGGTGCACTTGAAAGATCACATTCAGCTCTTAAGGACTACTTGAAACACTACATAGGTAACCTACAAAACGATTGGGATGAATATGCTCCGTTAGCCATGTTTTCCCACAATACAGGTATTCACACAACTACCAAATTCACTTCATAAGAATTGGTATTCGGAACAAAACCTACATTACCCAGCTCAATAACACAAGTACCGGAATTTAGATATACATATGACTCTTACATAGAGCAGCTAAAATACAAATTAAACAAATCATTTGAGATAGTAAGGTTAAATATAAAAAGTCTAGCGCATCAGAACCGCTAGAAAACTAATTTTCGAAGAAGCTATCTTTGAGGGATTTAAAAATGTGTGAAGACGTTAGACACTTCTTTGTAGTATCATATCAACCATTTATTACTCAAAGGAACAAATATCATTTTCTGACAGCATTTCCTATAACGCAAATGATGAAAATATTGAACATTTGCCCAACACAGCAGCAATAAATCTTTCATAACATGCTCGTGCTTAATCAAACTATCCTTTGAATTTCATTTTCATCCGAGGATGTCATCGAAAGTTTCAGCGATTAAACTATGTCTGGGGCTGCCATCCGAAAAATTTCCAAAACTCGAAAAATTTAAATATCGGTTGCTTATTTTATTGTAAATGCTTTGCTTATGAATGAAAATGTAAGTATCTGTTGGTGCGATATTTACGAAATTGTCCAGTGCTGGCAATCATGTGCTAGCACCATAGCTGCTTCACGTTGTGTTCAACCCACCCCATGAATTTCGTTTCGATTGAATGGCTGCGCTGTAAGTTATAGGAGTGAACTTAATTTTAGGGTTACCATCGTCCAAACTTTTTAAATTTTTGGAACGTAAATCTTTGTTGTTAATTGTCATTGCAGGATCATTTCCATTTGGAAATTTTATGACAACATCGCTCGATAAAAAAAAGGTCAATAAATTAACAAATTCATCATAGCTGGCAACCCTTTCACGGTTTTTCAACGAAATTTCTACAGAATTAGAAACGCAACAAGATATGCTTATCACATGAATTTCATTTTGATTTCGGTACTGCATCTGAAGTTATAGGGAAAAAATCTTTATTTTCCTGAGCAAATTTACAATCTTCAGCAGACAAAAATTGCCGTAGCTGGCGTCCCTATTCTAGTTTTTCAACCGAATTTCTATGAAATCTATCTCAAAGTAAGGTTCACCTACTGCGTGTAAATTTTTTAAAATCTGGCGGGTAAATTGGAAGCTATAGGCCAAAAACCAGTTTATTTTCTCAGCAATTTTTCCAAATGGCACCACTGCCACAGTGTTGCCTGTATTTCAAAACCACTTCTATCAGACCTGGTCCTAGCTAATTTCAATATGTCCTGTAAATTTCATGTTGATCGCATTATCCGATCGTCAGTTCTCGTGAACAGAAATTTTGATTACTGAAAATAGAGGTAATTTGATCAAAAGGGGACCGTTCTTGTTTACTGCGGGGATTTTGAAAATTTTTATTTGACTTGGTGGATAAAAGTCAAAACTTATCAATAATTTGAATTCATTTTCAAAAATCAAAAAAATTTCAGGAAGGTCGATGATTTGAAGAATTGTTTTTCAGGAGCCTGCTGTAGCTACAAACATGCCCGCACAGTCTTGAAAGTCCATGTGTGTTAATTCTAGTCTACATCAATATCCTCTGCAAATTTCTTGATGATCGATTGATTTTCTTAGAAGTTATAAAAAATCGAAATTTCAAAAAAAAATCCTTGCCTGCTTTTAGGCACTCAGTGCCTACACAAGAATCAAAATATCCAATTCTTCATCATAAGCAAACTAAAAACATAATAAGTTTTCATTCCCAGTACTTCTTTTTAACAAAAGTTTACACTGCTTGGAAATATAGGAGTACCTGAAAATTCACTAAAATGCCCGCCGCCGCTAAAAGGTTTAAGATATCTGAATTCAAGCAAGTCATTGACCTACCTGTTATATGCATCTATGTTCTCCGAAAATTTTTAGCTTAATCGGATCGGCAACTCCAGAGATTATCTCCCTTAATCATTTTGCTGATATATATATATATATATATATATATATATATATATATATATATATATATATATATATATATATATATATATATATATTTATATATATATATATATATATATATATATATATATATACATATATATATATACACTGCAGCCAAGACCACATTGAGACCACATTAAGACCACATTGCAGAAATGAAGTACACTTAGATTTATAAAACTGCAAGTACATTTTTTTTTTTTTTGTTGCCTGTTTTAAGGAGGGTTGCTATGAAGGCATTTAAAATATACATGAGATTTCCAAATTCTTAGTCCGGGTAATAAAACACGTTGGGTTTTTCCCACTTTAAAGACTTTAGGTGTCTACAATTGTTTAAAGTAATTAAAATAAACCTTTGAAATTTCTGGGAATGTGGATTTGAAATATTAGGTATACGGATTGTTATTTTCAGCCAATTTTATTCCGTGCACTTGTGATGTTTAGTTATTGGTACTTTTTAGCAAAGTTTTGGCAAAATTTCTGTTCAAAATGGGAAAAGCACGCAGTATTAAGCCGGAAGTTAGAAGTGTGATTGTGGCGCTTCATAAACAAGGGAAGTCAGAAAGAGAGATTAGTATTGAATTAAACATTCGATAGTTGCCTCAGCTTACTTTCCCTTTGACTCCTTACTCCCGCCGCCGATACAGGAGTTAAAGGACCTGGTCTTGTACGCTGAATCGGAGAGACTTGAACTTTTGGTGGGCTGCGATGCCAACTCCCAGCATACCAGCTGGGGCAGCAACAAATGTAACGCCTGGGGTAAAAGTCTCTTTGATTTTATAACTTCTGCCGGGCTGATGATTTTAAACACTGGGACTACTCCCACATTTGTCACCCCAAACAGAAGGGCGGTCATTGATGTATCGCTATGTTCATCTGGAATAGTTGGATCAATGACTGGATGGAATGTATCAGATGAGGATTCACTCTCTGATCATCGCTACTTGGTGTTCTCTTTAGCCACGGATCTAACACTCGTGGTGGAAAGAAGAAACCCAAGAAACACTGATTGGCCTACGTTCAATCGGCTTCTTGCAGACAGAGCGCGTCCTAGTGGCCAAAGTCAATAGAATCCCGGTTGAGCACTCTGAATAGAGACCTAATGAGTAGCTATGAAGAGGCCTGCACGATCAGTAAGAGCAGATGTGGCAAGACGGTTCCCTGGTGGAATCGGGAACTGCAGAAGCTAAGGAAAAGTACCAGGAAAATTCTCAACAGAGCTTGTAAGAGCAACAATGAGGATGACTAGATCGCGCTACAGAACTTTGCAGAGAACGTATAAGAAGCTAGTGAGGACCTCTAAGAGGGAATCATTTAGATCTTACTGTAAGAGACTGGAAGGCGCACGGGAGACGTCTAGGCTTTGCAAAGTCCTAGAGAAGGATCAATCAGCTAAGCTAGACTCTCTAAAACGCTCGGATGGTGATTTTACCAAGTCCAAAAAGGAGTCTTTGCAGACTTTACTTGGGACTCACTTCCCGGGAGCTCCGGTGATTGAGTCGCAGAAGGCAAATGCGCCTGTGACCGAAATCCCTGCTTTTCGCAGCAGTAGGAAGTGCTGGTACACAGCTAGATCTGTGGTCACTAGTGAAAAGGTCAGGGATGCAATCATGACTTTTGAAAATTTCAAATCGCCGGGCCTGGATGGCCAGAGTTGAGGGAGCGATCTCCAATGGTGAGTATGCGTTGGGGGTATTTGTGGATATTGAAGGGGCCTTTGATTGCGCGCCCTTCGTGGAACTATGTGATGCTGCAAAAGGTCATGGCGTGGATGATGTCTTAGTTAGGTGGATTCATGCCATGCTGACGCAGAGATGGTTGCTGGCGGAAGCTGGATCCGATTGCTACTTAAGAACAGAGGCGACAAATGGATGCCCTCAAGGGGGCGTCCTATCACCGCTCCTGTGGAGTATGCTAGTCGACTCCCTGCTTAACGAACTGCAACAAGAAAGGCTGCACGCACAAGCTTATGCTGATGACGTGGCCGCACTGGCTGTCGGTAAAGATCTGAATGTGATATGTAGAAATACACAGCGTGCATTGGATCTGATTGGCAGCTGGTGTTCGAGGCACGGCCTAACAGTGAATCCTGGTAAGACGAAACTTGTTTTGTTTACCAGGAAAAGAAAACTGAGAGGACTAGTGCTTCCAAACATGAAGGGCGTAACACTTCAACTTTCAGATGAAGTCAAATATCTTGGAGTAATCTTGGACAAAAAACTTCTCTGGAAGAAACATGTGGAAGTGAAGCTTACTCGTGCTATAAAAGCTTTCGGGCAGCGCAAGAGAGCTTTTGCTACCACATGGGGTCTAAAGCATCGTGTAGTGATGTGGATCTACACAGCAATAATTAGGCCGATGTTTACGTACGCATCGGTGGTGTGGTAGACTATCGTGAGGCTATTGTATGCTCGGAAAAAGTTAGCCACGCTGCAAAGGACGGTGTGCCTGGGTATCTGTGGTGCCATGAGCACTACTCCGGGTGCGGCCTTTGATGCGCTTCTCAATTTGCCTCCTCTCGACATTCAAGTTCAGAGTGTGGCGATGAGCTCTGCCCACAGACTAGCTCAGCTTGGCTTATGGGTAGGTGAAGACGATGTGGGGCACTGCTCTATTAGGAGTTCGATGTGTGAGATCTCTCCGATTCTCACGATGCCTTCGGACGCTCGAGTGCCCTTCCTCGACTTCAGAAGAAGGTACGAAGTAATTCTCTTAAGCAGAAGTAACTGGGATGATCCAGATCTGTGTACGAGGGGATATTCGGAGATCTTCTTCATCGACGGCTCGAGGTCAGATAGTAGATCTGGAGCTGGTGTCTATCTACATTCATCGAATGGCAGATGGGTTTTCTTTCTTGGAGAGCACGCTTCGGTTTTTCAAGTAGAAATATTTGCTATCCTGAGAGCTGCCTGTTGGGCAATTGAAGAAAGATGAAGGGGAAAGAGCATTGCCATTTGCAGTGACAGTCAAGCTGCACTGATAGCGCTGCGCAGACCCCTGACAAACTCGAAAATTGTGCAAGAGCACGATTGAACTCTGTCGCCAGATTCAATAGGGTGCATCTGCTCTGGGTACCGGGGCACTGCGGTGTTGAGGGGAATGAAATTGCTGACGTCATTGCAAAGCAAGGTTCGGGACTTCCACTACGGGGCCCTGAACCAACCTTGGGTGTGCCGACCGCATCTGCACGTGCCATTATTCGAAAGTGGGTAGATGATGCTCACAAAGATAGATGGACGGCTGCCGGTGTGGCCAGGCACACGAAGGTATTCCTTTCAGAACCCAACCATGTGACTGCGGGATTCTTGCTCAATAAGAGCAGGAAAGTTTGCAGGGCCATGGTGGGTATTCTGACTGGACACAACTGCCTAGGAGGACATATGTACCGAATAGGTGTTGCACAGGATGACCTCTGTTCATCCTGTCTAGAAGAGGCTGACTCTGCGGAGCATTTGCTCTGTGAATGCCCAGCGTTTGCGCGTCTCAGATATCAAGGCTTTGGCTGGGATGTTGCACGCATGCAGACGATAGCCTCTTTTCCCCTATCAGTGATCCTAGACTTTATCAAGAAGTCTGGGAAACTATGGTAGGTAGGGGGAAATGAGTACAATGGGTCCTTTGGCCTGAGTGCTTAGAGGTGCCAATGCGCCTCTCCCCCAACTCACACACACACACACTCACACACACACACATTTCAAAGACTGCTGTACCTAATGCTATCGTTAAATTCAAGGACAGTGAAAGTTATTGTGATGCTGTAAGGAGCGGACTACCCAGAGTGACAACAGAAGCAGAGGATAAGACTCTAGTGCTTATGAGCAAAAGGGATCGAAAGTTAACAGCGCCGGAAATTCAAGCAGAGTTCAACGCGGAACATTCAAAGTCCATTAGCTCTAAGGGAAGCTGGGCTCATCGGGCGTGTAGCAGCCAGAAAACTTCTCCTTCGAAAAGGTAACAGACAAAAGCGGTTAGAGTGGGGACGAACTCATAGCCAGTGTGTCACGGAGTAACAAAAGGGGCCGCACCGGTACGGTATAAAAAAAAGGGGCAATCTTCTCCGCTGAAGAATGCCCGAAGTGTAAAATGGCGGAGCCAACACTCAGCGCAGTAGGCTAACGGTGTATCCACCACTCGTAGGGCCATAAGACGAAACAGTAGGCAATAAGCCGCCTTGTGTCCTGTACCTGGCGAATATGTTAAGCTATGCTAATAAGCTATGTTAGGTAAGTTACTACATGACGGAATGACGCGGCGAAATGATTGCCGCGAAGATCGCGAACAGATCGGTTAAATTGGCACTTTAGTTCGATGCACTAAAAATGAAAAAAATATACGCAACGGCAAGTTTAAACACAAACACGAACTGTTATAAATATGCTCACCTGAGCACCCAGTAAGGAAGACCACTCGAGAACTCATAACGTCAAGCCCGAACGAAGCTTGTGGATTAGTGTACATGATCGCTCGAATCGTCAATATCCATTCGGACCGACGCCGATGACCTGAAATGTAAATAACATCACACCAAGCACCTAAACTTAATATGTGCATCTTTTAATGTACTCATCTGAAGATCGCAGCTCAGGTGCGAAAGATCACTGGAAGCGCCATTACCCATTCGGACCGACGCCGACGACCTGCAATGTAAATAACATCCCACCAAGCACCTGAACTTAATATGAAAATAGCTCCAGCACTTACCTGACTATCACTCCTATCGAACGTAGAGCCTGTCCACCAGCCAGTCTAAATCTAGAACACGCTTCGAGATAAACTCCAAACTTTCACGTCAGCGAAGTCGTACTAGGAACCCCGATCGTCAACAAAAACACAGTCGAATTGTCAGTGGCCGCTGTGGAACACAGCTGATCTAGACAATCCACCCATCAGGTGCTTGCCATAATGACATAATGCCCTAGATGAAATTACTAAAACGGGGTTTGAGTTTGAGATGGCACGTGTAACTCAGTCATCGACCCGAATATACGGATTTCTTTTGGATAAGTGGTTTCGAAAAATAGGCGCAAGTGGAAGCGAGCGGAATTTGAATCATTCGATCTGTGACTGGCGATAAAACTGGAAAAACTTAATCGGAATTCGATCTGTGACTGGCGATAAAAGTAGAAGAACTTAATTGGAGTAATTTCATTTTTCAAAATCAGTGGAAGAACTTAATCGGAATTCGAGTGGGTGAATTAGTTCGAATTGATGGCAAGTTAACTAAAGAAAGTTACAAGGAAATCTTGTAGAACATGGCCATACCACCAAGTTTGCGGTTAATTGTGCGAAATTTCACCCTTCAACAGGATAATGATCCCAAACACAGTTCTTAACTATGCAGAACATATTTAGCTGAAATGGAGAATGATGGAATACTATTGATTATGACCTGGCCCCCACAATCACCTGATTGTAACCCAATTGAATTGTTATGGGAGGAATTAGAAAGAAGGGTACGTGAACGCTGTCCGACGTCAAAGCAACACTTGTGGGAGCTTCTTCAAGAATGATGGAAGAATATCTCCCAAGATACTGTAAGAAAATTAGTTGAAAGAATGCCAAGGATTACTAAAGCAGTAAAAAATGCCAACGGAGGATATTTTGATGAATGTAGAATTTAAAGTAGAAAAAGATTCTTTTTGTTTATGATAAATTTTGACTTGTAAACTAGAAAAACAATAAGCTGACATTTGACAAGTACATAAAAAGTAATCAATTATATTTTATCTGGAAATAAATAAATTCTAAATACCATGAAAACTTTGTTTATTTGGACTTAAAACTTTTTGCCTGTAGTGTATATATCGTCGCTGTTAAATCAAACCGGCATATCTGCAAAAATTGAGTTTTTTAGTTTTTGGTATCAAAAAATTCCTTATTTTCCCGTCTATTTTTATGTCGCACCGGCATATCGTATAGTCGAATAAAAATCCATCTAATGGTGCTGTTCCGGTATGCATTTACGAGGAAACAGCCCACACGCGAAAACTTTAAAGTGCTCTGGTGAAAAATATGCATTTTGCAGATATGCCGGTTTGATTTTACAGCGACGATATATATATATACATTTATACATATGAGATAGTCGATATAAATGACAATAAGAAAAACATAGTTATCCGAATCAAAAAGAATAAAAATTTGAAAGTCCATACCAATCAACTAAAACCAAGCTCTCTTACAGGTTGAAATACTGTATCATCATATGCTTAAGCATATTTATTGAGGTATCCGTAAAAGAGGCGAACCAAAACTACAAGTTCCAACGGGTAACTAATTGAAGTGGATTGTCCTACGAGCATATTGGAGACACCAAGTTATATTCGGATTATCTAAAAATTGTCACACATATAGATATTGATTCATATAGCGAGAGATTGGATTTAATCAAACGAATATCAAAATCATCGTTCAAATTATGTGGAGGTATTTCCAAAGATCATGTTACATTATACTGCAATCAAAACTCTCACATCGTAAATATAAATGCCTGAAATAATGAGAAAGGAAGAATCTATAAAAGATATGTTAGGTAATACAAAATCAAAATGAGGAATTTTAAATATTTTAGGCTCAGTTTCTAAATTTTTATTCGGAACCATGGACTCTAATGACGCAGAATATTACGAAAACACTATTCATAAAGTAGAAAAAGACGATGCCGGCATACAATTGTTAATAAAAGACCAAAATTCATGTATTCAAAACTACAATAACAAACTTCAACGACACAACTTCTCAAATAAAAATTTATGAAAAACAACTAAACGCGAACATTGCCCGTTTCAATTCATTTTTAGATATGCAAAGCGATAGCAACAAACAAAATGACCTGAATGAAGAAATTATCGAACACATAAATCTTCTAACTTACCTGTTAAATGAAATTGATATTAAGTTCGAAGAAATAATTGATATACTATCCGCAAGTAAAAATATCATACATTCCAGTCTCATAAGTCCAAGAAGACTACTTAAAGAGCTCAAAGCTTCCAAACAACATTTGAAAAGTGGCTTAGAATATCCTAAAGAGTTAAAGATTCAAAATATAATTCAAGTTCCTAATATTTCCCAGATACAATATCCATTTATCCATCAACGAATGATATTCATCATACTAGTACTAATTGTTGACATTTTAAACTTCAATCTATACCACCTCATACCATTGCCGATTCCACACGAAAATCAACAAACAT
This sequence comes from Nemotelus nigrinus, assembly GCA_947369275.1. Classification (NCBI taxonomy): domain Eukaryota; kingdom Metazoa; phylum Arthropoda; class Insecta; order Diptera; family Stratiomyidae; genus Nemotelus; species Nemotelus nigrinus. The sequence continues at coordinate 90,947,755 of OX376373.1, read as the reverse complement.
ATGCATATATAGAACCGAATTTCAAATATTTAGCTGTATCAACCAATCAAATGCAATATGTTCAACTTCAAAATTTGGATAATTGCAAACAATTACAGTATAATCGCTACATTTGCGAAAATTACATCATTTACGCAACCTTAAACAAACCCATTTGTGAAATCTCTTTGCTCACTAACGTCAATCGGAAATTACCTAAAGACTGTAAAATAAAATTTTTGACAGGAAAGGTGGAAATCTGGCAAAACTTGCTCAATAACAAGTGCATTTTCGTCGTAAGTGATCCACAAATGCTTACAATCTCTTATAAAAAGCATATAGAAAATATCGAAATCTCAAGAACCGGTATACGGTCCCTAGGGAAAAATTGCAAAGCATATTCTTCACAAACGCCGTTAGTCACTAATTAAATAACTTTTCAGTACGAAAATATAATACCAAAGCTGAATATCGTTGAAGATGACTGTTTTGAAAAGAGCAAACTAAACAAAACAAACCTACAAATCGATCTTGATGAGGTTCACCTGTCTAACATAAAGCTTGATGACCTAAATATTGCCTCCCATAAATAAGATGAATTAAACCAAAAATTTAATAACTTACATACTCAGCCTCACCTCTACAGATATAGACATATATATAGATACGTAATCATAATCATTTTATCAATCATAATAGTATACATACTGTATAAACTATACAGCTGTATTAATCCACTGCTACCGAATTTCTTGAGAATCGACCGCCAATGCTGTTGGAGCTATAAATCAAGACAATAGCTATAAATCAATACAATCAACCTGTTGCACCTAGAGCTCGTAGCATAGACTTAGAACTAAGTACATTACCTATCACATCAGCTGAAGAAGCGACTTTTGATCCCAGAACTCCATTACGGCAAAAAAAAACATTAGAACCACGAAAAAGATCTTCATTAGGCAGACTAAGCTACGACGAAAATTAAAATTTCAATATAATTTTCGTCTTTTCTAAGGGGGATGTTGTTATGTGACACTCATATGATGAGTCACATATACTATACGGTGACAATGCATGTGCACGATATTTAGTCACGAAGCAATCATTCTGTAAATATAAAACACCTAATCAATTAAACCACTTAAGTCTCGCGAACAATTGTTAAAATAATGATAAATATTCCATCAACACCTAAATCGCCAAGCAATTATCATTCGAACGTTTAACACAAAGCCCGAAATTGATCTCGATAATAATCATCTTCCATTAAGACCACCTGTGTTAACAAAATCGCGGCAAAATCGATCCCAAGAATGATCATCTTTGATTATGAAGTTCAAACTCCTGAGGATGATCTCAACGGTATGATAGGATGCGTGGATGATCTCTTAGGATGATCTCAACGATGATAATTTCCATTAGGAAAAATATAAACATCAATAATTGATGTTCGGGATGAAACTATGCATAGAATAGAAAAGTGGAATAATATAAATCAAAACTTGTCAATTAAAATGCACAGGAGATGAGTGACTATTGACTGTTGAGTAAACTGACTTAGGGTCAGGAGCAACCCCATTGAACTTCATTCATTCAGTTTTAGTTCTGGGTCAAACTCGCGATAGCGTTTAGCGAAGTGAAAATTGAGAATTAAGAATTAAAAGTTAGAAGTACATTAATTAAATTATATTTGAAATAAGAATATTCAGAATGTGTCTAAAGTATTGTGAATTTGTCTATTGTAATAAACTGTGAAATAAACTATTTATGGTCAATAATATGGTCAAGCCCATAACAATGTAAATTGAAACTGATCACAATTCTAAGTTTGTTGATTGGGTAACAGCCAACGGGATTTATTAATTCTTGGAATTTTAAAGCGATATTTTATTTTTATTTTTCAATGTTTTTAGATTCATTCATGTTAAATAAAACCTGCTTTAAATCATAATCTACTAATCAATCAAAGCAAACTTAGTTGAGATAAAAACCTCCAGAGATTATGATGATTCCAATTAAACTTTGATAAAATTGTTGTCGCAGGTATTTAAAAGTTCGCAGTAGCATGAAGTGATTAGGGAGAGTTCTGTTTTCATGGAATTCGGACAACGAAATGATTCGTGGTACAGTTGATTTTATTTTCCTTTTTTTTGTGAGAGTTGTAAGTTCTGCCGTTTAACTTTTGTATTATACGTAGCTTCGTCCGTGTCAAAGTCAATTTAAAAATCTACAGATTTTTTTAAGAAAATCAGTACTTCTTAGACTTGTACCATTGCTCGCTTTATTGTACTTGCTCTACGTGGCATGATCTATAAATCGAAAAAAGTGCGGTAGAGTCTGTGGTTTAATCACTATTTGTATGGTTTTTAGAAGATACTTATGTACTTATACTTATTATATACTTATGTGTATATGTATGTTTTCGTTTCTTCCTAGTATCTATTGTGATTTTAACTGTAGTGGCTCTATCAGTTGTAGAATCTCGTGAAAATGTGAAATCTACGTTGGTAAGTATGAGTGTGGTGATTAATGAAAAAAAAACAAACAAACTTTGATCAGCTTAAGTTTGTCTTCATTGCATAGGATTTGATCTTTGTTTCGTTTAGTTTTAATTCTTTACTTTTTTAGAATCATAATTCGATAAGAAGACATAAAAGCAAAAACTAGAAGGTGAAATAAATTCTTTAATACTTTAATTGTTTTATTCTTAGAGCTGCGGTATTTATGGCAATGGTGATGCATGGCTTTTAGTCACAAGTGTCAATCAATACTATCAATGTTTAAATGGAAATTCAGTTTTGAAAACATGTCCTAATGGCCTTATATTTCATGGCCGATCTAGCAATTGCGTCAATGTAAGTAGGTTCTTTATAGTTTGTTATAACTTAAAGAAAACTAGTGAAATTATAAATTTCTAGCAAATTTTAGTTTGTCAGCTTTTGTATACGTATGTGCAGGTGAGGGAGTGATTAGCGAAATATAGTGCTCTTTGGGCATATCTTTCATCTCAGTTTAGGATTCTAGAGGATGAAAAAGTGAAAAAGATGAAAAATTCAATCTAGCGGTTCTGTTGAAATTATTTTTAGTCAGTGTGCATAAATGAATCTCCAATGTGTATATGCATTAGGTGTTTCGTGTAAAGCTTTGTGACATGTATTTGATATTTTGGGTGTTTACTTTGCTTCAGCCCTGTACGTCATTTGATAGCCCCCAGCTCTACACGACTTACTATGTTGGTGACCCCAATGATCCATCAAACTATTATCAATGTAATGGACCATATGTGGTTACGCCAGGCACAACAGGATCTCCTTCTTCTTCCCCCATCGCCATAACAGCAGCGCAACGATCATCATGTCCTTCTGGTGAACAGTTCTATCCACCGTTGGGCTCGATTTCTATTGGTAGTGGTTGCATGAATCCCACCGATTTGTTAGCAGTATGTATTCTCACCAATAATCAAACGTAAATTCTGATCTGTGACTTTCTTGTCATGATCCACAGCTATGCCCACCGCCACCCTCATCCTACGCAGTCGTACCTATATTACCAGCAGACATCAGTAATTCTAGATGCACTATAAGCACGACGCCATATTATCTGGTATGTAGAGATGGTACCGATGTTATTGTTCAAAGATGTCCGCGAGGATCAATAGTATACGATGGATCTTGCATGAGCACTGGACAATCATGCACCTCCAGTTCAAAACCAAATATTTGTATTTGCGCATGAAAACTATTGAGTTGAAGCCATGTAATGAAATGTAATAACAATATATAAAACTAAAGTATTTTGTTGATGAGTACAAGTGTTGAATAATTAACAATTCAATTTAGTCTTAGAGATGAAAAGCAAAATATGCCTTCTATTATACCCATAACTTGACACAAAAAATCTTCAATGTTTTCCGACCAAAACATTGTGTATTAAATTACTCTTATTTTAATACATTTGAGTACTTGGAATAATTAATGGGACCTTCGAACAACTGTTGATATTATATTACCTTAGACAATTTCCAGGAACACTCAAAGTATCCGTGATATAATAATTTATATAACGGTGTTTATCGGCTAGACCGAACTGCAGATTGCGTAGGGGTCGTTTTAAGACGATAGGAACAAGACTGGGCCTGAGCTCGAACCTTATCCCCGAGTTATTGGAGTACCGATGGATGCAAGTCACACTCACGAACTATTAAATGTTTTTCCTGAAACATATGTTTTTCCTGCAACATAGATAATAGGCTCGTGATTCTATGCGTTTGTTAAATAAAACAATTTGTTTATGAAACTATACACGCTTTTATGTTACTAAAACTTCGAATGTCTCGTCGAATGTCCAGGACTATTCAAACAATATTCGCACACACTCGTTTAATTTCTTGCTCACTAGGATGTTGTGACTCCCGTCTCTTCCCGACGCCATAATAGCGGCATTACCATTAACATGTCCTGATGGTAAACAGTTCTATCCCGCGTTGGGCTCACTTTCTCCAGTAGGTAGTGGCTGTATGTCTCACCGATTTGTTATCGGTGAGATGTGTATTCTCACTGATAATCATACGCAAATTCTGATCTGTGACTTTCATGTCATGATCCACAGGTATGTCCACCCTTACCTATGTTCCCGACCACGGAAAAAAATCTGCTATACATTTTATTTGACACCATATTATCTGGAATTTAGAGATGGCGCCGATGTCATTGTTCAAAGATGTCCACGACGAGCAATACTATACGATGGAGTTTGCAAGAACACTGAAATGTCTTGCACCAGTTTAGAACCATCAGCAGATTGCTGTATGTGTGAATAAAAAGTGTTGAACCCAGGATATAATGAAAACATATGAAACTAACGCAATATGTTAAGAAGTACCTGTGATGATTAATAAACAATACAATTTTGTGTTGGGGACAAAAAGGTAAATAATTCGATCTGTTTAGCGATATCGCAGTATTTAAAATTTTCAACGTTACACCCTTAAACGCTGGTATTAACTTAACCGTGAAGAAAAATTTATACAAGTCTCCATTACCTGGCCGTTCTTTGGATTGAACATTTTTACAATGGAGAAAAGCGGATACTGCTGTTTACTGACCAATGAAATGTCCACCGTTTAAATTTTCGATCAGTTTTTTTACAGACAAGACATCGCCACAACAATTTTTGAATTCAACCACTTATTGACATCAAAAGTCACTTTTTCGCTCGAAAGAATACACTCAATATGCCAAATTGGCGTGAAACGAATGGACATGTAGCGACAATTAGAGTCGTAAACCGCCACCTTTACGACAACCGAAACATATAGCATGATCTAAAAGATAAACGTTGGACAGCGCCTTCGGGACTCTCTCTTCTGGTGTTGTACTAGTGCAGTGAAAAATGGCGACCGGTGGTGACAAACAAACGCCCGCGAAAAAAAAGATTTGTGATGAATAGGGTTCGAATAGTTATGCACGTGCATGTTGCATGCATTTTTGCATATTTCACATATTTCGGCTCTTAGAGCGTATTTCGGCTTGAAGTTCATGTTCGTGCATATTTTCATCATTTTTGTACCATGGAAACTTAATTTTGTAATACTGATTCCTCCTTTTGATATTTCTTTTCTATATATGGACACAAAAACACAAGCAATCACAAAATGTTGGCAAACCAAATACAAAATGACATATTATATACCACTGCATATAAAAGCATTGTGTACATCAGAGCCACATTTAAGTGCGTCATCAAAGGAATCAAAACATTAGAATCGAAAGGGCTTGAAATCAACTCATATTTCGACGTGATTGACAATATTTGATCAATTTTTGTGATCGATATTTGATCGAAAGAAGAGAACTTCGAAAGAGTGTTAAGTCGAAATATGGGTCTTCATTCATTGATGCGAATTCAATAAATGTTGTAGCAAAAAAAATAATGTTCGAAACGAATACGGAGACCTTTCGTCACCATCGGAAATTGTGATGCTTATTTTTGCCGTTTTTACATCTATAGATGTAGAGTGATATTAGTTTTGACCGGGAAACGGCAATCTTTCACGTTTCAATATTTTTCTGAATGTTTGGTGTCCAACTGAAAAATAAAAAAAATATGAAAGTCATATGTATTTAAACCTTTTTTTATTTGCATATTTTGGCAATTTTTGGCAGATTTTTGCACATTTTGCTCATTTTAATTGCATGTTTATAGGTATGTTTCAGTCATTTTTCGTGCATGTTTTGGCCTTTTTTGTACATAACTATTCGAGCTCTAGGGATGAAACGCCAAATACATCTCTACATTTGGCACGTGAATTGTGGCTGGGCAGTGAACCCCTCGGCTTGACGTCGTGCGTGAAGTGAAACTGCCTCAACGTCACTTAAAAATAATGACAGAAAAAGCGAAATTCAATGCCGTGATCGCGACGCTCGACATAACAATATTGAAACAAGTGGTAGACATTGTTAAACGGCCGCCGATAACATGAAAATACGATAAACTGAAGAAATAGCTTTTAGCGCGATCTTACGTTTCATCACAGCAACAATTAACGCAAGTCCTGATGGAATTAGAACTACGAGACCAAAGGCCATCGCATCTGTACCGACAGATGCAGGCCATGGTAGGAGCTTAACTGCCAAAAGAGGCACTGCTTGCTTTGTAGATGCGGCGACTGCCAGTACACTTGCGAGCCATCTTGTCCGTCGCGACAGAAAAGGACATGGCACCGGTTCTAGAGATGGCCGATAAAATTGTAGAGGAGTTTGAGTCCAGTTGAGGCCATTAGCGGAATATCAACCAGACCAATGACGATTTGCGTCGACAGCAGAGCAGCCATTCTCGCTCTTGCGTCTTACAGATGTTCTTCAAAACTGTTAACGCTTGCAGAGTGGCACTCAATGAAAAGGCAAGGCATATTTCTATCCGGATTATGTGGGTGCCAGGGCATAGTGGAGTCATAGGCAACGAAAAAGCCGATGAATTGGCGAGGAAAGTTTCAGGAGCTAGCAATAGCCCCTGCATCACTGTACCACGGTCAATCGCTGACACCACAAGCAAAATTGATGCCGCCATATGGGCCAAACTGAAGTCCGAATGGGAAAATAGGTTGGACTGCAGAGTAACCACATTATGGCCATCACCTGATCTAAGCAAAAGCAGGGAACTGCTCAAGCTCAGCAGAAACCGCTTGAGAACCACGGTCGGCTTGCTCACAGGGCACTGCCTTACCGCGTCTCATGCGAAAAGAATGGGACTGACATCCAGCAATTTATGCAGGAGGTGCGAGATGGAAGAGGACACCATCGAGCATACACTCTGTGATTGTCCGGCCCTAAATAATAAACGCCTCAAGATTTTATGTTGTTACAACTTTCAAGGGTTAGCAGAGGTGGCCAGTACCGTCACGCTGAGTCAGCTGATCCAGTTTGGCGAAGCGGTCACTTGGCAGCTCTAACAAACCAGCGGAGGGTGGCAAATGGGCCCAAATTGGTGGTCTAATGCAAGCCGCGTTCCCGGCAGCCCTCTTTACTAGCCTAACCTTTACGCCATTCCAGCAGTAGTATTTACAACACAAGCACCAGCTCCGCAATCTGATCCAATATTGGTCCAAATTTTAAATCGGCTAGAAAGGTTAGAAGTGGCAAATAAACGAAAAAGCCGGACCAGAAACCGCTCACGTTCCCGTCCACGAAGATTCTTGAAACCTTGACAATGTGAGAGCAGTCAAAAAAGGCAAGCAAAAGAATATAGAAACTCGCCATGTTGCTATTATCATCGCGGGTACGCCGTGTCAATATCAACGGACGAAAAACTAAAACCGTCACCGTCAAATACGGCCATCGGTGAGCTCCACTCTCATAAGAACCGCTTATTAGTTAACGACCGGCAAACTGGACTAGTGTTTTTCGTTGATACAGGAGCAGAGGAACCGGTAGTCCCTTGCCGCGGTAAAAAACAAAAACCAGCAAAGAATACGTATGCTGCTAACGGAACGACTATAGACACATTCGGAGAACAAATCCTGTCACTAGACTTAAGACTCCGACGTGTATTTAAGTCGCCCTTCTGTATCGCTTCAGTAGATTATCCGATACTGGGAACAGACTTTCTACAGCATTACAATTTGCTGGTAGGCATCAGAAAAAAATGCTTGTGGATAACTAGACAAAAATACAAACGACCACAGCCCGGATCATCAAATCTGCAGGAGCTATAACGATGGTGAACAAGCAGGCACTCTGACCAAATCGCAATACTGACAAGACATAAATTATCTATAACCCGCAAATTAAACGCGCAAACCTAATTGGTTTGATATAACTTGAGACCAGCGACGGAACATACACACACGGCAGAGCAGCGCATGGGCTGATACACTCATATCGATGACCCCGGACCTAGGTCAATGTTGGACCTAGATACGACTGATGCCGAGGGGATGCCCGCACTACCGATGGTTAAACTCCGAACTACCGACCTAGGTAGACCGAAACTATTGTCGAGATACTACTAGAATCCATTCGAGTACGGAGGACGACTTAAATACGCGGAAAATAGCAATTCACCAGCCGAAACACTGATAATTTACCAACCGAAACACAGATACCACACCAAACGTAATGTTCCAGCACTTAATTGTTCAAATCTCTTTCAATAATACATCGATTTACATTGGTGTAGTTTATATTCCACCCAGATCCGACGAATCAGTATACAACCATCTATGTGAATCAGTATCTTCCTTCGTATCATCTCTTAACGAAAAAGACAAAGTCATATTTTTGGGAGATTTCAATCGCCCCAATCTATATTTTATTCCCGATGAAATTGATACTTACCTTCTCACTGTAAACCTGTCAGATTCCAACGACCTCAACCTGACGAGTACCTTCTATGGCAACGATTTGCAGCAAGTTTGTCCGACTCCTAACCAAAATGGTAATTGGTTGGATCTAGTGTTCACTAACGCTTATGACGAAGTAGTGGTAAGTCCAACTAATGACGCAGAGCATCTTTTTACAAATAGTTTACACCACACACTGCACTATCAGTTGAACTTCCCATTTCTGATTCTATTTACTTAAGAGCGTACAATAATTCAATTGTATATGACTTTCTTAATGCTAATTATGAAAGCATTCACCATCACCTTGACACTATAGATTGGACGAATACTCTTTCAACGTTAGATCTTGAGGAAGCCATTTCCACTTTTTATAACAAAATCTTTGACGCCGTTGAAAGATATGTACCTAAGATAAAAAAAAGAAAAAGTTGTCTGAGCCATGGCTTGATAGGGACCTTAGGCATTTGCGAAATCGTAGGAACAAACTTTATAAGCGGATTAAAAAAAATATCGACGTTAGTTCTGCTATTCAGGATGAATATAATGAAGTTGCTAAGCAGTTTTCAGCAAAGTCTCACCAGGCTTATGTCAATTACATTAAGAAAACGGGCGAAAATATAATCCGCGACCCGAAAAAATTTTACGATTTTGTAAATGTGAAGCGAAAAACCACTGGATATCCCTCGTCGATGTTCTTTAATGATATCACTTCTTCCTCTCCTAATGAGATTTGTGATTTATTCGCAGATAGTTTTCAGAATATTTTTATTGCACCAGACCCATCAAACTCACACCTGTCTTTCTCTCATCCTCCTCCTACAGATTTTGTCGGCCAATTTGAAATTACACGTGACGAAATACGTAAAGCTATTTTGGAACTCGACTGCAACAAAGGCCCTGGGCCCGATCTTCTTCCTCCAACTTTCTTGCGCAAGTGTGTAGAGCAGTTTATAACTCCCTTTCATATTTTTTTCAACAGATCACTTTCGTCTGGAGTTTTCCCATCTTGCTGGAAACTTTCATATGTCACACCCATATTCAAAAATGGTGATAGACGCTGTATCGGAAATTATAGGGGCATTGCCATCTTATCTTCAATTCCGAAACTTTTTGAGAAGATTGTGTACGATAAACTTTCTCCACTTGTTGACTCCCGTCTGAACGAGCAACAACATGGTTTTAGAAAAGGTCGCTCAACTACCACGAATTTGACAGTCCTAATCTCATACGTGCTGTGTAAAATGGAGAAAGGATGCCAAATTGACGCAGTCTATACAGACTTTAGTAAAGCTTTTGACAGAGTTGACCATCCTACCTTAATTCTAAAACTCCAGAAATTCGAATTTACCGGATCTTTGCTTAGCTGGCTGACTTCCTACCTTCGAAATTGAACACAACTGGTAAAATTTCAAGGACTCTTATCGAAAAATATCTCTGCTAGCTCTGGTGTACCACAAGGTAGCCATCTTTTTAATATATTCATTTCTGACCTATCTGACGTCCTAACAAATATACCTCATTTACTTTATGCCGACGATCTCAAAGTCTATCACATAATTAAAACTAAATCCGATGCACTCTTTCTCCAATCTAAACTTGATTCACTTGATCATTGGTGCAATGAAAACAAGCTCTCTCTCAATATTGCTAAGTGCCAAGTTATAAGTTTTTCCCGAAAACACACCGTCTCACACAATACGTACTTCCTCGGCAATAATTTGTTAGCTCGAGTTGAAAACATTGTTGACCTTGGTGTTATCTTGGATGAGAGACTCCGCTTCACCTTGCATTATGATAAAATGCTTTCCCGTGCAAACAAACAGTTAGGCTTCATCAAAAGGCGTGCGAAGGAATTTCGTAACCTGTGGGTCACAAGATCCTTATACATCTCATTTGTACGCCCCATTCTCGAATATGCTTCCATTTGCTGGAATCCGGCTTTTGAGACCCACAGTAACAGACTCGAGTCCATTCAAAAGCAATTCTTACTTTTCGCATTGAGAGATCTATACAACCCTTACGATTTTAGCGCCCTTCCTCCTTATGAGTTTCGACTGGGTCACCTAAACTTATTGCCACTTGCATCCAGAAGAAAGATGATTTCGGCCTGCTTCACATTTAACGTCATTAGAGGCGTTATCAGAGTTGAGTTTCTCAATAATAAAATGGTGTTAAATAACCCTGTAAGAAGCACCAGGTCCTCTAGTTTTCTTAAGGAATATCCACATTCCACTACTTACGCAGCTAATGAGCCGATTAATAGATGCTGCAGGATATTCAATAGCATAAGTAATCTATATTCCCCAACGGTCTCAAAATTATCCTTCAAATCTTCCCTTTTCCAAGCCATCCGCAACTCCTTATGTTAAGCTATTTGTCAATGTTTTATATATTCGTTATTTATTTATTATTATTGATTTATTTGTTAATTATTTGATTTATTTAATTGTTTTTGTTTTTTCTCGTATTGCTTTTATATACTCATATTAAGTTTTCGATTTTCTATTTTGCTTTGTATTGTTTATGTAACTTGTACCTTGCTTGGTTAATGAATAAAATAAAATAAAATAAGCAACACTTGAACACTGACAATCACACTAATCGAAACAAATTCGCTGCTGCTGCAAATCATCATCAGAGGACGATCGGATGAATCACTATCACGGGGATTATAATGGGCCATTCAGACAAGCGTCCATGCGTCCACGCGTCCATGCGATCTAGCGTGTTTTGCTTACACGAGTCAATTTGATTTTGTTTATATAGGCGGGTCTAAAGCGAAGGAGGTGGAGTATGCTGATTCATGTACAATAGATTTTAAAATGATTTCTTTCGCTCAGTGGCATGTGTGGATGATTCGTTGGTGATCATTTAAATATATGTTTTGTGGATGATTATTTTCCTATATAATGATGTGGATAATATATATTTTGCATCCTTACGTGCATGACTATTACGAAAAAAAGTTGAATGCATCTGAATATCTAGACACAAACATATATATGTAGGTATATATAGTCATATGGATTAGTATATACAATTTTCTGCCACCAATATATCTGTACGGAGCAAAAAAAAAACATCATTAAAAGCGTGTAAAATCCATACACTTATCGCCTTAGCCCCGCCTTAAAAAAACTGGATTTGAGTTGACTTGACTCGTGTAATCTAAAAACGCATGGACGCGTGGACGCATGGACGCTTGTCTGAATGGCCCATAAAGGTTTTATTCATTATCTCCAATTCGAAAAAAATGTAAAAAAAAGTCACTTCCCTGAGACGAAATTCAAAGTTCCCTGGAACACGCTGAAACATCAACACATCTCAAATTGATATGCCAACAGAACAGTCACCCGATGACATTTGATGGATGACAAGTGAGTTTTTTTTTGTTCCAATGTAGACGATGGACCGCATGTGGGCCGTGAAACTCTGAGTGAAACGAAAGTTGGGTGGTTGAACTCAACGAGTCAGTGAAGTCCTGCCAGGTTTGAATTTTTCGTGTGAGCGGTAAAGTGGAAAAAAATACCTGTGAACCAGCGACAGCAATCACAAAAGTTTTCTCTTCTTTCCCAATTTTCTTTTATCCATTCGGTTCGAGTTTTGATATAGTTGCGAACGAAGGGAGAAGTCGACATCAGATAGTCGAGTCAGTACGGCGATAACGAGACAGGATTTTGATTCTTCAATATTGGCGGTGGTGTCGAGGAACAGAAGAGAAAACGAAGGGCCCCGTCGAGAGATAAATGCAGCGGTCGACTTAGTAGCGCATTGATAGCCAGATTAACTAAGTAGTTTTGAATTTAGAATTTGTAGCTATAAGTATTTAGCTCGTTTAATGCGAATCGTGAAACAGATTTATTTTTTCTTGCTTGTATATATATATATATATATATATATATATATATATATATATATATATATATATGTATATATATATATATATATATATATATATATATTTATATATATATATATATATATATATATATATATATATATATACATATATATATACATACATATATATATATATATATATATATATATATATATATATATATATATGTATATATATATATATATATATATATATATATATATATATATATATATATATATATATATATATATATATATATATATATATATATATATATATATATATATATATATATATATATATATAACGTAGGGACGATATCGGGGCGAATTTTAAGTTTATCTCGTACTTTCGAAACCGGACTTAAAAAATTGAGCTTATCACATTTATTTCTGGAAATTAGACTTATCACACATGCCTTTGAAGTGAAACATATCGCATTTATTGATGGAAATAAGCTTAACCTATATTTGTGTAATTTGATTTACTGCATACATTTTTACTGGAGAATAATTCATTGAGTATTTCACAAACATGTTTTTTTTTTTTATTAATTTTTGAAGAAAATTAGTATTAAACTCGTTTCGCCGAAAATCCATATTTTTTTATATACGCTACAGGCAATAAGTTTAAGACCACTTAGGAAGCGAGAAAATAAACAAAGTTTTCGTGGTAATTAGAATTTATCTGTTTCTCGATAAAATATAAATTAATATTTTTTCTCTAATTGTCAAATGTCAGCTTATTGTTTTTATAGTTTCCAAGTCAAAATTTATAATAAGCGAAAAGAATCTTTTTCGACTTTAAATTCTATATTCATCAAAATATCCTCCTTTGGAATTTTTTACTGCTTTAGGAATCCTTGGTATTCTTTCAACTAATTTTCTTACAGTATCTTGGGAGGTATTGTTCCACCCTTCTTGAGGAAGCTCCCACAAGTGTTACTTTGACGTCGGACAGCGTTCACGTACCGTTCTATCTAATTCCTCCCATAAAAATTCAATAGGGCTACAATCAGGTGATTGTGGGGGCCAGGTCATATTCAATAGTATTCCATCATTCTCAATGTCAGCTAAATATCCTCTGCATAATTTTGTACTGTGTTTGGGGTCATTATCCTGTTGAAGGGTGAAGTTGCGCCCAATTATCCGCAAACCTGATGGTATGGCCGTGTTCTGCAAGATTTCTTAGTAACGTTCTTTAATTAACGTGCCATCAATTCGAACTAATTCACCCACTCCAGCAAGCGAAAAGCCCTCCAAACCATAACAGAACCACCTCCATGCTTTATTGTTGATACTACACAGTTCGCGGCCATTCTTTCTCCAGCAGATTGCCTGACATAAACCCTCCGTTTGGAGCCAAAAACTTCAAACTTTGATTCATCTGTCCAAAACACCTGTGACCAGTCTTCAATTGTCCACTGGCTATGAGTTCGTGCCCACTCTAACCGCTTTTGTCTGTTCCCTTTCCGAAGCAGAGGTTTTCTGGCTGCTACATGCCCCACGAGTCCAGCATCCCTTAGACGATTTTTTACAGTTGACAAGCTTATGGACTTTGAATGTCCTGCGTTGAACTCTGCTCGAATTTCCCGCTCATAAGCACTTGAGTCTTATCCTCTGCTTCTGTTGTCACTCTGGGTTGTCCACTCCTTACAGCATCACAATAACTTTCACTGTCCTTGAATTTAACGATAGCATTATGTACAGCAGTCTTTGAAATTTTTACTTCATTACTAATCTCTCTTTCTGACTTTCCTTGTTTATGAATTTTTTTTGTTTATTTATATATATATATATATATATATATATATATATATATATATATATATATATATATATATAAATAAATATATATATATATATATAAATACATATATATATATATACATATATATATATATATATATATATATATATATATATATATATATATATATATATATATATATATATATATATATATATATATATATATATATATATATATAGCAAAATGATTAAGGGAGATAATCTCTGGAGTGGAAGATCCGATTGAACTGAAATTTTCGGAGGACGTAGATATATATGGTAGGTAGGTCCACTACATTTCAGATATCCTAAGCCTTTTGGTGGCGGCGAACGTTTTAGTGAATTTTCAGGTACTTCTATATTTCCAAGCAGTGTAAATTTTTGTTAAAATAAATGTAGGAAAATGAAACCTGAGCTTGTCTATGATACAAAGTTGGAAATTTTGAGCTGTGTGCGGGTGCAGCGTGCCTTAAAGTAGACAAGGATTTTTTTTTCAAATTAACAAATTTTGATTTGTCATTACTTCTAATATAAACAATGAATCATCGTGAAAATTGCAGAGCGGGTTGATGTTGACTAAGGTTTAATACATTTGGATTTTCAAGGTCGTGTGGGTAGCCCTGTAGCTACGGCAGGCTCCTGAAAAAAAATCCTTCAAATCAATGACCCTCCTGAAAAAATTTTGATTTTGGGCAAAAAATTCAAATTGACAAATTTTGATCTTTGTTCATCATGTCAAATTGAAATTTTTAAAATTTCGATTTGCTCAAGAACGGCAACTCATCATCAAGTTACCTCTATTTTCAGCACTCGAAAGTTCTGTTCACGAGAACTGACGACCGGATTATTCGATCAAAATGAAATTTACAGAACATATTAGTATTAACTAGGACCAGATCTGACAGAAGTGAATTTGAAATGCATGTGGCAGTGGTACCATCTTGAAAAAAAAACCGAGAAAAAAAACAGCTTTTTGGCCTATAACTTCCGATTCAGTCATCAGATTTAAACAAAATTCACACAGTATTTGGATATTTTTTTTAGATAGCATTTGGTGAAAATTTGACTGAAAGATTAGAATAGAGTTGCAAGCTATGGTGATTTTTTTCTCCTAAATCTTTGCAAATTTGCTCAGCAAAATAAAGCTTTTTCGCTATAACCTCCGGTCCAGTCATGAAACCAAAACGAAGTTCATACAGTAGATGAACCTTAATGTAAACAAAATGTCGTAGGAATTTCGTAGAAAAATCATGAAAGAGCTGCCAACTATGACCATTTTTGTAATTTTTTGGAATTTCTTTACTAAGCGATTATGTCATTAGATTTGCAAATGGGAATGATCCTGCAATGAAAATTAGCAACAAGTATTAACGCTTTAAAAATTTGAAAAGTTTTTAGGGTGTTAACCTTAAAATTCTTTTAACCTGTATAACTTCCAGCGCAGTGATTCAATCGAAACGAAATTTACTGGTTGGGTTTAACTTAGCATGAAGCAGATTTGAAATTTACAAGTATTTTGCTTTACTGCTAACACAGGGTAACCAGCATTAGCCAGTTTTGTAAATATTGCACCAGCAGATGCCACAAATTACATACTCATATGCAAAGCATTTGCAATAAAAATAAGAAACGAGTTTCTAAATTTTCCGAGTTTTAAAACTTGCTAAAAATGTAGATAATTTGGCGAACAACAATGAACAGCCGCCACCACAACAGAATTTTTAACCCGACTGCTTATACTCCGCGTGACACTAGTTGGGGGCTAGTCACCGGTTTCGTAGGCGGTTTCGAGAGCAGGTCAAACCCTAACTGCGTCACGAATCTAGTATACAAATACCAACACAAACTCTATAAGAAGACGGAATGGAAAACCCATTGACTTATGTCTCCACTGAACCTAAAAATTTTTTTAACAATATATTAAAAATCCAATAATAAAATAAAACAAATAAAATAAAAATATAGCAAACCAAATAAACTAAAAAAAATTAAAAGAATAAAACTCATGCAATACTACTCACTAGCGGATCCAGACCACCGGTCGACCGATTGATAAATTGAAACTTTAGGATTTTTTTTAAATACTTGGCTGTTAATTTTTCATATTTTGTTTAGCAATAATCATTTAATAGTTAAAAGAGATATTCAGATCATGCTAATTAACTCAAACTTAAATAATGTTCACCCCACTGTTCATCATTATTTTGCGGCAAGCCGAAACAGTTCATTATTATGTCTTTTGCACAATTGTTTTAAATGAGCAAAAACCCTAGCGTATTAGAACCGCTATAAATACTAATGTTCGAAGAACAGTAGAGAATTTGTGTAGATTTTGAGTGTATATTCTAAGATTTGATACTTACGGTAACTCTAAGTAATAATAGACCCTAAGCCAATTTAATTTCGATGACTTCATCGAACATTCACCGATAGAAAGGTGTTTGGGGCTGCTATCCGAAAAATGTCCACACCTTAGAAATTTAGAAATTTTCACTGCAAATGTTCGCGATGTGAATACTTAATGTAAGGTACGAAAATAATAAAAACGCGTCGTGTTGGGTGCCCTTTACTAGCATCGAAGTCAAAAATATGTCACATCTGCCTCACGTTGAAGCCAACTTACTCTGCGAATTTCATATTGATCCGATGATTGCATTCGAAGTTATAGAGATACAAAGAAATTTAAGGTTACCACCCGTAAAAGTTTGAAAATGTGATGATGAATCGCTAAAAAATACAAAACCAACCACAGCTAACATAAAAAACTCTAGCGCACCTGAACCGCTAGAAACACTAATGTTCGAAGAACAGTAGAAGAATCGTGCAGGTTTTGAGTGCATATTCCACCACATGAGCTGCTAATTACGGCCAAACTGTTTCAAACGCCACG
The DNA here is from genome assembly GCA_947369275.1 of Nemotelus nigrinus. Classification (NCBI taxonomy): domain Eukaryota; kingdom Metazoa; phylum Arthropoda; class Insecta; order Diptera; family Stratiomyidae; genus Nemotelus; species Nemotelus nigrinus. The sequence continues at coordinate 90,930,371 of OX376373.1, read as the reverse complement.
TTTTACTTTGGTCTCAAGAATGCATTATAACGCATATGGTGGAAAGGTTTCAGATATTACCACTGGCATGAATTTCAACGTTTCTGAGAGCAAAACACGGGTTAATTATATCCGTTATCAGTAGCTTATTTCACATAATTTTGAAAGCAGTATCTCATATAACATCAATGAAGAAAATGCTCAGTGCCTGCAGCACTGTAACTGAAGTTGGTGTTTGGGGCTGCGATCCGAAAAATTTGCAGAACTTTGGGAATTGAAACATTGATTATTTATTTTCATTGTAAATTTTTTCGGTATGAATACTAACTGTAAGCATTTATTGATACAAAAATAGCAAAAATAGACTCGTGCTTGCAACCTTTTGCCAGTATCAAAGACAAGAATATATCACATCTGCTTCACGTTGTTATATTACATTCGAAGTTACAGGAGCATAAAGAAATTTAGGGTTACCTGCAGCGAGTTTTTCAAATAATCTAAAGCTTAATATTTGCTGTTTATTGTCACTACAATATCATTACAATTTGAAAATTCTACGATAAAACCGCTTAATAAAGATATTGCAATTAAACACAAAACCAACAATAGCTGGCAGCCCTATCATGGCTTTTCAACCAAATTTGGCCTAAATAATGTTTATGATAGGTTTCATTAATTGTATGAAATTTGTATTGATTTCATTACTGCACTGGAAGTTATAGGGCAAAACGTTTTATTTTCCTGAGCGAATTTTCAAAACCAAAGACACAAAAATTACCATAGCTGGCAGCACCAATCTAATTTTTCAACCAAATTTCCACCAAACAGAGTTTAGAGTAAGGTTCAGCTACTGTGTCAATTTCATGAAAATCTGGTAACTAATTCACATTTCATAGGGCAAAAAGCAAGTTTTTTTCTTTGTAATTTTTCAAGATGGCACCACTGGCACAGAAATGCCCAAAATTCAAAATTGCTTCTATCAGATCTGGTCCTACTTAAGTCCAATGCATTCTGTAAATTTCAGCTGTATGTGATTATTGTTTCGTGAGTTCCCGTGAACAGAAGTTTTTGATGCTAAAAATATAGGTTAACTGGGAGAGGGTTACCGTTCTTGTCCGACATTCAATTTTCAAAGTTTTACTTTGAACGTGTAGATAAAACATAAGATTTGTATACAGATTGGTTTTATTGTAAGAAACGGACATTTTTTTGAATATTCGATGGTTTGAATGTTTTCACTTCCAAATTTTTATTTTTTCAAATTTAAGACACCAAAATTATCATAGCTGGCAGCTCCAACCGAATTTTTCGATCAAATTTTTACCAAACGTGGTTTGAGGTATGGTCCAGCTATCGTGTGAATTTGGTCAAAATCGAACGATTCAATCAGAATTTATAGGGCTAGAAGCAGTTATCTTTTTTAGTGATTTTTCAAGATGGCACCACTGGCACAGAATCGCCTGCATTTCAAAATCACTTCTATCAGACCTGGTCCTATTTAAGACCAATACAGTCTGCAAATTTCAATTGATTCTGCTCATCGGATCGTGAGTTTCCGTGAATAGAGGTTTTTGATGCTAAAAATATAGGTAAATTGGGCAAGGGTTACCAGGCG
>OX376373.1:90863777-90926277 GCA_947369275.1 Nemotelus nigrinus | reverse complement strand
TTCTGGAGGCTAGTGTTGATAGATTTAAATGACCCAGTCGAAACTCATAAGGGGGTAGGCTATTAAAATCATAAGGGTTGTACAGTTCTCTCAAGGCGAAAAGTAAAAATTTTTTTGTATTGACTCGAGTCTGTCACTGTGGGTTTCAAAAGCGGGATTCCAGCTAATGCAAGCGTATTCGAGAATAGGACGTACAAGTGAAGTGTATAAGGATCTTGTGACCCACAAGATATATATATATATATATATATATATATATATATATATATATATATATATATATATATATATATATATATACATATATATATATATATATATATATATATATATATATATATATATATATATATATATATATATATATATATATATATTTCTATTTATATACCTATATATGAAAATATGAATTTTTGGCCAAATCGATTTTAATACTAATGTTCTTCGAACATTCGTAAAACCTCAAACTGATTGAGAAATTTGATTGCTGAAACGCATCCACGTTGCGTGTGGATAAAGAAATTCCATATGAATATGCCTTCCAAAGGCGACGGATGGATCGGCGACTTACATTTTCTGCCACATTTATACTTTAGGTGCGTAGCACTAAGAATTGCAACCTTCACTTCACTCGGCAGTCACCCTCACTTCACCCACACTTTATTGATTTCGAAAACGACGTCGGCCAATATCGCGTAAACTACCCAACTTTGTTAATTTGATTTAATGTGTGATCAGTACTAATGAGAAATTGACAAAACTCCACGATGTTTTTTTTTCACGGTCAGATGTCGGACAATCCAAAAACTTTTTCTATTTCCTAGTCACAAACTTACAGCATCCAGCAAAAGTCCTCCCGTTACTTAACTCCAACCAGCTGACACATCCGTTCCTTCCTCGATCGTTTTCTTATTTTCTTCCTTTGTTCGCAGCAAACAGCTGCGTTCCCCAGTCTATGACCGATTTTTTTCTCCGTCATCCCACTCACACGCCAAATCAATTGCCAAACGCCTACGAACCTGCTTGCATTTGCATGAGTTAAGATGGACAATTGCAAAACCGCCATGAAAAACAATTATTTAGTTTTCTCATCATCGTCAGCATCGAACCTACCATCGGCAGATCATCTGCAAGAGAAAAATGCAAGATCGCGGATTGTTTTGGCGGATGCGATGGACTTGTCTAGGCGAGTCATATTGCACGTGGCGACGACAGCAAAGAAACTTTTCATGTTTTGGCATTAAATGGTCTTGCATAGTTTTTTAGTCTGAATATTAATTTTTTCCCCGTAAAACGTGTGTTTGGCCATGAACTCATGCAAGCTGAGTTTTATGTTGCATGAATGACCCACTCTAACATGCTACTCAGCATCGGAGCGGATTGGTTCGTGCTAGCTTGCTCGCCGGATGGTTGCTTGGCTGTCGCCGCTGTGTCACAGAAGAACTCTATGGGATTCTATCGCGATTTGAAATTTCACAAATTTTTTCTTCCTGCTTTTGCGGACTTAGCGTATGCATGGGGTCCAAAATTTCCAAAATATTATCAGAAACAAGCTAATAACACGATCAATTCTCATTATCTACACTTAATTTTTCCATTATCTTGGCCCCCAGAAATACAGTGGTACCTTAAAATTCACTAAAATTCACGGTGTCACTAAAAGGCTGTAATCAAAAACTTACACAAACCAATATCGATTGAAAAAAATGTTTATGCACAAATGATACCAAAGTCATCAATTCGGTCCATTTCAACAATCGAGCAAAAATAGTATGTACATGCTTGCTCGAAAAAGGATCCAGATTCATCTACCCAAAAAATCGAGTCGAAATTGGTCAGAACATCCTAGTGAGCAAGAAATTAGACGAGTGTGTGCGAATATTGTTTGTATAGTCCTGCACATTCGACGAGACTTTCGAAGTTTTAGTAACACAAAATCGTGTTTAGTTTTAAAATAAACTGTTTCATTTAACAAACGCATAAATCACGTGCCCAGGAACTATGTTTCAGGAAAAACATATGAGTTCGTGGACTAGGAAGAGTTCGTGGGTGTGACTTGCACCCATCGATACTCCATTAAATCGCGGATAAGGTTCGTGTTCAAGTCTAGTCTTGTTCCTATCGTCGTAAAACAACCCAGCAACATTGCTCGTACGCAATCTGGAATTCGACCTAGCCGATGAATGCCGTTATATAAATTATTATATCACGGATACTTTGAGTGTCCCTGGAAATCGTCTAAGGTAATATAATATCAACATTTCTTCGAAGGTCGTATTAATTATTCCAAGTACTCAATTGTATTGAATTAAGAGTAATTATTGAACACAATGGTTTGGTCGGAAAACATTGAAGATTTGTTGTGTCAAGTTATGGGTATACTAGAAGGCATTTTGTGCTTTTTCATCTCTAAGACTAAACTGTATTGTAAATTATTCATCACGTGTATTCACTAACAAAATACTTTAGTTTTATATATTGCTATTACATTTCATTACATGTCTTCAACTCAATAGTTTTTCATGCGCAAATACAATTATTTGGTTCTGAACTGGAGGTGCATGATAGGCCAGTGCTCATGCAAGATCCATCGTATACTAGTGATCCTCGTGGACATCTTTGAACACTGACGTCGGTACCATCTCTACATACCAGATAATATGGCGTGGTGCTTATAGTGCAGCTAGAACTACTCATGCCTGCTGGTAACATAGGTACGACTGCGTAGGATGCGGGTGACGGTGGGCATAGCTGTGGATCATGAAAATAAAGTCACTGATCAGATTTTACGTTTGATTATTTGTGAGAATACATACCGATAACAGCTCGGTGGGATTCATGCAACCACTACCTCTAGAAAGCGAGCCCAACGCTGGATAGAACTGTTCACCCGAAGGACATGATGATTGTTGCGCTGCTGTTATTGGGATGGGGGAAGACGTGGGAGATCCTGGTGTGCCTGTTGTGACCACATATGGTCCATTACATTGATAATACTTTGATGGATCATTGGGGTCACCAACATAGTAAGGCGTGTAGATCTGGGGGCTATCAAATGCCGTGCAGGGCTGCAACGAAATAAATAACGAAATAAATCTTTCGACTTTGTAACTAATAAATAAATGTGTAAATATTGGACCTTTATTCAAAAGCTTTCTGGAAAATACTTACGTTTAAGCAGAAATTGGAACCTTCGTTGAATATCAGACCATCTGGGCAAGTTCTCAATACGGCGTTGCTACCTAAACATTGGTAGTATTGATTTGGGTTGCTTTGATTATTCCACATATCACCATCACCGTACAGTCCTCCACAGTCCTGCAGAGATTATGAAAGAAAATAAAAATAATAATAAAACGTTACAAATTACAAATTTTTTTTCGTGAATTATTGCAGCATACACTCGCCGCGAAAATTGATAAATCAACCATTACTTTTTATAAAAGTAGGTACTTACCAAACCACTACCTGGCCCGACAGGTGTGCTGCAGTTCATCGTAATATTATTGAATTCATACCCTTCTGGACATTGCTGAATGATAAAGACGCCCATAACACAGACAAGATACCAATCTTTTACTAGACCACCGCAGATTGGTATGCGCTCGCCAGGGCTGTAACCGTTGCCACATCCCTGTTGATAATTTCACAATGTTATAAAAAAAATTAAGAACGCCTGATCTATTGGGATGTATTCGACCGGTTTTTGGAAATTAACCATTCTGATTGCCAAAATCATACTTACTCCTTCAGGTCCAACTGTTGGTTTTGAAATACAGTTCAATGTCATATTACTGAAGACCATTCCACTGGGACAGAATTGAGGCCAAAGTTTTCCAAATATGCATACCCAATATTTCGTTTCATTAACAGCATCAGCAACGAATTCACCCTGTTTCACTGGTCCGCAGTTCTATTGAAAACCATCTAATTTGAGATTTTCATTCCTGCGAAAATACAAATTCTTACCAGCGTCGGTAGTGGTGGTGGTGGAGGAGGTGGTGGTCTAATCGGCGGCTTCGGTCTAAACTTGGTACAATAGCCCAAAGATGGATTGAATAGTTGTCCGTTTGGACATAGTTGTAAGACCATTTCACCGTTGTAGCAAATGTAGTAGGCGTTTGGTGTACTAGCTGGTGCAAAACCACCATTGGGTACGCTTCCGCAAGCAATGTTTGCCATTTCACAGTATTTTTTCATCGGATTGAATACCATTTTTAGTGGACAGTTTTGACTACGTAGACGTCCTTGATAGCAAACATAGAATTTTGTATTATTGAAGTTGTCCGGATAAATTTCGTTCTCCACACAGCCATCCTAGGAGAAATTGCGGCAAAGGGGAAATAATTAGTTTGTGAAATGCTTAAATGAAGAACATTGCCGCATCCTTTGATGCTGAACGTGTTTGAAAGCTTTAAACAATATAGACCATCTGGGAAAACTGTACGTTTTGTGATTTATGAGACTATGATGGTTGCCCAGGTATCATTAAATTGCGAAAATAAAGCAACAATAAATATATAATAAAGTCATTTAAATCAGCTAAAAATAAAATCGTTTTTTGAACCCATTTCTTGAAAGTCAGCGTTATCAAATATAATGTTCAGTGCTGTAAAAGTGACAATTAGGACGGAATCTTCAGTGAAAAGAAAAGTTCGAGAAAATCTTAGATTTAAAATAAATAAAATTGGCTTTCCTCGCTCAAATTATTTTCAATCAGTGCAGTCAAGAGTAAAACACTGCAGCAAACTGGTGGCATGAGCCAATATCCAACCAAAATAGTATTTTATTAATCATGAAGCTCACTCATCTTTCAACAGTTGAAGGAATTTTAGTAGCAATTAATTTTTGAATTGTATAAGTCTGAGACATAGCATGTTTCCTGTTTTAGTGACTCATTGACTCCCATTTTTGGAATACATAATCTTATTCAAATACTTACTGTAGTTGGTGAACTTGGGGAAACCGTTGTTGGCTCTGTACTATTCGCTGTTGGCTCTGTACTATTTGTTGTTGGTTCTGTAATATTTGTCGTTGGAACCGTTGTTGGTGTTGTTATATTTGGAGATGTTGGAGTTGTTGGCTCTGTTGTTGGAGTTGTTGGTTCTGTTATTGATGGATTCACGCAAGCTTTTTTGTCATGATCATAAACATAAGTTGGAGGCACACAGCTTATCAATTTCCATACACCGTTTTGACATTCATAATACGTATGCTCATCGAATACATTAGGTAAACGATTTCCATCGGTACACTAAGTTTGTTGATGGCAACAAATAAAAATATGACTTATTAGAGGTTTATTGCGAGAACAAAAAGCATGGTCCCAACATTTTTCTCATATCATCAAAATCATGAACGAAGTAGCTCCAATTGATTCTGATCCGATTACGAATCAAAAGTGTTTGCCGATGAGTGAAAGCTAACACTATTTTAATCCCTCTATACCACGAAAAAATTGTTTCCGTAAATAAAACAAAAACTGACGAATTTCATATTGTTCCCCGCCTTTTCTAGCAGATAGCGTTATTTATTATAACTGCGAATGGTAAGAAAAGGGTAAAGGAAAAAGAGAAGCATGGTGCACTGAAAGAAAAACTCTTGGTTGGTTCAACTATTTTTAATAGTATTGCAACGATTCATTCAAAATCGTTAAACGAACTACGGAAAATAGTTATTTTTATTATGTTAATATAGTTAATTTAACGATATAAAAGTAGTTGGTTCTGGTTGTACAAAAAATATCGCAACGTTCATGAAATCAACTGTTTTAATTGTTTCATAACCACGAAAATTAGTTGATAAATAGAAAAATTTTCATCAATTCACTCAAAACTTCAACGTTTCGAATTATCAACTGTTTTTATGGTACTTAAACTACTTCGCAATAGTTGATTTCAACAAACGTAATTCAGTGAGCAACGTCTTTGGAATTACCCTACGCAAAGTAGAATGGTTTCAACATTTGGATGTTTTTCATGCTCCGAATGAAATTGTTTATCAACACGCGTCATGGTGCATAAAAGTAATCAACGATTTTCTTATGGTTGTTTTGACTATAGCCCTAGTTGATGCAAAAACAACTAATGCAAACTGTTGATTTTTCATACTCCTCATACTCATACTCCTATTCTATCATAGAAGTTTCATATGCTACATGGCAAAATTGTGTTTGGTTTGCTGTTCGATATAATTCATATTCATGTTATGCAGTGAAGCCTTTATATTTCCCTTCTTCTATTCACAAAATATAAGTCTTCTGTTTGCAGATCACTGTTATAAAACAGGGAGTCCAGAAAACGATTACGATTGATTACGATTTCGATTTTATCCGATGATTTCGTCGAAAGTTACAGGGATAGAAAGATGTTTAGCGTCAAAGAACGAAAAATGTTTGGAATCAAAACATTTCTAGTACTTAAAAAGTTTAAACGTTGAAAACTTATTTTCATTGTAAATGTTCTCGATATGAATACTTAATGTAAGCATTTATTGGTACGAAAATAGCCAAAAACGCCTCGAGCTGGCATCCATTTGCTAGCATCAAAGCCAAAAATATATCACACCTGCCTCACATTGAAACCAACCTACTCTGCGAGTCTCGTTTTGAAACTTTATATTTGTAGTTTATTGTAGAGGACATTTGAGCGATATTGTATTTCACATATAATGAGAAGCATCAATCTTTACAATGAACTAAAAATTACATCACTTTCCGAATATTTTGTGTGTTTTATTTTTCAAGTTTACTTTTTCAAACATGAAATAGATAACCTAACATATACATATATATATATATATATATATATATATATATATATATATATATATATATATATATATATATATATATATATATATATATATATATATATATATATATATTTATATATATTTATATATATATACATATATATATATATATATATATATATATATATATATATATATATATATATATATATATATATATATATATATATATATATATATATATATATATATATATATATATATATATATAAATAAAGGCGAGCATTGCATACATGCAAAACAATCACAACTTGAAAATAAATGCGGTTCTAGATTTTTCTTGAATTTAATTTTTACTTTTCAAATAAATGTCGGCTTGGCACTTGAATGCATCCTTTCGAAGGGTAAGTATAAGGAAGAAGTAAACACAAATTGCTTGACTTCCAACTTACGCACACTCTGATACAAACACCTTGCGAAACTATTACACCTCGGTGTATACAAGTGGAGTGCGTAAAGCATCCCAATGGGAATCAGAGTAATGCATGCAAGCAGAATGCATGATTCATGAATTACTATCAATTCCAAGGTAATGCTTAAAAGCGAAAAAAACAATGAAAAAAAAACTTGGGTAATGTTTCCTAAATAAAGCGTCACGATTCAAAACAGTTTAAATTGTCAAATTGGTAAGTAAAATGTTTAGAATAGCAGTACATATGCACCCGGGTCATGCTGATATTAGCTCGACTGCCCGTCCAAGCAGCTGTACGCATTCCCCCTAGATGACGGGTAATGCTAAAATACGGGGCCGGGCTTTCCAAAAAGCTCTGTTTTATAAAACTACAAAGCTAAAAGCTATTCTTACAGAATGTATGTTGATGCATTATGTTTTCTTTTGAATAGCTCTTCGTATGATTATTTGGAGTGAAATTTGAAAAAAGTTTAAAGGAGGTATTTCGGCCGTAATCTCAAGCATTTGTCTAAGCGATGGGGGCTACGTGAAAGTACTACCATGATGATGCAGAAAATTTGAGAGACAAATGCTGGTTGTAATATTAGGCCATACAAAATACAATTTAATTGATACTTACGGGGGAAAAGCATTGTTTTTATAATTTTATGTTTTGTAAGTATTCTGATAAATGATTCATTTTTTTTGTGTACATATTTCGTATACAAATATGTATATTAAGCTAGGATTAAGATATCAACTGAGTGGCTCCACATTTTAGAAATTTGATTGAAAAAATGTGTTGCAACGTTTTTACTCCAAAAATGCACATACTTTTATGGCTTATTATATTTTGGCGGCTGTCGATCTTAGGCGAAAGGGCCATGCATACCTTTGTATGCATATATATATATATATATATATATATATATATATATATATATATATATATATATATATATATATATATATATATATATATATATATATATATATATATATATAAAGTATATGTGTGTAAGTAAACTAAGTAAATCAAACACTTTACTATATATATAGTAGATTGTTAAATTTACTTAATTTACTGTGCGAAATTCCACGAAATTTTGCGTTTTTCCGCAAAGTATCTAATCAGCTGCTCCGCTTTTATGTGCACAATCTTAGATAAATGAATCCAGGTAAACGCTGGTGTGTGATTATTCTAGAAATTGCAATTCATGATTGGGATTTCCATAGGCAATAAAACCATTATCAATATTTTTTGCTATACCTCCCTGGCTTCTATGAAACTCAAAATATTAGGGTATACCTAACCAGTTGCTCGTCAGTGTATATATACAAGGGTTGATCAATAAGTAATGATGATCGATTATTTCCAGTTCGCATAAAATTCCGAAAAAAAATGTTTACTACCACTACTCACTAAGCCCACGATTCCAGGGAGGTACATTATTTGAATATAAACAGTCGAAAAGAGAATATCGAAACGGAGAAAAACGAAATAAGAGCTGTCATTAAGTACCTCTGTTTGAAAAAACTGTCTACCAGAGACATACACGGCGATATGCTGGAAACATAAGGGGACTCTGCTTCTCCATATTTCTCCGTTGCACGCTGGGCCAAGGAGTTTAAGCTGGGAAGAACAACCACTGAAGATGAGCACCGCGAAGGACGTCCATCCACATCCCTCACTGAAGGCAAATTTCTTTGAAATTTGTCTTAGACTAAGGTTCACCTACTGCGTGAATTTTGTTAAAATCTGGTGGCTAAATCGGAGGCTATAGGCCAAAAGCAATTTTTTTTCTCAGCAATTTTTTCGAGAGTGCGGCCGAAGTATTATCTCTAACAAAATGAGAAGCTGATCATCGTTCGACCTACCGACAGTCAATAGGACTTTTGTAAGCCTTAAAAACAAAGTGAAATATCTGGGACTTATTGCTAAACTCCAAGCTTCTATGAATTGTGCGAATATAGAATTGTGCACTCTTTACAGCTATAACAGGGATATAAGAGCAGTTTGGGGGCTGCAACCTCGTATTGTCTCTTGGGTAGTATAGTGGAACCAAATCTGCTGCAATTATCAAGGTTGCTAATTTGAAAATGATAGGGAAAGTACATAGGTTAGCATCTCAACGAAGGCTCACTTGGCGCTGTTTCATTAGCTTTCTACCGATCTACTTGCCTCGCAACATGCGAAGTGCGCAGTCGTAAGACTTACTTGTGGTATTTTTTGGACTAGAACATATTGTATATTGGTGCAGGGCATGCATGTTTCAACAGACATCGATTATTCTACGCTCCAACTACCTCTGTCTGAGGAATATAAAACCAAGGTCCCAAGCAGAGATGATTGCGCAAGGTGGTTATCCCTGGGAATAAATGTTGTGTAAATATATACCAATGGCCCCAAGCTGAACGACCTCAGCTGAATTTAACTTGAAGCTTTCCTTCTGCCTGCCGAACCACTGTAATGTCTTTGAGGCGGAAGTGTTAATAATTCTCAAAGTGACCATTTCGTTCCTATGTAATCGGATATTTGGATTGATTAATCGCTTTTTTCCTAACAGCCAAGTGACTATATCGTCTCTGAAACTTGCACATCCTCAAAGCTAGCCCTTAAATGCTATACTTATCTTAAAAAAATATCGAGCCGATAATGAAGCAATTTTGAATGTCAGGAGATAGAGACATAATGGAGAACTGTGAAGCGGACCAACTTGCAAAGCCTGGTAAGTTATGTATGTGTATTTCCAAGATATACCTTTTTAATTTATTAAGAAAGGTCTAGAGTTTTTCGATTGGCATCATACCTACACATTCACTGACTATCAGGCAGAAGTACGTAAAGGACGTTGTGCATTCCTAGGGAGAAGAACCTTCCTGTACGATTGCTGGACAGTTATAAAGAGCTTTTGACATTGGTTGCACTAGCAAATTTTTTAGATTGAAGGAAGAGATCCCTGCGCAAAGCACTGGCTATCTTAACTGCACATTGTTTGTTCGGCAGATATGTGGCACGGCTGGGCGTCCCTCAAAATTATTTTACTAGGAGCTGTAGATCCAATTAAGAATATGAAACAGTTTTGTACCCCTCCATTAATGCCTAACCTTCACTGGAAGTAGGATGAAGTCTCTTGGCTCATACTTCTTCGCTTATCTGACCGAAATAGCTTCGGTGGACTTGAAGGGGAATACACAGTTCACCAAGGACTCGAGCTAGATCTTCATTTGAAAAAAAGTCGGCTTATACTGACGTCTATCCACTGTTTGAATTTCGTTATAATTTGATGATTGCATCGAAAGTAATAAGGTTGAGCGATTTTGCAAGATTGCAGTACTATCGCAGCTATCAGGCTTGGTTCTACTAATGAACAATACATGCCGTCATGTGTTGGTTATGAACTAAACGCTTTGTTGAAGCTTTAGCGTTGTTATGGGATATGGAGCTCTTAAAATAATAATTTTATTGTGTGGAAGAAGCATCAAATGTAGGAATTATTGGCAATTTTCCCTAAAAAGCAGAAACATTTCAGGAGGGTCGTTGTTTTATATTTTATCAATTGGTTTTTGATGTGGCTGAAAAATACGTTCCCAAGATTAAAAAAAAACAAACTGTCTGAGCCATGGTTGGATAGAGATCTGAGGTGTTTACGAAATCGGAGAAACAAACTATATAAGATAATAAAAAACAATAGCAATGCTAACGATGATGTCAAGAAAAGATATAATGACGTAGCTCAAGAATTTTTAAGAAAGTCTCGCGAAGCATATGAAAGCTATGTCAATATAGTTGGCGACAAAATAATTCACAATCCTAATGTGGGAAATACATATTGGCCGAGGCCAGGCGAGCCGAAGTCAGACGAGATTGCAAACATGTGGACGGCATTTGACAGCTCGTCCGAAATTGCTTTGACTCGTGCTCAACATCCATTCCGATCGGATGTGGCACGAGCGCCGGCGAGCCCTGTCAAAGTCGCTCGTCTGGACCGTCCACACACTCGGGCTCGCCAGATCTCTCCTGGGCTCGGCCAATATCTATTTGGCACATAAGACTTTTTTCGACTTTGTGAGCACCAAGCGAAAAGCTTCTGGTTATCCCAAATCGATGCAAAAACACAACTTAGTTTCTTCTGACCCACAGAATATATGTGACTTCTTTGCCGATCATTTTCAGGAAGTTTTTTGTCCTCTCAGCGGCTCACCTAACATGTCACTTTCCCAAACACCTCAGCTGTCTATTGCTGATGGAATATATTTAACTAGAGAGGTCATTACTAAAGCTATAAGAGAGCTTGACATGAAGAAAGGACCTGGACCAGACTGACTTCTTCCAAGCTTCATAATTAAGTGTGCAGAAACGATTATTTCACCACTGCAGATAATTTTCAACAAATCGCTGCATTGCGGTAAACTTCTTCATTTCTAGAAGTCTTCCCATCTTACACCGATTCTTAAAAGTGGCGACAAACGATCGGTTGAGAACTATAGAGGCATCGCCATTTTGTCTGCTATACCAAAGCTGTTTGAAAAATAGTTTGTGAAAAACTTACAATTGTTGTTGATCCTCTGCTAAACGAGCAACAACATGGCTTCAGAAAAGGTAGATCCACTACTACCAATCTTATCATAATGAATTCAAATGTGCTTTGCGATATGGAAAAAGCACGTCAGGTTGATACTATATACACTGACTTCAGCAAGGCTTTTGACCGTGTCGACCATGATGTTTTGATATTTAAGCTGCAAAATTTTGGCTTCTCAGGAAATTTGCTATATTGGTTCGATTGTTAGTTAAGAAATCGAACACAGCATGTAAAATTTTAAAAGTTTTATCTTCAAAAAAATTACCGTTTCTTATGGGGTACCGCAAGGCAGCCACCTAGGGCCGCTCCTGTTTAATATTTTTATTTCGGATCTATCGGAGGTGCTATCAGACATTCTACATCTTTTTATGCGGACAATTTCAAGATGTACCATACTATTAAATCGGAATCTGGTTCAAAATTTCTTCAGTTAAAACTCTTATCACTTGAGCAATGGTGTGTACGAAATAAACTTCTTCTTAATATTGACAAATGCCATTCCATAAGCTTTTCCCGTAAAACTTATACAGTAAATTTTGATGCTGAAGAATGTAGGTAGTGCTATAGATCTCGGTGTCGTTCTGAATAAAAAGCTTCGCTTTAATCTTCAATACGACAAAATACTTGCAAGAGCCAGCAAGCAGCTAGGATTTATTAAGAGGCGCGCAAAAGAATTTAAGAACATATGGGTCACAAAAACTCTGTACATATCTTTAGTTCGTCCTTTGTTCGAATATGGGTGCATCGTCTGGAATCTTACTTTCAATATTCACAGTGATAGATTGGAATCTATCCAAAAGCAGTTTGTTCTTTTTGCTCTGAGAGATCTATACCGTCCACATGATTTTGAAAGCCTTCCCTCTTATAGTTACAGGTTAAGTCTTTTAAATTTGAAAACACTTTCTTCACGGAGAACATTATTGTGCTCATGTCTTACTTTTGATGTGATTGGGGGTTTGATTTACGTTGAATGCATTTGCAATAAAATAACTGTCAATAATTCTGTAAGATGGACTAGACACACACGTCTCCTCAATGAACACCAGCACCACACACTTTATGGTGACAGAGAACCAATAAATAGATGTTGTAAAATATTCAACAAATTTTCCCACTACTATTCCCCATCTATTTCTAAAGTCAGGTTCAAAAGCGCTTTAATTATAGCGCTGAATTCTTAATGAAAACCAGACAAAAGTCTGGGAAATGTTATTTAGTTCATTTATGTGATTTTATTTTAGTTTAGCTTGAGAAAAATGTATAAATGTAATTTTTTATATTTTTTTTTTTATGTATACACCTTCTTTGGTTTGAAATAAATAAATAAATACTTTTTGCCTTTTTGAGGGCTAACATTTAGTGTTTGTTGCCGATACGCTTTTTGAGATCAGAACTGGTCCGGAGTAGGTTCAAAAGAGCAGAACAGGACCCAATATATTAACAAATTTAAGTTAAATATAGTATATGGCCCTTAAAAATATATTCGACTTGTCTATCTTGTAATGTTTTGAATTTGAACTGTATGTTTGAACTGTAAATTTAAATAAAAATCCCAACAACAACAAAAATTCTGGAGAATCCTTTTCAAAAATATTGTCCAAATGGGTTTTAAGATAGTAAAGCCGTTTTGTTGCCAGAAATTAAATTTTTCGACTTACTGTTGGGCCTGTTGGAACCGTTGGTTTAGATGGTGTCGTTGGTATAGTGGGTATTGTTGGTGTTGAGTCCTCGCATTCGCATGTTTTACTACTGGGATCAAATAACGATCCATTGAAACATCTTACAATTTGCCAAGATCCATCTAAGCAGGCCTTGAACTCTCTTCGATTATCAGTTACCTCAACGTCGCCGTTTTTACATTCCTGTTATTGAAAATATGATTTCAGTGCACGACTTCCATCGTATACGAATAATATTTTTGGAATTTCCATGTCAATTTTGATTTTCCAAAACTAAATGAACAGCCAAAATTGGATTTTTTTCTGATGAAGCGAAATGCTTTGCATTTCAAAACATATTGATTTAGTTTTGAGTCGAAACTTTTTGGCGTCGAACTAATTTTTCACGGAAAGTACAACTAAAAATTGGATTTTACGTTCGGCTTTATATTTTTGCTGCCAATTATTTGAGCCAAGAGCGAGCTCCGTATCGTAAATTTGGGACTCCTGAAGTCGTTGAATTTTGTAACTTTCGAAACCTTTTTTCATATTATTTTTATGAACTGAATTGTGATTTTTATCAGTAATTATTTGGGAAAGCAGTTTCCAAAGTTTCTGTTAAATACTTTGTCTGAATCGGTGTAGGTCGTAAACGTCAAAAATATTTTATGTATTTCTCAATGACATACCTCGGTGGAATTTCTGCCGCCACACCAATCGATACATTTATTTTCTACAAAGATCCAATTTTCCGGACAATGTTGAGGTATCCATTCACCATTCGAACAATTATAGTACATGGCTTCGTTGCCTATGTACGGCTTTGTTGCGCCATCTTTGCACTGTTTTACGGTAAAATTATGGGTTAAGGTAAAATTATGTGTTATGTTATGTACATATGTATGAACTGGGTTAGGGTAAAATTATGTGTTAGATATTTCACTAAGCAACTGCTCAAACCAAAATAAAATACCAGATCTAAAATGCACTTTAAGAAAAACTCAAAAAACAGCTTTTAGACAATAAATTTGAATCGGTGTGCCTTTGCAGCATATGGCTGCAGAATGGAAATATTTATATTTTGTAATTTTGCTACTAATATGCTAAGAATTTTGTTACAATCTTCGTGCCAAAAAGGGAAAAGCTGTTGTTTCATTAAAGTGGAAAACTGCAGTGTTTTTGAATAATTTTGTTTGAGTGCCGTTGATGCCGGTGCGCTAACAAAATGTATCCGTACTTACAGGCGTTTCTGGCGAACATGATACACATGAATTGTTCGATGGTCTGAATATTTCCCCTTGGTCACATGACTGTTCAATCCAGGTTTTGTTTTGACATTCATAGTATTTGGTTGGATCCCAATAAGATGGTTTTTTATCGCCGTCTTTGCACTGGTATAAAATTAAAGCTTATCAACTTATGTTCGAAAGGATTTTATCGCATACTGAGTATTTGTAGCAATTATATCAATACGAAAAGTTTGAGTTGACAAATTTATCGACAAAATTAGGCTCCAGACAGACATTTGGAGAAGTGATATTTCGTTTTCGGGATGAAACTTTGCAACGTTAAGAGAAAATTATATTGTAGAACTCTAATTGGTTCACTTACTGCGCCCGCTGAGCCGGATCCTACACACGTTCCCGTTGTTTCGTTAAACGTTGTACCTGTAGAACACGATACTGTTGTCCATTCACCGTTAATGCATACCTTAAATTTCTTATCGTCATCTGGATATTTTTCAACGCTGCCTTCAGTACATTTCTGTGTTGCAAACGTATTGTACACAGTAATTCTTAATTAATATATTTTTGAAATAAATTTGTATTTTGTTTATTTTCTTAAGTGTCTTATATGAAAAACAGTCGAACTGTTGATACGGGTGGTCAGTTATCCAAAATTATAAGGCAAATGTTTTGAATCATTTCGCCAAACTTTAATATTCGAGCAGTATACCCTACAGTAAAATTTTAAATTTTGCATGACTGTTTTTAACCTGGACCTAGGCCATTGCTCGTTGGCTAAACTTACATTATTGCAAGGTATACAACCGTTGACAGCTAGTGAGAAAACTTCACCCAAATTACAGCTCTGTGGTTTCCATTCGCCGCCATCACACTTATAGTATTTCGTAGGATCATCTTCATGAGGTTTAACATCTCCGTTATGACACTTGTAAAAATTATAATATTCAATAGGAGCTTGAAAATTCATCAACCGAATTTCAGATGAAATTAATTCAAACGTGTTTTCAGTTGTAATAATTTTGTTTGGTTAGGATTGGAGACGGATTTAACGGATAAACCAAAATAGTTTTGACTTTTTTCGGGAAAAAATTATCTGATTGCCAAAAGATTGATAAATCTGTTTACAGATATATAAGATTAACGCCTGAAAAGGGAGTATCTCATTTAAAATTTGCTCTCTATGGGCATGTTTACAGCAAACGCTTGGTCCGCGGACTATACACAAAATTTGACCTAAATTATTTAGTCCGCCTGCTGTAAACAAACTGGCGATAGGTCAGTACACGATTTCAAGTGACCGGACCTAAAATAGGTCGTGGACTATATCGCTGTAAATACACCCGACCTAAGCTTTGATTTATGCGCGACCATTGAATATGTTGAATATAAGCTCGCAACCTACTCGTTTCACTCAAAATCATTGAAATAAACATGTTTGAGAGACAAATGAAAAGATTGTTACCGTGTATGAACTAAGCTCAAACTAAATGACAGCTGTTATGAACAAACGAGGAATAAATTCAACCTCATCAAATTTTAGGTCAGGTCGATCACTAAGGACTAAATTCACTTAGTCCGCCCTATAGGTCAGGTCAGATTTGGTCCAACCGCTATAAACCCTACCTATGATTCGTCACTAAATTGTTTTTGATGCAAGTTTGCAGTCTCGGAAGCTATATAAAACTTTGCCAGTCAATTTAAGTTTTTGCCAATTTGAACCCTGAAGTCTTACATTTTTGGCACTTTTGTGAAAAAGCTCAATTCTGCCAAAAATTAAAACAGTTTAAAATCTACTCATTTCTATAAAACTTTTTCGAGTTTCCAATTTTTCAGAATCTGTTCCCTCAATTTTTAATACTCCTTAGAGAGATATTTAGAGAATAAGATATTGTTCAACTACATCATAGAACTACCTGCGCCTAGTTGTCTGCTAAACGCTTTGAAATATCATGAATAGTTTGCCTATAGCTTTTCAATCATCCGCCATTGTCGGATGACACCATTCCTATAGCTCTTCGGCCTACCAACTGAACATGTCGATCCAATAAACAGAAAACCTGCACGATCGCTTTTGGCCTCATGGGCAACATGAAAGCGAAATAACTCATCGCTAACTTCCAAGTTTAGGTGATGGGGTCATCTTCGAATGTATTTCATGGAAACGGTAGATGCAAGTTGACTAAAGGACTCGCTTTCAATAATTTATGCAGAAAATAAAATTGACAATATCTTATCTGCTTTCACGATTACACAAGATCCGTAAGTCTCGTATTTTGGTCTATCCTGTTTGAGAAAATGATGGTGTGAAAAAAATTAATTTGACCAAAGACCATGATTTTTTTTTAGAAGATTTGAAACTTTGGCGGATCTGCGATTCTGGCAGAACATGAAGAAGAGCAGTTTCATGCGGCTGTTATGAAATTCACAGCTGTCATGAACAACTTAGGAAGCAATGGACCAGCTGCAAAGCTATTTCAAAGCGTTAACTTATTTCAAGCGAACTATCCAAAGATGTCTCTTAGAAAACACTCTTATTTTTTCATGTAGCAAATAACTTTTTTTTATCCCAAGTTTATCCCATTTGTCTTCGGGAAATTCTCACATTGAGTAGACAAATGATTCCGTTTCAAAAATGGGCCTTCTTGGAAAAAAATGGTCCTCTAAAAAGGGATATTTTTGTAAAAATTGGATCCTATTGGAAAAAATGAACTCTCTTAGAAAAGTGGACCGTGTTGAAAACAAACAATTCGGACGCTGTAAAAAACTTTGGTGAGATATTTTGTCAAATGATCAAACACGAATATATAAAGCAAAAACTCGCGGTAGACTTTAGGCATAGTCTATCTTGAAAATAAGTTGAATGAAGTGGGAATATACTGCAACGTTAGCACTGCTTCAATTGTGCAAGGACATGCGATCAAATCGTTTCAACAGAAATGAAGCAAATGCAGAGAAACTGCCCATGGTTTTCGCAGAACTTTATGTTTTCAGCAACAGATGTGGAAGAAGAATGAAAAGCAAATGTTATTTGACAAGTGAAATTTCAGATCGGAAGGGAATCGATACTGACAATTATTGGCCTCAAATTTTGAAAAGAGTAAAATTCAAGCGAAGAAACAAAGACGCATCTTAATAGCTTCTCTATATGTTCGATGCAGTTCATCAAAATCAAATCTTTTACATGATTTCGGAGCAATCAACTCGCTAGTTTCTCAATTTAAATACTCGCTTATCGGTGGTGATTTGAATTCGAGACACCCTCAGTGGGGAGATTCTGTTATCAACGGAAATGGTATGGTATTGCTCGATTGGCTATACCAATGCAAGTGGTTGCTCTTAACTCTCCGACTAGACCAAGTAGTAGCTCCATAATAGATTTTTTCCTCCTGTCAGATGATCTGCTCAGCAGTATTGATCGCCCACATTGCTGGACCAAGCCGGTACGTCTGATCACTTTACTGTGAGGCAAAAAATTCAATTCCGCTCCTATTTCAGCCTCATGAAGAGACCCCCAAAAACTGTAAGAACTTTCAAAAACACCGATTTGGGTACTTTTCATTGCGACATAGATATATTGGTAGGGAGTCTTGATGTGTGCGAGAGCGAAAATTTGTCAAACCGTCAAGTTGATAGCCTGTTGCTTAGCGTCAACGACATCATAAGTTCTACTGTTGACAGAAATTCCACTTTGATTAAACTTGATAAGTATCAGGGTCACGAACTACCGCCGGATATTGTAAAGCACATGAAGGTGAGACATATTTGGGGTTGCAAGTTGAAGAGGATTTTTCATAGACATGGGAGGGATCACCCGCTGTACAGGTCACTCCTTTCGAATATCAACTGTCTCAGCAAGCTTATTGTTGAAATGGTTGGTAAATTTTGCAGTGAGTGTCTTGCACAGCGGCTGGCTGCCATTCGGCTAGGCCCCGACATGTATAAGGAAATTAATTGGCTTTCTGGTAAAAACATCAACCGGGAGATAGCGGTAACAACTGGCAATGTTTTTGTGTGCAACCCTGATCTACAGGCCGAATTGTTCGCAGAAACATTTCAATCGCAATTAAATGCTGTTCCGCCCAACTTCTCTGCATCTAAAAGCCAAAATGTACTCGTTAATAAAGTTAATTCGTTTCACAATAGTCACAACGAGCCGTTGGTCACATTTTCATCCGAAAATCCATCGGATGATCCGCAACTCTCAAGTCACCAATTTCACTTTGTCAATAGTGAATACTTGGTGCACTTGTTAGGAGGTATAAAAAGTAAAAAGTCATCTGGACATGATGGGGTGTCTAGCTTTATTGTTAAACATCTTCCAATCTCTATGCTCAAATTACTTTCCATAATTTTCAATAATGCCTTGAACAACGGTTACTTTCCCGACATATGGAAAGTTGTTAAGATTGTTCCCATTCACAAAAAAGCCAAAAATAATGAGGCCAGCAATTTCGGCCCGATCTCTCTGCTTCCTAATTTGGGAAAGCTCTTTAAGAAAATTTGGTTGGAAATGATTTCCACTTACTGCGAGCTCGCTTATATTATTCCAGAATATCAATTTGGCTTTAGGCGTAAGCATGGGACCCAGCACGCTATCTCGTACTTGCATGATCAGATTGTGTGACACTTGAATGAGCGACACACTCCGACGGTTGTTTGTGCCTTGGATATCGAGAAAGCCTTCGATAATGAATGGCACGGAGGTCTTCTATACAAGTTGATCAAGTTGGGATTTCCAGAAATAGTAACACGACTCACCGCAAACTTCCTCAGCAACAGACAATATTATGTTAGCGTTAATGGAGCAAATTCACTCCGAGGACCTGTGACATCAGAAGTCCCACAAGGTTCTGTCACTGGACCTGTTTTATACACTATTTTCACTGCTGACCTCCCTCTTGCAGCGGGCAACCCTCAAGTTAAAGTCCTACAATATGCAGATGACACGCTCTTATTCGCGTCGAACCAAGACCCGCTCAAAGCTGCGAAGAGCCTTGAAGATTACTTGGTCAACCTTAAACTTTATTTTGATGAATGGGGCATCAAGCTAAATAGTAGCAAAACACAGCTGACTGTATTCAGGAACCCTTCCAAGTATCGGAGATCGCAAACCATCCGCAATGAGGCCAAAAAAGTCGCTGTCTTGTTCGGAACTTCTAGAATTACTCCCAGTCCTACATTGCGCTACCTTGGAGTAAATATGCATGAATTCTTGAAATTTAACCTTTATGTTCGACACAGAATGAAAGTAGCCAGGTCTGCATTTCAGCGCATCAGACATCTTTTCGCCAAAAAGATGCGCATGACGACAAAGGCTAAATCCATTTGATACAAAACACTCATTCGGCCAATCCTGACATACGCATCCCCATCCTGGATTACCTGTTCCAAATCTGCCATGGCAGAAGCGGAGATGTTCGAACGGAGAATTCTGCGTTTCTGCACTGGCAGGTTTTACGTATGAGTGGCTCTAATGAGCCATTTATGCGTCCAGCGGAAATAGCAGGACAGCGGCGGCTCATGGACATGGTGTTCAATGATGTTGGCCTTCCGACGAATCGGAGAGAATAGTTAAGACCTAGGTTAAGTTAAGGTCTAAGTAGGCTAAGCTAATTGTATTTAGACTTAAGCTAGATTTAGTTTAGTAAATTAAGTTAGTATTTAAGTACTATATTGCTAAGTCAACCCCAGGTATTGTACTACCTGGGTAATATTTAATAAGTTCAAATCCAAAAATAAATGAATGATAAAAATAAATTAAAATAAAAATCCAATAAGAGCCAGCTGGCCAAAATAAGATAGCCGCTAAGTATAAAATGTTTTATGTTAAATACCCCTTCAGTTAAGTTATCTATTTACAATAAAATGAATAAAAAAAAAATGTATTAGTAAAAAAAAAATTAAGCGAAGAAACAATCTGCTGACCCTTTCTTCTGCTGCCAGAACTAATACCATTGATAACTGAAAGACGATTGTCAATTCACAACACTGTTTCACAGGTTTTGCATTTTGAAAAAGTCGGAAGACGTATTGGAATATTTTAGGAGCTATCACGATTCCATTGCCATTTTGTACTGAAGAGGAAATAAGAAAATGAACAAAATATAGGAAACATACATGAGAAACAAATGGCAACGGAACTTGTGGTAATTCATGGTGGTAATCTATTTCACAAAACTTAGGGCCGTTGAAGCTCTTAATTTCAAGTAAATTCCGCTAGGTACAATCAATATCTCACTCGCTACTTCAAATCAAACTTAACAGTAGTTTTCTAAATGATGCTGCGGAGCAAAACACAAAATGCTGACAGCCCGATTCACCCAACAACTGTTTCTCTGGCTTGTGCGTACGATACTGTAGAAACAGCTAATGAGGACACCGATTTGTTGATTGTACTAAATAGAATTAAATGGCTCAGCCAGCGTGGGCTTTTTCAAGCGGGTGCGGTAAACTTCGTAACATAACTTATTCTAACACTTTCTTCAAGAACTTGTCAAAACCTGAGCTTGTGCTATCCTACACGACTTCACGACTTCGCACTAAGACATCAAGGAAAAAGTGTAACGGTTTGATTTTGATAGAAATCATCATGTTTAATAGGCTGCATCTCGGAAATTAGTGGGCTTACAGAAATTATTTTTGGCTAATAGAGGCAATTCAAATTACACAAAAACTGAAAGAATGTTGGTAAATTGGTGATTTTTTGAGTTTTTGACAAACATGTGTTAGGTTTCTGAGCTCAAGCTAAAAAAATTTGGAACGACTAGCTGTGAGGTTGTAGTTTTTCAGGTTCGCTGTATGAGGTTACTGAATTAACAATAAGGACGCAGTTTCTTGTCATTTATCTCAAATTATTTTCTCACTGGTATCACTGCACTTGTTGGAGCCGTTGGGCAAGCAGCACATGAACTATTATAGCTGTAAAAAATTTCTCCTGCTGGACAGGATATTTCTCACCAAAATCCGTTTTCACATTGATAATACTCAGATTTACATTGGGTAGTTTATCTCAGTTTCTTCACTGAAAAAATGTGGATATGCTAAGGAAGTATTATTTGGGTGGTTTTTTGGGCTCTTATAATGCATTGAGTTTGATGGTTTCGTCAAATTATTACCTAGCAATATAAGGATTTGGGACTTTAATACCTAGATCGATTCAATGTGCTACATATAATCGAACCGAAGTCAGATTGGACAGTGTACAAAAAGGTTTTGAGTGATCAGTGTCAACTAGTGGTGTGATGAGCTCTACTACTTAGTAATTCATAAAATAAGTAAAATTGTATGTGCAGATACCAGCAAGCTTATTGGCAGTATCTGCAAATGATAGTATGTGAAACGCGAATTCACTTAAATTCGCAAGTAGAGTAAGTGAAGCCCACTAACCATATCTTTTAGCTGGAAAACAATAATGGACGGCAATAAAAAAGATTCAACCAAATAATATTTTGAAATCGAAATATTAAATGGTAACAAATGTTTTTCGTTTTGTTCCTAAAAAATTAGTACCACAACAAACTCTATTGTATTGATTCGAACCTGGATTCGAACCAAGAACACCAGACTTCAACAGCCGTTATTCTACTAGCTAGGCTGAACTGGGTGTTATATAGTCTACGATAGAGACTGCTGAGTAGTGGAGACTATTTTCATGGCATTTTAAGCTTTATTTTAAATCTCAATTTTATTGGACTGTGGCTAGGAAGATTCTTTCAAGTGTGATAATATGGCACTAGGAGCTATATTTTATAGTTCAGGTTGCTATTTACGTAATGTGTTCGACCAATAATGTTGCGCTATGTTACATAGTAATACACACTGTGTAAACTTTTACAGTACACAATCTGAGAATTGAAGTGTCGCTATTCAATGTGTGCCTTATTTTTCTGAATTATCCACTTAAGGTTGGGTTAACTCAGAGGCTGGTGTATGTTTAAAATTGTACTAGAATGATGTTTGCAGTCTGTGCTCTACGTGCTTACTCAAACTTCTTTTACTCTAACACCGAAAGATGGCTTTGACATGGCTTTCATTAGAACTTTGAATAATGCGTAGTTTTCAAGTTCCTGAAAGAAAGGTTCATGGCCTATGCACGGACCTCCAAATTCATTTTCCAACGCCAATTTAAGTCAATTATTATGCTTTCCCGCTCATTTGTAATTTGAAAAATGTTGGGCTTTCTGCTTGAAAAGACGACTTGATCATTAATATATGTATTATTAGCTGACTGGTGGATATTTGTGTTGAACTTACTTTTGGTGGAGGAATAACTGTAGGTGATGTTGGCACAGTAGGCGCAGTAATTACAGGTGGTGTTGCCGTCTCGGTTGTGCCACATCTGCATAGTTTCCTTACTCGATCAAAGATTTGACCTTCGTGGCATTTCTGATGAATGGCCGTACCGCATACACATACATAAAATGCAGTTGGATCACTATCATCAGGGAACCAGGTACCCTGCGTGACGGAGCAGTCAATATACGATGGTGCTGGAGCTCGTCCTTTCGTGCCGCGTGTCGACGAATTGCCAATAGCTTCAATTATGCTAGCTGTTTCATCAGAGCTGTCAATTGGATCACAGAATACATTATCTTCCGGTTCGCAGCGAAACGTTTCAGTATTGTAAACGAAATCAGGAAGGCAATGCCGTTCTTTACAATTTGATTTTTTACAATCGAAATAAGATCGACAACCATTGGCATAATTAGCGTATGTGTTGGTATTATGGTGATGAGAATGGTCCTGGAATATGTTTTTCAATATTTATACTTCACTGTTTTAGTTTATAGCAGAAAATTACTTACCTTTTTTGATGGTTCAGTATAGAAACCCAAATGATCACTAGAATCGTCTGAAGATTTCTGTCATGCACAGAAAAATATTTGATTATTGCAAAGATATTTTTCATGTCATAAAACGTAGCATAAAACTAGTTTCGAGTAAATAAACTAGTTTATAAACAATCAAATCCAGGCTACAATAACAATTACTTTAAATTGAAAACCTTACAAAGTTACGTACATATCTGTTGGGCTAGTTTGATTACTTGCAGTAAAACATATGAAATAATTGTATCATACCATTTTCTTAGTGACTAGATGATTAGAACTAATCCACTTTTTTTCTAACAATGGAAACAAATTGTCTTACCATACACTTGTTATTTTCATCCTTCACGCACATGTGCTTCAGAGCATCGAATCGCTGTCCCTTGGCACATTTTTGTAAACGAGCACGTCCTACACGACATGATATATAAGTGGAACAGTCATCGGGATGATGATACCGAATATCGTGTTTATGCCTGCAATCCTGATAAAAAGTTATTTATGTTAGATTTCGAAAGTAGATAACAATAAAATGAAAAAAAGAAGACACAGTCAAAATGGTTCCTCCGTTTTTAATTACGTTTTTTCGCTCATTTATTTTTTAGGTCTTTTAGTTTTGAATCTATCTTTCCAGTTATGGCTCAGTTAGTTTCATTCAATTCTTGAGTCAATACAGAAAGTCGATAAAATCATTCATAAAAATACTCACTATCATCGATTTGCGTTCGAAGTCTACATCGCAGCTCCTCACATTTTCCGGCAAATCACAAATGCCAAGTTTCCCATTGAATACCAATCGATCGCCACAATATTGCTCGACAAGTTTTCCATTTTTACATGTGTAGTACGATGCACATTTCGTATTTTGATTTGGTCCAACGATGTAACCATTTGATTTCGATTCGCATAACTGGAAAAGCAATTGAATTGAGTTTGAAGACAAAAGTTAGTTTACATGTTCAGATAATAGAATCGATAAACATTTACCACATAGGGGCCGCTAGAAAGACTTATTTTGAAAGAAAAGCAGAGGAAATGTGTAGATTTGAAATGTGTTTTCTACCAAGCGTGTTCTTTCTAAATGTAATGCTAGCATTATTCAAAGCAACAGGAGCCAAACTTCCCAGTCACCGCTACCAAAATTATATTACCGTTAAGACCAACCCAATTTGTGAATTTCATTCTGAGCCAATGACTGCATGAAAAGTTATAGTCGGAGCAAGATTGTAAAGGATTTGAAGGATAAAACCCTAGGGCATCAGAACCGCTAAAAACACTTATGTTCGAAGTACAGTAGAGGGTTTGTGCAGATTTTGAGAGTGTATTCTACCACTAGCAGCTTTTCCTACTTAAGGGGTTATATACAGTTAGAACCGATTTTTTATTTTTTGCATTTTCAGAATGTATATTTAACTGATAATATTCCCTGAAAATTTCAAATCGATCCGACAAGTTTTTTTTCGAGATATACGCATATTTGCAATCACATCTCGGACTGTTAGAAAGTAGGCGGAGTACAGACCGAAGCGCATGGGAGTAAGCGAGAGGGAAGAATGGCTCGTAGACAGCATCAAATCGAAGTCTTAGAAGCTGGTGAGGCTACAAAGGGTACATCTTATTGCCCTAGAACAGATGACTCCATGCAACTAAAAAAAAATATGATCTATGTGTTAACTTTTTCCGAAACTTTAAACGCGTTTTTCTCAAAACTATGTTTCCAAGTCGGTGACCAAGATTTCTAACAAACAGCTCAACCAAACGGTTTCAAATTTTAACACAACTTTCCCAGATATATCCCTCAGGTACTAAACGAAGGAATAAGATTTCGGATAATTATTTCTGTTTTTTTTTTAAACAATTTTTAAATGGCAATTTTGGTAAAAAATTCGATTTATATTTTTACGAAGCTGCCATTTTGTCAAAAATCTAAATTTCGATTGTTCCTTCGATCAATACCAGCTTTTGTCTATCTGCTAAAAGAACCTGTTTGGTTTTTTGATGAATTATACCGGAGAAATCGTGGTCACCGCCGAACACCTTTTTTTGGAAGACCTTCAGGAGATCGTCTGCTGGAGCGCCCCAGATCAACATTTTTACAAATTATTATTGCCATTATAAACTTAAATGTTGGCACTAAATGCATATATACTTTTACTTTTTGTTTTTGTAAAGTAAAATACCTTTTAACAAAAAATTAATAAAAAAACGTGTTTTTCCGGCCTTCTAACTGTATATAACCCCTTAAGCTAATATACCCCTAGTAATAATAGACCCTAAGCCAATTTGATTTCGATATCTTCATTGAAAATTACTGCGATAGAAAGGTGTTTCGGGCTGCCATCCGAAAAATGTGCAGATGTTAGAAAATTTAAACATTGTTTACTTGTTTTCATTGCAAATGTTTGCGAAGAAAATACTTAATGCAAGCATTTATTGGAACGAAAATAACAAAAAGGCCTAGTGCTGGCAGCACTTTGATAGCACCGTAGCAAAAAATATGTCGCATCTGCCTCACGTTAAAGTCAACCTGCTCTGTGAATTTTGTATTGATCCGATGACTGCATTGGAAGTTATTGGGATGCAAAGAAATTTAGGGCTACCATTCGCAAAAGTTTTCAAATATTCTAGATCTTAATATTTGGTGTTTATTTTCACTATAAGATTACTACGATTTGAAAATTCGATGCTAAAATCGTTTACTAAAGGTATGCCAAAAATATACAAAAACAACCATAGCTGGCAATCCTATCATTGTTTTGAAATTAAATGTCTGCTGAATATTGCCTATGATAACTTTAATTTGCCATTCGAATTTCGTTTTGATTCCATAACTGTACTGGAATCTATAGGGCAAAGAGCTTTATTTTCGTCAAGAATTTTCAAAATTTAACACACCAAAATCACCATAGCTGGCAGCTCGAACCGAACTTTTTAACCAAATTTCTACCAAACGTGGTTTAAAGTAAGGTTCAGCTTCTGTGTGAATTTTGTTGAAATCGAATGACTGAGTCAGAATTTATTGGGTCAAAAACCGTTTATTTTTCTTAGCGATTTTTCACAATAGCACCACTGGCACAGAATTGCCAGCATTTCAAAATCACTACTATCAGACTTGGTCCTACTTAAAGCCAATATATACCATTTGCAAGTCAAATTCATCATTTTGCAATTCAATTTAACACTTTTGCAATTGAAGTTAACACTTTTTTAAAACAATTTAATATTTTTGCAATTCAATTTCACATTTTCGCAATTCAATTTAACTTTTTTGCAAATCAGTTTAACGCTTTAGGAATGGTGATATTACTTAGCTTCGAGTGTGCGAAATGAATAGAAGAAACGACGAATGTGAGTGATTGTTTAATTAAAATCGGAAAAGTAGTATTACAAAAATAAGTAAACATTATATTTTACCAATTTGTAAATTACGTATGATATTACTATTGCTATTATGGCAATTTAGTCTGACCATTTATTGTAATATAATAGTGATAATAATAATCATCACGATAATTATTATTATCACTGTAATTATTGTTCGATTTTTTCGATTTTTATTATTACTTGCATATCATTTCATTCAAATGAAGTCAGAATGAAATTATTTGATAATTTTTACATAATTTTTTTTAGCAATTGAAAATATTTTTGATTAGGACAAACAGTAACACTTATATTTTTATTATCAATGGTAAGATTAAATTGCCATAATACCAATAGTAATATACGTAATTAACAAATTGGTAAAATATAATGTTGACTTATTTTTGTAATACTACTTTTCCGATTTTAATTAAACAATCACTCACATTCGTCGTTTCTTCTATTCATTTCGCACACTCGAAGCTAAGTAATATCACCATTCCTAAAGCGTTAAACTGATTTGCAAAAAAGTTAAATTGAATTGCGAAAATGTGAAATTGAATTGCAAAAATGTTAAATTGAATTGCAAAAATGTTAAATTGTTTTAAAAAAGTGTTAAATTCAATTGCAAAAGTGTTAAATTGAATTGCAAAAGTGTTAAATTGACTTGCAAAATGATGAATTTGACTTGCAAATGGTATATTTCGTAAATTTCAATTAATTCTGATTATCGGATCAGGAGTTTCCGTCAACAGAAGTTTTTGATGCTAAAAATATAGGCAAATTGGGAAATTTCAAATTTTTTGCTTTGGCTATGTAGACAAGGCATAAGATTTATGTACGAGTGGCTCTGTCACCAAGAAGCAACATTTTCTCTGCAGAATCAATGGTTTAAAGTTTTTCACTTTTAGCGCCTGCCCTAGCTACAGGGTTGCCAACATACACATTAAAAGCTACACAAGTTTACAACTAACTAATACCAATACGTTTTGTAAGTTGTATTATGATTTAACAGTCCTGTCAAAAGCTATCGCAATTTAAAAATTTTCAAATTTTCCCGTTCTGTTTTTAGGCACCTAGCGCACACATGGGGTTAAAAAATTCCAAAACATTATCCGATTCATTTTTAAAACACGTTCGAAATTTATCTCGTTACCTTAGTTTTTGCAAAAATTATTTGTGGACGGAATAATAGGTATATTAAAAATATCACTAAAATGGCCGCCGGCACCAAAGGGTTAAAGATTGGACCTATTCTGCATACACATCAATGTATTCTGAATGTTTCAACTAAATCAGATGGCGCGTCGCCGAGAAATAGTCGCTGAATTTTTTTGATGATATATATATATATATATATATATATATATATATATATATATATATATATATATATATATATATATATATATATATATATATATATATATATATATATATATATATATATATATATATAAGTTAACACCATTCTCAAGCGACAATTGCAACATCAACAAAACGTGCTGATGCAAGACTCCGCTCTACATCATGCAACACGATCATGCAACGCGGTGCGTAAAATTTCCATTACTTTTGTCGCCTGTGCGAAATTGCATTTTCCGAGAATTCTGTATTAAAGTAACTTCAGCAAATTTTTGTACGCAATATAATTGAAATACTTTGAGTTAGATTAAATTCAGGCTTCGAACAGAACGGACATTTTATTTTTCTCTTCGACGTACACACGTTGATAACTTATATGTGTATATGGAAACATTAATTTTTGGCCAAATCGATTTTAATACTAATGTTCTTCGATCATTAGTAAAAATTGTTGAAACTTGAATTGAAACGGATTGAATTTTTTGGCAACATTGATCCCGCATAGTTAATTGCTTTCAAACTTTTTGTTTTTTGTTTATTAATTCCTTAAAACTTTAAAATTTCAGTACCATAGTCAAACCACTACTTCTTGAGAATTTAATCTAGAGTGAGTAAAAAAACTTGTTTTTAATGGCACTGTAATAATAAATGATGGTATCTTTGCCCTTAATTAAAAGTTTTGCGTGTTTACTTCAAGAACAATATCGAAAAAACTGGAAACGAAATAAAATTCACAACATTAACGTAAACATTTTCACTGATGATCCGAAATCAATTTTTAAATTGAAAATGGAAAAATAAAAAATCAGAAAGACAAGGAAAGCAATCTATTCAAGAAGCCAAAAGTCGTGGTCGCTTATTATATATATACACAATGGAGAATAGATAGGTTTTTCATTTTTCCATTTTCGATTTAAAAATTGATTTCGGATCATCAGTGAGAACTTTTACGTTAATGCTATGAAATTTATTTCGTTTAGGCCACACTATGGGAGGATCAGAACACCAAATATAAGGCTGGTTTTTTGCTTTTCTATCCAGCACAGAACAGAACAGACGCATTGGAAACAATAACACTCCTGTACCAGTGAATTCACTCGTGCAGAAAATCTATTATGATAGAAAAAAGGAAAGTTTATGAGAAGTTGTCTTTTTTGCCATGAGGTGGGTTTCGTTTTTACAAGGTTATGCTGAATGTTTTGGTAGTTAGGAAATCAGAAAATGCCCTCATAATGTTAAGAAAGCTAAAAGAGGTAATTTTCTGTTAGTTGTTTTTCCATTTTCTATCGATTGTGGTAGTTGATACTCGTTATTTTCTGCCTTTATTTTCAGCTGTTTTGCGCTACCACATAGAAATATATAGAAATCTTAGCGAATGCACTGCTATTCTGTACTTGATCGTTGCTTTTGCGGGATTGTTCTATGCTGTTCTGTACCGAAGCAAAATAAAGCATCTATTGTCTGAAATGTGTTTCTTCTCTACCAAAAAAGTTGTGAACGGAAAACTCAATTAGAATTTAGGAAAGGTCTAGTTGAGAAGATAATCGAGAAGTACTATATGAAAAGGTAAAATTGGTACTTCAATCTGGGCCTTTGAGGTTGGTCGAAAGGCAATTCCCAAAACACATGCCTGGAACAGAAAACGAAAATTTTGTAGCAGAAATTGTAAAGCCGTCCTCTGTGTAGTTTCATGTTTTTTGATGTATCATAAAGAAACTAATTTCTAAGTGCTCGGTGGTTTCACTGGCACATTATATTTCAATTAGTGCTCTTTTTCAAAATGCCATAATTTTTCAATGACATAATTATGATTTACGTAAAAAATCAATGTCGAAACTTTTTGACCCTTAACCTAAGAAAAAAATCAGAACATAAGAAGCTGATTGCAGATAACAAACTCAAAGATAGATGTTTTAGAGTGAAAAATTGCATAGAGTTCCATGAAAGTCATATTGATTCATTTCTGCAACTAAACGTGTCCCACTGCAACTTTTATTGAATATTTGGCTTGAAGTTGCTAGAGACAATCAATATTTACGAGTTTGTAGTGCATAGTAACTTACCTTTTCATCAAAATCCACATGAACAACATAATTGCTTCGCTGCCTGCTTTCACGCGATCCACATTGTACGGTTTGTGGCCAATCGCAAGATTGGGTCTTGTCGTTGAATATTAATGAGCCCTCACAAAATTTACGAACAGCTTTACCATTGCGGCATTCGTTATATGCCTTACAACCATATCTGATGTCTGCCTTAGTTTCAGTGCAGTCCTATTAAAATATAGACAAATTTGACTATAATTTTGCGGAAGTAGTTGTAAAATAATGATTTTACTCACAACATCCATTTTCTTAGCATCTGCGTTGCATTTGACTGTTGCTTCGTCAATACATTTGCGTGTCTTCCATTCGAATTTGGTTCCTTCTGAACACTGTGCTACTTTCGGGATGCCACTGCGGCAGTAGTAGAATGAGCGACAGTCGTCTGAAACATCAGGATAATATGGTCCATCAGAAAGACCATTGCAACTCTGAAAACAAATTAGGTGATGAAAATTTAAAAAAAAGCCTTCAAGATGGTTTATATTTATTTATTTACAATCACTAAACAAGGTTCATAAAATCAAATCAGTCAAATAAAATAACAATTAAACTAAATGTCAATCAAATTAATAAAAATTAATAAGTATACAACCAAACAAACAAAAAAAAAACAATTATTGTATTAAAACACAAACAGAAAATACAAACATAAAGTTATAAAAAGCATAAAAGTAAATATGCAATACAGGTATATTACTTTGATGAGAGAACGGAGATGACTATGATGAGAGAGCCTTGATAAAGTTATTTTTAAAGGTTGTTGTTGTAGAAGATTCAGGTATTTATTCAGAACTAAGTGAACTCAAAGCTTGGTGTGCGGACCCTCGTCCGATCCTAGATTTGAACCAAGCACCGCACATACAAGCAGCGAGTGCTCCACCCACTATGCTACTCAAGCTTATGGGAAAGTACTCTACTGTTATGTAGATTGAAGCGGAGCTTTTCATCCAAGATGTCACCGAGTTCTAATATGTTGTCAAACCTACATATTTATAATGAACGCTGCAATTTACGAGAGAAGCTTCTTGCGTGGCACTTAGCAATATTTAGAGGAAGCTTGTTCGCGGAACACCAATGGTCTAGAGAGTTCAGTTTTTACTGAAAACGCGGAAGGATCAGATGGTAACCTGATAACATGACAAAATTTGAGGTCGGCCGCATATACTAAATGAAGAATGTTAGATAAAAGCTACGACATGTTAAAAAGTAGAGGGCCAAGATGACTTGCTTGAAGTACACGAGATTAAAATTGAACTTTCTTAGAAATAAGACCTGGAAATTTCACGAATTGAAAGCGATCGTAAAGGTAGGAGCCAACCCACTTTAGTAAAGATCCTGCAACTTCGAACTGATGCAGTTAATAAAAAGGGAATGATCAAACTCGGTCGAATGTTTTGCTTAAGTCTGTATAGACTGCGTCGATTTGATCACCTTCTCCCATTTGGCATAAGCACCAAACAAGCACCAAAAGATTAGTGGTAGTAGAACGACCTTTCCTAAATCCATGTTGTTGGTCGTTCAGTCGAGCATCGACCAGAGGAGAGAGTTTGCAATAAATGATTTTTCAAACAGTTTAGGAATGGCGATGCCTCTATAATTTCCAATAAATCATCTATCACCACATTTATAAACTGGTGTGACATAAAAAGATCTGGGAATCGAGGAATGCAGACTGGGTCAAAAAAATGTTGTTAGTGGTCAGCAAAAAAGTTGCAGATCTCCTGTGGAGAAGAAGACAACACCGAATTTTCGGTGAAAAGAGTTTGTTTTTCGCTTCATATTAACAAAATCAAAAAATTCTTTGAGTTCGCGGACTAGATTCTCGTCAGTAGTTTTAACGCATCTGTCATACGCTTCATGAAACTTACAATTAAATCGTATTTTTCTTTAATCCGATGGCTAACGTCGTCTTGATTCTTCTTTAGTTTAATTGTATGGTTTCTCAGACGTCTAAGAGTATTACCAAGCCAACCCAGCAAACCTGCGTTCAGCACTTTCGCATACAGTTGTAAAAACTTTTCCATGTGTTGATACATTTTCTAATGTGTATTTATCTTTTCTATTGCTCAATGATTATACATGCTGCTGTACTACTGCTAAACTCCTGAACAGGCTGTCTAGTTGTTGTAGTTTTCCGACACGTTCATGAATCTCTTATATATTTACGGTATTCATTTACAATGAATATAAAGTACTGCTGCACTACTGCCAAACTGGTGACCAGATGGTGCAATTCAAATCGTTTCCCAAAAATCAAATCGAGTTGCCCATACGTCAAGCGTCAGTCATAATTCGCAAGTGATACGTGAAATATTTTGAAATTTATAATTATAAAAACTCTAATTAAAGATGACATGAATACAAAGTAATGCAAATGTGATGGCATGAATGCAAAGTAATGCGAATATACTATTGGTGACATTATAGCTGGGCAGCCATATCAATGTCCTGCTATACTGCTTCTAAGGCAGTAGTACAGCAGTACATTTTGCGTGCTGCTGTTTCATCACTTCAGCAGTAGTATAGCAGTGCTTTTGCACTCCTTCTATTCCTATCTTTCGTCTCCTTTCTATTTGTGGGATGGAAACGATCAACCATGAAACAAAACACATTACACGTACGCGGGTAATATTAAGTAAATAGGTGAATTTTGGGGTAAAATGCTATCTCTAGCATTAAAAGCATTCACGGGTTTACTCACGACTTCTGCAGCACTTTAGAAGTAGTGCTGTGTTTGCTGGGATTGTTAGTTCTAATTATGATCCAATCTGGAGTGGAAAGTTCAATTGTAAAAGCGGAGTAGTGAATGCTATTAAAAACACACAGATTCTCTGCGTCATTAGTTAGGCTAACCACTACTTCGTCATAAATATTTGTAAAAATTAAGTCTAGTCAATTACCATTTTGGTTGGAAGTCAGAATAACCTGCAGCAAATCATGATCATATGACGTTTTCACAAGTTTAAAATCAAAAGACTCAAGTTGGTTTACTGGTATTAATCAATCATCAGATTCATAAGAAATAAAATGCGAATTTGGACAATTAAAATCAACCCAAAATATAATTTTATCCTAAGCACTATGAGAAGCCGTAAAAGAATATATTTGCTCGCAGATATAATTGTACACTGATGCGAAATATCTCTGTGCGACGTAAAATAAACCGATATAAACCGAGGTTTGGCCATAAAAAACGGGGATATATGGTATATATTCTGGAATAATTCATGCGACGCGGGGTTTACAAGTTCACTTGAATGATTGTTCTTAACAGCAAGCAAGACATCACCACCTCTTAACTGAGCAGTGAAAACATAGTCTCGGTTATTTCTAAAGATTACCTAACTACTGTCGAGGATATCTTCATTGATATGGGAGTCATTTAACCATGCTGTGAAACGGCAAGATCAATGTTCATAATAGAGGGGCGTCTCAAAACCATCGAAATGTTAATATATTTTGAGTACATACTAAACTGTGATAAATTAGATGTTTTTCTGACAACTTTTGGGTTTTTTTTTTAGGTATAACAAACTATCAGAATAACCAGGATGGTTGTTGAACATTCGAAGTAGCGTGACACGAAAACTGCTCTAAAATCCAAATCTCTTAAATACTAAAGAAGAGGATGAATTGGCCTCGAAATATCGATATCTGTCAAGAAATTGAAATATACCTGGTTTCTAAAGCAAAAATTTGTCTTTAAATAAACCTAAAGTAAGATGTTTCAAGGAGATGGAATTGAACTTGTTACGTGTTAGATAATATGATTAAAATAAATAAACCCTATTGCAAAAGAACCGCTTCAAACACTAATGTTCGATGAACATTAGAAGAATCGTACAGATTTTAAGTGCTGATTGTGCCTACTATCTTAGGTACAATACTGGCAACGTGCCAAATGCTCTACACCAAAAGTGCTGTGACAAACTCAGGGACAGCGTTATCTTGGAAGTTAAAGTCTTTTAGGCTTTGGTTTTGAAAAGAGAGTTTATTCATGGCTAACAACTTCTTTCATACTTAAATTTAGGTTTCGTATAGTTTAACAAAAATGCAAAATCGTATTTGTTGAGATTGAACTGCAAAATCGTATTTATTCAGGTTAAACTGCAATTCTTACAAAAAACTGCTCACATGCATTTATGTTTGAGCTTCAATTGCAAGCAAAGTATCGAGTGTCATTATACTCATGGAAATTATGAAAAACTAGATAAGCTTATGAAGAAGTGTCTTTGTTATGAAATTTGAATACAAGCATGTGAGTTGTCGGTACATTGAATGATTACGAGTA
The DNA here is from genome assembly GCA_947369275.1 of Nemotelus nigrinus. Lineage (NCBI taxonomy): Eukaryota > Metazoa > Arthropoda > Insecta > Diptera > Stratiomyidae > Nemotelus > Nemotelus nigrinus. The sequence goes on along the minus strand of OX376373.1, from coordinate 90,891,630 downwards.
AATGTATGATTGTTTTGTTTACAAGAAGAGTAAACATTTAACATGATTATGTGAGCTTATGTTTGTGAAGATAAGTAAGTATATTATGACATTGAACTTGAATGAAATTAAGTGCTTATGATAACAATGAAATTAAATGAGTAATGAATTCTTGACAAGTGCATTTAAAGTCAAAGTCAAACCGTTGTCACTTATATTCATTATCGGTTGCTTATCTTACATAACTTTAAAAGCAGCATCTCGTCCTAACTTAAATGAAGAAAATGCTCAGTGCCTGCAACACTTTACCAACACTGCAACTAAAAGCCCAGCACTGCATCACATCAAAATCAACCAACCCTATGAATCTAGTTTTCATCCAATGAGCTAATGTGTTGGGCTGTTTGAAAAATTTCCAGAATTTGGAAAACTTTAACACTGGCTACTTATTTCCATTGTAGATGTTTATCACATGATAACTTAACGTAAGCATTCATAGACCTAGTTTATGCGAGATCCCAATGTAATCCCGATTTGGGATTATACCAGTCAGAACGTCGTATAAACGGTCAAATTCGAATTTCAGCTTAAACCCGAACAGTTGGGTGTACGCCCGATGACTATGTGTGAGTGTGCATATGAAATGTGTCAATAAAAGTGATTCTTCAACATGACGGGTCTTGTTTTGAGCAGATTTACACATTACACATATGAAATATGAGATGGCGCTTGTTTTGTGCATTTGGATAAAACTAATGTCATTTCGTTTATTTTCGCAATAGAAGACGTTAATTATAAATAAGTACCGCAAATTACTACCACCTGCTGTATTTTCCACAACATTGTGGAACGCCGAATGGAGCATTTCAAAATCGTCAGCTATCGCTAAATGTCTCTTCATAGTCATTGCCTTCGTCGTACATTAACTGAAATGTTCAACGTAACCTAAACTTCCTACCGTCACATTTATACAATACAATTTCAATGTGAGTGTAACCTATTCCGCAAAACAAGTTTCTATGGTTATACGCAATTCGAATTTCATAAAATCCCAATTCCAATTTTGCCCGTTTATCCGACGCAACATTTGGGATAATCCCGAATCGGGATTACATTGGGCTCTCGCATAAACTAGGTCATAGATACGAAAATAACAATATCAACTCATGCTGGCAACCTTTTTTTCAAAATATCTTACATCTGTTTTACGTTGAAGCCAACATACCCGGCTAATTTTGTGAACTGAACTGAAGCAAGAGATTGGATCTAGTATTTCTGATTTGTATATTCATTACTTTCTTAAGCCTAGTATGGCCATTCGGTAAAGAAAAATTGGGTCAAACTCTCCCCACGATAGCAATTAAATTATGGGCACAGAGAAATTTAATAGAATTATCCACAACGATGCACGTATGGATTAAAATAGATGTGACGGCTGTCAATAAATATCTTATCAAGTGTGTTTTTCATGTAAATAAAGTTTATTTATTCAAGAAATATAGTGTTTAAAACTTTTAAGTTTACACATAAACTGGTGACGACTGCTTCACTCTAGCGAAATTTTAAGCTTTTACTCTCATTTTAATGCATCGAACATTTAAAAATCTGGTGAAATATTGGAGACTTTACATAGCGTCTTCTATCACTGTCTATTATCAGTCAAAAGTGTTTCCAAGAAACCCCATATTGATTTGGTAAAACCAATAGCAGACTTTTTCCTTTCTACTTTGTCTCTAGTAAAATTTACATGAAAATTGTCGTATTACGCAAACCCTTATGACGTTCAATGGAAACCAGGTAGATAGATACAAGAACTCTCTTGGATGAAAGCGGAAGCAAGTTCAAATGACTCAACCGTTATTCTTAATATGGGAATCACTAGAATTATATATTTCTCTTAAAGCCGGTAGCAAAAAAATGTTGTTGTTTGAATTCAACTCGGTCACTATGGATTTGAAAGGCTAGGTTCCAGAAAATATGCGTACATATGTACGTATTCATGAAGAAGCCGTAAGCCCATACTTTCTAAAGTCTTGCTGTATACTCAGACGGGAAAGGGAGTTCTCACTTAGTACGTGTATCAAATTAATAGGATAATGTAACTGAACCCCATCAAACTTTCGAAAATTGCGACAGTCTGTGGGAGAAAACCACGCTGAAAATTATTTTGCGTCCTTAGTAAATGCAAAACAGGCGAGTGAAAACAACCGTCCATACGCGTAAGAGATCCATTTAACATTGTGGTTGACCTGACCGTAAAAGACACGCCAAAAATGAAGACAAGTAGTCTCGACAAGCTTTAAAAAGGAAAACATTCATCAAATTAAGTTCTTTGCCGATCAATTCGAGGAATATTGAGGATTGATGATATCCATGAGAGCAGGGGCTCAAATATGCCATAATGCTCTAATTTGCGTAGAAGGAGCTCACAATTGATTGAGTCGAAGGCTTTGAGAAATCAGTGTCTGAAACGTTTACTTGAGGATGAATATCTGAAGCCGAAGCATCGAAAGGAGAAAATTCAATTAGATTAGTAGTGTTACTCCGTACTCCGGCCTTTAGCGAAAGCGTGCACTTGAGTAAAAAAAAAAATCTGGCGAAGTGGGTCATAAAAGCGATTAAAAACAAGACGCTCAAAAATTTCTGAAAAACATGGATACTTATAAATATAAAAAGTGCTTGACACTTTTCAAGAAGCTGGGTAATGCCAATACACAGACTTATGTTAAAAATGGTCGACAGGAAAAATGTACAAACAGATATAGCAAGTTTTTTTTAGGAAGAAGCTAAAAATCAAATCAGGGCCCAGAGAAAAGCTGAAGTCAAACGTTGGTACAAAATATTGAACTTCGACTGATTTGGACAGAAGTAAAGAGAAAGAAAGTGAAACGGAACCTGTCAAGATCATTTGAGCAGAGGAAGAGTACAATAAATGAAAAGTAGCTGCATATTCCAACTTCTGTATCTTTGTTTGGCAGCATATCGTATATGAGAACATAAAGGCATAACAATCACCTGGCCCGGACTGCCAATGTTAATCATCAAAAGAGCACATGACTTTTATGGCCAGCCAAAGAGCCTCTTGATATTTGTTAGCCAGACATATGGGAGTGATGCTAAAACTAAGCAGCGTTGTCAGTATCCAAATCGCAAAAAACTGAATCAATTAATCTATGTAGTTAATTTTTTTACAATGCTTAGTCTCTCAAAGTCAGTTTTATAGACATTGTAACGATTGACCATGTTCCGCTTGCGTAGAATGCAACCGCTGAGCCGTATACTTACCGACAATGAAGGATTAGATTTCACTTAAGGGTTGAAAGATGATGGACCAACGTTGGAAAGGACAGGATCAACATTTTTTTCATTACTTTAATGAAAAAGATTGAAAAAAGGTAGGATCTAAGCCGGCTTAGTACAGGTCTAGCGACTTCAAATTCCGCTGCTTTAAAACTAGAGTAAAGTAGTGAACATTGAAAAAAGTCTTACTGAAGACTTGTAGACTGCTTCAATTTGATACTCTTTCTCCATTTTACACAGACCACCTGATTAGTATTGTCAAGTTTGGAGCAGTCAAGCACTCTTTTCTTGTGATATTGTTGCTTATTTAGGCGGGAACTAACAAGTAGCGAAAATTTATCATAAAAAACTTTCCGAATAATTCCGATGGGGCTGATAAAATATCGATGGCTCTGTAATTTCTGACCGATCGCCTAACGTCATTAATATGGGAATTTTATAGCAAATTATTCAAAATTATAGAAAAACCTCAGAGGTGAGTTGCCTTCTGAGATAATATGCAAAACGGTTATTAACTGTTCGAAACAATGGCGCAAGAAGGTTGGGGGAAGAGGTTCAGGGTCAAGACTTTTGTTACAGCCTAGTTCTATTATAGTTTTTTTTATATGCCGTCATTTGATATTGCTACTTGGTTCATAAAAAGTGTAAAAGTGAAAAGTGTTTGAGGAATGGAAACGTTGTCAGAATGAGTTGCAGATCTTTTGAGGAAGAGAAGGTATGAAATTGTTCAAAAAAATCGATGATAGATATCGATTGTAGCGATGATAGATATCGATTGTACCACACTAAAATGTCTGTATAGTAATAAAAAATTATTCAAACTAGTAAGACGGGTTTTTCTGAAGTAATCCATTGGCCACAGCTCACAGCCTGGCGCAGCCGGTGTCACGAAAATAGGAAAAGTGAATAATTGACACGTTAGTAAAAAAAAAGAAAATAAGCGTGACTTTCATACAAATACGAATACAGCAAAGTAAAGAGCTAAAAGAGAGTTGAAACAAAGACAAAAATTGAATGAAAGTTTCCAAAAATCAGAAAAGTGACCGTATACTTCCAAGACCAAGCGGACGGTCTCCGAAAGAAATCAAAATAATATGAGTTGATCGTCCAATGGATATTCTCATGAAAGTAGATGAATTAAAATTAGATGGTAATATTGCCGAACATTGGCGTATTTTTCGCAAAAATTTTGAGATATTTGCAACAGCAATCGAATTGGCAAAGGAAACGAAACATGCGAGAGTGGCAATATTTTTAAATGCAGTATGTAGTAATGCGGTAGAAGCATTAAACTCATTTGATCTTTCATTTAACCACAAGCACTGGACGCAGCATGCCATCTCATACTTGCAGGATCACATTATGTCTCACTTGAATGTGCAAAACACTCCGACGGTGGTGTGTGCTCGATTCCGTATGGCATGAAGGCCTTCTCTTTAAGTTGATCCAGTTTGGATTCCCGGAAGAGGTTATAAGCCTTGCTGCAAGTTTTCTTACCAACAGACAATTCTTTGTCAGCGTGAATGGAGCAAATTCTATCAAAGGATCTGTGACATCAGGAATACCACAAGGCTCTGTCACTGGACCATTTCTTTATACAATATTCACTGCTGATATTCCTATTCCAGCAAGCCAACCTCAAGTCCAAGTCCTCCAATATGCTGACGACATGCTCTTATTTGCATCGAGCAAAAACCCACTAAAAGCAGCGAAGAGCCTGGAATACTACTTGGCAGAACTAAGTCCCCACTTTGACGAATGGGGCATCAAACCAAATGGCAGTAAGACACAACTATGTGTATTTTGCAATCCTTCTAAGTATCGGGGATCTGAAACAATCCGCAACAAGGCCAAAAGACTTGCTGTCTCGTTCGGAACCTCTAAGGTTACTCCAATCTCATCTCTAAAGTACCTCGGTGTTAGCTTCCACGAATTTCGGAGGTTTAATCCTTATGTGCGGCGTAAAATCAAAGTTGCTTATTCCGCATTTCAACGCATCAGATCTCTGTTTGCCAAAAAGTTTGGCTTGACCACCAGAGCTAATTCCATTTGCTATCAGACTCTGATCCCCTTCCCCAACCTAGATTGCCTGTTCCAAAACTGCCATGGCAGAAGCTGAATTTTTCGGAAGGAGATTCTTTCGCTAATGTACAGGTAGGTTCTACAACCCGGTAACTAGAAGGTGGCGGAAGAACCTTCTCCTGTATGAGAAGTCGGGAGTGAAGCCGCTTAAGGGCCGGGTTGTAGAATTAACGACAAGATTCTACGGACTGACAGACGGACATAAAAACGGACTGATACGGTCACTTGGGCATTCAGGTGGCTCTAATAAGTCATTTATGCGCCCCGCGAAAATAGCGTGTCAACGGCAGCTCATGGATGCGCTTTTTAACTATGTAGGACTCCCAACGAACAGAAGAGGTGATCCCAACGAGCAGAAGATGTAAGACCTAGGATAAGGAATTAGATCTAATTAGGCTAAGTTAGTTTTAGTTAGGTATAAGTGAGACTTAAGTCATAGCGTTATAAAATTGCTAAGTTATAAAATTGCTATTGCTAAGATAATCGCAGCCATTGTACAAGGCTGGGTATGATAATAAGCGTATAAGATTAACATAAATAATATAAAAATATCAAGAGGCAGCAAGCCAAAATACTATAGCCGCTAGTTAGTTTTTTTTTATTGTAAATATTATTTAAATTAGATCAATAATAATAATGTCATTTGATCTTTCCGACAATGAACGAAAAAAGTATGATAAAATTGTAAAAGCGTTCGAAATTTTCTGCAAACCGAAAAGAAATGTTGTATACCAAAGCTTTATCTTCTTTGAAAGAGACCTTGTTGGTATGTACGTTTGACAACTTTCTGCTCGACTTAAAAAAATTAGCTGGAAAATGTGACTATAAAGAGCAAGAAAGCAGAATGATTCGGGACAGAATAGTCGCCGGCATCCGATCGAGATAAAACACTTCAGAAACAAATACTTGAGACAAGTAAATTGACCAGTGAAAAAGCTATAGCAACAGTGACTAAAGATGCATAAATCAGAAGCATTTGCAGTATACGTGAAGGGAATTGTTAACCAGTTTGATAAACCTGTGACACAACTTGATAGTTGTACCAATAAATGCTTAATGTTTCATTTCAGCAAAACTGGTTTCAACGTCATGAGCAAAACTCAGGCAAACTAACAAATGCTAAATGTTGACAGTCGACGGTGCGATTGCCCGGCATACGGCAAAACATGCAAAAAATGTTATCAATTAAATTATTTTGCCGTAGTTTGTAGGAATAAACAGCAGGTACCTTCGTTGAATATTCAAAATTCGGGTAGAATTGAAAACGACGTGTTTACAATCGATACAGTGAATAACAATCAAAGTGATAGTACATGGTACGAAAATGTATTAGTGGTAAAGAAGTTAATAAAGTTTAAATTAGATACAGGGGCAGACGTCAATGTTTTACCGCAATCATATCTAAACATTTTTAATGATAAACGCATACAACGATCGAATCAAAAGTTGGAAGCGTATGGCGGGATTCAATTGGAAATTGTGGGGAAAATAGATTTAAATTGTCAAGTGAAAGAAAAAGTAACTAAACTAGAATTTTTCGTTGTTGATATGATACGATACCGCTTTTAGGATTAAAGGCGTGTACTCAATTAAATCTAGTGCAACTGGTGTGCAGTATAGCATAAGAAAAACTCCGAAAGTTTGATAAATAGTAGAAGAAATGGAATCGATTAAAATGACTCTTCAAGGACGACTATAAAGATAGGAGGAAAACCAGGAAAGAGGCGGACCAAAATTAACAAACCCACTAAGTTTATTGAGCAGCAGGTTAGGGTTCACGGAATCAAAAGCCTTGTAAAAGTCCGTGTAAATTACATAAACTTGACGTTGGTAATCGAAGGCAGAAGCGATAATATTAGTGAACATCATAAGATTGGTCGTAGTAGAGCGGCTTTTGATGAAACTGTGCTGTTCAGGAGCAAGTAAGGGTTGTAAAGACGGATACACTTTATTATAAGCAAGTCGGGCAAGTAGTTTAGTAAAACAGCAGAGGAGTGATAAAGCACGATAATTGAAAATGACAGAGGGGTCTCCAGATTTGAATATTGAGAAAATATTTCCATAAGGAAGGAAATACACCAGATGCAAGGCTAATAAAGGATAGCTAAAGAACACAGAGCAAGGATGAGAGGTATTTGACAAACACATTGCGAATACCATCAGAACCGGAACTAGCATTAGAATCAAAGGTTTCAACTTTCAAAGGATTGGTACTAAACACGGAAAAAGGGGGAGAGGAACGGGAGAAAACAGAAAATAAAGAGATATTTTGTGTTTTTTTTAAATGAGGAGGAAAAAAGGAGGAAAAGCAAATAAATCGTAAAAAGCCTAAGGACTGGACGCAATAACGTTACCAAGATACATAGAATCAGGTACTGAAGAGTGGGACTTGAGGGAACCGATCTAAGACAAAAAGGATTTTGGCTGATTAGAATAAATTGAAACCTCGATGCTCGATAAGTAATCACGCATTGCCTGATTCAGCACTCTTTTAGCATCAGAACGCAAATTAGAAATTTCTGAAGATCAGTGGGTGAACCCATCTTGTTCAGCTTTTCACAAGCTTTTTCCTTAGCTTTTAGAGCATCAGAGGCTTTCAATGTGAGCCAGGAAACATCATTAGGTTTCAGAAGACGTTTGATGGGAGCAAAGCGAAAGATAAGTTTAGAACAGAAAGAGTAGAACCTGGACAATGAACAATATACATCCAAACCGTTGAAAAACTTATACTAATTGCTAACACAGATTTCAGTGGACATTTCCGAATAGTCAGCTTTATAGAAGTCATAATGCTGAACAGAAAAACATTTATTCCTTGCCTGGAAGTTAAGGTCAACATCAATCAAAAGTGGAGGGTGATGAAGATCAGATTTTACATATGAAAAAGGAGTAGGAGAGAAAGAAAGGGAATTTAAAGGAATGCTATAAAGAACTAAATCAAGGATTTTGTTGCTGGTATTGCAAAGGTAGTTGATTTGAGAACAAGAACATTGTGAAAGAAAGGAAGAAGTTGCAACAGAAAGGTGATTGTAGTATAGTAAACTGAGGTTAATGGAGTTCCACTCCACAGTCGGCATGTTGAAGTCACCAAAAATAAGGAGAAGAGATTACGGAAAGCGAAAGAGAATGAAGCTAGAAAGCTCAGCGTAATAACCTTTCTATGTGGCGACAGACGAATTGCAAGAGGTATAAATACAACATAAATATGAAAAAAGAGGATTTAAATACAATGCTCTGACTAAGATGTGACACATATGAAAAAGATAACCTCTTTTCGCCTATCCCGAATCCTGGATTTCGTCAAGAGCTTTGTGAAACCATGGAAGACTGGGGCATGAGTACAATGGGTTTTTCTGGTCCGAGTGTTTAAAGGTGTCAGGCATCTCTACCCCAACCCAAACCACATACACGCAAATTTTTTACGTCGTTGACACGGCATTGTAATAGAAAAAATTACCATCTACAAAATTTGTTTCGAAAAGTTGAAGTTAAGTAAGCATTAAAACAATGATCTTTCTTCATATGTGCAATAATATGTCAGATAGTCTAATGAAAAAGCCAATGATCATAAATCGTTCTATCTTTGCGTTGAAAGTCTTAAAAGAAAACCGATATGACCCAATATTTTTTGGAGGACCGGTTTGTACTGGGTGTATTTTAACAAAAACAAAATACAAATTGTTTTCACAGTTTTGGTGGTTCTTGATAACCGTGGTTGCTCCAACAAATCATCCTCAGATTATCCAAATGTGAAACCTACTTCTCATCCTCCTCAGTCCATGTCATCAACACAACTTTTGGACCCAGGAGTGTGTCAAACTCCCAAATTATACTGAACACGACAAATTTTCCAAGTCGTTTTCGACAAATTACAACCTGATAAAAATAATACTCATATTCAAGCGTGAAAATAATTTGTTACTTTAAGTTGGCCTAGTCAGGAAGTGATATTTCTCTCAAAGTTGCAGCGGTGGTAGATATTAGATTCCGTTTAAGCGGCGGCAGATTTGCAAATAAAAACGATCGTGATGTGGAACAAAAGAATGTTTCAAGAATTTCGATGAGGAGGATTTGTTACATCTACATCAAATGTTTTAGTAGGCAAGTATATAGAAAAAAAATGAGTGCCAAAATTGTATTCATATGATGTGAAAAAACAACTAAAAGTCACGGTGACTGAGGAACATTTCCTGAGTGCATAAGAAATATCATTGGCACGGAGACAGAGGAACAGTTCCAAAGTTTGAATGAGAAATATCATTGTCGCTGTTCTAGTGGAGCAGTGCCGAAATTTGTATGAGAAATACTTCCGGTTCGGTAGGAGTACTATACTATCACGAGTACTGGTCCAGTAAGAAGAACATTCGGACTTAGATACTAAAGTCTTATATAAGATTATACGATTGTACATGGTACGCGTTTTGAGCATGATTACGAGCTGTGTAGGTTAACCCTCCGAGTACACACCTATTTTTTCGATCATGGAGAACACTTGGGGTCAAATTGACCCCAAGCACTTTTGAACGTCTATAGAATCGCCGCCACTGAAGATTTTAATTTGAAAAAATTTGTAGGAATAGTTTGAGACCTTTTCTAGTAGTTCTTATGCATATGACGTGCCTTAAATGTCCTTAACATACCTAAAAAAAATTCGCGAAAAACAGTTTTGCCGAAAATCAGGTTTTTTACTAAAAAATCGTTATTTTTTTTAATTTTCAATATTTTTGGCTAAAAATTTAGACAGATACTCTCAAGATATGACAAAATCATAAAAAAATTAGATGTATATTGGACCTTTAAAAAAAATTATTTATTTTGCATATTTACGGTGGCGATTTTGAAGGTTTTTTATATTTGCATATTTAAAAAAAAAATTAATAAATTTATTGATTTTTAATATTTTGAGCTTAAAATTTATATGGTTAGAATAATACAAAAATCATCCCTATACATAGGGTTGCAAAAAAGATATTCGTTACACATATTGGTAGTAGTAATTTTGAGGGTATGAAAAATAATGATTTTTTTCATTTTTGAATAGAAAAAACTATTTTTTATTCATTAAAATATATAAAAATATTGACAAAATAAAGAAAAAATTGAAAAATTATTCATATCCAACACAATCATTACATAAAAATGCCCGATGCTCGTCGCACATCGGTCGATCGCAAGATGCGCACACATCTTTTGTTTTGTGGTCTTGTTTTCGAGAGAACAAAAAACATCTTGCTCTTTTATTGAGCTTTGGGCGTTCTGAAGGAACATTTGAGATATTTATGCCTAAAATCTTCTCGATCCCTTTTCGAATGTCTACACGTAGAATGGTATTATTTAATTTTCTCGTAAATATGGCTCGATGAGGTGAGCCACAACTTCTTTCAAGACAGCAATGGCAGATTTATTTTTGGTAGCGTCAGTGTCAGTGTCTATCGATAGACCGATAGACACTGAAGAAGAAGAGGGCAGATTACCCTCGAAATATCGATATTTGTCACAAAAACTAAATATATCTAGCTTCGAAAGGAAAAATCGGTTTTTTAAAAACAGTTTTTACAAGCTGGAAAAAATTGGTACACATTAAGAACAATTATTTTTTGGCTATTTTAAATTAATCTATCGATTTATAAAGTAAAAATTATATTGAATTTTTCCTCAAAATTGACGTCGAGTACACATGGGGTCTATTTGACCCCTTGATCTGCTTCAAAGGCTTCTCAACGACGACTGACGACATGGGACTGTATGAGAACGGTTTAAACTAAAAGTCAAGGCACAGAAATACACTAAGGAACCTACAGTACCCCCCTTTTCCTGCAGGCCTAAGCGCTGCGAATGGTCAAAAAGGTCTGTGGGGTCAATTTGACCCCCTGTGTTCTCGGAGGGTTAAAGGTGGATTGCGATGTGTACATGATATGTGTATGTTCGTCAATCGTGCTATGCGAGATTTATAAATGTAAATTACTGCTATACTTGATTGAATCTTGAATGATTTTTGAATGATGTGTGCTTGAAAATGAAAACAAGTTCATCAACTCCTAAAAGGGTTATTTTTGCGTTTTAGGTAGGACAGTTTCAAGAAGGGCTTATATGGTGTGTTTGGGATGATACGGCTATTCTAATGATATGAATTGTTAGCTCAATCGTGAATTGTTATCTGGGTTTTTTTAAAAAAATTTATAACCAATTACTTCTTACTCGCGATATCAATATTGCATGCCTGTTGGTGTTAAATGTAATTCTGATCGGAATGGTGTACAAACATATGTATGTATGATGAGAAGCTTAATGAGTTTACGGAGGATTTGGCTGTGTCGAAATATGCCCATAATGAATAGAAAGGAGTGAAATAATTTAATTGAATATTTCTGTTGTGAATTACAAATTTGACGTTTATGATTGGTGGTTTGTGTGCAAATCATCTTAAAATGAGCAAATCTTCTTAAAGTAAAAAATTCGAAATTTTCTCATTAATAATTTGGTGGAACTTAGTAAATAATTGTATACCGGGATGAAAATCAGTATTTAAATAACATAATGCTAGTACATATTTTGAATTCAGTTTTGTAATTGTATGATTTCACGCTGATGGAATTTTCGTGATTGTATTGTTTCGACTAACAAAACTCGAATGATGTGATTTAATGAATAAACCTGATACAGTATGTTACAATCGTGAATCACATTTAGTGGCAGATTTTTTTTTTGATAATGATCATATATATATATATATATATATATATATATATATATATATATATATATATATATATATATATATATATATATATATATATATATATATATATATATATATATATATATATATATATATATATATATATAGACATATATATATATATACCATCGGTTTTAATTCTCACAAATACGTTCAGATTTTGTAGCTTCTTGTCAATGGTGTCAATCGAGGCTAAGTGTACATACATAAATTAGGAATAGGAACTGTTATTTTGGAACTGTTACTTTCTAGTCACAGTAACGGTTGGAACTGTTACTCAAAAATACCGATATTGTCCATCCCTAGTTTCCATACAACTCGGTACAAATTAATCTGGTTCGCACAAATGGTAAATTTGTGCAGTGCGGTTGTCTTATGATGCGGTATGAATTAATCGCGTTGTAGAGGAACTGACTGTATTCATAGCGCAGAAACATTGTAGAAGACACTAAAGAATGAAAACAAACCACATCGGTCACCAAATTCCACCAAAATGGTTTCACACTGTGACACGTTGACCTAATAAACTAAACTGTATTTGTCAGTACAACGTTACAATATAGCGAAAGATATCCAGTGAATCGTATCAATATGCGGAAATGTTTCGCACAAATCTATTGAAAAATTTCCAAACTGTCTGCAATGTTGATAGCATTCCGCATTTGAATTATTTTTTCATAATGTGCTTGCCTACCGTGACCCAAACACTAATTTTTAAATGTAATAAAATTTTAACGCCACTTACCATAACATTTTGTACGAGCTTATTCGTGGTAGGTGTGCAAAATCCTCTTGGGTAGTCACACTTCAATAGTAACGGATTGAATTCCAAATTTTCTGGACATTGTTGCTCCGTAATTTGCTGATTATCATCACAGACGTAATATTTACGACAATCGTGGTCATGAATGAGATTTGGTGAATAGTTTTCGGTTCTTTGAAGACATCGTGGATCAGCAGCTAGAACAGCGGTTACAACTAGGACCGCGAATAGGAGTACTGAAATTATTATAAAAATATACGTTTAATGGGGATGGGCATATTTTGATTTTAGGTAAATGGATTAAGGGAGATATTTTTTAAATAAGAGCTTTATTCTGCTATGACTGCTTTCTTCCAACATAGATATGCCCTTTTAAGGCATCTGCTTCAAATATTCCTGCTTAGCTAGTTTTTTCTAAAAGGTTGCACGTTTTCTCATAAAAGAAATCACTTATCACAACACTCCAATACTACACTTCTCATCCTACCTTCTTTCATAATAATCTTCACACCACAAATAGCCCAATATTATCCAACTCTGCTGTTAAAACCTTGATTTTTTTCCGAAAAAAGAAAAAGTAAAGTAACTATGAAAACTATGAAATCTCTCTTCGCTTTATATCCTTACAATCGATCCTGTGGACAAAGTATGTCTTCGTTCGAAAAAGATCCGAAACTATAAGGTTTGGAGCTTTGATTGTGAATAATTGATAGTCAGTGAAAAATGTAATATTTATATATTTCCGTTAATGCATTGGATTGATCTATGCCGCCGATCGGCAAGAGGAAATGGCAAAATTGGAAAAAAATGTAATTTAATTTTATATATTTTGAATGATGTTTGTGTATGAGTTTGTCAATATGTTTTCATGCATTGGTAAAACCACAAATGATTTTGCATTGCAGCATTGATATCGGGGCACAGGGGAAAGATAGGAGAGCCGTGGTTATTTTGGACTAAAGCATACTTCAGTTTGCGTCGAATAGCAGATAGTAAGAATTGGTTAGTAATTCAATTGGTCCTAGCTATTAAGTAGTTGAAATGATTGAATTGGAGATAAAATTGTTATTTTATCTCTGTATTACATATTTCCTGTGTATATTTCCAAAACTTTGACAAGTGTTATAATCAGTCACTCTAACTTTTCGAAGAAAAGTGTCTTAATATTCCAGTACAGCTTTTTGAAAGTCCATTTTATATTAGTACAGTTGTTCCAAATTTTGTGCTACATAGACAAGGATTTCAAATTATGTGCTACATAGACAAGGATTTCAAATTATGTTGTTTTAATTTTCTACTAAACGCGCCGTTTAACACCTAGTTCTGCTTCCTCCAACATCCTCTAATCACAGATTCCTATATCAAACACCATTACCATCATAATTTATCTTACTGGCTCTCTGACCAATATAATGTAGAAAATATTTACATGACAATTTACTTAACTTTACGGCCTGGCAGTTTTCTCACTCAAGCAATGTCTGAATGAAACGACTATCTTTCGCATTAGATTTTTCATCTTATTTTTTTCAACAGTGAACAATTGCAGAACTTTTTCGGAGGTTTGATCAGACGAATGAATTACAATTTTATGCAGTACATGTGTATATGTAGTGAAACAAATGTTTTGCAACATTCATTGAAACCGTTTGGTGGAATTTTTTAATTGACTTATTTAGTTTGGCGCTACAAGACGTAGGTGAAGTTCTTTGATCATGAATCTGATTTTGTTTTGATTTTTATCTATTGATGTGGAATGATATGTAGAAGTTGGCGTGGATTTAATCTTGCCATCGAAATAGCAGGATGTCAGTCCCCATATCTATTTTGCGTTGAATTTAGTAAGATAACATATTATAGCCTAACCAATGTTAAATTATGCTAGTCGAGCTTGTACTAAATTGTGCTAGTTGAACTGCACTAGTTCAACTAGATTTATGTTTATGCAGCATTGTGCATCGTTCGTAAGAAAATTTGCGCAATTGAAACCTAATGAGCAATTTTTAAGTATTAATACAAAAACTCTAGTACATCAAAATTGCTAAAAACACTAATTTTCGAAGAAAACTAGAGGAATCGTTCAGATTTTGAGTGCATATTCTATCAGACGCAGTCCTTATTACAGCCAACCGGTTTCGAAGATCAAACACCACTTTGATCTGAAGCATGCATTGAAACTCATAGACTGGAAAGGTTTTCAGGGTTACCATGTGCATTAATTTCAAAATTCAGGAAAGTGGTATATACTTGTTAATCATATGCATTTTCGAATATTTATCTTATAAAATTTGAATTTGTTATCTCGTGACACAAATGATGAAAATGCTCAGTGCTCCCAACACTTTACCATCATTGCAATCAAAAGTCTACCACCATCAAAATCATCAAACCTTTGAATTTTGTTTTCATCCGATGACTTCATCGAAAGTTACAGGGATAGGAAGATGTTTGGGATATCCTTTCGAACAATTCCCAAAAATTTGAAAAACTTAAACATTGGCTACTTATTTTCGTTGTAGATGTTTGGCATATAAATACTCAATGTTAGCATTTCTTGATACGAAAATAACAAAAACTCCTGCAACGTCAAAAATATATTACATCTGCTTCAGGTTGATGTCAATCCCCCCTGCGAATATTGTGTCGATCCGAAGGAAGTTATAGGGATACAAGGAATTTTAGGGTTACCACCGGCAAAGCTTTTCAAATATTCAAAATATAAATATTTGCTCTGTATTGCCACAACAAGATCATTATCATTTGAACATTTAAGGATGACATTACACAGTAAAGATATGGCAAAAAATTACACAAAATTACCATAGCTGGTAGCGGCAGCAGTCATCAGATAAATAGAGAGAATAATATGAAGAATATGACAAAATTCACGTGCCTTAACTATTGATGGAAGTGTGATCTTAACCTCCATGTGGTAGCTTCCGGTAACAATCTTCCGTGAATTTTGCTCATGCTTGTGGGACCAACATTGAGGGAACCAACAAAAAAGGAGGATGCTGCCTTAAGCGCTCCAGATCTAAACTCCCCAGGGCCTTCTGACAGTGGAGTTCCAGTTCTCCCCAGTGAATCGTCAAGGGAATGAAAGGAACAGTTGAGGCGCAAATTTCAGAAAGGTTCCAAAGAAAAAAGGCACAAGAAGGGCCAAACCAAGAAGATAATAAAACATAGCTCAACACTAAAAAACAAAGGTGGACAAGGCAAGGACCAAATATCCCAGCCAACTTTACAAAAAGAGACTGGAAGAAGGAAAAGTAGCAGAGGCCCCCGAAGCCTCCCCTTCTACTTCTGACGGCAGACCTTTGTCACAAATTGCGGAGAACCTCTCGCGCAGTATAAAAACACTTAACATGACTTCGCAGGAGTCTTCGAAAGATACTCCAAAAAAGAAGAACATGGGCGATGCAGCCAGAAAGTGCATGCAGCTCTTCATATGAAAAGGCACGTTCACAGAAGAGGCTGGTGAAAAGACACTGCTATCAAAAGAACCAGAGACCAATAGGAAAAGGCCCAGACCCAAGAATGGCCGGCTGAAGATAGACAGCCAAATAAAAAAAGGGGCATCGATTGTTACCAACTGATTCGCGGAACACGCTCTGTACCCTTTTCCTCCCGTTGGGGTAAAACGGGGGTCAATTTCGGACGGCCTAGCTCACGTGGAGAAAAAGGTGAGTCTTATTTCAGGCGCCACTCGTTTTGATCTACAACCAAAATTACGACCGATTACGCGAAAATAGTAACGTCCGACACACATTAACAACACCAGCGTTACAATTTATAACACGATTCTATTTTGTAACTATTTCAAATATCTATCGTCGGCGCCGCGTTACACTATATTTGAGATTAAAACCTAACTTGAAGCAATGCCTACGACTAAACTACTAATTAATCACCTGTTAATGATTATGCCTAAACTGCCTCGTCGGTTCCTCCCTGTCATCTCTCCGCTTGTTCGGGAATCCCCCACGTATTCGAATTACCAGTTCTTCGCGATCGTTGTGCTGCTGATGCTATAATCGCCTTCACACTCGATCCGCCAGTTTTTCACACTCGATTCGCCACTGAATCGCTGCACTTGCCGGTTTTTCTCAATTGAATTACTACTAAGACCCCCTCGTACTTGGCTTTTGCTGTCTCCGCAATTTGTTTCGTCGTTTGCTTCGTATACACCTTCGGTCTTCTAGACTTCACCACGCTTGGCCCCAGTCTTCTCGCTCGTTCACCAGCAATCCAGCAATATGAAATTATTAAAAGGGAATTAATTCCTGTCTCCACTTCGGTGCGTCCGACTCTCATCTTGTATTCTGGCAGAATAGACCGATCCATGGCCTGTCCCTTTGCCATTAAACATCGCCTAGAGGTTTCACTCACCCCTTCTGCCTTATCTTTACTGACCGTTGGCTGTCCATACCCTGCATCATGCATTCGGGTGCATTGGCCCATTGTACTCGATACACACGTCTTTGCAAGTGCATTTTCCCGCAATGACGTCCGATGGTTATCGGAACGCACCCTTTTATCCTTTTGCCGCATGGTGGTGGCTCTGTTGCCCGTTGTTTGTTTATATTCGTCATGTAAAGAATATTTGTGTTTGCAGGCTGGCGTGCAATTCCTGAGTTACAGCCGGGGTGTCGTTGTCGTTCGCGTTTCACAAATTCGCCAATCCAAGAAAGAAGTTTGCGTGCGTGCAAAATTTAGTATTACTCGTTTGAGAGTGGGTTTTATTCCGGTGAGTCGGCGTTTACTGTCTGTATTGGATCCCTGCATGCTTAGCTGCGCAATGGGTTGTTCGTTTCTGGGTCAAGTAATTCGTCGATCACGTGGTATGAATCGACGGCGATGGCTTGACCTGGTGGGGAACACTCGTGTTCATCGACCAGGCGACCAAGTTTTCCCATTCCTTGTTTTACCATATTATCATACAACTTAGCTCATTTTAACTAAAGTCTATTTGTTTATGTCATTCATCACCTCTAACATTTATTTGATTACATTCGTGTTAGTCCATTTACCATATGATCCTATAACTTGGCTCATTATAACTAACGTCTAATTGTTTACGTACATGTCTGTCGTTCATTAAATCTACAATCTATTTGTTTAGCCTTACAGTGCTAGCTTGCAACTCTCACTGTTCGCTGGCGTTACACGATATAGCCCCAAAATACTCCAAACACAGCAAAAAGCAACGAAAAGTAACCTATAGTCGAGCCTTGCAAGGTGCGAAAATGGCCGTCATGATGAAGGACTTTCCCCAAAGACTTCTCATGACTGACCTAATCGAAAAAATACAGAAAGCCCATGAGGAGTGGATACCGGCTGAGATAGAGAGAAGCGTTGCCCTTCACTTCCTCAGCATCACCTTCACTGCAAGGGCAAACCAACGGCGGAATTCATAAGAGCGGAGGCCCAGAAGATAGGGCCGCAGAAAGGGGCCAACCTATGGGCTACGGAAGAATCCCTGATTCTGAACCCTAAGACTCTTGTTGTCTACTTCCTAAATGCAGCGGTCCTACCTACGGAGAGAATCCTGGCTTTCGTAAAATGCCAGAATGAGGACCTCAACGTTAAGCCCTGGAGAGCCCTCTTATAAAAGCAAGTGCGTCCTCTTCTAAAGGCAAGTGCGCCATGCTAGTATTCGTGGCGGGCCAGGCCTCTGCTACCAAAAGAGCAGACGAAGACGGCAACATAAGCTTCCGGTTTGGGCAAATCAATGATTAGCATCACCTTCACTGCAAGGGCAAACCAACGGCGGAATTCATAAGAGCGGAGGCCCAGAAGATAGGGCCGCAGGAAGGGGCCAACCTATGGGCTACGGAAGAATCCCTGATTCCGAACCCTAAGACTCTTGTTGGCTACTTCCTAAATGCAGCGGTCCTACCTACGGAGAGATTCCTGGCTTTCGTAAAATGCCAGAATGAGAACCTCAACGTTAAGCCCTCGAGAGCCCTCTTATAAAGGCAAGTGCGCCATGCTGGTATCCGTGGCGGGCCAGGCCTCTGTTACCAAAAGAGCAGACGAAAACGGCAACATTAGCTTCCGGTTAGGGCAAATCAATCAATCAGAATGCACCAATAGGGACACAGTGGCGGTTCAAGTACAGGTCCCCATGGAAAGAGGAACAGTGGGGGCGGTATTTGCCTCAGCTTATATATATATATATATATACAGGTATATATATATATATATATATATATATATATATATATATATATATATATATATATATATATATATATATATATATATATATATATATATATATATATATATATATATATATATATATATATATATATATATATATACAGGTATATATATATATATATATATATATATATATATATATATATATATATATATATATATATATATATATATATATATATATATATATATATATATATATATATATATATATATATACGTACGTATATACGTTGTTGGTCCAATAATAAACTGGCCTGATATAGTTCTACGCGACCTGTCCATACATATTATGTTGCATCGAATAGAACGTTTATCATATATTTTGTGTGCGAGCAATCATTGATTTTAAGTGCGTAGTCTCAGTTTACCATTGGTTTGAACAACAAGAGTCCCGTATTTTTTCAAAACATTCAAAACCGGGTATGGAAACGTCATAAAATATATGTTGAATTAAATTAAAATGGCATTTATAAGGAGTTTTCCACCTCCTACGGAAAAAAAAATTGGGTGGAAGAGTTTTAGCTCGGCAGAGAAATTGCCGATGATTTCCGCCATGACGGTCGGCTGGTGGAAGTGCTCACTCCCGAAACTATTGCTCTAATCGAAAAAGAGGTTTTAATCGATCACCGTTTGAAGATTAGAGAAATTGCAACTAGGCTTGGGCTCTTATGTACGTTTTGACTATGGCACCATCCAAGGAAATCTTTATATGAAAAAAAGTCTAGCGCATCAAAACCGCTAGAAAACTAATTTTCGAAGAAGTTGTCTTTGAAGGATTTAAAAATGTGTGAAGACGTTATCCACTTCTTTGTAGTATCATATCAACCATTTATTACTCAAAGGAACAAATATCATTTTCTGACAGCATTTCCTATTACACAAATGATGAAAATGATCAGTGCTGGCAACATTTGTCCAACACAGCAGCAATAAATCTACCACAACATGCTCGTGCTTAATCAGCCTATCCTTTGAATTTCGTTTTCATCGAAGGATATCATCGAAAGTTTTAGCGATTAAACTATGTCTGGGGCTGCCATCTGAAAAATTTCCAAAACTCGGAAAATTTAAATATCGGTTGCTTATTTTATTGTAAATGCTTTGCTAATGAATACAAAATTGAAGCATCTGTTTGTGCAATATTTACGAATTGTCTGGTGCAAAACTTCTTTCAGCTGGGCAGCGACAAGAGAGAAAGAGTGCGCTGTGCTTCCGAGTTGTTGTATCTTTGTGAAAAAAAACCCAAAGAATGTGATTAAGCGACTAGAGACTGGTGATGAAACAATGGGCGTGTCAATGAAATGGCGTTATAGGGGTGAAAAGACATCAAAAAAGGCAAATGTGCAACAATCTACCAAACAATTTATGTGCAAAATCTTTTGGGATTTCCAAGATATTTTGATAGTGGACTTGAAAGAACGCAATACAGTCGTAAACGGCGAGTATTGTGCTTCGTCAATATAAAGATTGCTAGCTCACGGAGGTGGACTACCCATTTTATAGTCCAAGCATGGCTCCGTCTGGTTATTATAGATTTCTAAATTCAAAGCGGCAAATACTGGGAAGAAAATGTTCAAGCAATGAAGACTTGCAGGCGGCCGTCCTCAGTAGTTTTCAAGACAAAGATTGTACTTATTTTTTTAAAGGCCTAGAAATGGTAGCTCGCAGATGTCAGAATTATGTTAGGATTAGTGAAGATTTTATTGAAAAAATAAAACTGGTTTCATTTCGTCTTCTTTATTATTTCACAGTTAGGCTAATTCATTATGGCCGATTACTTATATGCATACATTATAAATTTGAAATGTCAGCATAACGAGTAAATTAATATTGTTCTTCGAACATTAGTAAGCTTACCAACTTATCCTAACTTAAAACTTAGATTTTAGAAAATTACACTGCTGTCTGGGTGTAGAGTTCTCATCAGCCACCATTGTACAACTAATCTTCTAATGTTCACAGCCAGAATTTGCGTGCAAGAACGTTTGGCAGGACACTAACTAGGATGAACCCATTTGTAGCATGAATTACAGCAGTTGAGTTATACCAAAGTTTATTTGAAGAGAAGAATCTTAAACCATTTGTTTTACATTGGTTGCAGCTTCCGCTAAGGTCTATTCGCACAAGTATTTCAAAGAGGTCCGCCACAAAGAATCTCAAATTAAACCAGTGATTTGGCCAACAGTGATTTGGCCATTATTATTCGCGGTCAAAGAAGATTTATCAGGGGGTAGAGGATGCAAATAAATTTCGAACAATATTCAACCATGTAGTCTATATGTATAAAGACTAATTTGGAACCAAATTGTATTGCTAGATATTTCAGGATTTTGGTCCATTTTATTTCGTTATATATGACATTAAAAGGACGCAGAGGAAAGTAACGAGCTGTTCTTTGTTTAGTAAAGAAAATTGCTTGGGTTTGGCGGGACTTGCTTTAATTTTCCATTTGCTGTAGTAAGAGAGGATTTGAAATTTGGAATGAATTTGAAATATTATTGGCTATTGTACTTTGATCTACCGCGGATGTGCATATCGCAGTATTGTCAGCAAAGTTTGGTATACCACAGTTTCGTATCACTGGGATATCAAAAACGTAGAAGTTATTATAGGAGAATACTATGGCAATATCCTTGTGGAACGCCTACCGAAATTATTTTTTTAACTTGAAACGATATCTTTTACCCTCATTCAAAATACCGGATTTCTAATGAAAGATTGAATGGTGTGAACTAGGTATGGAGATATTTTCATTGGCAGTAATTATGAGCCCATCATGCCATACGCTGTCAAAAGCTTTTTCAATATCTTGGAGCATCATCCCTGTAGACTCTTGACCATTAAAGGCATTTTTGATGTCAGATTTTACTCGAAGTAATGCTGTATCATCCTTCTATGAGGTAGAACTTGAGCCCCGTCCTTCTGAAAAATAAAAAAAAAAACAATAATTAAACTCGGTTTGCTGTATGTACCAAAAACAAATTTACCATTACTTTGATCAGCGTTTGATTTGCTTCTTTTTGCGCCGGCTGACGGATGAAATGTCTCGTCAGCGCACTTGACAGTATTTTGTAGCTGTTATATAACCGAATACGTTTTTTCAACGCTCTGCGTTCCAACATTCAACCAAGTTCGGTCATCATATCAGCAAATAGCTGATACCAAATAGCTAAAATGACTGTGAATGGAAAACTGGACGGTGAAAGAAGCCAGGAAAAAACTTCAGCTGAACAAAATCTGAAGGGAAAAGGTATTCGATAGTGGAGCCTGACCAAGAAAGGTTGGAAGTTTTGAAAAAGTGGGTTTGGAAACTGAAAAAGGAATCGAAAAAACAATTTGGGTCAATTAAGCTTTGTGTGAAAAAGTGTTTATTTCAAAGTTCATCGAAAAAAAGCGAAAAGACGGTTGGAGAATACAAAAGAAACGAAATAAAGTTCGCTCGATACATTCATTAGAGCCACAGAAACCATTATCAGTGTAGAAAAAAGCAATTAGGAAGCTGATAAAAAATTTGAATTGCCTCTTTGCACGGCAACGGTAAACTTTAACCAAAACACCTCTATTTTTAGCACCCGAAATTTGTGTTTAGGAGAACTGATTATCAGACTCAATTGAAAATCAGAGAATTTATTAATCTTAAGTAGCACCAGGTCGGATAGAAGTGATTCTGAAATTTCTGAAATGCTTTCGCAGTGTTGCTATCTTGAGAAATCACTAAGAAAAAAAACATCCTTTTGCCACATAAATTCAAAGCCAGTCACCGTATTTTAACAAAATTTACACAGACCACGTTTTATAAAAATTTGTTTGAAAAATTTGATTCGAGATGTCAGCTTTGTAGGCCAGGAAAACAAGACAAAAAATGGCTAAACTACTAAATAAATTCAAGTGGAGATTTTTCGACGGAAATCTATTTATTGTAAGATGACAAACATAATGTGGAAAGTCCGTTACAAACTCATGTGCGCAATAAAAGTTATTCGAGGTCAAAGGCCACAAAAATCAGTTTTTCTTAAATATCTCGTTAACTATTGACTCCACTTCAACGACACCTTAGAAAGAAAGAATTGTGGGTTTGGGTGCATTATACGGTATTTCCTCGCTTAATTGCATCGTATAGTCTGTACACTGAAAAAAATCCACATGGCGCCCAGAGCCATGTAACATAGCGCATTATTTATGGCCCCATACGCTATGTACATAGTACCCTGAGCCATGCAATATGGTTCCCAGCGCCATAATTTCATGGCGCAGAAATTATGGCCCCACTCGCCATATTACATAGTACCATGAGCCATGTAATATGGCTTCATTTATAGGTGAGCGAATTTAGATATTGTTCGTTATTTGAAGTATATTTGAATATACGGCCATACCACACTGGGATAACCGGTTCTCGTCAGATCACCGAAGTTAAGCAGTGTTGGTTGCAGTTAGTACTTAGATGGGGGACCGCTTGAGAATACCACGTAACATTGCACGTAAAACGTTGTGCTGTCCCTTATCCAAACAAACTAGTTGTCTGGGAAGCACTATGAAAAAGAAAATAAAAGAAAAACAAATGAAAAAAAACTCTAGCGCACCTGAACCGCTAGAAACACTAATGTTCGAAAAACAGTAGAAGAATCGTGCAGGTTTTGAATGCATATTCCACCACATGAGTTGCTTATTACGGCCAAACTGTTTCAAATGCCACGTTTTACTTTCGTCTTAAGAATGCATTATAACTCATATGGTGGAAGGTTTCAGATATTACCACTGGCATGAATTTCAACGTTTGGAGAGCAAAACACGGGCTAATTATATTCGTTATCAGTTGCTTATTTCACAAAATTTCGAAAGCAGCATCTCATACAACATCAATGAAGAAAATGCTCAGTGCCTGCAGTACTGTAACTAAAGTTGGTGTTTGGGTCTGCGATCCGAAAAAATTGCAGAACTTTGGGAATTGAAACATTGGTTATTTATTTTCATTGTAAATGGTTCCGGTATGAATACTAACTGTAAGCATTTATTGATACAAAAGCAGCACAACCGACTCGTGCTGGCAAAATTTTGCCAGTATCAAAGCCAAGAATGTATCACATCTATTTCACGTTGTTTTATTACATTTGAAGTTATAGGAGTATAAAGAAATTTAGGGTTACCTGAAGCGAGTTTTTTCAAATAATCGAAAACTTAAATTTGCGGTTTATTGACACTACAATATCATTACCATTTGAAAATTCTACGATAAAATCGCTTAATAAAGATATTACAATTAAACAAAAAACCATCAATAGCTGGCAACCCTATCGTGGCTTTTCAACCAAATTTGGCCTGAATAATGCTTATAATAGGTTCCATTAATTGTATGAAATTCGTATTGATTTTATGACTGCACTGGAAGTTTTAGGGCAAAAAGTTGTATTTTCCTGAGCGAATTTTCAAAACCAAAGACACAAAAATTACCATAGCTGGCAGCACCAATCAAATTTTTCAAACAAAGTTTCACCAAACAGAGATTAAGGTAAGATTCAGCTACTGTGTCAATTTCATAAAAATCTGATAACTTGTTCACATTTCATAGGGCAAACAGCAGTTTTTTTTCTTTGTAATTTTTCAAGATGGCACCACTGGCACAGAGTTGCCCACAATTCAAAATCGCTTCAATCAGATCTGATCTTTTAAGTCCAACGCATTCTGTAAATTACAGTTGTATCTGATTATTGGTTCGTGAGTTCCCGTGAACAGAAGTTTTTGATGCTAAAAATATAGGTTAACTGGGAGAGGGTTACCGTTCTTGTCCGACATGAAATTTCCAAAGTTTTACTTTGAACGTGTAGATAAAGCATAAGATTTGTATACAGATTGGTTTTATTGTAAGAAACGGGCATTTTTTTAGGAGATTCGATGGTTTGAATGTTTTCACTTCCAAATTTTTATTTTTTCAAATCTAAGACACCAAAATTATCAAAACTGGCAGCTCCAACCGAATTTTTCGATCAAATTTCTATCAAACGTGGTTTGGTTGGTCCAGCCACTGTGTGAATTTCTTCAAAATCGAACGATTGAATCAGAATTTATAGGGCTAAAAGCAGTTATCTTATTTAGTGATTTTTCAACATGGCACCACTGGCACAGAATCGCCTGCATTTCAAAATCACTTCTTTCAGACCTGGTCCTATTTAAGACTAATACACTCTGCAAATTTCAATCAATTCTGCTCATCGGATCGTGAGTTTCCGTTAACAGAAGTTTTTGATGCTAAAAATATAGGTAAAGTGGGCAAGGGTTACCAGGCGTACCGGTTATACCATATCAAATTTTATTTTTTGTCTATGTAAACAAACCACAAGATTTACATGTGAGTGGCTTTTTTTGTAAACTGTAACTGTAAGCATTTATTGATACAAAAGTAGCACAACTGACTCGTGCTGGCAACCTTCTGCCAGTATCAAAGCCAAGAATATATCACATCTGTTTCACGTTGTTATATTACATTCGAAGTTATAGGAGTATAAAGAAATTAAGGGTTACCTGCAGCGAGTTTTTCCAAATAATCGAAAACCTAATATTTGCTATTTATTGTCACTACAATATCATTACCATTTGAAAATTCTACGAAAAAACCGCTTAATAAAGATATTGCAATTAAACACAAAACCAACAATAGCTGGCAGCCCTATCATGGCTTTTCAACCAAATTTGTCCTGAATAATGTTTATGGTAGGTTTCATTAATTGTATTTCATCATTAATCGTATTGATTTTATGACTGCACTGGAATTTATAGGACAAAACGTAACTGATGCACATTTCATACGGCAAAAAGCAGTTTTTTTTCTTTATAATTTTTCAAGATGGCACCACTGGCACAGAGTTGCCCACAATTCAAAATCGCTTATATCAGACCTGGTCCTACTTAAGTCCAATGCATTCTGTAAATTTCAGCTGCATCTGATTATTGGTTCGTGAATTCCCGTGAACAGAAGTTTTTGATGCTAAAAATATAGGTTAACTGGGAGAGGGTTACCGTTCTTGTCCGACATGAAATTTCCAAAGTTTTACTTTGAACGTGTAGACAAAACATAAGATTTGTATACAGATAGGTTTTATTATAAGAAACGGACATGTTTTTTAATATTTGATGGTTTGAATATTTTCACTACCAAATTTTTTTTTTTCAAATTTAAGACACCAAAATTATCATAGCTGGCAGCTCCAACCGAATTTTTCGACCAAACTTCTACCAAACGTGGTTTAGAGTAAGGTCCAACTATTGTGTGAATTTCGTCAAAATCGAACGATTCAATTAGAATTTATAGGGCTAAAAGCATTTATCTTTTTTAGTGATTTTTCAAGATGGCACCACTGGCACAGATTCGCCCGCATTTCAAAATCACTTCTATCAGAGTTGGTCCTATTTAAGACCAATACATTCTGCAAATTTCAATTATTTCTGCTCATCGGATCGTGAGTTTCCGTGAACAGAAGTTTTTGATGCTAAAAATATAGGTAAATTGGGCAAGGGTTACCAGGCGTGCCCGTTATACCATATCAAATTTTATTTTTTGTCTATGTAAACAAAGCACAAGATTTACATATGAGTGGCTTTTTTTTGAAGAAGCGGCATTTTTTCAAGAGAGACGATGATTTGGAGGTTTTCACTTTCAGTGCCTGCTCTAGCTACAGGGTTGCCAGCACGCTCATTAAAAGCTACACAAATCTACAACTAAATAACACAAATATGTCCTGAAAATTTCGTAATGATTGAATAGCTCCGTCAAAAGTTATCGCAATTTAAAAATTTTCAAATTTTTCCGTTCTCTTTTTAGGCACCCAGCGCACACATGGGGTTAAAAAATTCCAAAACATTATCTGATTCACATGTAAAACATGTTCGAAATCTATTTCGTCAACTTTATTTTTGCGAAAATTATTTGTGTACGAAATAATAGGTATATTAAAAATATCACTTAAACGGCCGCCCGCGCCAAAAGGTTAACAATAACTGACATTTAGTGAGACCTGGACCTATTCTGCATATACACCAATGTATCCTGAAAGTTTCAGCTCAATCGAATGGCGCGTTCCCGAGATTATCTCACTGAAATTTTTTGATGATATATATATAGTATATATATATATATATATATATATATATATATATATATATATATATATATATATATATATATATATATATATGTATATATATGTGTATATATATATATATATATATATATATATATATATATATATATATATATATATATATATATATATATATATATATATATATATATATATATATATGGAAATATGAATTTTTGGCCGAATCGATTTTCATACTAATGTTCTTCGAACATTAGTAAAAACATTATTCCGGTGATTGGATCTAGTCTTCTTCAAGCGCGGTAGCAACTGAGTAAAATCTGCTTGTGAATGAGTCCGGGCTAACACAACTATTTATATTCCGTTTAAACCTTGACAAGTATCAGATAACGTTCTTAGTCTTGTCGCCATTAAATTGGTGTTTTAAGCTCATACGAGATAGGCTTCAGTTTATCATGGATCCGGCTTTGAGCCTGTGTCTCCACACGGGCTTGAGCCAACTCTTGCATGTCCTCCCTGCTTGCAAAGTTAGAATCACTAAGGTGACTACACATTCGAACTGAGATAGCTACTCTAAATGGCGACACGTTTAAAACGGAAAATAAACCAACTTCAAAAAATCCTTGCCTACTTTTAGGCCCTCTGCACTAACACATGGCTCAAAAT
>OX376373.1:90768739-90863577 GCA_947369275.1 Nemotelus nigrinus | reverse complement strand
AAAACTTAGGGGATGACATAAACAAGGCTATCTTAGAGCGTATCACCCAGGAACTACTCAAGTTTGTCAGGTCAATCAAGGAGAAATCACCACTTTTTGAAGGCAGCAACTTTGTGGGCAGCCAAATTGCGGTGATCAGCAGCGACATCTTCCCGATGGAAAAACTTTGGTCAACTATCTTGAGGGTATTGGAAGATTATTAGGGTTTAAACTTAGTTGAGGAGGCGCTCATATCTACGCGGATCAAGTCTTAAGTGGTTTTTAAAGAGACAAAGCCCACACCTTAAAGTTTTTCTCTGGAGATTGTTCCAGGCGGTGGAGTTTAAAGATCAATCGGTGGAGCCCGGTCTAATCGGCATAGGTTAAAACAGTGGCTAGTGCTAAGTATCGGTTGGTATACTGATGTAATGCCTTCCAGCTATAATACAAGCATCAACAGATGCCAGGTGGTTGCCCTGTCGTCATTCTTGGACCACCAATTGCATATTTTGTATCATCGGTAACTCTTAAATATTACCTGAAAAGAGCCAATAGGACCAGACAAGAAAGTTAACTCCAAGAAATTAGATGTCTTGGAATCAGTGAGTAGGTTAACCGTTTAACATCGTTTAACGTTTGCCATCAGATTTGAAAGACGTGTGACCGGAGAAACCAGTAAAAAAATCGCTACCGCATGGTGGCACGCAACTCTTATGGAGCCAAGTGGGCGGACTTAAACAGCGTTTAACTATACGAAGCGGCAGGGAAATCCTGAGGACTGAATCTGACATAAGCAAGAGCTATCATTCTTCAAAATGAAGCTACGGTATGCTCTATGGAGCATGATATTGCTTATCCTGCTTCATTGAGCAGAAAATATCATTATTCTTATACTGCTATACCATAATAAAGATTTTAGGACAAATTAGCTTTACATTTTTTTTGCTCAAAATAGGGCCTGCTGGGTTCGCACAATAAGAATATCATTTTTCTTACGAGACTTTGCGTTAATCAGCACGCGTATCGATATGAAAAATGGCTGAAACAATAGAACAATCCTTCCAATATTTAACTTTTGCAAGTGTCTTCCACGACTTGGTCCAATATGAAGTAAATGAAACTCTAATGACCAGGGTGTTGATTTTGCTCAAACGGAAGCAAATTGAGGCCACTTTTTTGGGAGCCAAAGCGTAGAGATAAGCTGGATCATATCCAAATCTGAGTCAGAAAAGCCAGTCCTAGGGAAATCCGACAAAAACCGAACTTGTACTCTTCACAAGAAAACACAAGGTATCGGCTATCACCACACTTACATTTAATCGATAGTTTGAAATA
The DNA here is from genome assembly GCA_947369275.1 of Nemotelus nigrinus. NCBI lineage: Eukaryota > Metazoa > Arthropoda > Insecta > Diptera > Stratiomyidae > Nemotelus > Nemotelus nigrinus. The sequence goes on along the minus strand of OX376373.1, from coordinate 90,862,263 downwards.
TTTGAGCTTTATACTAGACACAAAACTGATATGGGGGACTAATGTGAAGTTCAAACTGGCAAGCATCACGCGACACAATTGTTCCAATATTCGCACATGAAGCCAATTTTGGTGTTAGGAGCCATCGTGTGATTGAAAACAGCGGAAAGCAAGACAATATCAAAAAACTAATCAGATTAGCAAGATCAGTTTGCATAAGATTCACGGGTACACTAAGGACTAACACAACCGCCATGTCGGAAATGATTTTGGGGCTGATGTCTGTGGATTGGTTCATCCTTAGAAGCTCATACTTAGCGGCAATGCGCGTCAAAGGCTCAGGCACGTAGTACAATAAATATCAAGGAGTCCCGCCGAAGATAGTATGGCTTAGGCGTTTAGCACGTGAACCACATTAGCAAAACAATAAACCTTGAAAGGAACTTCCAGCTTAAGATACCCATAAGAACAAACAGGAGAAACAAGAATGTCACAAGCGGCGTTGACGCCTGGATTAGCACGGATGGATCAAAAACAGATACAGTTGGTTCGAGAGTTGGTTCGAATGTTTATTCAATGGATTTGAACCTTCTCCTCTGGTTTAGACTGTCAGGCCATACTACCGTTTTTCAGCCTGAAGTATTTGCCATATGCGTGTCACTAGCCATACATCAACAAAACTAACGGCATTTTGCGTCGAAAGCGTTCCCGCCCTTGCGTCTCAAAAATGCTCTTCGAGAACAGTCAATGCATGCACAGTCGCATAATATTTCTAAAATCTTTATTATTATGGTATAGCAGTATAAGAATAATGATATTTTCTGCTCAATGAAGCACGATAGGCGATATCATGCTCCATAGAGTATGCTGTCACGGCATTCACTTTTTTTCATAATAATAATAAAAAAAAAAAAATCTCCACCGTCCTCTAAAAGAGAACGATGGAGATTAGATAATATTCGCAATTTACGATGTTAATGTTAAATAGTATTAGGTTTAATGAGTTAGTTATTAGAGTCATGAATGTAATTTAAGGTAGATTAGGTCAGTTGTTGTTACAATCACAATCCCCGAATGTAGTGTAATTAATAGGAAGTCAGTTGATTATCACAAGGCATGCTGAAGGAATATACGACGAGTGACACATAAGTACAAACGAACATTTAACAGACGCACAACTCAGTCGAACATCTGCACATCAACAGCAGAACAACACGAGTAAATTGTGGATATGAGCATCATCATAGTCACCAACGGCAATACCTAAATCGCGAGGCTATCCAAAACGCCAGAATATCGACGAGATATCCCGAGTCGGATCACTATGCCACAAATCCATACACCCGGCAGAGCAACGTATGGGTCGAGCTGTCAAGGTCGATGACACCAGACCTAGGCCAACAATTGACCTACATACGAGGGATACCGAGCGGTTGCCGAATTGCCGATTTCCTAACCCAAAGCCACTGAGCAAAAGGCGAATAAAGTTAATGCGAGATTATTGACAGGATCGACCTGAGACGCGAAGGATAGTCGCCTTGCGCGTAGGGAAAACGAGATCAGGACGACATCAGCATTCGAGGCAGGGCATTCTCACAACCGAAACCCGCGGCACGAACGAACTTTCGCATTGAGTGTCGGAAGGAATTAGCACTGTCACTACCGACTAGATTCTCACTTGATAGCGGTTAAATGGAAGGAAACGGGGAGGATCGCGGATCAGATTCCTTGTCGAAAGAAAGAAAATAATAAGCAGAACTCTCACTTACCTGGAAAATGTATCGAAAGGCTGTGGTGCTCGCAGGTTGATTTGCCGACAACACAATTGACGTAAACAAATGTTGACAAGTCGGAAATGTCACGAAGTGGAAAACGTCAGTTAAGATGTTCCAAAATCGGACCGTCCCGAATTGGATCGCGAGGTAAATTCGCAACCCAACACTCAGACAAGTGAAAGCGATAGAGGGCGAGCGCCGGGAACGTTATTTTTAAAATCCCGCTACCGCCAGGAAAATTTTCCTGTGAGCGGGATCACGGAAATTCTTTCTTTCTGATTGGAGCCGGGTGAGTGATTGGAGGTGTTAGATTGCTGCGGATATTAATTGGGATTATCTTTTTCTATCCATTTCATTCCGAAAACTCGAACATCTAATTAATATTGATGGTGCCTGACGACGAGGGTTTTCAAGATATAATCGACAGTAGGAGCGAGTATCTCGAGTTAATCGATTTTGACCTGAACTGATATATTGGGAAATAGACGGGAAGATCATTGTTCGGAGGAAAAAAATTCGCGAAGCCGGGAAGTGGTAGCTGATCGAGTAGAACAGATTTCGGAGAACAGCGTGATATCGAATTCCTGTTGGCATAAGTAACAGTCGGCGGAAAAGGGCCCCATCGAGGGAGAACGTTCGCATCGCGGCGATCCAGCATCGGCAATTGGTGTAGAATCCAGGTTAGATATTATTTAGCATTATATGTATTATAGAGTTATCTATGTATGAATTCGAGAGCTAATAAGTTGGTTACCATTACATGGTAACGCGATAAGATTAATACGAGCATTGTGCGTAAAGTCGTAATAAAGTGTTAAATCGAAATTGCGCCGGTTATAATTGCCGTGATTGGTGTTAGTGTCGAATATAGTACGCCGTCTACCTCTTCTCGCTTCAGGGCGACGGTAGTGAGGCAATTCTTGGTAATAGAAGCGAGTGGCGCCCACTCGCGACCTCTCTTCTCCGCGAGCTAAAGCCGCCCAAAGATTGCCGCCCTTGCGTCCCAGTTAGGGGAAAAGGGTTTTTCGTGCACGTTAAAGATAACGGTGACAAATTGGCGCCCAACGTGGGGCATAAAACGGTACTAACGGGAAAAACGGTACTCGAGAAAATTTTAGGAGCCAAGTCCCAAATTGTGGGAAGGCTGATAGGCGCGTAGGATCGCATATAAAGTTAACCGAAAAGCGTATTTGAAGGTAGTTTTTACCGCGGAAATCGTTTATTGTTGCTAATAGGAAGTTTGCAAGTTAAACTTTTTACGAATTACGTGGAGAATAATGACATAATATATTTTTGAATTGATCATATATTATTGGATTGAGCGTTTTGCGAAAACATTTTGTTACATTGATATATATATATCTATTGGAATTCTGAATTTGGTGTGTGTGGTTGAGAATAGAAAAAGTGTGTGAGTGCGGATAGTGAAAATTAAACTTATTTGAATTGCGGTTGAATTGTGGGTGCGTGAATATGATAGGTTAGGAAGTAAGAGGCCATTCTTTTTTCAGGTTCTATTTGTGAATTAGATATTTTACGTTATCATTAGCGGGTTGCGGGTGTTTATTTTAGTAGGAAAGTAACTTGGGTTCCGCAGAAGGAATACATGTAGAGTAATTTTTGGGAGTGTTATTGTTAGGGAGTGATTAGGGTGAATTTTCAGGATCTTCGCGCAAACAATTTCCGTGGTCGAGCCATGAAGATCTTGGTGGATCGACTAACTAAGGACGAGCTCACGTACGAGCTGGCCATTCGTGGATTTGACGCAGACACAGTCGACAATATGCGGAAGGCCCTGAGGGCGGCTCTGAAGACAGAGGCCGCCATGGACACTTCCTATGTCGAAGCCGAATACCCTTTCGATTTTGAGGCGGATTTCCGGGAACTGCAAGCTAAAGTGACAGAGGCCGAGGAACTGGTGGAGAGGGTGACGAGCGGCAAGGAATCCCTGGAATACCTGAAAGCGAAATGTAGAATAGAGTTTGGGTTTCGTAGACTGGGGAACATATGGGCAGTAACACTGGAGCAAAAGGAAGGTGCGAAAAAGCTTCGGAACAGGTTCATTATGGCGATGGGGGCATTGGTGGAGAAAGGGGAAGACCCCAGCGACGACGAGGCAGAACCAAGTGGTATGGTTCGGGAAGCAGTATCGGTACAACAAACTAAAGTAGTCAGTCCGACGGAGGTGGCCAAATGGGGCCTTAAGTTTACGGGCGATTCAAGTGGATCGGTGAATGCCTTTTTGGAGCGCGTTGAGGAGTTACGGCAGGCCCGAGGGCTTTCGAAGTCACAGCTTTTTACGTCGGCGGTAGATCTCTTCGACGCAAAAGCGCTCATATGGTTTCGCGCGAATCGAACGCGGGTTAAGTGCTGGGACGAACTGATGCAAGAACTGAAAGCAGAGTTCCTGCCGTCTGACTACGAGGACCGTCTGTGGGACGAGATCCGGAAGAGAACGATGGGAGAAAGTGAGTCCATGGGGGTGTACGTGGCGACCATGGAGCGCTTGTTCAGTCGCCTTAAGGTTAACTGCACGGAGCAGGAAAAGCTGCGCGTTCTGCGACGCAACATCGCACCGTTTTACCAGCAGAAGCTCTGTTTGACTCCGGTCGAGTCGATCGCGGAGTTAGTAAAGTTGGGTCGGACTTTGGATGCTACCAGGGCATCAATAGCGGCTTTTGTACCACCAAACACGCGCTCTAGGCGTTGTTTGGAGCCCGATCTAGCGTATGTGGGCCCGGGAATCGCGGATCAAGTGGCAGCGTTGGCGGGACAGCGACAGGTACAGTGTTGGAACTGCAAGCGTGAAGGGCACATGTCCCGAGAGTGCAGGGAGCCTCGGCGTTGCTTCGGGTGTGGTCGCCAAGGGGTGATGCGATCTGCGTGTCCGAATTGTCAGGCGAGGGGTAGCAGCCAGGAGGGCCGAAATCGGGGTAGGATACCGGGGTCGGGAAACGATCAGCGTGCTCACTAGGCGGCCAAGGGAGCACTAAGGATAGGCCGCAGCGGTCGGGACATTCCCCGAAGGTAGACTACGCGCTGGCAGAAAATGACCATGATAGTCGCCCGCACTTGCATGTGGAAATAGAGGGCGTAATCATGGAAGGATTGTTAGACTCAGGGGCGAGTCGCACGATCATAGGGGAGAAGGGATGGTCATTATTAGCAGGGAAAGAATTAACGCTGATTCGTGATGGAATTTGTGAGGTACGACTCGCCAACGGCGATATGTGTTCGGTAGCAGGAGCGGTGAAGTTGAATTTCGCCCTGAACGGACGTCGTTATTTGCTGGAGGTGTTAGTAATCCCAAACATTCCTCAGCAAGTTATTTTGGGAGTTGACTTTTGGGAGCGGTTTGGTGTCGTTTTGGACATGAAGGGACGACAGTGGACGTCGGTAGCTGCGGCAGAGGCTGGAACGAGGAAGTCGCTACGAAGCCAATCTCATCTATCGGAGGTGGAGGCAGAGTCTCTGGCGGGGCTGTTGGAGGAACAGTTCCGATTGATGGGCGATGGTTTGGGCTGTGCTAAGTCAGTGGAGCATGTGATAAAGACGACGGCGGCCCCAATTAAACAGCGGTATTATCCGGTTTCTCCTGCAGTACAGCGTCAAATAAACTCAGAGCTAGATGAGATGCTGGAGATGGGGGTAGTGGAGCCATCGGCGAGTCCATGGTCGTCACCAATTTTATTAGTTCGGAAGAAGGATGGACGATATAGGTTCTGTGTGGATTTCAGAAAACTGAATTCAGTATCGGAAAAGGACGCGTACCCCTTGCCATATATCGCAGCAACTTTAGACAAGCTACGGAATGCGAGGTATTTGTCTACGCTGGATGTGAAGTCAGCATACTGGCAAGTACCCATGGCGAAAAATTCACAGCCATATACGGCATTTACGGTACCGGGGAGAGGCCTCTTTCATTTTTTGCGAATGCCTTTCGGACTTCACAATTCGGGTGCAACTTGGCAGCGCCTAATTGATACCGTCCTGGGTCCAACTCTCGAGCCATACGTTTTCACGTATCTCGATGATATAATTGTGGTGACGGACACCTTTGATCGACATGTGGAGGTACTGCGAGAGGTATTCTCACGATTGCGAGAGGAGGGGCTACGCGTTTCGAAAGAGAAATGTCAATTCTGCAGGCCGCAGCTTAAATATCTGGGATATGTGGTGAACGAGGAGGGGCTACAGGTAGACTCCGAGAAAGTGGAGGCCATCAGCGAGTTCCCGCGGCCTAAGATGGTTAAGCAAGTTAGGCAGTTGCTGGGCATGGTGTCTTGGTATCGGCGGTTTATCCCGAACCATGCCACCATGGTTGCGCCGCTGAGCGACCTACTTAAAAAAGGACGCAAGTTCTGTTGGTCCCCTGACTGTGAGCGGGCATTCGTCGAGTGTAAACGTAAACTGTCCACGGCTCCGATACTGGCGTGCCCAGATTTTGAACTTCCCTTCAAGGTCCAAACTGATGCTTCAGACGTGGGAATAGGGGCTGTGCTGAGCCAGGCGCATGCTACGGGCGAAAAGGTGATATGCTACCTCAGCCGTGCACTGTCCAAACAGGAAAGGAAGTATTCAGTGACCGAGAGAGAATGTCTAGCGGTACTGTGGGCCGTTGAGAAGTTCCGGCCGTACATAGAAGGGACCAAGTTCATTGTCATTACAGACCACCATTCGTTGGTTTGGCTGAACCAGTTAAAAGATCCGACGGGTAGATTGGCGAGGTGGGCAGTACGCCTCCAACAGTTTGATTGGCGAGGTGGGCAGTACGCCTCCAACAGTTTGATTTCGAGGTGATCCATCGTAAGGGGAAGGAGCATTTGGTTCCGGATGCGCTCTCTCGGGCAGTGGTAGAGGTGGATGACATTGCGGCGCCCCAAGCAACGGATCCATGGTTGGAAAGAATGGTTGAAAATGTTCGGAACGACCCTCAGAAGTATGCAAAGTGGAAGGTCATAAATGGTACGCTGTGGAAACAGTTTTCCAATCACGGGACGGGTACAGCCTGGAAGAGGGTGATACCGAAGGCTGAAAGAGATTCCATTCTGTATCGGTGTCATGATGACCCGAAAGCTGGCCATATGGGTGCCGACCGGACATTAGCGCGCGTCGCTCAGAACTTTTATTGGCCTGGAATGAAGAAAGATATCGGGGAATACGTAAAAAAGTGCAAGGTGTGCCAGGCCTGCAAAGTTATAAGGAAGGCTCCGGTGGGTTTAATGTCATCCCGAGTAGGCGAAGCGAAGGACCCGTGGGAGATGATATGCATAGATCTAGTAGGGCCGTTACCGAGATCTACACGGGGTCATTCTTATATACTGACCATTATAGATTACGTTACGAAATACTCAGTAGTGTTACCCGTACGGACAGCAACAGCAGCGACAGTGTTTCGCTTGCTGGAAGAGCAGGTGTTTTTAGTATACGGGGTTCCCAAGGTATTGGTGTGTGATAATGGGGTACAGTTCCGGGGAAGCCAATTTAAGAAAGCGGTGGAAGGTTATGGCGTACGTGTGAGCTATACGGCTCTATATCACCCTCAAGCTAACCCGGCTGAACGACGCAACCAAGACATTAAATGTATGTTGCGATGTTACGCGTCCGATAACCATCGACTGTGGGATACGCATCTAGCTAAGATCGCCTGCGCCTTGCGGACTTACAAACACGAGATCACAGGTTTTTCTCCGTATTTCTTGAATTTCGGAAGAGAGATGGTCACGTACCGAGACGGAATAGAACCTCCGGTGGACCCGGGGGGCGACTTTTTGCCCTTAAAAAATGCGGAAGCTCTAGGAGAAGTTCGCAAAGAGGTGATTCGTAGAATGCAGCAGGCCGCCTCATCCAGTAAAAGACGTTATGATCTTCGCCGACGCACAGAAAACTTCCAGGTGGGAGACAGAGTGTGGAGGAAAAACTATGTCTTATCCGACGCTAGTAAGCATTTCGCGGCGAAATTAGCTCCAACGTTCGTCGGTCCTTTCACAATAAAAGTGAAAACATCCGCCTGGACTTTCGAGCTTGTCGACGAAAGGGGAAAAGCGGTCGGTAATTGGCACGCGAAAGATTTAAAGAAATATTTAGGTGGTGAAGATAGATCGGTCGGTACGGGCTAAGGGCGCACGATTCAAGCGAATTTAGAGTCGGATAAGAAAGATAGTTCAGATGGTGGTGGTGGGTTGCATTATAAGATTGTTAGGGTAGTAGGTACAGTATAAAATCGTTAGGATAGGTAGGTAGCTATGCGTTATTGTGTTCGCAGCTTAGCTGAATATAGAGATAGACCTACGTGATAGTTCCACACTTTTATAATAATGGGTTGAGTTATTTGTTTTTAGCTGATTGATGCATTCGGAAAGAAATCTAGTAGATTATAGAATATCATATACTTTCGAAATATTAAGGTATGGGTGGTTGAATAAGGTATGGAAAAATAATTATGCTTTGAATTTTCTATTTGGGAAAAGTTTAAGTTTAGTGATTTGCATTTAGATTGGTATGTACCGAAAAATAAACGAAATAAGAGATAAATAGAAAACTAGATAGGCTAGATTCAATCTTAATAGGGGTTCGGCTGCGAAGCGAATTGTTTTGGTGGTGGGATAGAAATTTATTTAAATTTAATGATTAGATTTTATGATGAATCTATTTTATGATTAGTCGTTTAGAATGAATTTATATAGGGGTTAGTTATATAAATTGATATTAGTTCTTGATTATAAACAGGAAATAATTACCGAGTCTTTGGTGGTGGGTTTTTTTTTTGTTTCCTTTACCATATTTCGGGTTATTGTTTTTTTTTCTTTTCCTTTCCTTTCGGGTTTAGTTTTTTTTCCTTTCTTCTGGGTGGCGAGACGTTCTACTTCCGTTTTTTTGTTCATTTCTGTCTACGTCAGTATAGTTAGCCTAAAATCCAGATCACCTGGCATTAGAATCTTATAAAATATAGAGTAAACAAATACCGACACCATACAAATCTAATCGGGGTTACATAAAAGCATGCATGGGAAAAGTGTGTAGTGGAAGCGTTGATTGAATGTTCCAATTCAGAATTTCTATGGCTGCAATAACGTTATCGAGATCGGAAATGCAATCGGCTAAAGAATCTTCGTTACGACGTAATTTTCCGTTCCGAATTAAGGCCAACTACGGTTTATAGTGGGAGAAATTGGGCCGAGAATTCCACTGAATTCTCTGAAGCGAGGGGGGTGTCACGGCATTCACTTTTTTTCATAATAATAATAAAAAAAAAAAAATCTCCACCGTCCTCTAAAAGAGAACGATGGAGATTAGATAATATTCGCAATTTACGATGTTAATGTTAAATAGTATTAGGTTTAATGAGTTAGTTATTAGAGTCATGAATGTAATTTAAGGTAGATTAGGTCAGTTGTTGTTACAATCACAATCCCCGAATGTAGTGTAATTAATAGGAAGTCAGTTGATTATCACAAGGCATGCTGAAGGAATATACGACGAGTGACACATAAGTACAAACGAACATTTAACAGACGCACAACTCAGTCGAACATCTGCACATCAACAGCAGAACAACACGAGTAAATTGTGGATATGAGCATCATCATAGTCACCAACGGCAATACCTAAATCGCGAGGCTATCCAAAACGCCAGAATATCGACGAGATATCCCGAGTCGGATCACTATGCCACAAATCCATACACCCGGCAGAGCAACGTATGGGTCGAGCTGTCAAGGTCGATGACACCAGACCTAGGCCAACAATTGACCTACATACGAGGGATACCGAGCGGTTGCCGAATTGCCGATTTCCTAACCCAAAGCCACTGAGCAAAAGGCGAATAAAGTTAATGCGAGATTATTGACAGGATCGACCTGAGACGCGAAGGATAGTCGCCTTGCGCGTAGGGAAAACGAGATCAGGACGACATCAGCATTCGAGGCAGGGCATTCTCACAACCGAAACCCGCGGCACGAACGAACTTTCGCATTGAGTGTCGGAAGGAATTAGCACTGTCACTACCGACTAGATTCTCACTTGATAGCGGTTAAATGGAAGGAAACGGGGAGGATCGCGGATCAGATTCCTTGTCGAAAGAAAGAAAATAATAAGCAGAACTCTCACTTACCTGGAAAATGTATCGAAAGGCTGTGGTGCTCGCAGGTTGATTTGCCGACAACACAATTGACGTAAACAAATGTTGACAAGTCGGAAATGTCACGAAGTGGAAAACGTCAGTTAAGATGTTCCAAAATCGGACCGTCCCGAATTGGATCGCGAGGTGAATTCGCAACCCAACACTCAGACAAGTGAAAGCGATAGAGGGCGAGCGCCGGGAACGTTATTTTTAAAATCCCGCTACCGCCAGGAAAATTTTCCTGTGAGCGGGATCACGGAAATTCTTTCTTTCTGATTGGAGCCGGGTGAGTGATTGGAGGTGTTAGATTGCTGCGGATATTAATTGGGATTATCTTTTTCTATCCATTTCATTCCGAAAACTCGAACATCTAATTAATATTGATGGTGCCTGACGACGAGGGTTTTCAAGATATAATCGACAGTAGGAGCGAGTATCTCGAGTTAATCGATTTTGACCTGAACTGATATATTGGGAAATAGACGGGAAGATCATTGTTCGGAGGAAAAAAATTCGCGAAGCCGGGAAGTGGTAGCTGATCGAGTAGAACAGATTTCGGAGAACAGCGTGATATCGAATTCCTGTTGGCATAAGTAACAGTCGGCGGAAAAGGGCCCCATCGAGGGAGAACGTTCGCATCGCGGCGATCCAGCATCGGCAATTGGTGTAGAATCCAGGTTAGATATTATTTAGCATTATATGTATTATAGAGTTATCTATGTATGAATTCGAGAGCTAATAAGTTGGTTACCATTACATGGTAACGCGATAAGATTAATACGAGCATTGTGCGTAAAGTCGTAATAAAGTGTTAAATCGAAATTGCGCCGGTTATAATTGCCGTGATTGGTGTTAGTGTCGAATATAGTACGCCGTCTACCTCTTCTCGCTTCAGGGCGACGGTAGTGAGGCAATTCTTGGTAATAGAAGCGAGTGGCGCCCACTCGCGACCTCTCTTCTCCGCGAGCTAAAGCCGCCCAAAGATTGCCGCCCTTGCGTCCCAGTTAGGGGAAAAGGGTTTTTCGTGCACGTTAAAGATAACGGTGACAATGCCCTAGCTTCATTTTGAAGAACGATAGCTCTTGCTTATATCAGTTTCAGTCCTCAGCATTTCTCAACCGCTTCGTATAGTTAAACGCAGTTTGAGCATTATGTGGGTGCCAGGGTATCGTAGTGCCACAGCCTACAAAAACTGATGAGTTGGCGAGAAGAGTTTCCTAGACTAGAAACATTTCTTGCACTACTGTCACTTGCTGGCACCACAGGCATATTAGATGTTTATCCACATAGGATAAACTGAAGTCCGAATAGATGAACAGGACTTACTGTAGAGTAGCCGGAACACTATTGTCATTTGCTACGTAATGCGAGATGGAAGAAAGCACTATCGAGTATAATTTTTGCGCGTGTTCGGCCCTTAAACGCCTCAACCAGGTAAACATACAGCTTTCAAGAGTTAGCAGATACGGCTTGTACCGCATCGCTAAGCTAACTGATTCAATTTAGCGGAGTGGTTACTTTGCGGCTCTTACTAGCCAGCGGGGTACCAAATGGGCCCAAACTGGTGGCCTAATTCAAGCTGCGGAAGCGGTAACTTTCTAGTTTAACTTAGCCTAGTCTAAGGAGAAGAAAGCTTCATTTTGTAAGTTAATATCTGTTATGTGGTTTGAAGAATTTAATGCTAATTTCGCATTTTTTTAGATATGAATTTCTATCAGTGGTTTCGATAACCTTTTTGACAAATTAATTATGAAAAATTATTATATGGCAATACCACACTGGAATAACCGGCTTTCGTCCAATCACCGAAGCTAAGCAGTGTTGAGCCGGTTAGTACTTAGATGGGGGACCACTTGGGAACACCGCGTGTCGTTGGGACGTAAAACGTTGTGCTATCCCTTATACCAACAAACCAGTTGTCTGGGTAGCACTATTAAAAAAACCGGTTTCTTTCTGGACCAGTTAAGTGATGCCACCAGCAAGGGTTGCATAATCTTGAACCTGGCAATCATCAGACAACAGTTTTTTTAAGGGAAAGAAGAATAGTTTGAAATTAGTTTATTGCTTAATCGTCTCGGAAAAAGTCTCTAAAAAGTGGAGCACAAACTTATTCAGCAGTAAGGTGACAGCTTTAAGTGAGTTTCACAAAAAGACTGCTTGTTTTATAAACTGGCTTTGAGGTGTTTTGAGGTGTTGTAGTTCGATAAAGTTCAAAACAAATACTTCAGAACGAATCGTGGATGTGACACAAAAATATTGTGAAGCTAACAACTCTTTCTGTAATAGTTGTTGTTCCTGTTGAACAAATTGGGATTGATTGGGAGGAAGTATCTACAAAATTCTTTTTTGTAACACGCTAGATTAAATTAGAGACAAATCGATTGAAACTGTTAGCAAGCTGTATTATATTTTCAACGTTGGGAAATTTGTTTGAATTGGTCCTTATTTCTTCGTACAATGAGTAACTTATCTACTGCATCCTATTAGTTTGATTTAATGGTCTTGACATGGGACTCATAAAATTCATGCACTAAATGCTATAAAATATACTTCTAAATTTATGAAAATTATTTTTATACGGCTACATCAAAATGTAAAACGTGTATCCCGTTTCGTTAATTTAAAAGTTACATTAACCAAGAACTGCGAAGCAATAAAATATTTATCAGTCATATCGGACAAAAACATTGTCACCATTTATTGATTGTTATCAGCTTATTTGATTGGTCTTGACACGAATTCATAAAAGTGATACATCGAACAGATAGAACAGTAATGATAAAGAAATCAATGTGAACATGTTTTGTTTTTGTTTAAATGTAGAGATATTTAAAAATTAGTACGATGCACCATAAGATTCTATTCTGAGTCCACTTTTTACTGACTTTCGAAGAAAATTTAGTACTGATTTTCGAAGAAAATTTGGTATTAAACTCGTTTCGCCGAAAAATCATATTTCTTTATACATATATATATATATATATATATATATATATATATATATATATATATATATATATATATATATATATATATATATATAAATATAAATATATATATATATATATATATATATATATATATATAAATATAAATATATATATATATATATATATATATATATATATATATATATATATAAATATATATATATATATATATATATATATATATATATATATAAATATAAATATATATATATATATATATATATATATATATATATATATATATATATATATATATATACATATATATATATATATATATATATATATATATATATATATATATATATATATATATATATATATATATATATATATATATATATAAATTGGTTCTATAACTTAATTCGTGCGGTTTTTTTTCAAAATTTGAACGTTTATTTAAGGGGTTAGTCCACTGTTAAACTGCTCCAAATGAACTTTTTTTTAAAACAGCTACCAAAAAAAAACTATACAAGATATCGATTTGAAATTTTACATGCATCTTTATTGAAGTTTAAAGTTAACATTTTCATTAGAAGAAATTATTACAAAACAAAATGGCGGCTATTACGATGGATCGCCGCAGCACCGCCGAAAAAAAAAGCAAATTGCGCCTCGTAAATTCCTGGACAAAATAAGCATCTGTGAACAAAAAACCAAAAATATTTCATTAGTTTTGAGTATAAAGGACTGCACGGGCCTAAATTTCGAGCCCTAAAGCGATTAAAAAAAATTTGGTATACTTTTGAATCAAAAAAATGAATAAAAAAATTTTTTTCAATCAAAAAAATGTTTCCCAAATTGTCAAAAAATTTTTTTTTGTTCTAAATTTAGGCCCGTGCAGTCCTTTATACTCATAGCTAATGAAATTTTTTTGGAAATTGGTGACAGACGCTTATTTTGTCCAGGAATTTACGAGGCGCAATTTGCTTTTTTTTTCGGCGGTGCTGCGACGATCCATTGGGGCGGCCGCCATTTTGTCTTGTTATAATTTTTTCCAATGAAAATGTAAACTCTTAACTTCAATAAAGATGCATGTAATATTTCAAATCGATATCTTGTATAGTTTTTTTTTGGTAGCTGTTTAAAAAAATAGTTCATTTTGAGCAGTTTAACAGTGGACTAACCCCTTAAGAAAAAAATTGTACAATAGTATTATTCAAAGTATTGCCCATCTGAAGCTATGACCTTTTCCCATCTTTCTGGTAATTTGTGGATCCCATCCCAAAAGAACTACGCCGGCTTGGCAGCCAAGAATGAATCAAGCCAATTTTGGATATACTGCTCTGATGTGAACCGTATTCCAGTGAGGGCGTTCTGCATCGATCGGAACAAATGGTAGTCAGAAGGGGCAAGATCTGGACTATAAGGCGGGTGGGGTAAAACTTCCCATCCACTCTTTTCCAAATAGTTCTTAACCGGAACAGCAACGTGGGGCCGAGCGTTGTCATGATGGAAAATTATTGCCTCGTGTCTGGTCACATATTCCGGGCGTTATTCGGCTACTGCTCTCTTCAAACGGATTGATTGTGTTCGGTAGCGTGGCCCATTGATGGTTTCACCCGGTTTTAGCAGCTCATAATACAGCACACCCTTCTGATCCCACCAAATACAGAGCATTACCTTCGCGCTATGGATATTCGGCTTTGCCGTTGATTTGGCTGCTTGGCCGGATTTCACATATGATTTTTTTCGCTTGGGGTTGTCGTAATGGATCCATTTCTCATCACCCGTAACAATCTGATGCAAAAGTGATTTCCTTTTGTTGTGTTCCAGCAGCATTTCGGACATGCAAAACCGCCTTTCGACGTCTCTCGGCTTGAGTTCATGTGGAACCCAATTTCCTTGCTTTTGAATCCATGCAGCTGCTTTTAAACGTTTTGAAATGGCTGCTTGAGTGACACCCAAAGATTCTGCGGGCTTTTCTTGTGTTCGGCTACAATCTTCATCCAGTAATGCTTCCAATTCTTCATCTTCAAACTTTTTTGGCTGCCCAGGACGTTCATCGTCTTCCAAGCTAAAATCACCATTTTTAAATCGTGCAAACCACTTTTGGCAGGTTCGCTCAGCTAGAGCAAGTTCACCATAAACTTCCACCAACATACGATGACTTTCGGTAGTACTTTTCTTCATATTAAAATAATGAAGAAAAATTCCCCGCAAAAACACTTTTTCAGGAACAATGTTCGGCATATTTGAGTGAAAAAAAATTATTGTTATTGACACTTCAAATGAATGGCATACACTGACAAAACGTATAATAACAGTAGCTTTCCAACGCAGGTTCGGAATATTGGATCGATGTAATATTATACAAGTTACGCCCTCTCTTAGCAAACCGCACGAATTAAGTTATAGACCCAATATATATATATATATATATATATATATATATATATATATATATATATATATATATATATATATATATATATATATATATATATATATATATATATATATATATATCTATATATATATATATATATATATATAGGTTATTTTATTAGAGGTAGAGAACTTTGAAATGACATAATGACATAAAATACGGTCAAATCGTTTTGATTGCCTTGAATTTGATTTTATTGGAAAGATAATTCTCTACCATTTTTATTTGAATATGATTTCGCCCATGTGAGCGCCACGACTGGCGCGGAGGAAGTCCAAACGAGAGGTCCAATTTTCGACCACTCTAATCAATAATTGGGGCCGTATGCCGCGAATAACACGTCTCTGGCTTGTCGGCGTAGACGAGTGATTTGACGTATTCCCTCCAGAAATAGTTCAGCGGTGTTAAATCACAAGATCTTGCAGGCCAGTTCACAGGTCCAAAACGAGAAATCATGAGCTCATTTAATGCTTCTTTCAATAAATCGATGGTTGCACGAGCTTTATGGCATGTTGCGCCATACTGTTGAAACTAGAGGTCCCTTGCATTACGGCGAATCAATTCGAGAACGAAAAAGTCATTGATCATGGCTCTATAGCGATCAGTATTGACTGTAATGTTATTCCCAGCAGCATTTTTGAATACATATGGACAAATTATTCTGCCGGCTCATAAAGCACATCAAACAGTGACTTTCTTCGGATGTTACGGTATTTGGACAACCGTCTGTGGCAGGGGTTTCCCCAGGATTTTTTCCTGGGAGATGTGTGCAAAATTTTTGGGAGGGGTGTTACTTTATTCAACAACTATATAGTACTTAGTACTTATTTAGCCAGTAAAGGTTTCAATTTCTAAAATCTTATTGTCTTTTGCTTAACGCTAGAACAATTTATTTTTGCAGAGAAAATGCGGCGATTGCGTTTGAGATTTTATATGCTTCAAACACTTACGAAATTAATTTTCAACGATGTGTGCTTCTAACCATCAAAAAAGATCATGATCTCGTACTGTATGCAAATTGCCTCTGTGCATTGAAAAAAGAAAATGCTTCAATAAATAAATTTTATTACTTATGAGCAATGTAACGCTTTTTATTCCTCATGCTATACATAAAAACTAAAATGATTTTTAAATTTTTTATTTTTATCATTTTATTACTTCATGAATAAAAATAAACTGATTTTATCCAATGAAAAACAATCTTTCACGCTTCAAAAAGTTAAGTGTTGGAAAACGACGCGGCTTTTCAAGCCAGATGCTGTAGGCTTTATCAAGTAGCCTGCTGTAATCATCAGATTGATCATTTTCTCGAATCAAAGAAATTTCCGGACCCTCAACAAAAATTTTCATAAGGTCATTTACGTGCTTAGGAAGCAGTCGAGACCTTTCTCAGCACAAAATTCTGCTCATTGCTAAGAATGACCATTCGACAGCAGCGGTTCCAACCGGTAATAAGAGCACTATTTTAGCAGCAGCCGACAATGCTGGAAACATACACTTTTTTTTCTCATCACATGCTAGGGATAAAATATTCGCCTGAGTGTGAATATCACCAGGATATCGCCTATATATTTTATGTTCTTCAATCATGTCTTTCGCATCAACGCCCCATATTTCAGAAATATTAGTAAATCCAATAGTCAGATAATCTTTATTTGAAAATATTGTGTGAAAGTTTACTAATGCCTTGAACTTATCATTAAAACTGGTGTAACCTACACCTTCAACTGTTGCTTTAAATACTGCCAGCATTTTAAAAACCCTTTACATGGAGTCTGTATTATTCTCACCTTTTACATTGTGTTCTTTACTCTTTTGTAATAATTCACGCGCTTCCAGTTCAATAGCATCCATTAAAATATCTCGAATTGAGCTTAATACAACCAGTGCCAATGCCAATGGAAAAATTTTCCCAAGAAAAACTAGCGTAACAACCGTTGTAGCTTTACGCAAAATAAGCAAAAGACCACTTGTTTCGGTGGAGCGATTTCCAGCTTCCACATAAATATGCTCCAGAGCAATGCAAATGACTGCGTGGTGTTTAAGGACTACTTTAATGCTTCCATCATATGAAAGCCACCTTGTCGCGCCGGGCTGAATGAGCTTATGACGCTCAACATCTAATACTTTTCCGGTTTCCATTAGAACAGAAAGTCTATTATGACTACTTTTAAATGTGGTGTATAATGAGTTTAAGGCCTTTAATATTCTTTTTACCTCAGGCGATTTCTGGCAACTCTGCAACAACGCTAGCTACAAAAGATGATTTCGACAGTGGACGAATAGCAGATAAGGTGAGTGTTCCTTAAATTTTCTATGTACACCATTTCATCTACCACTAAAATTAGCACCACCATCAAAAGACACTGCAGCAATTTTTTTTAGGTCAAGTTATATTTTCTGAAGCTCTCTTACTAGAATTTTGCATATATGCCCTCCAGTTGTTGAATGTAAATATACTGTAGAAAAAAAAAACACTTCTTCTACATACAAAATAACGTTTTTCGTTGCGATGTGTCTAATAATAAGGCTCAGTATCCATGCCCATTTCTATCGGTAAATGCATCAGCCATGACAGAAAAGGCGTCCTTATTTTTCAAACGCTGTCAAATTTGGTGTGATATCGCTTCTGAGAATGCTTCCAAGAAACCTGTAACCGTCTTCGCCGATTGTCTATGAGCGTCTTCAGGCCTGTTAACAATCATTTTATATAATGTTCCTGATTTATCAATGGATACAGCAGTAGCAACGAGAGCTGGTCAGTGGGAAGTTGTTTGAGGTATTTCCGTGCGAAATAAGTAATAGGCCAAGCGCAAAAAGTCTTAACAGGATTAGCTTCTTCTTTATGTTGCTGGTTGTATTGACCAAGAATTCGGTCAAATACAGTACCATGAGTTCGTGAGCACGATATGATTTCGGCAGCTGCTTTGTAGGAAAATCTCTGGCCTGTGGTTGCTCATCACTCCAAATGCGGCAGTTTTATTTATTGCTGTAGCCATTCAACCAGAAATGAGCCTCATTGCTCATTGCTCAAACCAAAACCTCATTGCTCAAACCAAAATCCTTCCGTGAAATCTTCCATCATGTGGATGAGCATAGGTTTAATTGTTGGGCACGATGTCGAATAGACTCACTTGGGTCTTCATCGATACTACGCTCTACAGCTGCTATGGTTTCTTCATTATGCACTGTACGACGTCTGGATGGATGCATATTAACAGTGAGAGTAAACGTGGTGCGAAAACGATCCATGGTTAGTCGAATTAATTGTTCTGATGGACATGATGCGCGATGGGTGTGTGATGAGTTTCTCGAACAGAACCGTTTTTTTTCTAAGTAAATCTGCATGATTTGAAGACATTACTCAAGCGTCAACCTATTCATAAGAAAATGGCAAACCAAACTTACCATAAAACGCATGATACTGTCACACCATACGTAGCATTAAAAAGTGTTGCCAACTTAAAGTTCTATACCCTAAAGCATTTGCAATAAAATAAAGAAACCAATTTTTAAATTGACTTAAGCATGAGCTTGTTATGGTAAACTTATTGCTGCTTCGTTGGAAAAGTGCTGCCAGCACTGAACATTTTCATCATTTATGTTATAGTTGGGTTTGGTTGCTCCAAAAAGATGTATAACGTCTTTCCACATTTTTTTGTCATTCAAAGACAATTTCTCCGAAAATCAGTTTTCTAGGGGTTCTGATGTGGTAGATTTTTTATAAGTAAGGGGACTATGTTTTTACGGTGTAGCACATTGAGCCATCGGGCGCCAATCATTTTAAAAAGCAATGAGTCTAATACTAATTATTTTTGAGCATTTGCAATAATGAGACAACCCGCCCTGGGCAGGCTTCCATAACAATAAAGTTTGCGTATTCACCACTTGTTTAAGTAGGCTATCGAAAGTAACACCACTCATAGGTATTGTGGTCAGAGCGACCTTAGATAAATTTAGGGCCTTGGACATTTTTATAAAAATATGGCCCCTAAAGCAGAGGGTTATTAACAACAGCCAATAGAAAAGAACAGGAGCAGTTCAGTGAAATTCTAGAAATATTTATCTGTTATTTTATATGCTCAAAGTCACATTAAATCAATAGGTAATCATAATTCAGATAGTTAACTTTTCAACTATTATACGCAGGTTAGTAATTAAAAAGCCTTTGTTGATTGAAGGTGTATTTTTCTAGATTTTATACAAGCAAAATCATTAATCATTTCTTCAAAGTCTATCTCTTTGAGCACATCAGATTCTATGGACACCAGCGACAAACTGGTCAACCTTTCTTGAAGCATTGCACTTCTTAATTCATTTTTTTTAGTTAATTCAGTTGGTTACCATCATGCTTAAAAAGATTCGCAATGCAATTTCTACATTTGGAAACGTGTCTTTAATTTTGTCTTTTTTTAATTTTGTCTTCTTTCTTTCTTCAACAATACCGAGTGAATAGATAACCGAGTGCACTACTGTTCGTCATTGGCTCCGTGATTTTCTTTCATTAATCCGTCCCGCCCGCCGTTTCCTCGTCACGCCTAGCTTCATATGCTAGCTGTGTTATTCCTACGCGCCACCGTTTAGTGCTTTCGCGCAATACTACTCGCTATTCTTAAGTTTCTTAAGAAAAGACTTTCAAATTTGCATTTTAACCGTTTCTCGGCTTGAGCTTTGCGATGTGTCACTGACTTTTCCCGTGCATAGTGCGAAGTGCGTCTACGCTGTACAAACAACTATTTATTTACATTGTCGACCTAAAAGTGTTTACATATTGTAACCAGTGCATTTCTAAACTATCACTCGTGCCTTGATTTAAGTGGGTGTATTTGCTTCAAATTTAGTTTTTGCCTAGATTCAGGCGTACATTTTAAACTCAAACTTTAACTTATAAACTCTTATACATCATCATCTTTATTTAACCCGTCGTGTGTAGTGTTAATTATTTTTACGTTACAAAATAATAACAAAATTACTATGTTTCACTGCGATGCTGCTGAGTGTTTGGATAAAAAACACACGTCACCAATGATTACTTGCGCTGGATTTTGCGCTCTTACATTCTATTCGAAATGCGTTTCCCTTCCGGGTAAATGTACGGATGTTATCTTAAAACATGATTCGGGCGTATATTGGTTCTGCGACAAATGCAGAAAACATTCCATGGGCCCTACGCTTCGCGTCTTCGTTCTGCTAAGTCAGCAATTGATACTCTATGCAGAGCACTTACTAAACTAGCGGAAGATTTTCGCTGCACCAGCAGGGAGGTCGATGAGCTGGTCTCTATTGCTAACATTGAGCAGCCCTCTGGATCCTCGCACGGAACACTGATCGATGACTGCGTTACGTTAAGCCCACCTGGATCGCCCACCGCTGCTCGTACTCGTTCACAGGTTCAGATTATAGCTAAAACATCTAGGCGTGTCCCTCAACACACGCCCGGTAATCATCAGCAGCTGTTGAGCCCGTTGATACCTGCGATTTCATCTTTATCTGCTACCCAGACTGTGCAAACTGCACACTCTTCACTGCGGGATAGCAGCTCGACGAGTCACCAGATACCTGCGATTTCATCTTTATCTGCTACCCAGACTGTGCAAACTGCACCTTCTTCACTGCGGGATAGCAGCTCGACGAGTCACCTTGTTTCCGCATCTGCTGTTGCTTTGCTTACGCTTCCAGACATGGAGGTTATAACTCCTCCACTTAAAGTTTTTGTTTCTCGGTTGGCATATCGTACTTCGACCGAAACAGTAAAAAAGTACGTAGCTGCTAAGCTTGGATACGCACCATCTCTTTTGCTGTGCAAAAAGTTGACTCCGGATAATCTGCAGGAGCAAATCATTGCTTCTTTCTGCATCACCGTTTCTTCCGGCATCAACGACCTACTAAAGTGCGACTTCTGGCCACCTAGAGTCTTTGTAAAAGAGTTCACCAAAATTCCGCGAAAAAATTTTCCATCCAGATCAGGAAAGAAAACTCAAACTTAAAACGTTCCTTAAAACTGTACTATCAAAACGTCCGTGGCTTGAGGACCAAATCTTATAAAATTAGTCTTTCTTCTGCCCTATCTTCTGATGACATTATCTGTCTTACGGAAACCTGGTTGACAGATGATATTTTTGATAGTGAGATTTTACCACTGTACACTGTCTTCCGCAAGGATCGTGATCGCTCAATCTCTGGCAAGTCTGATGGTGGAGGTGTTCTTATTGGCATCCACAAATCTCTTTCCAGTTCGGTTTGCAGTGACTTTACAACTACATCTTCAGTGGAGTGTATTTTAGTTCGTGTCTCTCTTGCTCCTGCTTCACTATTACTTATCGCCTCAATCTATATCCCCTGTAATAGCCCTTCTTCACTTTATGAAATTTTCTTTGCAGACCTCTCATCTTATCTCCTGTGCCGTTTTCCTACCGCTTACTTAATGCTATGTGGTGACTTCAATATGCTTTCCATCGAGTGGAATACCTCTTTTTCAACCATCACTTCCAGCAACAGTCTTTCGCTTACTTTATCTTCATTCATTTCTTTATGTTCTCTTTCCCAATTGAACTCGGTACCTAATAAAAATGGCAAAATGTTGGATCTAATTTTTTCTAATATCCCAGTGTCTTCTGTTGATTTGGATTCCAATGCTCTACCCTATGTCCTTCCCGACCCTTACCACCCTCCTGTTCTTTTAGGAATTTCTTTCAACCTTCCTCTCAGATCCACAGTTTCTTGCTACCGGCGCTTCAATTTCTTTAAAGCCAACTTTGTTGGAATGGCGAACGAAATCAATCGTATTAACTGGCACTCATTTCTTCGCTGCTCTGACGCTTTATGTCTTCCTCGCTAATCTCATTCTTCGCTTCACTCCCACATGTCGTCCCAGGAGACCCAATGATGCTCCCTGGTTCACCTCTGAAGTTGCTACTGCCCTTAGGGCAAAGGATGTTGCTCGTGCCAAATTTAAACGTTCAGCTTTGCATGATGACCTGCTTGAGTTTAAAAAGCAACGCTCTTATGCAAAGACGATCGCTAAAGATGCCATGCGTGCCTACATTCCCAGAGTTGAGGCTTCTATTTGTTCCAACAATTCAAAACCCTTCTGGTCATTTATTCACTCACTGAAAAAATTCCCCGTCATTCCTCAAAATGTGTTTCTTGATGAAACTTCTGCCGCTACAACTGAAGAGACCTGTGAGCTCTTTGCTCGTTTTTTCTCGTCATTTTCTTCCCGACAAAACCCTCTTTCTCCTCCACATGTTTCTTTCACCACTCCCTCGTCGTTTCGTGCTAACCTTAGAGCGCTCTCTTCGTTTCGTACAAACCCTTTAGAAGTTGAATATTTAATGAGTAGTCTCGATTCTAACGCTTCTTCTGGCTCTGATGGTATTCCTAATATACTAACTAAGTCACTATCCTCTTCACTTTGTGTACCCCTGTCCATTATTTTCAACCTAAGCATCGCCTCTGGTGTTTTTCCTTCCATATGGAAATCAGCCAACAATTTTCCCATACTTAAGGCAGGTGACCCCGCTTGTATCTCCAATTACAGTCCAATATCGCTTCTACCTTGCTTTAGCAAGCTACTTGGGAGAGTTGTCTACAACAGAATTTATCCTCTACTCGAGCCTTTCCTTGCCAACGAGCAACATGGATTTGTCAAAGATAAATCCACTGTTACCAATTTGTTATCTTTCAGCAATACTGTTGCTTCTGCCATCGATCAGCAAAGACAGGTGGATGTTCTTTACACTGATTTTTCTAAGGCATTCGACTCTGTTAATCACGTGCTTCTTCTCTTGAAATTAGAGAAATATGGTTTTTATGGACCGCTGCTCTCCTGGTTTTCTTCTTACATTTATGAACGTGCTTGTGTTATTACTGTGAATTCCTGCTCCTCTGCTCCCTTCTATCCTACCTCTGGTGTTCCGCAAGGCTCGATACTTGGCCCCTTATTGTTCTTAATCTTTATTAATGATCTGCCAGGTCTCCTAAACTCCTTCTCCCTTCTTTACGTAGACGATCTTAAGATATTCAGAGTAATCGATACAATTGAAGACTGCTTTCAGCTACAGAATGATCTGTACACTCTGGGCAACTGGTGTAGTGCAAATTATCTTACTCTGAATGTCTTAAAATGTCGCCAAATGTCATTCACGCGTAAAACTAGCCCTTTAGTGTTTTCTTATTGCGCTTCCGGTACCTCTCTCGATGCTGTATTCTGTTTTAAAGACCTGGGAGTTATTTTTGACACTAAACTCTTATTTGACCAACACATAATTCATATAACTGCCAAAGCGTCCAGGCTCTCGGGTTTTATACTTAGATCTTCGTAGCATTTTACTGATATCTCCACCTGTGTACACCTGTTTTGCTCTTTTGTCCGCAGCATCCTTGAATATTGTTGTCAAACATGGTGCCCATATTTTCAGTACTTAATTGATGCGGTTGAATCTGTACAACGCAGGTTCACCCGCACTCTGTTTTTCAATTTCAATTTGACTTACTGTGGGTATAGCGCGAGACTTACCATGCTGCAAATTCCATCCCTGAAATCTCGTAGGCTGTTCTTCGATGAATGCCTTCTATTTAAACTACACCATCGACTTGTCCCATCTGACCTCTGCAACCTGGTTTCCGTCCGTGTATTGGATCGGTCATGTAGATCAACTTTAACGTTTAATGTTCCATTTGCATGGGCTGATACATATTACTTTTCACCACTGTTACGTTTACCTAGGCAGCATAACGAACTCAGACTTGGTTCCCTACCACCGACCTTGATGCTTTTTAAAAACATGTTAAAAGATAAAGTAATTACTTATTCTGTTTAATGCATGTTCATCTTGGCTAATTGTGTATTTAAATTTTGGATTCTTATTTTCTATTGAATTATGATACTCTTGTTCGTTTTATATATATTTTTATTTTTATTTATCATTGTCTATTGCGTAATTGGACTGTTCTGTTGTTATAGACATTAAATCAATAAATAAGTAAATAAATAAAGATGATATATTCCTGAAATACTAATTATTTCTTCCTTTTCACGAGTCTGAACATTTTTCAAGTATTCTTTTAAATACAGACATTTTATCTCTAAATCTTTCTCGCTAGCGTCGTTATGATAGATTTTAATAAATTCTTTGCAACTTTGTCTCAATTCCTCGGGACTCAAAGTTTTGAAGCAACATAAAGAAAACTAAACCGATGACTTATTTCCTTGAACGGACTCAATCGCTGCTTTAGATGAACGCTCAGGATATCAATTATTGGAATAAAGGTTTCTACTTTGAATTTCTGTTTCCCATTTAGTTGGACTGATGGCGCAGAGAGATCAAATAATGCCGCACGTGAGCTTCTACCTCTTATTTTTTGAGTTAGGTCCTTGCAGTCACATTCCGTGTTTTTCTCTTTGGCGCACGAATCGAAGTCATCAAATTTATCCCTGACGTTAATAATAAAATCATCAAGTGAAGTTAACAAATTAGCTGCAACCTATACTGTTATAATTTTTTTTGTCGAAGATAAGTATCCTTTCCAATATGGTGTTCCGAGTTTCTGCCAGTAAAATGAACTCCCAGTTTTCCATTTTTTTGGACAAACTAAAACCTTCATGCCTAGTTTTTGTCGCTGCTCTGAGTCCTCCGCGCTAGATGTCAAGGCTTCTATAATTTGCTTATGATCTTGATGTTAGGCGTTTTCTGCGTCAGCGCGCGTAGACCATCTAGTTTCAGAAAGACTTTAATGAACTTTTTTTTATTTATTTATTTATTAACCAAACAAGGTATAAACAATACAACAAAATATTTGAAATAAATATGTATAAACGGAAAATTTAATAAATTAAATAATTAACAAATAAATCAATAACGATTGATAAATAACAATCAAATAAAACATTGACAAATAGCTTAAGACAAGGGGTTATAGATGGCTTAGAAAAGGGAGGATTTGAAGGAGAATTTGGAGATCGTTGGGGAATACAGAAAACTTATACTGTTAAAAATTCTGCAGCATATTTTTTCCGGCTCATTAGCTGCGTAAGTAGTGAAATGTGGATATTCTTTAAGTAAACGAGAGGACCTGGTGTTCCTTACAGGGTTATTTAATACCATTTTACTATTTAGGAATTCAACTGTGATAACGCCTCTAATGACGTCGAATGTGAAGCAGGCCGAAATCATCTTTCTTCTGGATGCAAGTGTCAATAACTTTAGATGACCCAGTCGAAACTCATAAGGAGGAAGGGTATTAAAATCGTAAAGATTGTATAGGTCTCTCAATGCGAAGAGCAGAAACTGTTTTTGTATGGACTCGAGTCTGTTACTGTGGGTTTCAAAAGCCGGATTCCAGCAGATAGAGGCATGTTCGCGAATGGGGCGTACAAGTGAGATATATAAGGATCTTGTGACCGACAGGTTACGAAATTCTTTGGAACGTCTTTTGATGAACCCTAGTTGTTTGTTTGCACGGGAAAGTATTTTATCATAGTGCAGGGTGAAGCGGGGTTTCTCATCCAAGAGAACACCAAGGTCAACAACGTTTTCAACTCGGGCCAACAAATTATTGCCAAGGAAGTACGCGTTATATGAGTTCGTGCATTTTCGCGAAAAACTAATAGCCTGGCACTTAGCAATGTTGAGAGAGAGCTTATTTTCATTGCACCAATGATCAAGTGAATTAAGTTTAGATTGGACAAAGAATGCATCGGATTTAAATTTAATGATGATGTAATTACACCGGAGGTAACAGATATATTTTTCGATAAAACTCCTTGAAATTTTACAAATTGCGTTCGACTGCGAAGGTAAGAAGTCAGCCAGCTATGCAAAGATCAGGCAAGTCCGAATTTCAGAAGCTTTGAAATTAAGATAGGGTGGTCAACTCTATCAAAAGCTTTACTGAAGTCTGTATAGACTGCGTCAATTAAAGAATTATATAAAAATATTCAGTCAATGTATTCTATCGGTGAGTAAACTCCTAAAAAATTTTTAGTTTCTGAACCATTTGAAAAAAACTTGTTGCCTCTCGTACACACCCAGTGACATGAAGACGTCCCGCACATAGTAAAAAGGTAGCGAGTTCTTGATTTTCGCTTCTAGACCAGCATAATTTCCTGACAGCATTGTCGAAGCTTTCCCCTTTTGTATATCATAGCTCCTCTAAAAATTTCAGGATGGTTTCCGCTGAATATTCTGATTTATGCTCTTTGACAGCTATAAATTCGGAAAACCTTTCAATTAAAACACAGTCGTATACGCATCGAATTATCAAAGTTACCTGATCAGATTGGGTGTGCTGGCTACGCTAATCGAAAAATATTTAGGTAAATTAACTTCATGTTTTTTTTTGACCTGTTTTCCTATTACGTCAATAAACTCATTACAAACATTCGCTGATAAAGGTTTCCAAATACTTTTGGTGATCTGCAAGAAAATCATCAAATTCGCGTAATAACTCCACACATCATAAATAATGTCCATTGCTGAGAGATCCAAGGATTTCTTTTCATCTGAAAACAAAAGCTCCTTAGAGGCTTCAAATTTTACAACTGCGAAAACCCGTTTAAGTACACTTTTCCAGTAATCAACTTCTCTTTGAGCAAGTCATAGCAAGTCTGTATCCACTCTCTACCTACTCTCTTTTACTTCGTGGCAGATAAGATATCATTAGATTGCTTATGTGCAGAGCTATCTTCACGATAAAAAAATTATGCAATTACTGTGTTTCCAATCATTACGTCCGCCTGAAGAGCATAGGTTTCCCACAGAAGGGTTAAATAAGCAGCAAGAAAAACCAAAGATAGATTTCTGCGAAGTTGAATACAGCAACCATTTTCTTTCAAGACGTTCATTGTTCTCTAATTTACGATTGAATAATGCTTTATTGAAATACCTAATTACTGATTTGCCATCTTCTTTGTCTTTGTAGGTTCTGCATGCTTAGGAAAAGTCGCAATCTTTATTTTGAAAATTTGTGGGCCTGTTACACATTTAAATTTCGCGGTTTTCTTCGATAAAATTTTCGTTAAAATAATCGGCAGAGTCGTGTGAAATATTTTCTGGGTCGGATGACTGCTGTTACTCAATTAAAACAGTTGATAGTGAAGTTATTGCATTTTTACCATAGGGAAAATGGTTCAATATTTTTCTCTGAAGTGATAGAACTCAGCGAAGAACTAGTAGATTGTGAAGTTCCCAGAGCTCCCGCAATATGTCGTTGATATAATTCACTATGTGGATGGTTTATTATTTGATTACTACTAACAGAATCTCCTGGTGTAAAATATGATGGTAATTTCGGTAGTTTACCAATTACTTCTCTCTGGTGTACAGCTTTTTTCTTTTTTTCTGAGTCGTTTTGATATTTTCTATATATAAATATAGTATTAAATACTTTTATTTAATTACACCGAAAAAATCACAAGTACAAAATAAAACACACCGTTTACGAATGAAATGATTTAATTTGTAGCCCCGAACAGAAATGCCATCTCGGCTGTGTTTTTCAAATAGGAGCAGAAGAAATTACAATGCCCTGCTTACACATTGAAGAGGTATGCAGACCGACTTGTTTATGTTTATTCCAGTGATGTCCAAACTTACACAACCCGAAATGTCAATTTGTGTTAAAGCTGCACACAACAATAACTGTTTCTACAATAATACAAGTGGAAACATATATGAAAGCATAAAAGATACTAGTTAGCAGATAGAGATGCCAGTGTTTGACCCCTGGCCCATGAGATTACCATAAAATCAGATAGTTAATTATCAAATATAGTCAGGTAATTATAGTTTACTTTTCACACAATAAATATATTTACCGGTTGATGATTTTGAAATAAGAGTTCCCATCGATCGCGGGACCCTAGGCACTTGCTTAGTGTACCCATGCGCAAAGATGTCCCTGATTGTAGTATCCGTCTTGTGTCTCTTACTGGGTGAATACTGCACTAAAAAAAATCCACATGGCGCCCAGAGCTATGTAACATAGCGCATTATTTATGGTCCCATACGCTATGTACATAGTACTCTGAGCTGTGCAATATGGCTCCCAGCGCCATAATTACATGGCGCAGAAATTATGGCTCCACATGCTATATTACATAGTACCATGAGCCACGTAATATGGCTTCAGTTGTCATACCGATTCGGATGAATTGAGGTTTCGAAGTTTCGGATGAATCTGAAGTTTTTGCATATTCCACATCAAATGTTCCACGGCACCAAATTAAATCGTTTTCATTCAGTTTCAGCGGAGTGAATATGTATATGTATAAAAAAAAATATGTATTATATCTTTATCGATTTATAGCCCTCCGCGCCATCTACATGGCGTGGATGACTATAGTGCATGGCGTGGAGGACTATGTTACATGGCGTGGAGGACTATAGTACATGGCGTCGAGGGCTTTAAGGATAGCGTCTGCTCCTATGTACTTTTCGCCCTGTAGTATGGAGTGTGGCGCTATATTTTATTACAATCCCGAAATCTACTATGCACATGGCGCCAGAAGTCTATAAATTATGGCGTCTGGCGCTATGTGTTTTTTCATTGTGACGATGTACTGTATAAAATATAAGATGCAAGAACCGAACTGAGTACCCATTCGAAACAGGAAACTAGTACGGTAGAAACGAGAACAGATGGGTACAAGGTACCTTGATTGAATATTAATAAGCCAAATTGTGAACAGTGAAAATGATACCTAGTTTAGTGGTTTATTAAACATACATTTATTTATATATTTGTTTTGAATGTTATAGCCCAGTGAAATCCGACATAAAAAAGGCGAAACTTCGGAAAAATTAGGGGAAAGCTGAATTTTGGTGTGAACCTTGGTACTGGCGTGTTGAACAAAATGCCAAAAGTCCCCATCGATCCGAGTGCTGCGTCACTTTTTATACGGGGTCAAAGGTCACCATTCCAACAAAAAAGATTATAGCTTTTTCCTGTAACCATAACCGTTTTTGAGATATATTGATCTAAACATTTGTTACTAACAGCACCCTCATTCTGATCGGCATGTTGATATTATCCGATTTTGATTACGACTTGGCATGTTTGTGAGTTTGTTTTTCTAAGTTTAAGAGGCGCATAAAAAAAACCTGTACACAAACTTATATACTAGACTCCAGGGTAGGTGGAAAAGTGTACTCCGAAAAGTTACCACCACCCCCAGCCCCCCTTTGCCATAAAACTTGTAGGGACATCTGTTCGCTACTCTCTTCTCCGAAAAAAACTGTATTGCGGCATCATTTATGGGATATTCCACCAAAGAGCAGGACAAAACAAACAAATTGCAGGTGAAAATAAGTTTTGTAACATATCATGGGTCTAGGAGCATGAAAAAGCAAGATAATATCATGGCATAATTCTGTAAACGCTCATTCCTGACTTTATAGGAGCTCAATCCGATGCAGATTATCCCCGAATAATCAGTTTTTTACCAATCCTGTGATGGCTGCATAACGTCAAAGGGATATGACAAGTCTCGACACCAATTTGCACCTGAAATTACGTGACCTTTCCCTGATCGTTCATGGGATAAGACGGAATGGAAAAAAAAACTAAAAAACCGGGTATTTCGGGGTGGTTCGTTTGCGGGGGTGGGTAGGGTGTGGGAAGAGTGGGGATGTAAGGCTGGTCGTGCGATGTCAAGAATAGGCAATTAATAGGATAAAAAGTGATTCTACCTTGTTTAACAGTGGGCAAAGAGTAGGCAACGAGCTCATTTCTGAAGATTTGGGATGGATGCTCAGGGATACCGTTTTATGGCAAAGGGGGAGGGGGGAACTTTTCGGAGCACATTTTTCCACCTACCCTGGAGTCTGGTAGATAAGTTTATTTACATGTTTTTTTCATGCGCCTGTTAAACATAGAAAAACAAACTCACAAACATGCCAAGTCGTAATCAAAATCGGATAATATTAACATGCCATGAGAAAGAGGATGCTGTTAGTAACAAATGTTTAGATCAATATATCTCAAAAACGGTTATGGTTACAGGAAAAAGCTATAATCTTTTTTGTTGGAAATCTGCTAAGCTACAAATTCGTCATACATTGTTTTTCTGAAGACGTGACCGTTACTGAGATATTTAGGAAAGGTCACTTTTGGTGACCTTTAACCCCGTATAAAAAGCGACGCAGCACTCGGATCGATGGGGACTTTTGACATTTTGTTCAACACGCCAGTACCAAGGTCCACACCAAAATTCAGCTTTCCCCTAATTTTTCCGAAGCACCATGTTAGATTTCCCCGGACTATTAGCGGTATATTATGATTTATCGGTCCATTTTTGGATTACACCAATAAAAATTAGAACCCTCAAACAATTCGCTTTTTTAACCCTTCTATTTTACATTCAAGTTAAAGGTAACAATTATTTTTTTAACTTGAAAGCATTTTTGCTTAACTTACTAGTATGTATGTTAAAATTTTGATGCATATTGAAGTGTAAATTGTTTGTGGAGAGTTGTAGATTGTATGTCTAAAATGTGTATTTCTGTAGGCGTATCCACACTTCCTACGCATTATGCATATGTTCACACAAGATAAGCTATCTTCACCCTATGCCTTGCCACACGTCTCAGGGAATGTCTCAGCAAAAGTCTTCACTATATATGTTTTCCTGGCTTAATATGACCCGACGGATCATATTTCAACAGTAGTTTTAGCTACAATCCATCACCTAATACCAAAACCAAACATGATTGAAAAAAGAAACACAAACACGAACTAAAAAAACTGACGATTTGGCTTTGATTGGTGTTGATGTTGCATAAGACCGTGCTTCCATTCTGCAATTCAAAATAAAAAAACTTTACGGGAGAAACAAAATATGGCTCACTAGATAGTGCTTATTACTAAAGTAGAGTAATGGTTTCAAAGGTCGGGCAAAAAGCATCTAAAGTTAATCCTGTGGCTATTATTCCAAATGTTGCACTTCAGATTTCCTTTTGACGAGTTTGATTCTTGCTTAAGGGAAAAAGGTTTTGGTTGGTGGATTTTTGGACCAAACTGACATTAAGAGCATTCATCCTAGCGTTGATTATTTTGGAGTTCGGATAATATGAAGAAATGTAAGAGCACGGACGAGTCCCGAATGTGTGGCGATGTACAGACTGACCGAGTCATTGTGTACAGCAAGAAAGACGTAAATGTTGACAGCGATTGCCTGAACAATTTGCCGGTAGATCGAAATATTTCATTGGTAAGCTTTGTGCGAATGATATCACCTACACTCAGCACAAAAGAGGAGAAAGACGAAGAGTACCAGGATGAAGAAATCCGTGGCGACGATTCTGATTTAATAGGAGAGTCGATAAACGTAATGATTGAGCAACCTGAAATTGCGGGTCTAACCCTCAAAGAATTTTATACCGTCAAAGAGATAAAAAAAACTAGCGAAATAAATTCCAAATTATGCTGGAGTAGCAGATCCATTGCAAATCAAAATTGATTACGAGTTTCAGCACTTCGTGATTCAAAATGGCAATTGCTATATACCTCTCACATTGCCTAATCAAAGGAGACCGAAAATTTTGCCAGGTACTGCCATGATTGGAGCTTGAGCAGTCTAGTATGTGTGGTGTCCTTGGCTTGAATCCAGGTTTGGACGACGGACTATGCACCCAGCTTTGAACTCTATTAGCTCTGTAAAGATGCCTGGGTTAATCAGAGGTAGAGTCGTAGAGCTAATCACTCCAGACTCGTATTCGCATTGGTTGTAGGTTTGTGAATGAAGCTATCTACCAATTTCAACCACCAGAACCAAGAAGGATTGTCGTGTGGTTACTTTACATTTGACTGCCACGAATAGTGACCCTAACACAACAATAATTCCAATTTAGAAAACAGACAAAGTTTATGAGACTGTCCTTTAGGGAAACGTCATATCGTCTGAGCTCTGAAATCTCCCAATTGGGACAGTAGTTTGTCTGTTTACGTACTCCGAAAATTGCAATGCTTGGCAATGCATCACCATGAAATTGTTTGTGTACTCTCTTTGACTGAAAACTGATGCTGACGTCATCGCTTCTCCTCTTCTATGAAGGACGATGAAGTTTCAGTCGGATCTGAGCTAGTGCGAGTTCCTGAGAAATGTCAAAGAATGGACTTGGCGCGAATACATATTTTCAAATATGCGCAACAAGCAAAATATTTTTCCCGCAGTGTTGTTATGTAAGTCGAATATTTTTTTGGTGATCTTTTGTTACTGCTTGGATGGGAAAAGACAACTGTCACTTCTGTTTGTCACTATTAAGGAAATGAAAGGAGATCGATTTTATACTTCTTATGAATTCCCCTACCATATTGTTCAGGAAGTTTCAGTCCATGAACACGACTAAAAGTACACGAACAGACCTTGGCACATCATCCGGTTTATCAAAAACGGACGAGCGTTGAACATTTTCCACAGATGGTGATTCTATAAGTTGCAGCCAAAGAACCAGCAGTAGATTAAAAAAATTATTATATTTTAAAAAGTTACACATTGAGTGGGTGAGATTGGCTGGTGAAGAATACTCAATATCGAGCGTCGAAGATTCGATTTGTTGTCGAAGATTAGTTGGGAAGTATGACCCCAGCGACTAAAAATAACCGAAGGAAGAGTGTAAATTCGGGACAGAATCGCCAATGTACAGAAAACCGGACATCACTACTGTATCGTCGTAGCTTAGTTGGGCAAGACATCAACGTATCACCACGAAATTCGGCAGATCGTGGCTCGCTGACAGCTTTTTTGTTCTGAAAAGTTTTAATTTTTATCAAATACTGTTTTGAACTACACTAGTTGCTAATGAGCAAATTTTGAAAAAGTGAGTGGTGGATAGAAAATATTTGAAGAAAAAAGAAGTTTCATAAATCGCTATAAATTTTATGGCGATCTTATCTTAAATCGCGATCTTGCCATTAAATCGCTACCAGCTGTGAAGCGCGACCTTTGAAAGATCGTTGCCGTTCTAGAGGGACTTGGAAGATTGAAGATTAGGAGTTATTTGTATTTTGGAGCTAATTATTTCGATAGAAAGTAAAGTAAGACAGTTTGGAATCAAAATATAAGGTGAAACCACTAGAAATCGGGGCAAAGTTAATTGTTTGGTGGAGTGAGCATGTGCATTATTAACCGATTTAACGAAAGGTAACTTGTCGAATCGGAGTCTAAGGGCGAGAAGTCTTGACAGGGTGGACGTAGTGCTCCAACCTGCCGAAACCTTTTTGGTGAGCTGAAGCTCGCTCAGTGACTTGAGGCTCAAAAACGGCCAGTCTCCGACTAGTTGGCGCAAACCGTAAGACTTTGGCTCCCGCACCGGGTGGGTAACGATGTGCTTATTTAAATCTTTCCACATCTTCTTCATTCTATTTCTTTTTGCTTTAAAATTTTATTAGAAAAACATCAGTTAAACTACAGTATTTGTTTATTTGAAGTATATTTTCGTATTCATATACATAGATTAATTTAAGTTGTTTCTTTTCAATATAAATAATAGCTGCGCATAGATTGGTTTAGGTAGCGCGGAGTTATTGATCTGTGTTTCACAGCAGCGACTATTCCGCCAAAAATACTATCTGAAAAATGATTGAAATACAAAATCAATTTCAAAATGATGACATTAAATAAATTAAAATTTATAATTTAATATTTTACTCAAATGCTAGATATTTAGACTTACCTACAATGTTCGGAGCCGGCAATGGGACTCTTCGGCATCAAATGTAAATCCTGGTGGGCATTGTTGTTCCAATAGCATGTTTAAGACACAAATATAGAATTTTTTACTATCCTCTTCGTGTCGGACGTGAGCTCCTGGCGGAAGTCCACGACAGGACTTTTAAATGAAAGCAGAGAAATTATTTGACTATTGTAGAAACTAGTATAATTAATATCTGAAAATCGCTGAAGCTTTTAAAATTATTTCAACAATGTACACAACATCGCGGTCTTATCACTGATGGAATCAGGGCAGAAGATTTATTCGAATCGATTATATTTTGGCGCACAGCTATATTATATATTTTATTAAGAGTTCAATATTTTTTGAAAATTATAAACCTGTACAAAAACGTTTGTTGTAGATCTTATATTCATCAAGATTTGAATTAGATACAAGGGTTGATCTAAAAATGTTATAATCGGTTATTTCGACTTCGTATGAACTAAAAAAATATTTTTTACTGTGTCCTATACACACTAGGTTAGGTAGGTTAGGTTGAAGTGGCTGCCAGTTCACAGAGGTCCGCCAACGGACACACATAGGCACAAGAGAGGCCCATTGTGATGCCACAATAATTTGTGACTCTCTCCTATTCACTTAACTCGAGAAACCATCTGCTTCCCTTCACAAAACGCGTTATCCCCTTTAAATTGACCAGGCACAACTCGGTCAGGTTTGAGAGAAAAGGAGCACCAATTGCCACCAACCTTCTCCTTGCCAGCGCCGGGCACTGACACAAGAAGTGGAGGACGGACTCCTCTTCATCCTCAGAGCCACAACCCCGACAGAAATCGTTAAACTGCACTCTCAATCGTTGTGCATGTCGTCCTATGAGGCAGTGGCCCATAAGAACTCCCACAGTGCGGCGTAGATCACTTCGAGTTAAGCCTAAAAGCTACCTGGTGCGATGCGCATCCATGGATACCCAGGACTGCCTTGCTACTGCACAGGATGATTCATCTGCCCAGGACCTCCTAGCATCTTCGAGATATTTTTGCCTGATCGCAAGTTTGACCGATGTCATCCGTATACCTATCGAGAGGGAACAGTAGACCTCCGATAAAAAGGTTCCAACCCTTGCTAGTTCATCGGCCTCACAGTTGCCCTGAAAACCCCTATGTTCAGGTACCCAAATCAATTGAACAACCGAATGTCTCGACATCTCCCTAAGAGATGCACGGCATTCAGTAACAATCATGGAAATTGTACAAGGACCAGCAAGGGATTTAAAAGCCGTTTGGCTATCTGTGAAAATGCCAATATTAACCCCGAATTTTTGATTACACAGAAGCCAGTCGCTTGCCTGTAAAATAGCCGTAACATCCGCCCGAAAGACACCATAATGGTCTGGTAGACGGAAGGATAGCTAGAGATTCAGCTCCTCTGAGTATACACCACTTCCGACTCTATTGTTTAGCTTTGAGCCGTCAGTGTACACATGGATAAGCCCACTTTCGAGGGTGACACCATCACGCCATTCATCCCTACCAGGAATGCGAGTTGTGAACTCCAAATCTAGTAGCCACTGCGGAGCGATGTAGTCAACAACCGCTGGAGCGGGAACTCCCTCGACCAAAATCGTCCCATGGCCGAATTCTGTTCTATTCCATGGCGAGATACAGTTTAGTCTCACAACAGCAAGATTAGCTTGCTGTAAGATAAGTAGATTGGTTGGCAGCCAATGTAGTAATACAAATAGTGCCTTAGTAGGGGTGGAGCAAAGCGCACCAGTTACAAGTAGTGCAGCCATTCTCCGCACTTTTTAAAGCTGGCGTTTGCAGGTAGCCTTAAGAGCGCCCTGCCACCAGAACGCCACCCCAAACAATAGAATTGGCTCAACCACAACAGTGTTAAGCCAAGCAGCAGTACAAGGTTGTATATCCACTAGGTCAGCATTAAAAAAAATTGGCCTATGTTTACTAACGTTAGTGTCGCTTAGGTTAAACATTTTGAGTTTTTCGATTGAGACCCGACATTAAGTTTTTCACAGAGGCCTCAGTACCGATTTTCTATGCTTTTTTCCATATTTTTTTAGAGTCAGATATATTTTAAGCTTCCCTATTGCTTTCCTTCAATATTTTTTTCGTTTGAGCACAGTGTCGTTCTATTAGTCTAAGTTTAGGACAATTTGGTGCTTTCATACCACTCCAGCGTTTTCTTAGCATAATAATGACTTGATGGTAGGTCTACCCAAAAGAATATGCAATCTTCATGTCTTTTAATGAAGAGCAACAATGGCTTCTGCAGACATTCCCCCATGTAAACCTGGGCATTGATTGTGCCTTTTACTACAAAAATATCGCTCCTTAGACCACATCAAAAAATTGCCTTCCGCACTATGTACTGTTTACGATATTTAATGGTTTTCTTTGACTACTTTTTTCACTGCTCTCTTTCCTTTAGCAGTGTAAAACTCATGGTCAGGAATCTGTCTGAGGTCCATTTTGATATAAGTCTCTTCGTCTAAAATGACACAATTGAATTTCGGCAAATATTGATAGATCAGGAAATTACGGCACCTTAAATGTTTTTGTAACCTTCCTTCATTCGATCGACCATTGGTTTCGATGTGTGAGCAATTACGGACATATTTCGAACGAAAATTTTGGTTTTGCTGAACTACCTGATTTTTTGATTGATGATAGAATTTTCTTCGCTAAGTCTTTGTCTATCCTTTCTACCTGGTTTTTTTTCCTTGAAATATCTAGCGTCTTCTTATAATTCGCTTTTACTCGTTTGACCATCGAAAGCGATGTTTTAAGGTCCTTAGTAATTTTTGCAAATCTGAATTCGAGATTGTTCACGCATTTGAAAATATTTTGTTATCGTACTTTTTTTTATTTCGACTCCATGTTACCAGTTAAAGAGCTCCGGGTGGAATGAACAGTTATTTAGTTTTATTGTCCTTTCATGTAGAAGGCTACCATATGGCTTAAAGATCTGGAGCAGGTGTATGTACGGAAATATTCACAAAGATTAAAAAGTCAAGTGTTACTGGGACAGCCCTTAGCTTCCTCAGCTATAAATAAGGCATGATCAAAGTATTCTAACGAACATTTTTGGCAATCGAGAGGATCTGGAATATACTTTCCAGAAGCGAAATAAACCGTTGAAGGTTATTCATTTTTAAATGAATGCCGAAGAGAACGAAAGCATATAATTTCTGGATTTGACAGATATCAAAAGTAGTAAAATCTTCAGTGTTTCACCAGTTTTCAATTGTGCTCCTGAGTCAGAAAAATGCCTGCACAAAATCAATTATAAACTAGGTACGGGAAAAAGTATGAATTGGATGAGACAATCATTTTGAATATAATTCAAAGAAAGAAAAACATGCAGCAAAATCAATTAAAAAAGAAGTATATCTTTCGATTCAATTGTCAATTAGAAGCATGGGTAGTTTTTTCGTTGGATAGTTTTTCATATTAATGTTAGTGATAGGAAAAAGAAAAAAAAAACTACAATGTTGAATTTACAGAACAAGTAAAGGAAGTGTTGAAATTGATTGAACGTTTTTTCCATGTGCGTTTACTGCAAGTTTGACAGTTAAACAGTCTTGTTCATGCACATTATATGTACATACTTGTATTACAATTTTCTAATTGGGAATAAAAGTTTAACACTTCAACAGGCTATGTGCCCAGTCCATGACAGTAAGAAAATCGAATCGAAAGTTGAGTAAAAAGTGCATTTGCGTGTTTTTTTGTGTGAATCGTTTGAGATCGTACGGTAAATTGCCGCAAAAGGAATTTGTACGATTCAAGAGAACATGGCGGTGCATGAAAAGTGCGGTAGATCGAATTTGTGTAAACTGCGACGTTGAAGTCAGGATTTATTCGTGATCGTTCTTGATTTTGCGGGAATTGTTGTTGTTGCAGTGCGTCATAAGAGAGAAGAGTTTTTGTTGGTATTTCGTCATCATATGAAAGAACACTATTTGGTTCTTTATGACACAGTTAATTCGGGCGAACATAAATTGATATTTTTATTTGTCGATTTCGAATTTCATTTGGTGAAATTCGGAGGCAACAACAAAAGAAAACTTTTTTCGTTTTATTTACGGTGCGTTCTCAAGGCAAGACAAATGGAGAGCGATCGAGTGAACATTGAAAAGTTGGAAGGTGGCAGCAATTGGCTGACATGGAAATTTCAGATGCGCCAAGTGTTTGAGGCTAGTGAATTGTTCGACGTGGTGGATGGATAACTTTCGGCACTGACAATTGCGTGTCAAAATTATGCAACGGAAATTGTTGAATGAAAAAGGAGCGAACTCAAAGCGAGACGTGCTATTTCGATGGCGTGTAAAAAGCAGCCAGTGCTGCAAATTATGAACTGTGAAACGGCGAATTAAATGTGGGAGCAGGCATCGAAGTCAAATATTTTGTTGTTGCAACAAAAATATTACAGTTTCACAAAGGAGCCGGGCGATGATATTGCAACGTTTATTGCAAAGCTAACGAAAATCGTGCAGCAGCTGAAAGACCAAAATGAAAAGATTTCCGACTCGATGGTAGTACCGAAAATACTGATGTCTTTACCAGCAAAATATAATCATTTCCACAGTGCTTGGGAATCGAAAGTGTAATCAATCAAACAATGGCAAATTTGCGTGCCCGATTAATGGCAGAGGAACTTCGATTGAAATCGCAAGGACAAGTCGAAAGTGTGGAAGCGTTGATGGCCAAACGGAATTTTCGGGACAAAGCAACAAAGACAAGATCAAGGCCGGCAATAGTCGCAAAGGCAAATGTCATCAGTGCAGCTAAGCTGGTCATTAGAAACGCGAGTGTCCACAGCAGAAAAAGAACAATTCAGATAAAAAGAAATCAGACAGTGCATCTCTCGATGCAAATGTATGTTACGGTTCGACATCAATTGGAGACAAAAACGTTTGGGTTTTAGACTCGGGAGCCAGTGACTATATGAGTCATCGACATGAATGGTTCGAAAACTTTTTGAAAGCATCGTCTTATATTACAATTGGAAATGGCGAAAAGATCATGGCTCGAGGAAAAGGCGACATCATTATTCATGCGTTTCATGGCTATCAATGGATTCGCAGACGCATGGTGAATGTACTGTATGTGCCAGAAATCCATCTGAATTTATTTTCGTCGGGAAGGGCCATGGATCGTGGCTATCATTTTAAATCAGATAGCAAGCACTGCGAGCTGCTGAAGGATAGAAACACTGTTTCAGTGTAATTTCGACAATTGTTTCTTGGGGTTTGAAATAGATCAACGACTGGATGGATCAATTCACGTGAATCAACGGGCGTATGCAGAAAAGGTACTCAATCGGCACTGCTGTGCTGTGGCGACACCATCGGACAGACGGATAAATAAATTTTCCGCATCGTGGGCCAGTCGGCAGTTTGATGTATTTGGCTGTGGCAACGCGTCCCGATATCAGTTTTGCTATTGGCAACGCAAGTCGACATCTGGAAAGGCCGGCGGCAGCTCACGTAAATGCGGTAAACCGCATATTGAAATACCTAAAGGGGACGATCGACACAGGAATTCGATTTGAAAGTGGCAGTAAGATGCATCTGTGTGGATGCAGCGACGCAGATTATGCGGGAGACATGGAGACCAGGTGATCAACGTCCGGATATGTATTCATGTTCGGCAGCAGCATTATTAGTTGGGGCTCAGAGCATCAAAAGTCAGTGGCACTGTCAGGAATGGAGTCTAAGTACATAGCAGCTGCGCATGCGATGAAAGAATTGATGTGGTTGCACCACTTATTGTCCGAGATTATGCCATCAACTGATCTGGACAAACCGACATTCCTTATGGACAACCAAAGAATCCAGAATTATTTTTGCAAATCGATGGGCCTTATGTCAAAAGAATAACGTAACTTTGAAGATTTAAATTTAAATTTTAAATAAGTTTGGTTTTGGCATATTGAATTGACGTAAATTGTAAGTAAAAGTGGTAGTGTTGAAATTCATTAAACGTTTTTCCATGTGTGTTTACTTTAAGTTTGACAGTTCAACAATCTTGTTCATGCATATTATGTGTACATACTTGTATTACGATTTTCTAATTGGGAATAAAAATTCAACACTTGAACAGGAAGAAGTAACGAAAGACATTGCAGATGAAACTATGCCCATATTCAAGACTTTTTAGCTATAGCATAGATTTTATATTTCTCGACTTGCAAACAAACTTACGGATGTTCCCGGAACTGATGTTAGCTGTAGAGGTGCTGCTGTTACTCTTTTGATGCACATCATTGATTTATCATCGAAAAATTGGCCCGTGAGACATTGCCGATGTTGCAGTATGCCACTGTCACAAATGTAAAAATACTGAAGATTTGCATAGTCTGCCATAAATTCTCCATTTTGTAGATTTTGACAATTCTGTAAAATATATTAGCTATAATTAAATAATTCTCCTAGTACGGATGAAAGATACATTTTGCTTTATGATATTATAAGGGAAATATATTAGGAGACAAACTCATAGGCGTGCACAGGATTTTGAGATGGAAGGGACAAAAACCGAAATTCGGTACACATTTTCCTTAATTTTTTATGAAGCGCTGTGAAGGTAGAAAAACGGCGTAGTAAGAGGTGAAGCTCAGTAGCAAATATTCGAAGATTGTACAATAGATGGACAATTGCCCGCCTGTGCACGCCACTAGATATGCTCGCATCTTTACTCCCCATGATAGTTCAATGCTTACATTTAATGCGGCTGGAGTTGAAGGACATGTTCCTTGCTCACATTTTTTGTCGGTGGGATTAAAATAGAAGTCGTCATCACATTGCTGTGTAATTGGATTACCTAGTAAGCAAATAGTGTATCTTGTACAGTCATTCGGATCAGGTTCAATGGCACCTTCTTGGCAAGCCTGTAAATTATACAATTAGTTTCACGTTTACTGAACGTTTATTAAAAAAATAGTTTCTCTACATTGAAAAAAGATTACCGGTGTTGGTGTTGACGGTTCTGTTGTCTGAGTTGTTTCTGTGGTTGGAGCTGTTGTTGATGTTTCAGGACTTGCTGTACAGTTATAGCACATCAAATTTTCTTTATCGAAAAGCCAGCCTGTATCGCAGGTCTTATGATTTAAAACACCATCAACGCAAACATAAAATTTGTTTTCGTAGAAGGCATCTGGTAGCATTCCACCATTTGGCAAAGGTCCGCAATTCTGCACATGCAAAAAATATATTAATGCGTTCTAAAATGCATCCTTAAAAGTAAAATTGCTTACCGATGACGAAATCGTTGTTGTAGTCGTTGTTGTTTCAGGCTGCTCGGTAGTAACTGGTACACACATAAGCAATGCCGCATCAAATTCTTGTTGACTCTCACATGATTTGTGGTTCAATACGCCATTCGAACAAACATAGAATTTGGTTTTGTTGAAGAAGTCAGGCAAAACACCGCCACTCGGGATGTTTCCACATGACGTTTGACTAGTTGTTGGAGTTGTTACTCCACTCGACACGCACGTTAGTGACGATTCATCAAAAATGTGTCCATCTTCGCAAAAGAAATGCCGCAATTTTCCATCAACACAGACGTAGAATGCTGTTGTATCGAATTTGTCTGGGAGACGTCCGCCGTTAGGCGTCGGACCGCAAGATTTTGATTCTGGTGTTGGACTCGTCGATCCACTGCATAATAAAGTATTTGGATTGAAGGT
The DNA here is from genome assembly GCA_947369275.1 of Nemotelus nigrinus. Classification (NCBI taxonomy): domain Eukaryota; kingdom Metazoa; phylum Arthropoda; class Insecta; order Diptera; family Stratiomyidae; genus Nemotelus; species Nemotelus nigrinus. Next base: position 90,820,624 of record OX376373.1, on the reverse strand, counting down.
TTCACCTGGAGGGCAAGAATACTGACGTAGTGTTCCTTGAACACAAACGAAGAATTTGGTGTTGTCGAACTTATTTGGGAGCCTACCACCTTCCGGAGTCGGTCCACAATTTTTGGTTGTTGGTGTGGTAACAGACGACGTACATTCCAGAATATCGGCATTGAATGTTTCTCCGACTGGACAATTCTTTTGGTAAAGAAGGCCGCGAATGCAGACGTAATATTTGTTTGTATTGAACTCGTCTGGGAGTCGACCGCCGTCTTGTGTTGGGCCACATGCTAAGGAAGACTCGGTTGTTGTTGAGCCAGCCGATTGACATTGACGAGTAACAGGATTAAATGTTTGGTTTGCCGGGCAAGAGAAAGGTCGCAAAGTGCCTTGGATACAAACATAGAATTTGGTTTGGTCAAACTCATCTGGCACTCGACCGCCATCCGGAGTAGGACCGCAACATTTCGGTGCGAGCGTTGTGCTCGTGACATTCGAAACGCACTGCAGCTTATCTTTGTCAAAAATGTCGCCCTTGGGACAGGAGAGATGACGCAAAGTTCCACATATACAAACATAGAATTTCTCGTTGTTGAATTCGTCTGGTACAAAACCGCGATCTGGGGTAGGTCCACAACAACAAGATTTGGCTGTAGATGTTGTAGAAGTGGTTATGGTGGTAGTGGTTGTTGCACTTAAAATACACATTGATATTTCCGCATCGAATTCCATACCAGCAGGACAATCGCGAAGATTCAATGTTCCATTGACACATACATAGAATTTTGTTTTGTTGAATTTGTCCTCCAAATATTCACCATTCAGTAAATCACCACAATTTAAATTAGCTTCCCTTTTCACGCACATCAGCAACTGTTTATCGAATATTTGTCCAACGTTGCAACTTTTGAGATTCAAAACGCCCTCGTTGCAAACATAAAAATTAGTTTCATTGAAACTATCAGGGATGAATGAACCAGTCGGCAACGGGCCACAGTTTGACCGTTTAATGCAAATTAGTTGAGTTTTATCGAAAGTCTGCCCTTCCGGACAGGATTTTTTCTCTAGAGTGTTATTGACGCAAACGTAAAACTTAGTATCGTCCTCTTCATCTGGTATCATTTCGTCATTTTCGCACTCCTATTAATGGAATGCGAGTTATTACTAAGCAGAGATGGCACAATGTGCTTCAGCAAAGTGAAAGTGTTGGCTAAAATGTTGGCTAAAGCTGCAGTTACAATCAATGCAACACAACTTTGTTGCGCAACAAAATGAGTTTGAACCCATGAGAACGTATGAGAGCAGCTACAATGATGCAACACAACTTTGTTGCGCAGCAAAGTTTGCTCATACCTCAAACTTGGCATGGCAACAACATTTTTGAAAATATCCGATTCCACCTGTTCCTATGAGAGTCCGGGAAATGGGAAATGTCATATGTAAATGACAATCAGAATTTGTTTTTTTTTGCTCATTTTTGCTCTGCAATATACGTTGCAGCTTTTAAATGATCAAATACTCACTGATATCACTTTCCGAGACTGAAAAAGATCCATATTATCAAACAACAATTTCGTTAATACAGCCAGTGACAGATGACGGTAAATGTTGTTTTGCATTGATTGTAACTCGTTCCACCAACAAAACATGGCAGCAAATGTTGGTTGCATTGGTTGTAACTCTAGCATAAAGGCTAAAATCGACTTGATGGACCACATAGCCGTTAGATGAATTGCACCGATAGATGTCTGGCTAGTATGTTTGTGTTTTTGTGGTTGGGTGTTTGTTTTTGTTTGTTTGTTTATTTTTTTGAAATGTGTTGCCTTTTGGTGTATTTTTTGTATAATTTTCTTCAATTTTTGTTTCCTGCTACCACCTATTCGTCCTCTGGTGGTGAAATTTCCCGGCTGTGGTGCATGAAGTCGAGTTTTACCGTTAAAAATTACTTACTTGAGGCTCTGGCGTAATCAATGGCGGCAGGCAACTTAGAACTGTCTCCTCGAACACAAGGCCACCCGGGCATTCCAAATGAAGCAAGTATCCATCATCACCACACATATAATACCAGGAGGAATTCATAGCGTCTGGGTATAATTGTCCAACAGGTCCGCAATCCTATAATTGAGAAAATCGAACATTTACAGACAACTCGTCCGGCCAGGATACCAAGATTACTTACAGGCTTAGGTGTTGTTGTCGAGCTCGTTGTCGTTGAGCTCGTTGTCGTTGGGCTCGTTGTCGTTGGGCTCGTTGTCGTTGGGCTCGTTGTTGTTGAGCTCGTTGTCGTTGAACTCGTTGTGGTCGAGCTCGTTGTCGTTGAGCTTGTTCTCGGTACACAGGTCATTGTTACCTTATCAAATATTGTATCAGGTTGACAGGACTTAAGTTGTAAAACACCATTGTTACAAACATAGAATGTGGTGTCATCGAACTCATTAGGCACGAAACCTCCTGTTGGTGTTGAGCCGCAGTTCTGGAAAAAAATTTCCAATCAAGGATTTAAGTAATAAACAGTCGATCCAGATGTTTTAATGTTACCGATACCAACTTTGTTAAGTTTTCGATAACTCAACTTGGTTCATGATCCCACATTTGCTTTGTTTCAATGACGATATTTGACCGAATGGTTTTTTTAAAAGAAGCTGTGAGATGAATAATATTGAAATAAGGAGAACCATGCCTTTCAAAGTAATCAGAAAGTAATCGGAAGCTACTGGTAAATTAGAGTCACAAAATGCAGCTTAGGTAAGAATGCCAGTAGTCAGCCTTATTTATAACGCATTTGTAGCTAATGTGCCGCAAGTAGTTGAACCTTCTGGCTCGAATCTCTTCCTTTGTTCCATTTCAAAATAAACATATTCACTTGAATAGCTGAAAATTATTTTTTTACTCATTTATAAATATCGAGATGTAATGATCAGAATGAGCTGCTGGGCAGACCAGTTCCATGATACGAGGAAACTTTACCCCTTCTGGCGACGGTTTAAGTTTTAGTGACATTTTAGATAACCTTGGAAGAAATCGTTTTCGAAAAGTAACAGGTATGCAAAATAACACTTGAATGTGTTCTTGGTTTGACTTCGACAACAGTTTCATAAGTTTTCTCCCGATGCGGGCGATGAATGTCTAAAAGAAGGCAAATACTATTTTGAAATATCAAAATATGATTGGTTCCGACAGAGTTGGTTGGTGATTACGAAAATTACAGGTCACATTGATGTTTATAAGGTATATGAATGTGTGATTTTTCATTAATATGTGGGCGACCGAGTAGCTACGACAGGAGCGAGCAAAAAAATCCCTGAGATAAAGGTCCCGAAAATTTTTCGCTTTTTAGGAAAGAATGACAGAATATGAAAAACATGAATTTGTTGCTTTATCTATCCCGTTAGTTTTAAAGTTTTTAAATTCTTTATCTCACCAGAACGGTATTTTTTCATTCAATTAACCGCAAAATTTTTGTTGGTGACAAAAAATGGCCAGCAGTATTGGTCTTTATTAATGATCTGGCACTAGTGAACACCAATTCAGTTGGCCACCATTTCTAATATAACTTTGGAAGAATGCGCGGAAAACTTTGTCTGTGGTTGGAATATATTCAACCCTATAAAATATTTCTGCTCCAATGACTTCCGATGCAGACATTGAATTAAAACGAAATTCCCAGGATCGATTGTTTTGATGTGAGTCAGCGTTACTGAGCATTTAAATCATTTTTGTAGTAAGAGTTTATGCCTCTAAAATTTTATGCCACAAACACCTTACAATAAAACTTATCAACTATTGTTTAAATTTCTAAAATATCGACATCTTTACGGATAGCACCTCCTCAAATATCTCTACCCTTAAAACTGCAGATATAGTTAGTAGATTAAAATTAAGATTTCGGGGTGCTTTTTTCAGTCAACTAATGAACTGTAAATTATAGTATTACCTTATTTTGTGTTGTCGTTGTTGGAGAAATCGTAACACACATCAGTGCATTTTCATCGAAGTACCAATCTTGTGGACACGATTTGTGATTCAGAACACCATGTACGCAAACATAGTATTTAGAATTGTTGAATTTGTCTGGAAGGAAGCCACCATCCGGTAGTGGTCCGCAGTCCTACGGTTCAAAAAATCAAACATATTTGATTGACTGTTAGTGTCACATGTCTTACCTTGTATTCTTGAGTTGTTGTTGGACCTATTGTTTCACAGAATAATGTGCTCGGATCGAAATATGTGTCTAGTGGACACGATTTGTGATCGAGGGTTCCATTGACGCAAACATAGAATTTGCTATTGTTGAATCTGTCCGGAACGAACCCTCCCTCTGGAGTCGATCCACAATTCTAAAAAGGAAAATATTTAAGCCTTTGTTCTTACTTTTCATTTCTTACCTTTGACGGAGGAAGAGTGGTCGTTGGTATTGTCGATACACATCGTAATTTAGATTTATCGAAATAAGAGTCTTTAGGGCATTTAAAATGTCTTAAGTAGCCTTGAACACAAACATAGTATTTTGTATTGTCAAATTCATCCGGCAAAAATCCACCATCTGGCGTTGGACCGCAGTTCTGGAAGTAGTAAAATCGTATCAGTGAGTACGGCCATTGTGTTTCCGAAATACCTTTGGCTTATACGTTGTTGTTGGGGCCAAAGAGATGCACTGCAGTTTGGTCGGATCGAAATAGTAATCTTTCTGGCATGATCGATGCTCTAGAACTCCACTCACACAAACGTAGAATTTATTGTTGTCAAATTCATCTGGAAGGAATGCACCGTCGGGCGTTGGGCCGCAATTCTACTTGAGGAAAATAAATTCTTGAAATGTTCGTTATCGTATAAAGCGGACAGATATGTATGTACATACTCGGATTGGCAATGTTGTTGTAGACACATTCGATCGACACACGAGCGCTACTGGATCGAAAGTGCCATCATAAGGGCAGGTTTTCGATAGTAAAGTTCCATTGTAGCAAACATAAAATTTCGAAGTATCTTGCTCGTCTGGTACGAATCCACCTTCCGGAGTTTTCCCGCAGTTCTGTCAATATCGAAAAATCAAAGTAACTTATTAATGCGTGCTTTGACCTTAAGCTACATATTATAGCGCATGTGACCATAAATTCTGCACTATGCTACATAGTACTATGCGCCATGTGAATTATTATTGATTTTCGAAGAAAATTATTGTCAGACTCGTTTCCTCAAAAATTCCTATTTCTTCATATATATATGTATATATATATATATATATATATATATATATATATATATATATATATATATATATATATATATATATATATATATATATATATATATATATATATATATATATATATATCAGCAAGAAGATTAAGGGAAATAATCACTGGAGTGGCCGATCCAATTGAACTTAAATTTTTGGAGGACATAGATGTATATAGAGAGTAAGTCCATGATTTGCTAAAATTAACCCTTTGGCGGCGGGCATTTTATTGATTTTTCAGGTACCCTTATATTTCTACGCAGAGTATATTTTTGTTAAAAATAGGTGTTGGGAATGAAAACTGACTATCTTTTATGCATGTTTGTGAAAAAGAATAGAACATTTTAAGTTTTTTTGCGGGCGCTTAGTGCCTTAAAGTAGGTAAGAATTTTTTTTTTCTAATTTGATCGAAGTGATTTTAAAATGCAAGTAACATCCTAAAAAATCACTGAAAAAAAAACTGCTTGTTGACCATAATTTGCAATCAGATTTTAAGCAATATATTTGAACCTTACTGTAGGTCGTATTAGTTAGACATTTGGTTGTTATGGTAATTTTTCCTATGGTAATTTTTCTCACGTAAATCTTGTAAATTTGCTCAGCAAAATAAAGCTTTTTTCGCTATGACTTCCGATCGAGTCATGAAATAAAAAAAAAATGTATGGGGTACACGTACCTTATTGTAAGCCGAACATCCTTGGAATTTCGTGAATCATGAAAGGGCTGCTAGCTATGGTAATTTTTGTAATTCTTTAAGGATTTCTTTACTAAGCGATTTCGTCATTAAATTTTCAAATGGGAATTATCCTTCAATGACAGTAAACACCAAATAATAACGTTTCGAATATCTGAAAAGTTTTGAGGGTGGTAGCCCTTAATTTCTTTTCACCTCTTTAACTTCCAGCGCAATCATTCAATCAAAACGAAATTAACAGGGTGGGTTTAACTTAATGTGTGAACCAGATTTTGTACATTTTTGGCTGTGATATTAAGACAGGATTCCCAGCACCAGTTATTTTCGTAAATATTGTACCATCAGATGCTTTCATTATATATTCATATGCAAAGCATTTACAATAAAAATGAGCTACCAACGTTTAGATTTTCTGAGTTTGGAAACTTTTTTTCGCTGAAACTTCCAGTGAAATCCTCGTATGAAATTCGTATGAAATTCAATGGATAGGTTGATTTAAGAATGAGTCTGTTTTGGTAAGCTTATGGCTGCATTGGAAAAGTGTTGTCAGCACTGAACATTTTCATACATGTTATAGAAGTTTTGATGCAGCCATTGGATCAAAGTTGTACATGACCTATCAGAGCTCATGGACAATTTCTTCGAAAATCAGTTTTCCATCGGTTCTGATGCGCTTGATTTTTTTTAAATATTTAGAGCTAAGGATCGCGTTTCTGAAGGACAAGTAGTAGTAAGAAAACAACACCTTGCACCTTGTAGAAGAACAACTCCAAACCTAAAGCGTGCTATGTTAAATGAATAAAACTTGGTAGTCGGATGATTCATCAATATGTGACTGTGTGGGAAAATATAGTTCGGTTTGCTATATTAATGTTCCGGCCGACCGTAACGTATTGATAACCAGTGCAGTTAGTTTCCGCCAACAGAAAAACCAAAATGGAAGTGCAAAAAATTGCAATCCAAAATAGTAGTACGTTGAAATTTTTAAGAATATGCATATGCAGACTAGAGTTCTTAGTGAAATTCGCAATTCGATGAGTTTCAATAATCTCTAATTGGCTCCTCTGATTCTAGTGAATGCTGAATGCTGAATGATCTTTTAGAAGATAAGGCCAAATATCTTGTAGACTTTGGCTCTGATCGTTTGGAAGATGCAGAAAGCCGGATCAGGATTAATTATTAACATAACTTTGACAGCTTTTGTTTTATATGCGCCACTTTATGGTGGGCCTGTCAATCCCTGACGAGCCGCCACTGAGTTAAAGTAAAGTAGATATTTCTTGTTGGTATCCGCGTATACCTTATAATAGTGTTTTTATGTCGAGCCGCCACTGAGGCCAGCGAATATTTCACTGACAGTGATCATCAAACAGTTTTTTGCAACATGAAACAACATAGCAAGAAGAGGAGTGGCAGCCAACATTAATCAGCTCTAAGAGAAAAACAACAATTTTCGACGCATACATGTTTTGATAAAACGGTGAATTCCTACATGCCAAATAACACAAGATTTCTAGTATAAATGGGAGCAACGTTTGATGCATTTATGACACAGAGCACGCACAACCCGTATAAACACACGCCTTTGAATTTAAAAAAAACAATGAAATAAATTATCAGTTGATTCGAAAGGATCCAAAAACATAAAAATAACATACCACATAATACAGTTCAAGAGAAAAATCTACATTTCTCATGAAACACAATTTTCATTACTTAACGCACGACGCACTGGAAGATACGAGGAGCTTAACGTTTGTTTTCATTGTTTTTGTTTTTCTGCAAGTACCGAATGTGCTGTAAAATATTTTATATTTTGATCAGTTTTGAAATGAGTCGGAAATCATCTGAGCTGTCAAGTGAGGAAAGATGCCTTGTATTGTCCTCATGTAAAATAGAAGGTATTTTAGAAGAACATATTTTGCAACATAGAGGCTGGTTGAGACGTATAAAAAAGAATTTAGAATAGGAAAACAGTCAAGAAACAAAAAGCGATCTTGGTTAACGAGATGACATATTTCGTCTATCCTGCGTCAGATGAGACCGGATCCAACTACATGTGGACCAAAACTTTGTTAACTGGCATAAATGGCGCATCAAAAGAGTTCGGCATATGATCCGAAAACACGACGTCAAATTACTGTTCGAAATTCCATTGTCAGTGTGGTTAATCGTAGAATAAGGATCCGGTTCGTAAAACCACTACCAATGACACTAACCTTCAATGACAGTTCACATAATAACCGTTTACCATCCTTTAAGCATGGCGATGGCTCTGTAATGGTTTTGGGGTGTTTTCCACAATAGGAGTCGAGGATTTGGTTTTTCTCGATGGAATCATGAATTTTGCAAAATGCATTAATCTTTTGAGGAAAAGGTTTATAGGGTCATTATATCTTTCAACAGAATAGCGACCCCGAGCATTGCACTCTTTATTACTAGGTGGTAGATCCTCTATAACTGCCCACAAAATTTATCATTAAAGCTCAGATATCAATTCTTTTGAGAATTTGTGGTTGTTGCTAAAAAAAAATTTTCGAAAATTACAATTTCTGGAAAGTCAAGAGTCTAAATATCAAATAGGTAAGAATTCCAAAGAATCCAACCTGGAAGCTTGTGTCATCGATGTCACGTCAACTGGCGAGCGTTATTGAGCAGAACGGATGCTCTAGTAAAAATTGAATTCTGATTTTCGCTCTTTTTCGCATTTCATTATAAGCGTACGAATACGAATTTTGCGTCCACAAAAAATAAGAATAGTGTTTAATGGATAGTATGCGTATTTTGTGAGGATTATTTATGTTATAAATAAAGTGCATTAGTTGCCTACAAATCAGTTAATCATTTAGACATTCCATGTTAAACGGTTTTAGCATAAATCTTTTTTTGAAATCTTATGGGGTGCATAATGATTAAAGATTAGCTTATACGTGACTGCTTCTACTATTGTCGAGCAAAAACCTTCTTTCACTGTGATAAGACTTTCTGGAGGCTCGGTAGAACGTTTGAATTAAACTAGAAACCAACCGATCTCATTAGCTGAGAAATCCTATCGGATAACCAAAAATTTTGAGCCTAAGCTGATTCTGCGAGGAAGCTGACATCAACTGGTTACAGAATAGTCAGGAAAGAGCTGACGACTTTTACTTCACCCCAGATACCGAACCTGGTGATTCTGCATAATACTATGACAACGTTCTTCACTCAACATCCTGTAGCTACTTTTACTGGTTGCAAAAGAGCCCAGTTCACCAAAGAAACGCTATCAACCACCCCAAATGAACTAATAAAACGTTGCAGCAAAATCTGTAGTCTAAAGCCATGGGACTAGATGGTATTCCAAACCTAGGTGTTAGAGCTGGAATGCGAAAAAAAAACATAAATATTCGTGAAGACCTTCCGAAAATGCTAACACGATAAATATTCGGAGGTCAATAGAAGTTTCAAAAGGTTACTTTACTTTATCCTTATGCAAACACTAAACTACTTTTTTCAGCCTGATACCAAGCTATTTACTAATTTTCGAAGAAAATTAGTATTAATATATTAGTAAATATATATATATATATATATATATATATATATATATATATATATATATATATATATATATATATATATATATATATATATATATATATATATATATATATATATATATATATATATATATATATATATATATATATATATATATATATATATAATATATATATATATATATATATATATATATATATATCATAAATGATTAAGGTAGATGATCTCTGGACTGGCCAATCCGATTGAGCTGAAAATTTCGGAGAACGTAGATGTATATAGTAGGTAGGTCCATGGCTTTCTAAAATTCAGATATCCTAAACTTTTTGGCGGCGGCGAGCGTTTTAGTGCATTTTGAGATACTTCTATATTTCCAAGCAGTGTAAATTTTTGTTAAAAAAAAGTATTGGGAATGAAAACTTATTATGTTCTAAACTTGTCTATGGTAAAGAATTGAAATTTTGAGCCGTGTGTGGGTGCTATGTGCCTAAAAGTAGGCAAGGATTTTTTTTTCAAATTTTGATTTGTCATTTCTTCTGACAAGATTTAACACACACAAGGATTTTTTTTCAAATTTTGATTTGTCATTTCTTCTGACAAGATTTAACACACATGGATTTTCGAGATAGTGCAGGTAACCTTGTAGCTACGGCAGGTTCCTGAAAAAAACTCCTTCAAATGATTGACCCTCCTCAAACATTTTTGATTCTTGACAAAAAATTCAAATCATTGATAAATTTTAACCCTTGTCTATCCTGTCAAATTAAAATTTTTAAAATTCCGATTTGCACAAGAACGGCAACCCATCACCAAATTACCTCTATTTTCAGCACTCGAAAGTTCTGTTCACGAGAACTGACGACCGGATTATTCGATCATAATGAAATTTACAATACATGTTGGTAATAGCTAGGACCAAGTCTGATAGAAGTGATTTTGAAATGCGGGCAACCCTGTGGCAGTGGTACCATCTTGAAAAATCACTGCAAAAAAAACTTCCTATAACTTCCGATTCAGCCAAACGAATTTCACACAGTACTTGGATCCTTTTTTTATGTAATATTTGGTGAAAATTTGGTTAAGAAATTAGAATAGGGATGCCAGCAATAGTGATTGGCGTCTCCTAAATGTTGCAAATTTGCTCAGCAAAATAAAACTTTTTTCCCCATAACTTCCGGTCCAGTGTAGAAATCAAAACGAAGTTCATGCAGTAAATGGACCTTAATATGAAGTAAATTTCGTAGGAATTGCGTACAAAATGGGCTGCCAGCTATGACCATTTTTTTAATTTTGTAGAATTTCTTTACTGAGCGATTATGTCATTAGATTTGCAAATGGGAATGATCCTGCAATCAAAATTAACAACAAATATTAACGCTTTCAAAATTTGAGAAGTTTTGAGGGTGGTCACCCTTAGATTCTTTTCATCCGTATACCTTCCAGCGCAGTGATTCTATCGAAACGAAATTTACTGGTTGGGTTTAACTTAACGTGAAGCAGATTTGGTATATATTTTGCTCTACTGCTGATTTTCGTAAATATTGCACCAACAGATGCTTCAAATTACGTACTCATATGCAAAGTATTTGCGATAAAAATAAGAAACCAATTTTTAAATTTTCCGAGAATTGAACATTTTTCGGGTGGCAGCCTCAAACAACGTTTAACCGCTGAAACTTTCGATGAAATCCTCCGATGAGAACGAAATTCAAAGGATAAGTTGATTTAAGTATAAGCTTGTTATGGTAATCTTATTGCTGCTTCGTTGGGAAAGTGTTGCCAGCACTGTATATTTTCATCATTTGTGTTATAGTTGAGGTTTGTTGCTTGGGATAAGGAATGGTTGATATGATTCTACAAAACAGTGTATTACGTCTTTCCACACTTTTTTGTCACTCAAAGACAATTTCTTCGAACATTAGTTTTCTAGCGGTTCTGATGCGCTAGACTTTTTTTTTCAGTTTAGAAAGCTTATTTGCAAGTATGCTAACTGAACAAAAAACCAACGAGGTTCTGAAAACGACTACTGTGGAATACAATACCCGGTTAGGCGCTGAGAAATATGTTCCCAGAAAAGTGCGCGATTCTAGTTTTTGCTGATGACCTACAAATAATAAGAAACATTGTCTAGCATATAGTTCAAGTTGAAGCTGATTGAAATACCGCTATTGCTTTGACGAAAATAAGGCTAGACGTGGCCCTTCAAGATGTTCCAAGCAAAGTGTTGATTGTAATTAGTTGAGAGAAAGTAAAGCTCATTGGAGTACAAATTGGCTCATAAGTAACTAAATTTACGTAATCATTTTAATTTTTACGGTATTGGCGCACACATAACTATTACTAAGTGCTGTGAAGGTACAGAAAATGTTTAAAACCGGGTTAAGAGAGTAGTTATTTTACCAAAAACCCAGATGTCGCCACACATACTCCTTAACGTTCAGTGAAGCGTTATAGAGATAGATGAAAGACCTATTACAGGGTAAAGAGAATGTTTATGCAATAGAGGAGATGATTGCCTTCCTTTGTCCCCGCTTGCACATGCACGCATTTCGAACGATGAGCTTGAACAACAGAATAATTTGGACAGCAGACTACGCGAAGGTAAGACTGGCAAAAACATAAGCATCGGTCGCCATCCTAAGATCCTGTACGCTTCTTCAGTTTGGGCTGATGCTTTTGCTGTAAACACAACTGGACAGAAGCTGGCATTAGTGCTCAGGCTCAGCCTCAGCAAGAGAACCATAATCGATTTAGGCACAAAAACTGCAGGTGTCAGCTTGAGTAGCCTAGTGGGTACAGCACAAGCTTTATGTGTGTGAGCCCCTGATTCGAATTCAGGTTTGGACGAGGGCCCGCGCACCAAGCTTTCAGTTCACCTAGCTGTTAATAGGCACCTGCATTAAACAGGGGTAAAATGAGTCATGGAACTAATCACTTCATACTCGTATTCACATTGATTGTAAATTTTTAATGAAGCTCTCTACAAGCTTCAACCCCTGTCGTGGGATTACTTTACTTTAACTGCAGGTGTTGCATGCGTGATAGCTGAGATAATGTCCATTGATATTTTTGCAGATGAACTGAACGAGTATATGACCGGCACGCCATCGATAAGATTCACAAGAATTAAGTAAAATAGGCACTGAAATTTGACAGAAAAAATAGACACATCATTTGATTTGGGAGACTTATTCTCGGGTGCTGAGGAGCATACTGTCACTGACTAATACCTGATCCAGTTTCACTTCATTTCAGCCCAGAACTTTATTTTTAGGACTCGAACCTGAGAACTAGCGATATAAACAGGCAACGGGTGTGATTATCGAGTGTATTCGACTCGGAGGATCTGTTATAACTAGGTTGTCATACCGGTTTGTACATTGTTGGAACGAAGAAGCATAAAGTGAAACTTAGAATAATGGACTAAAGCAAAGAAAAATAAATCGAGCTGAACTCATACAGCAGGCGTTATTAGAAGGTACTATTGATGGCTTTTCGCTTGGTGAGGAAATACCGAAAAGTAGTCGTGCGTTAGACAAAATTGAAGAAAATAGTTTGAGCTTTTAGTTAGTAAATCCTTCGATAAACTGTATGCAGATTTCACTTTTCACAGTGGCCGCGCACGCAAAAAAAAAACGCTTATATATGAAATACTTTACCCGGCACGGAGTTGGTGTTGTTGGTGAAGTTGACCTGCACTGAAGAGTGATTGGATTAAATGTGAATCCAGCTGGACATGAATAATGTGTTAAATAATCATCGGCGCAGACGTAATATTTCGTTTCGTTGAAAGCATCAGGAAGTCTTCCGCCTTCAGATATGGATCCACACCCCTAAAATTGTCCGGAAATAAGCTCTTGGTTGTTCGGTTCGTGCTTTGATATTAGAATTATTACCTTTCCAGTGCCGGCACACTTTCCCATCGTTTTATTGAAAAGCATGCCGTCGGGACAAGTCCTGTGATTTAAAACGCCATTGATGCATACATAGAACTTTCTCTCGTCAAAGTCGTCTGGTATGAAGGTTCCATTTGTGACATTGGGACCACAGTTGGGCTAGATGGGAAAATTCATGTGACTTTTGAGATTAAAAACTATGCTACTTACTGGTGGGACTATTGTTGGTGGTATAAGTGTAGGTGTTGTTTCACAAATGCCTGTATCAGTGGAGTACTCGAGACCACTATCGCATGACATGTGCTCTAAATATGGACCACGACAAATGTAGTATTTTGTTCGGTCATGAAATAGGTCCGGAATGGTCTGATTAACCGCCAGCGGTCCACAAGACTGTACAAGGGAGAATATTTTATTATTTACATGATTTACATACATTTGTTGCATTTTACTTTAGTTTCAGCTCCAGAGGTGCAATCCAGTAGCGTTTGATTAAATATACTTCCCACGGGACATCGAATTTGTTTCAGTACTCCATTTTCGCATATGTAATACTTGTCATCGTTGAGCATATCAGGAAGGATTTCACCATGTTTGTATCCACCACACTACAATGAGTCGATTTGTTACTGATTCGCCAAACTATATCCGCCGAGCTTACCGAAGTGGTTTGATTTCCTTGCCCAGGGTCCGGGTTGCACGTACTCGTCGATCCTTCTAGACATAGACCACGCTTGCGATCAAAATACTGGCCGGAATGGCATTGTTGTCGATAGGCGCTCCCTAATGCGCAGACGTAAAACTTTGTACAGTCTTCTTCATCAGGGTACCAGTGACCTTGTTTCACACTACAATCGATATAATCAGGAACTGCGCGACCCTTTGTTTTGACTGTTGTGTGATGATCATGGCAATAAGCATTTTCGATGCACCTAAATATGACTGAATCAAAGGCTGTACCAAGGCGACATTGTTCCTCATGGCAGCGGCCGTTTTCGCAGGTAAAGTACGTACGGCAACCTTTGGCGAAATTTGGGTAGCTTGATGCTACGTTGATATCGATTAAACTGTCTGGTGACTCAGGTACCGTAAACACAAAGCGCGGTTTGTGCGCAAGCTAGAATACAACCAAGGAACGTAATTGGACTTGTAATCTAAATGATTATTTGTTAATTGTTTGCAGCGAAGTTATTTTACCTCGCATGCGTCTCCAATGTCTCTTAGACATTTCCTTTCGATTTCGTCAAAAACGTAACCGGAAGGACATGAGTTGATTTGAGAGCGTCCGTAATTGCATCGAATAAATGATGCACAGTCATCGGGATGCTTATGGATTGTTTTGTCTTTTAGATGGCAATTCTGAAAAAAGTCATGACATTATTAGGAATCGCAGCCGACTAAACCTACAATTAGATTTGTCCTTTGTTCGGTCAGTCGACATCCACGAACATTGTCTGCGTAGTCGCAGATTCCTAATTCAGGGTTGAACATCAACGCCTCCGAACAATACTCTTCGACCATCACATTATTTCGGCACAAAAAATACGAAGCACATTTGGAATTTCGATTAGGTCCAATCAAATATCCTTCCGGATATTGCTGACAATCGAATCCTTTAAAATCACCAGATTCGGCACTGGGTACAGCAACAGGTTTGCCACAATTGACGTTTTGTGGCCAGTCGCAAAATTGTTTATTCTCGTTAAAAATTTGAGAACCTTTACAATAGTGACGAACTGGCTGTCCGTTAAAGCATAGATAGTACGATTTGCAGTTATCTTCTATATTGGCAATGATCAGTGATGAGTTGGTAAACTGGCTTCTGCAATCCTGTAAGTTTGGAGGGGTGGATCAATTTTAAATTTAAAAATTACTATTAAAACGTTTGAAAAGCTTGTTAATTCCACGTACCATATGATCTCCACCTCGTCTTGATTTTGTGGACGCTAATCGACATTGAACTAGATTCTCATTTATACATTTGCCACTCGTAATGTCGAAACGTGTGTTGGGAACACATCGACCTGAACGAGCAACACCGTTATTGCAAAAGTAGAATGAACGACAATCATCGTCGTAGTCCGGCTGGTAAGCATTGTCTGGAAGACCATTGCAATTCTGCGAAGATAATAATATTACAAACGAAATTCATGTTAGTGCAAACAATCTTAGAAATTTTAATCCGGACACGTAATCATTTATGAAACTTAGATCTTCAATGTAAATGAAAGATGTGAGTGACGTAAATCATAGGCATGCACAGGACTTTGAAGTAGAGGAGGCAAACACCCAAACTCGGCTCACACTTCCCTTAATTTTCGGCGAAGTAAAGTCCAAAATAAAAATATTCCAGAGTAGCTATGTGAAAAAGGGGGCAACTGTCCTATCTACGCATACCATTGAGAAAAAAATAAGGTAAAATGAACTGGAACCAAAAAAATCAAAAAATCAAAAAAATCGCTTTGATATAGCCAATTTTTGAAAGCTTGATCATGTCAATATGTTCGCACTTCCTACTTTATAGACACTTTCACACTAATCATAGCACGTACCATCACATTATCCACTGGCGTACTGCTATTTGGTGCACAGAATCCTTTTGGCCAATCACAGATTTTCAGGTTCGGATCGAATTCCAGCATTGGAGGACATTGTTTTTCGACTATACGAAAATTCTGATCGCACTTGTAGAATTTTCGACAATCATCAGTATGCTTGAGTATGATGACATTTCCGTCGTAATCCGACCGAAAGCAACGTAAATCGTACGACTGTACTGTTGAAAATTTAAAAATCAGCAAGATTGCTGTAAACACTGTTAACATTTTATATCTCCTGCTTGAACTATGTGTTTTTGCGGCAACTATGTCTCATCGAGTGTTTCCCAAATGAATTCGAATATTTCTCTCAATTTGTTTCGAATGGGAATTTCTAAGTATTATATAGATTTAACATCAAACCAAACTGCAGAATACTGTGTTACACGTGCAGATATTTCAACCGGTAGTCTACTGCAAATGAACATATGAACTTAACCGTCCTAAAATTAAATGAGAACTGTTTCCTTTCAGGGCGGATGTTAAGGCTTTTATACAGCAATTAGTAAATTGCCTAATTGATTCCAATGTTATCTACCGTCGCTTAGTCGGAAAGTATCTAGAGTAGGTATATTCTGATCATTGTTGTTTTTATTGTTTTGTACAATGTACTTTGATGGCAGTGATATTAGAATCTGCAAGGAAAACATAAAGAAGTTGGAAAAACTAGATTGATCAGCGGCTCTTCTAGAATTCTCTTCCCCTGTCTCTTTCTTCTGAACTTAACCTGCGTATTCGCTTAAGTCTTCGGCACATTCATAAAAGCAACGACGAGAACCTTTTTCATTGCCCCTTGTAGCTTTCATACAGAGAAAGAGGCATACATGTATGTACGCAGTGGTTGTAGTTGTGATCTGTTCTAGGAAAAATGTCGGGAAAATCGTTTGATGTGAATTTGAATTTCGACAAGATGTTAGATCGCAGCATTCAACAGCTTCTGATACAATATACATAGATACTGTATGCTAACACATGTGATATTCGTCAAAACTGCTACCAGAATTGATTTAGTTTTTATTGTTCTTATTTCGCTGCAGAACACCAGTTGCTATAAGCTTTCGATGGCCTATTATAGTGAGTGTGTTAAAAGGTTAAATGTGTAATTCCTTTCCAAGCAGTGTAAATTTTTGGTAAAAAAAAGTATTGGGAATGAAAACCTATTATGTTTTAAGCTTGTCTATGATAAAGAATTTGAAATTTTGAGCCTTGTGTAGGCGCTGAGTACCTAAAAGTAGGCAGGGATTTTTTTTTCAAATTTCGATTTTTCATAACTTCCGAGAAAAAAAAGGATCATCGTGAAATTTGCAGAGCGTATTGATTGACTAAAATTTAACACACATGGACTTTCAAGACTGTGTGGGCAACTCTGTAGCTACAACAGGTTTCTGCAAAAAAAAACCTTCAAATCATCGACGCTCCTGAAAAATTTGTGATTTTTGAAAATGAATTCAAATTATTGATCAATTTTGACTTTTGTCCACGAAGTCAAATAAAGATTTTCGAAATTACGCGGTAAACAAGAACGGCAGCCCATGATCAAATTACCTCTATTTTCAGCACTCAAAACTTCTGCTGACGAGAACTGACGACCGGATAATGCAATCAATATGAAATTTACAGGACATGCTGAAATTAGCTAGGACCAGGTCTGACAGAAGTGATTTTGAAATGTGGGCAACACTGTGGCATTGGTGCCATTTTGAAAAATCGCCTGGAAGAATAACTGGTTTTTGGCCTATAGCTTCCGATTTAGCCACCAGATTTTAACAAAATTCAGGCATTATGTGAACCTTATTCCAAGACAGATTACGTAGAAATTTGATTGAAAAATTAGAATAGGGTTGCCAGCTATGACAATTTTTGTCTCCTAAATATTGTTAATTTGCTCAGGAAAATAAAAGTTTTTTCCTTATAACTTCCGATGCAGTTACGAAATCAAAACGACATTCATGTGATAAGTGGATCTTGATGCATGTCTAGATCTGTAGGAATTTTGTTAAAAAATCATGAAAGTGTTGCCAGTTATGAGGAATTTGGTAATTTATTGACATTTCTTTATCGAACGATGTTGTCATAAAATTTCCAAATGGGAATGATTCTGCAATGACAATTAACAACACATATTTCGGCTTCGAAAATTTGAAAAGTTTTGAGGATGGCTACCAGAAAATTCTACTCACTCCTTTAACTTCCAGCCCATGATTGCCAGCACCAGATAATTTCGTAAATATTGCACCTACAGATGCATCCATTTTGTATTCATAAGCAAAGCATTTACAATAAAATATGTAACCGATATTTAAATTTTCCGAGGTTCGGAAATTTTTTGGATGGCAAACCCAGACATAGTTTAATCGCTGAAACTTTCGATGATATCCTTGGATGAAAACGAAATTCAAAGGATAGGTGGATTAAGCACGAGCATGTTGTGGTAGACTTATTGCTGCTGTGTTGGACAAATGCTGCCAGCATTGAACATTTTCATCATTTTTGTTATAGGAAATGCTGTCAGAAAATGATATTTGTTCCTTAGAGTAAGAAATGGTTGATATGATACTACAAAGAAGTGTATTACGTCTTCACACATCTTTTCAAGTGTATTACGTCTTCACTTCTCTAAGATAATTTCTTCGAAAATTAGTTTTCTAACGGTTCTGATGCGCTAGACTTATTTTATTAGTCTTCATGAAGCTAATACCGGCAGCGAACGAAAAATGGAAATGGTGAATTCCAGTTCAAAAAAAGGATGTTTTGTACCGAACGGAAACACAACTTGCAGTATTTCAAAGGTTTAATCACGTGGTGTCAATTATAAAAACGATGTCAGAAAGCAAAAAAATGAAACTACACATAAAAAGAAAACCAATTCATATACCCATCAATTCATTTGAAATTTGCACTATATACATATATGAGAGCAGCCAAAGCCATCAGTCGATTAGGGGGAATAACTTGTAGTATAAGGATAAATGCATGTGACGTAATGTTTATTTATCTGTTTGTTTTCAGAAATGTGTCTAATTCCGACCATAAACACTATAAACAATCAAGATGGAAAATCCATCATGCAGTAAGCTTCGTTATAGAAGGGGCATTCAAATATGAACGAGCCTTTTGCAGAAATAAATTTAGTTTACATTTAAGGAGAAAGCACGCTCTAAAGTAATTCTTTATAGTTACTCTCCTTAGTAATGCATTTTTCCCATCAAACAGGTAGTAGGTTCATGTTGTTTTTTGAAGAATGATGTCGGGCGGATATTCAACCAACTGCGCACAAACTGTTTAACCTGTTGATCGTTCACAAAACGCTCTTCTCCATGTGCTTCCTTGATAGGCCCAAACATATGGAAATCGCAAGGTTTGAAGGTCAGGACTGTAGGGAGGATGACCAAGTGTAGTCCAATGGGGTTTCGCATTGTCGTGCAAGAACATCTCGGATGGGTTGATGGCACCTTTTTGACCAAAATGCAGCTCAAACGTTCTCAAGAAGTTCAAAGTGGTAACCAGTGTTAATTGTGCGACGGTCGTGTAGGAAAGCAATGAGTAAGACTCCTTGAGAGTCCCAAAAAACCTTTGAAATCACCTTACCGACTGACAAGCGAGTTTTGGTTTTTGGTGGTGCTGGCTCCCCTTGACTCGGGAGTGTAGTAGTGACCCCTATTTTTAACGCATGTCACAAAACGTTGCTAAAAAACCAGCCCGTCAATTGTGAAAACAAACAACAAGCGTTTGACATACTGCAACTTTTGCAATTCTCTTGGGTAAGACGTGGAATCCTCCTCGGCAAGTTTTTTTTTCGGGATTCAAGGTGGTCTCGGATGATGGTGTGTAGCAATGGCGAGGGGTGAATTGACTATGAAGGGAAGCCGAATAAACATCTATAATTTTTAGCATAGACCAGATTTGAAAATTTTGTACTCTAATACATCAATCTACTTAATATGAAAAATCTATGTTGTGCGCAAGTATGTTTAAATTCATAGTTAAAAATTCCCTATCTACAAAACTCGCCTCCATTACTTAGCATAAACGCACTATCTGCATGCTGGCAAGAGAAAACTTTTATTATTTCATTATATTTTGTACTTTTAACGTGAAAGCTTTTACTTTAGATGTAGCCTCAAATCAACGTATTTGTTTCCGTGTTAAAATTTTCATGTCTACAGCATTTAGAAAAATACAAATCTTCAATTAACCCAACAATTACTAAAATGCGGATGTTTAAGCAACGTTCGGCTATTGAAAATAACCGACATAACACAACGGCGGTACTGAATGAATCGATCGGAACCTCTTCCACTCTCGATCCATTCGTACGCCTATTCATCACGGCTTATTTTTCACATATTAAAGCGAGACACTGCTAGCATTTCAGCAAGGAATTAAAAGAGACAGAGCTCAGTCAACACACATTTGGTGAAATGCTCTAGAAACTTGCAAATAAGAATTTGCAAGCCGCAAAATTTCGGCTTATGAATGAGAATTTTCACGTTATTCTAGCCATGCAGGGGCATGGCCTTTTGTCAATTAAAATGTTACCTGTACAGTAAGATGCACACTTGTACATGCTTTGATAAATTCTATGTGGGTCGATATTTTTGAAAGGGAAGCCGGAAGAAATCGTGTTGTATGGACGCTGTATGGACCTCCAACACTGTTTTCCGTTTCCTTACTGATTGCTTACTGCTACATTGGAACGACGATCTCTTTCAATGAGCTCGCAAGCAGCTGCGACATTGCCAAGCATACCGCTGGAGCGGGGGCGTCTTCGTTGACCCACATTTTACACTTTATCATGCCTTACTTTGAACTTGGCACACCAGGCTTTTACTCGTGGCCATGAAAGTGCATTTTCCCCAAACTCTGCATTCACTCAGTTTCGAATTTTCCCTGCTTTAACGCTTTAACGCCTAACTCTCATTTGCTCATTGTGAGGACAACTAAACAAACCGGTCGGACTGCAGGCTTGGCCTTGAGTCATCTAGATTTGTGTGAAGGAACCGCCTGTTTGGCTGCGGTTGAACGACCTTTTTTCAAACCGTACTGGTATACTGTATACTTTCAATGAAAGGCTACAGTATCGGTTATTAGCTTTGAAAAATTTAGCAACGCAAGAAAGTGTTGCAGTAGGTCGATATTTGTCTACGTCATTACGATTTTTTTAATATATAAGGAGGTCGGTAGAATATTCCCACAAGTGAGGATGTACTAAAATTAATACATATCGCAGTTAGGACTGATGACACACAATATATTAAAATAAAATTAGGTATACCATCTAGGCTAGGGGTTAGATTATTGTCAAGTTTATAACTAATGCGTTAATGGTGTCCTTGTCAATTTTGAAATCCTGCATTACAAAAAGTAGAGTGAAGAGAGTCTAAGTTAAACAAGATCGCATGATAAACTTGATGGAAAACAGAAGCAAACAAATTATTAATTTCAAACAAATCATCAATATCCGACCCGTTGGATGTAAATGTAAGTAGACGCCCATCGTTATATGTTTTAGGTTAAGGAAACTTCAAAATCTTTTTGGATCATGTTAAAAATTAAATTTTTACTGTTGCATATATATCTGATATGCAAACGAAACTTCTGTATCAAGCTAGGGATACATCAAGGAAAACGAATCTTACTGTTACAAGAGGCCCAAAATCGCTTAACAACCGAGTGTGCAAATAAAATGTAGGTTTTTCTGGATTAGGTTCCTCCAAAACGGAACAGCAAACAAGTTTCATTAGCCGTTTAAAATTAAATTTCAATTCAGATGCATTATATCATAAGTTATTACTAGACTTTGGATCGAAAATGATATTGAGCCCACAATGGTGTGCGATTTCGTTGACGAGAGATAATATGAAACCTTTCACCACAGTAGAAGAGGATTAGGTCGTCAAAATCAGGTTCAACATTTTTCCATTTGAGTTCCGGATACAATTGGCTTGAAACAAACCAAGGGATATTATATTGTTTGCATAGTTAATGTCCTGTTGCTCGCCGATAGAGGTAAATTTTGGGAATGTGCTGGAATCGTCCGCTGAGGGGCACCCGTTGAGTCCAGGCTGGTCAAAATCACCCATCAAAATAATGTTGCCGTTATTGCCATCAAGATTACATACGTGCTGCATAGTATTTATTAGCAAAGTGCATACGTCATGCAAAGAGTTTGGTCGCGTGTAGTTGAGAGCCAAACAATTTGTTCGTTATTAGTTTGATGCAAGAACAAGTAAATTCATTATCATCCATATGAGGTACATCTTTTAACGAAACTTTGGTTCCTTGTGGAAGACCAGAAGAACTCCACTTCTTACAAGAGCGTCAGCAAGATCTTTGTCTGTCTTTGTGGCAAATCGTGTATTCCGAATTCAAAATTCCAGCATTCTAAAGATTTGCACAAAATCAAGTTTCGGCTATCGCAATGAAATTCACAGTTCGAGTATTTGGATTATTTGTTTTTTTGTTGATGAATTCGTGTACAACTGAATTCACCCATAACCTCTAAAGCATAGTACTGAGTTCGATTTCACGTGAAATTTTCATACAAAATTTCACGTGAAATCTGTTTCGGCGAAAATTTAGCTTGAAAATAAGCAAGAGTTGTACTAAGTTCTTAGCATGAAAAGTTGCTTTGAAGTTGCTTTCGCGTTGAAAACATAGATGGCACTGAAACATGTCTCCAATCATTTCACGCCAATTTTGTTTGTGCAGTTCATTCTTTCGAGCGAAAAAGTGACATTTGGTGTTTCAATTTGAAAATGGAGCAGTGCAAATGTCTTTTCAATAAGAAAATCGATCGAAAAGGGAAATTCTTGACATTTTATCCGTCAGAAATGAGCATTGTCTCTGCTTTTCTCCATTGCCAAAATTTTCGCTCCAAAGAATGACCAGATAATGGAGACATGTCAAAGTTTCACGTGAACTCGAACTCAGTACTATGCTTAATGCAGTAATCAAATTGAAATGAAATTCGCAAGGTAGGATGGTTTAAACGTGAAGCAGATTCGAGATATTTTGGTTTGGGTGCTGGCAAAGGATTGCCAACACGAGTCGATTTTGTTATTCTCGTATCAATAAATGCTAACGCTAAGGCAATTCGCACACGGGTCGTTGAGCTATCGTCGAGGATGCGATATTTCTACGCTTGGTCGTCACAACCTATGTAAATCATTGGGGAACCGCTAACGGAGCGTCAGCCAACCGTTAAGTGTGAGAAGCGTAGTCGTTTCGTTTTGAATGCGTTTTAAGCGTTGTGCATTGCAGACCTCAAGCCGAACGACTGGTCGCTGTTGCAAGTTCGATGGAAGACGGCGACGTACAATTCGTGTGGGAGGAGGAAAAATACCACAAATCGAATGATTTTACGAAGCATACACACGTTTTCTTGACGACTCGTCTGAAGACATGAAACGATGATGACAACAATCGTTTGCACTCCGCACACGAGTCGTTAGCTATGAGATGCGTTTGACACGGTTGAAGCTTGCGAGAAAACGATTGTCGTCATCATCGTCTCATGTTCGCAGACGGGTCGTCAAAAAAACCTCAGTATGACTGATGATCGGATAGCCCGATCATTATGAAATTTACAGGACAAGTTGGTAGTAACTATGGCCAGGTCTGATAGAAGCGATTTTGAAATGCGGGCAATCCTGTGGCAGTGGTGCCATCTTGAAAAATCACTGAGATAAAAGCTGCTTTTTGGTCGATAGCTTCCGATTCAGCTACCACATTCTAACCAAATTCATATTAGAACCGTTTGGTAGAAATTTGGTTAAAAATCAGAATAGACCTGCCACCTATGGTGATTTTTGTTTCCTAAATCTTGTGAATTTGATCAGCAAAATATAGGTTTTTCCCCTATAACTTCTGGCCCAGCCATGAAATCAAAACGAAATTCATACAGCAAACGGACCTTGTTTTTAGTCAAATGTCGTAGGAATTTGGTTAAAAAATCATGAAAGGGCTGCCAGCTCTGACAATTTTTGTAATTTTTTTGCATTTCTTTACTTAGCGATTATATCATTAGTTTTACAAATGGGAATGACCCTGCAATGACAATTAAAAACGAATACTAACGTTTCGAAAATTTGAAAAGTTTTGGGAGTGATAACCTTAAAATTCTTTTCACCGCTCTAACTTTCGCGATTCAATTGAAACGAAATTTACAGGGTGGGTTTAAAATAACGTGAAGCAGATTTGGTATATATTTGGCTATGCTGCTAGCATAGGGTGACCAGCATCAGACATTTTCGTAAATATTGCACTAACAGATGAAATATGGAACCAATTTTTTAATATTCCAAGTTTTGAAAATTTTTCGAATGGCAGCCACAAACAACGTTTAGTCGCTGAAATGTTCGATTAAATCCTGGGATGAGAATGAAATTCAAAAGATAGGTTGACTTAAGCATGTGCTTGTTATGATAAACTTATTGCTGCTTCCTTTGAAAAGTGCTGCCAGCACTGAACATTTTCATCATTTATGTTGTAGTTGGGTTTTGTTGCTTTGATATGATACTACAAAAAAAGTGTATGACGTCACTCAAAGACAATTTCTTCGAAAATTAGTTTTCTAGCGATTCTTATGCGCTAGACTTTTTTTTATTTGTGTTACAGTCGTCTTATATTCTGCAGCTCATCAGGTGGCGGCGGAACAGCTCCAGCTCTGTGGAAAGATCTGACGTTCAACGTAAAATTTATAAATCGTCTATGCCTGAATGTCCTTCTGCCAAAGCTTGGCGATGCCTTATAAGTATCAGTGCTCATTTCCTAACCGTTACTTACGATTTTATTAGAAAAGGCAAAGTTAAGCAAAGTAGTACGATTCGAACCAATTCTGAGCATTAAAACTGAGTACTAAAACTCCGACCTTACTAAAAATTATCAAAGTTGACAAACATTTTCTTTGCAGTTAATTATTTCTACGATTCATTTTGCTCCTGATTGAGCTTAGTTATTTTTTCACAGCTAGTCAAAATTAAAGCTGATTGTGTTTTTCCCTGATTAATTGCTAGAGACATGCTAGTAGTAGGTGCTCTATCCAATAGAATAGACATACTTTTTGTTGTAGATCTGAAGCGATATGCCTCTCATTTTATTAGAAACTCATCCCCGTGTCCAGGATTAGTTTCAGCGTCAAGTGCAACAGAGTGCTCGAATCAGGACTCTTCAAACTAATGCCTGCAATTCACACAAGCAATCTGAAAATCGAGAAAATAAATTCAAACGGTCGTTCCGGTTTATATGAAAAAACATCTAAACGAGCAACCCAAACAATAATCAACAGTACGCACTATTACAAGTAGCCTTTGTTCAATCATTTGTTATAATTGTTTTTCATTTTTTACACTCATCACATGATATTTCGACTTTGATAACAATCCATATTCGTGTCGATCAATATGATAACATTCGACCAGATTCGTTGGTCTTTTCGCAATTTATTCTCAACTTATTGGTTTTTTATTACAACATGACAACTGATACTCATGGTTTCACATAAAGTTCAACTCACCTCCCTAACAAGTTTTAGTCATTCTGTACATTTTCCCTACGATTCTTCAAAGATTGCACTCCAAAACTTGCGAATAAATTTTTCCTTGAAGTCAGATGTTATAAAAGATTCGAAAAAAATTCAACACTAGAAAAAACCAAGTACTGTGCGTTTCCCCAAATGTAAGAGTAATGCATTTGATACAAATAACATGGATACCTACAATTTTGAAGCTATCATGGTGACAAATCGCATCTCTGATATACCGTATCAACTTTAGAGGAATTCACAGTGCATGTCTCTATTCTATATGACGAACAAAAAATATATAAATAAACGAAGTTAAAACGAATTATTTACTAGTGTTCTTCTTTGGTTTTTACAACAACGTGCCCGATAAGATTTCATGTGACGCAGGGCAAAACATGCGAATTGAATTAGTGTTGATCAATTAGATGACAAAGACTGTTTGGAATTGGAACTTTTTCGACTTTTGTACAACTGGTGTTTCGTTGGGGTACACGCGTTCGTTTAATTTATTTAATATCTGAAGTAGTAACAATTTTGAGATAGTGTTGAGTTTGATTTAGCTAATCGGTTTTATTGAGACAAATGCAAAAATACCTCATGGGACGGATTACATTGACAGTATAAAAGTAAGTCCTGCTACAACACTTTTCGAGTCTAGGGTTTGAACTTTGGATGAACTTTATTCACAGTCAATGTCAGGCACTGTGGATAAATATGATTCAAATTAAACCTTGATTCATATCCTTGAGATGATTCAAGTACCTACTCACAAACCAGGGACCACACACGTTAGCAACCAGCGCTTTATCTATACGGCTATACAAGTTTGTATTGAAGTAATGATGTCTGTGAAATTTGACATCCATCCAAAACATTTGATGTAATTGAAAGTTTTTCTTCTTATTCTGCGCCAACTTTCGAAAATAGTACCTTCAAAAGCTCTGTAGACTCAGGAGAAGCAGTTGTTTGACCTTTCTTCAAATTTCGAAGCTCAAATAAAAACAAGTCGAATAACATTTTTTCGCATGTCCGGTTTTTTTATTTGGCATGCTCTTGCTGCATTCTACTCTAATAATCTAATAAATAATAAAGTACTCAATCGGATTTCAATTCATTTTCCTGTTCATGCCTTAGTTCGTTACCGTTTTTCCGCAAACCAGACTCAAATTATGCTAGCTGGTAAAATTCGTTTGAGCAGTTTCCCAAAAGACCATGGCGTCAAATTTGAAACGTTGCATTGAACATTTTGGGGCCAATCGCAAACCATCAGTTCTGGATTGAAAAGCATGTCACCTTTACAAAATTCTTCGAAAGCTTCATTATTGTCGCAAGCATAAAATGAATGGCAGAGTTTGTCGTAGTTGGGAATACGTTCACCAGATTTGATACCATGACAGGGCTAGAATTGGAGTGAAAATAGAGTTACAAATAAGTCATTTGGTCTTTACTGATTAGAGTACTTTTTTGTACGCATCTGCTTCAGGCCCAGTACACTTGCTGACATCTGGGTAATCGCATTCATTCTTTAATGAATTGAACACCAAACCTGCTGGACAGCTGTAAACAAATGGATGGTCTGCCACGCATCTGTAGAATGTTCTGCATCCGTCATTTGTCAGTCCATAGAATTTATTTTGAACAACACCTTTGCAGCTCTATTGAAAAAAAAATTAAAATAATATTATATTATATTTGCTGGTGTAAGTTTTAATTTATCCTACCGGTAAATTATTAACCAGGTCGCGCTTTCGACGTTGCTGAGCGCCACATTGTACATTCTGTGGCCAATCACACGCTTGAATTTTAGCATTGAATTTCATGCCACCGTGACAGTGCTGCTCGATAGGTCGATCATTATCACAAATGAAAAACGACTGACAGTTGGTTTGTAAATTCTCAACAAAAGTACCAGATTTCGCTCCCATGCATGGCTGAAAAAGGCCAACACTGAAATGATTGTTCATGGCAATAACGAAACACTTCCTTACCGGTTGCCTTATTGCGATACCATGTACATCAAAGCATTGACTATTTTGCGGCCAATCGCATTCGTCCTTGAGCGAATTGAATACTAAACCAGGTGGACAGGATTGAATAAATGCATGATGACCAACACATTTGTAGAACGACTGGCAATCATCATCGGCGATACCGTAAGCTTTGTCAGGTTTGGCATTCCAACAAGTCTGTGGAGAATGAAGGTTTTAAATGATTTGATATTGAAATGTCAGTTTCTTAACTTACCGGCGTACTAATACTGCGTTTCTTCCGATGCTGTTCATGGTCAACTTGGCATTGAACATTTTGCGGCCAGTCACACACCTTTGTTTCGGCATTGAAAAGCATTCCCCTTTTGCAGAATTTTTCGGTGGCCTTATTGTTATCACAGATGAAGAATGATTTACAGTTATTCTGTTGGTTGACTATGAGAGTACCAGACTCTTTTCCTAAGCATGGCTAGTCAGAAAAAGAACAGAAAGTTGGACAGGTTAGCTTAATAAATATACGTTAAAAAGCATTGTAGTCCGTGGTGCATATAAGAGCTAGACTTCGGTCTTTCATGAACTTTCAACGAATCAACGAAAAATATTTGGATATATGAACGAAACGAATTACCATCAAGTCTTCATATCCGAGCATCTCACCATATCTCATATTCGTAGACGATCCGTGTACGTCTTTACTCATACAAATGACGACAAAAGGCAGTGAAAGTAAAGAATTGTTTGAAGCTCAACGATTCGAGTAGGTCTACGTATGAAGACCTAAGTGAAATTGTTTTGTGTCGATTTTCATTACGGGGTTTCGAAAATGCAATTTTGTGGCAAAAGGCACTGCTAGAATATCATATATAGAGATTTATGGTTGTAAATAGGGCTTCATGCAGTCTACGGGATTGTTTTGAGACTAAAGTAAGCGGTTCTGTCCTATGTTAGTACGAATAATTAAGGTCTAATACATGCCACCAAATACCGTGCAATTACACCAAGTGCCAAACCTTCACTAACCTGTTGTTCCACAATCACTTCTGGTCCCTTACACTCGGTGGTTTCATGATAATCACATTGACTCTTATTGCCATTGAAAACTAAACCAACAGGGCAGCTGAAAATAAGTGGCTTGTTGTCAATGCACTTGAAAAACGATTCACAACCATCGTGAGTCATTCCGTAGAATCGATCCGGTTCGACATTATTGCAACTCTAGTAAAAAACCATAAAAAAGGAATATTTTTTTTGTAAAAATTTGTCAACAAACTCTGTTGGCTTTTATATACCGGTAGATTGTCAATTATTTCGCGTCTTCTTCTTAAATTGAAGTGTGATCCACACTGTACGTTTTCAGCCCAATCACAGGCCCTAGTTTTGGCATTAAAAAGCATTCCACCTTGGCAGAATCGTTCAAGTGCTCTGTTGTGTTCGCAAAGGAAGTATGACTGACAACCGTTTACGATATTTTCCAAAAGAGTACTATCCTTCGCTCCCAAGCATGTCTGTTTAAAAAAAAGGTGCAATGTCATCGGTTAATTTACAAATCACAAAAAACCTACTGCTGGCTTGATGACGATTCCACGTCTTGCGTCGTTGCATTGACTTAACTGTGGCCAGTCGCATTCGTTCTTCAGCGAATTGAAAATAAGGCCTTGAGGACATGTATACACAAATGGTGTATTGTCGATGCATTTGAAAAACGAATGGCAGTTGTCTTCAGCGATTCCATAGAACTTATTCGCTTGAACATTGTAACAACTCTACAAAAGAAGTATATTGTAAGCCACTGAAATCATACTAGATCTAAATGCGCTGCAACTTACCGGAGAATATTTAGGTTTGACTTGTTGAATACTTCGTCTAGATCGCCTGTTGACACATTGGACATTGTGCGACCAGTCGCAAACGTTAGTCCGCTCGTTGAAAAGCATCCCTGGCTGACATAACTGTTCAATTGCCTGGTTATTATCGCATATGAAAAACGATTGACATCTATTTGCGATATTTGCTACAAATGTACCAGTTGGAGCTCCAAGACATGGCTGAAAGGAACATAATGAATATCAATCTTGTTTATTAGCTGATGCTTTTGATTGCTTACAGGAAGCTGTATAGTTTGTCCTGTAGCATCAAAACACTGTCCAGACTGAGGCCAGTCGCATTCGGCTTTCAGCGAGTTAAAAATCAAACCTGGAGGACAGCGCTGAACAAACGCTTTGCCACCGATGCATTTGTAAAATGATTGACAGTTGTCCTGAGCGAAACCAAATGGCTTTTCTTCTGGGACACCGTAACAGCTCTAAAATTTGATTGGAATCAAATACGTATTTATACGCAATCAGTTAGGGCTACTTACAGGTGGTTGAACTGGTTTGTCTTGCCTGATGCTTCGTTTTGATCGACGCTGTTCTGCTGATGCACCACATTTAACATTCTGCGGCCAATCGCAAACCTGCGATTCTGCATTGAACAACATACCTTCCTTGCAGAATTTCTCAATTGCTTCCTCATTGTTACATACGAAGAAAGATCGACATCCGTTTCTTGCGTTTTCCAAATAGGTACCGGATTCTTTTCCGAGACACGGTTCAAAAACTTCGACAGGTTCGACTTTATCAATTTCCGGGCCAATACACTTAGAATCCTTCGGGTAGTCACATTCTTGTTTCAGCGTGTTGAAAACGAGCCCTGGTGGGCAAACGTAAACCAGTGGCTGCCGATCGACGCATTCGAAGAATGACTTACAATCGTCATCGGCAATTCCATAGAGTTTTTCCTCTTTGACGTTATTGCATTCCTAATAACATCGAAATGGTATTAAGAATTTTTCAAAGAAAATTTCGCATAAGGAAATATAATGTTTCAATAACTAACCGGAAGTATTTCTGCGATTTCACGCTTACGACGATGGTTAAAATGCATTCCACATTGGACGTTATCTGCCCAGTCACATGTCTGACTATTAACGTTAAATAGCATATTGTCCGGACAGAATTGTTCTATGGGCTGGTTACGTTCGCAAATAAAATACGATTCGCAATTGTTGTCGATGTTTTCCAAGAGTGTGCTGTCTCTCGTTCCAATACATGACTGAAAAGCAGGTAATGAATTACCAAATCTTAATCGTAACACAAAAGAAACAAAATTAATCAGTCATACCTTTGGCCTAATAATATGACCCGTCTCATCGACACATTGACTCGCTTGCGGCCAGTCGCATTCGTTTTTCCGAGAATTAAAAATCAATCCGGCTGGACATATGTAAACGAATGGCTTGTAGTCGATGCATTTGAAAAATGAACGGCAGTTATCATCAGTGATTCCATAGAATTTATCTTGCTCGATACTATAACAGTTCTGTAACAAAAAGAGTTAAATATTTGGGAATAAAATGGCTGTTAAAAGATCCTAACCGGCATATGCTTTGGTTTCGAGGCTGCAAGGCTTCGCTTCGATCGTTGGCTACTCTGTCTCAGTCCACAACGTACATTGTGTAACCAGTCGCAAACATTGGTTTCTGCATTAAATAGCATCCCATCCCGGCAAAATTGTTCGATCGGTTTGTTATTGTCACAAATATAAAAAGATTGGCATCCATTTTGAATATTTTCAACCATTGTTCCAGTTATTGCTCCCAAGCACGGCTTATGAATCGAAATAGGAAGATTAAACTTTCTTATTGAATTGTAAATAATGCAAGTAGTGTTTTTTACCGGTTTGGAAACCATTTTCCCTAATTGATCATAGCATGGTCCTCGGAATGGATAGTCACAATTTTCAGTGTCAGAATTGAACATCAAACCAGGTGGGCATGTGAACAAGTGTGCGACATTATTGATGCATTTGAAAAACGATCGACACTCATCACGTGCGTTACCGAAGAACTTATTATCCTGTAGTCCGTTACAGATCTAAGATAAGTTGAAACAAAAATGCCATATCAAAGTCATTTTCCGGATTCTCGCTTTTAACTTCACTTACACCACTCTCAATGCCGTTACTTCGCTTTTGAACTTCACGTTTAGGTCTGCCGCCTGCTGCAACAGAATTGGTAGTAAATGCACATTGAACATTATGCGACCAGTCACACACTCCTAATTCTGCGTTGTACAGCATTTCATCTTCGCAGAACTTCTCGACAGTTTGACCATTGGCACAGACAAAGAATGATCGGCAACCATTGTCACCGTTTACATATCGAAAACCTGTGATTTTACCCACACACGTCTGGAAGTAAACATAATTAGTGGACTAAAGACAATAGAACACAACAACTGGACACTTACAACTTCTTCAATAGCAGCATTATCAATGCATTTAGTGAATTCGGGATAGTCACATTGCTGCATGAGCGCATTAAATATTAGGCCGTCTGGGCAAGTATACATGTGAGCGACATCATGAGCGCATTTAAAGAAAGTACGGCAGTCGTCTAGTGGATTGGCGTAAAATTCTTTGGTAGAAAGATGCAAACAGCTCTGAAAGAGAAACAAAAAACTAATATTGAAATCTTATTTCTGAGGCGATGATTGAAACATACCGGCAAAACGTTAATCTTTCGGCTGGTTGCACTTTGAGTTCGGCATACCTTGTCCGTATCCAGTTTGCAGGCTTGAGTTTGCTTATCAAAATGAAAACCAGGCATGCATGTCAGCAAAGCCATAGACTTTCCATTTACACAAAGCTTGTATTGGTCACAATCATCACCAGCCACATATACGCCCTGTTTTTTATAGCACTGGTCTGCTTCGCCCATATGAGATTCTTTCAAATTGTCGCTCTTCGATACGCAAGTGCCGTCGTTTCCTCGACAATACTTATGAACCGGGTCGAAAAACGTTCCTTCGTCGCACTTTTGTGGTATGGCATGACCTTGACTGCACATTATGAATTTTGTGCAATCGTTTTGGTCCGGCAAATAAGCTCCTTCGACTTTGCTGGTGCAAAGCTTACTAGCGGCTTCAAGCTTATCGATGCAATGACCGGTATTGCGATTACAATGCTTCATTTCGCGGTCAAAGTACTCGCCTGCCTGACACTTCTCGTGCGAAAGTACCTTTCCGTAAGCGCAAATGTAAAATTTCGAGCAATCCTTTGAGTCTGCCTCTAAAACTCCATGGAGTCCTTCGCACAGGCCTAGAATTGTCCGATCCACTTTTTGATTATGTCTTAAAGATTTTTCACATTGACCATTGCTCGGCTTGCAATAAGATCTTTTGTCGTCGAAGGAATATCCCGAAGGACAGTTGCTGGGCATCGCATAGCCATTCGAACAAATATAATATGCCGAGCAATCATCTGAATTCTTCAACAACGCACCCTCATCATAACCTGTGCAGTTCACTACCATCTGGCCGCCAATATCACTTCTTGGCCCCACTGCACTTAAAGGCTGTTTGCAGACTTTATTGTTATCTTTCTCGCACATACTCGTTGCTGGATTGAAGAACTCATCCTTTTTGCATTGATACAAAATAGTCTCCCCGTTCGCGCAAATATAGAATCGTTTACAGTCGGTGGGATGACGAATCATAACCCCGTGTCTTCCGAAGCAAATCGGCGTATTGGACTCAGACTTACATTGGCCTCTATCGTCAGTGCACACATTGCTGTACGAATCGAAATGTTGTCCAGGTGGGCATGTCTGCCTAACCGGAATTGAGTAGTAGCAGATATAGTAGCTCGAGCAATCGATCGGATCAGCGACATAGGTTCCGTAAGAATCGGAACTGCAAATCTGAAAAGAAGTTCCAAATGAGCTCAATTGACATTCTTCTATGTAGATTCAACTACTCACAGGAGTTTTACTGTTGAGTATTTTGATTGGTTCCTTTGCCGTAGGCAACACATCTCGCACGCAAGGTCCCACTCGACATTGGTTTGTGTTAATATCGAAATGTTGTCCACTTGGACATTGTCTAGAAACCATATCACCATCAATGCATTGGTAGTATCCGCGACAGTTGACAATGTTAACGATAAATGCACCATTGTCAAACTTTCCGCAGGCCTGCGAAGAAAAAGGTTAGTAATAGTCAGGTAATGATCCATCATTATTCATAGACGTGCATAGGACTTCCAAGAGTTTTTTTTTATAATAGAAAAGTTAATTGCCCTTTTTGTTTCTCCCCTGCGCACGTCTTTGACATTCGAAATCATTGCACTCACTCCGTCAGTTTTCGAGTTTTTTATCGCAAATTCTTGACTTGGGCAGTTACCCATCTTGCAAACACCTTCGTGTGCGTCGAAATATTCATTTGAACGACAAGATCCTGGTACTGTTCGGCCGGTAACGCAAATAAAGTATCCTCGGCAGTTTTCCAAATTTTGGATTGCTGTTCCATTTGGATAATTTTCGCATAGCTTTAATTGATAATGTAGAGAATAAGATTAAAAATGAAATACTTTACTGGCATAGTTAAAAAAAGAATACCGTTTCAGTTGGCGGTAGAGTTGGCAAAGGGCAATCCTGATTTTTGTCGATTACACAATCCTGTTTTTCTGAATCGTATCGATGACCATATTGGCAATAAAGGATTAGAAGTTGGCCGTCGCAGCAAAGGCGGAATCGTGAACAGTCTGAGTCCTTACCAGTTTGACCGTTCCGTAAACCTTCGCAATTCTGAAAAATAAATCATCAATGATGGAGATTATATATTGAGATACAGGTTGGGGCACATTAAGGTCACATATTTCAGAAAATAATTGAAGGGGCCCCTGCCGAGGCAGTGAGGGGGTAAACGGTGAGATTTTCAGTAGTAAGCATGACTTGGTCAAGTGAACAACGAAGCTTGGGCACGGAGGTGTTTTTTCGAAGAAGCCGAGTCTTTGACAATTACGCTGAAGACATTTTGCATGCACTTCGGTATAAATGCAAACAAAAGAGTCCCTGATGAGGTAAACGTTTTTGAAATGGACCAACATTTAAAAGCAATAAGTAAAATTCTACAAAAAAAGCTGGGCGTCCCAAATCGGTGAGGACACATGAAAATATCGCTGCATACATACAACTTGTTCTGCTAGGAAGCAGGCCCTTAATGTCTGATATTGGTTCGAAATGTGAGGCGAGTTTCGCTCCGATGAAGTGTGATGATTGTAGCGTGTCAATACTATTAAGCTTCCGTGTAGGGTCCCTGGTTCGAATCCAGGTTCGGATGAAAGTCCGCGTATCAAGCTTTGAGTTCACCTAGCTCTGGTTGGATACCTGATTTAAATCAGGGGTAAAGTGAGTCATCGCACTACTATTTATACCAGAGCCATATATGAATATAATTATTTTTATACAATCTAGTAGAATAGTAAATAGCTTACTCAGGAAAAGGAAAAAGTTCATGAAAACTAAAAACACGCAATCCATGGGAAATGAATTTAGTGAATAAGATTGGTTATGGATTATTGATGACTAGTGATAGCTTTTAATAAATATTGTGTATATAAAGGAAAAGAAGAATAAAGGCGGCAACCAGGTTAAGTAGTATAGACTGCTGCCTTCTGACAAGTCTGGCAACTTGCGTTAAAGCGGCAATCAGTAAATAGAAATATCGGCTGCACGAGTACGTCTCAGCACCAAACATGCTGCAATCTAGTATTAGGAAGCGTATCTCGATAGAAGAATACAGATGAAGGAAGCCACTACAAGCCGAATGACGATCCTTTACATGGGCATCTGTCACAAACAAATACCCTTACAAGATTATGATTGCTCGACAATTGATTCCAGTAGATCAAGGAAAACACCAAGATTGCTGTAATGGAGCCCTTACAGCTGTGTATCCTAACGGTATTGTTTAATGTAATGTCGAATTGCATTTCTACCTCTCTGGTAAAGTGAGCAACTAGAATTTTTGTAGATGGGGTGCTGGAAACTCTGTCGGTGCCATCATCACAGTCCAAAGGTAAACGTTTGATGTGTTTCACCCTCTGCAAGCATCGAGGAGTCTTTTTTGAAGAGGATGAAATGCGATATAAGTAGATTTAAGTTTCAATAGAGTGGATTGTTTCGCGGCATTTCGAACGATATGTTCCCCAGCCTCAACCTCTTTACAAA
Source organism: Nemotelus nigrinus (assembly GCA_947369275.1). Lineage (NCBI taxonomy): Eukaryota > Metazoa > Arthropoda > Insecta > Diptera > Stratiomyidae > Nemotelus > Nemotelus nigrinus. The sequence goes on along the minus strand of OX376373.1, from coordinate 90,785,106 downwards.
AAAAAAACATTGATGATCCCTATAACTTTTTTTACGAGAGTATCGAAGATAAATTTCATTTAAAAATAAATTTTTTCCTGTTCGCAAACACATCAAACAAGAAGTCAGCCTTATTTCCGTCAGGAAAATGACACTAATTTTTGATATTATTGCAAATACTTACCTCTGGACATTGGTTGTTATTATTCGGTTCGCATTCTCCGCTAGCGTTGTTAAAGTAGTGGGAGCTCTGACATGTTGCCTCCGTCCATTTTCCGCCGATACATTCTTTATAACCGAAACAGTTTTCAGGGATCGGTCTTTTTGGTTCAGATGGATCCTTAAGAAATAAAATATATTTGAGATTTTGAAATTAATTATAAAATGATATTTTTTTGTCGAAAAAAGAAAAAATAAACAATTGATAAAGACAAAATTTAAAGTATCTAAAATATTTTAAACGAAAGGCCTTCACTCAGAATTTGAACCGATTTTTATTGGGATTTTTCAAAACGTAATTGGCATTTTCATAACATGTGTTATTTACTTTAACTGTATGCTGCAAACTATTTCATATAATTGCTTTGCTATTCACGAAGTTTTATTTAGTCTAAGTACAGATAAAAACAAGTCTTTCGGGCTACCAACAAGTCGAAATTGTTACCAAAAAAAAACATTTACAGAACATTTAAAGCTTCCGTTTTCATTGAAAAAGTACTGCTTTTGATTTCAAGAAATTTTCAGTGCAGATTAAAGAAAAGGGTATTGAGCACATTTCAAAATGTGGTTTTAACGTAGAAGACAAACACTGACGAAGATAAAAAAAGTTGAAAATGAAGAATTGGAGGTTGTTACGGAAACAGTTCAGAAAATTGCCACTAAATGGTCTCACGTTGGCCGCCTGCTAAGTACTGTCAGTGAAGATCAGTGTCGAACGCTTGAAAAATGGCCAGCTTTTGAAATGTTGCTGGCGCAACTGCTAACTTCTGTATGAAAGTAAAAAAAACGATTCAAGCGTGAGAAAATTAAGTGACATACAAGTTGAAATACGTTTTTCAGCGGTGAATTGCTGTTAAAATGGCAGGAAGCAAAATGACGAAAAGTCTTACATACTATTTACAGCCTAAAATTAATGCAGTGAAATTTCATCCAACGAAAGTTTTGATTTCATACAAAAATAAATCTATTTCAGCCTTGAATTTATGCAAAGATAAATTAAAATTCAATGGCTTCAATGAAAAAATTATGAATCAAAGTAAACTTACACAATCCTGCGGACATTGTCCTTGATCATTTAGTTCACAAACTTTAGTATTATTGTTGAAGTAGTAACCTTTGGGACATTCCTTGGCTATAAATCGACCATCACAGCAGATTCGATAAGCATTGCAGTGTGTTTCGTTACCGACGAACGCTCCATTTGGAACACCATCACAATCTTTCTACAATGATTTCGTGGAAGAGAAAAGGACAAAACTCATATTGTTATTTGCATTTTCATGTCATGACTATTCATTTTATACCTGTTTACATTGTCCATTATCCAAAGCACATCTCTTTTCTTGACCATTAAAATAGTAGCCGTCGCGACAGTTTTTCGCTATTAACCGACCGTCACAGCAAATACGATATCCTGTGCAATTCGCAGGGTCTTCACTGCCGACAAATTCTCCATTCTCTACACCGTCAGCACAGTTCTTAGGCGGCTGAAAAAATAAAATCAAAAGTGTTAGCGTATATCTGGGACATAATTCAAGTCATATGCATGCACAGGACTTTGAAATAGAGAGAGCAAAAACTAGGATCTGGCACACATAGTTTCCTGAATCTTCAGTGAAGTACTGTGAAAGCACAATAAAAGTGTGTATGTTACGGAGAAAAAAATCAACATAAATTGGTACTAGCCTGTGCACGCCGTGGCTTTAGTAATACTTACTATCACTATCGGAGGTCTACAGTTTCCATTACTATCTTCACAATTCTTTGTATCAGGATTATAGAATTCACCTTCTTCTAGGCAAGTTTGCGTAGTGAGGCTACCATTCGAGCACAAATAATATTCGTCGCATCGAAGAGATGAGTCAGTTCCGTTTTGACCACTCGTCCAACCATTTTCGCATAAAACCTGTTGAATTGAGAGAAAATTTTTTTTTAATGTTTTTTCACTACTGAGTATTCTCAAATTTCCATCAAATGAGAGCACTTTGTCGTAATCAGTCGAGTATTCGATTCGAATAGATTCGGTCGGAGAATTTATTGAACTCAGGCAAGAGTTAAATTAGGGGTGAATTTTTAAATATTACCTCTGGTGTTGCAGTTGTTGCTGTTCTACAGCCACTATAGTCTTCTCCGCACAGTTCAAGCTCATAATTCCAATAGAAACCGTCTGGACAAAAGAATTCTACTAAACTTCCATTGCAACAGAGATAAAACGCGCTACAGTTATATTCGTGGGGAGCGAACTCTCCATCTGGTATGCTGCCACAATCCTGAAAAATAGAATGCTTTACTAACACAGAATGCTACTAATATTTTTCTGTCAGTCTTACTATTGGTGGATTGATTATTGGACATTGCCCTTCTATGCATTCCATCAAGCTAGGATTGTACCAATTTCCTTCGGGACATGCTTTCGAAACAAAACTTCCGTTCATACAGACGCGGTATTTGGTGCAATCATCTGGGTCCGTGGTATTTTCTCCTGACGGAATATCATCGCAATTAATCTGTTGTGAAAAAGGACGATTGAGACAATTTATAATGGACCATTTGAATAGAATGATTCAAGCAAACAATAGGGCATAGTTTCGAAGATGTATTTTCAAAATAAAAAATTGGATAATCGAAACCTTTCGTAAACACAGCCTTATGATTTTCGAGTTCCAGTAGGGGGACTTTTTTCATAAGACGACGATACCGAAAATTTAATCTAAACCATGTATGGAGCTTGTGATTATGTTGTAGAAACAATCGTTAAAAAGAAATGCTTTCAGACACTTGATGAACGAAACAAAAAGATAGTTAAAAAAAAGATTTTTTTACCGTAACGGGAAAAGGAACGGTGAAACTAGTTTAACTGGAACGTTAAGAAGAGGTGACGAAAATGAGCTGGGCGTCCCACAAAATGCGACGCCCGGTTGAAAAAATATGTTACAGAGTCACTGTACAAAATAACACTTATTTGATATGTGAGGTGCAAAGGCGTGCCAGGACTTCAAAAAAGAAAGAGTTGAATCCTACATTCTGTGAAGTGAAGTAACGGTAAAGGGTTTGTATGGAGCCAGACACAAAAAGAAATTTCAATAGTAGTGATGAAATAAAGATTACTCTTCCTTGCGCACACAATTTGAATTTTTAAATCATATAATATCAACAATAGGCACTGCAACATCATCAAGAGACTCTACAAGTATGATATTCAAGTCAAAGTGGTTTTCAGCTTGTATTTGTCGTTATTAAATCTTCGTTTTTTTGTTTAATCGAAATAAATTTACGTGGGTGTAGAAATCATTATTTTTGGTCAACTTTTCATTTTCACCACTTGGCTTTTTGTTGTTAAATGCGCAGGCGTCAAAATATTTATCAAATTCAAACAATCAAAAAATTTTGTTAAGTCTGTGCAGTTGAGATGGTAGGGTAGGCTAAAAGCGTATATTGTCGCTGGTTTGCATTCAGCCACGTAAGATCCACCACCATTAAATTTTTTGGCATCCTCCATAATTTTGTTCCGAAAAATATAATAGGAAAAAACTCGGTAAAAGATAATCCCTTTCCCCTAAAAAAAAACCCCTCCCCCACATAAACCTAGAAGAAACCTATTTCATAAAAATAGTTTTACCGGTTTGCATTGGCCTTGGTCGAGGTCACATTTTTTCTCTACATTGTTGAAGTACAACCCGCTCTCGCAACTTTGAGGAAGAAACTCGCCATTGATGCATATGTAGTAGCTTGCGCAATCGTCATCATTTTTGATCATTTCTCCGTCTGTACACTGTCCCAAAGCAAGAAAAAATAATTTTTTGTTAGTTGTATATTCATGATAATCACATATTTATATGTTCGTACCTTCACGCACTGCCCATTATCCACTGCACAGTCTCCCAAAGTTGCACTGAAGTAATATCCTTCATCGCAATACTTTGGATAAAACGATCCATTGTCACATTCAAAGTAGCTTGTACAGTTATCTGGGTTCTCTTTTTTTTCTCCGTCAATGCACTGTTGCAAAATGAAAGAAAGAAGAAAACAATGTTCCAAACAAAATTAAAATTGAGAAACAAATCATTTTGAAATCATTTATGTATATTTCAATCTTTTTATGTAGGGGCGAGTGCAGACAGAGGAAAAAGCGGCAATCTCCCCCTCCCTATTGCATGGCTACTTTTTACAAATGTTCGAAGAACATTAGTATTATTTCGCCGAAAATTCATATTTCTTTATAACCATATATATATATATATATATATATATATATATATATATATATATATATATATATATATATATATATATATATATATATATATATATATATATATATATCAGCAAAATCATTTTCCGAGATAATCTCTAGAGTGGCCGATTCGATTGAGCTGAAACTTTCGGAGAACGTAGATGTATATAGTAGGTAGGTCCACGACTTTCCCAAATTCAGATATCCTAAACCTTTTGGCGGCGGCGAGCGTTTTAGTGTATTTTGAGGTACTCCTATATTTCCAAGCAGTGTAAATTTTCGTTGAAAAAAAGTATTGGGAATTAAAATTAATTATGTTCTAAGCTTGCCTATGATAAAGAATTGAAATTTTTGAGCCGTATGTGGGTGCAATGTGCCTAAAAGTAGGCAAGGATTTTTTTTCAAATTTTGATTTGTCATTACTTGTGATCGAAACATCGGATCATCGTGAAAATTGCAGAGCGTATTGATGTTGACTAGGACTTAGCATATATGGGTTTTCAAGGTTGCACGGGTAACCCTATAGATACAGCAGGCTCCTGAAAAAAAATCCTTCAAATCACTGACCCTCTTCAAAAATTTTTGATTTTTGGCAAAAATTGCAAATCATTGATAAATTTTGATCTTTGTCCATCATGTCAAAATAAAATTTTGAAAATTCGGATTTGCACAAGAACGGCAACCCATCACCAAATTACCTCTGTTTTCAGCACTCGAAAGTTCTGTTCACGAGAACTGACGACCGGATTATCCGCTCATAATGAAATTCACAGGACATGTTGGTATTAGCTAGGACCAGGTCTGATAGAAGTGATTTTTAAATGCGGGCAACCCTGTGGCAGTGGTACCATCTTGAAAAATCACTGAGAAAAAAAAACAGTTTTTTGGCCTATAACTTCCGATTCAGCCATCAGATTTTAACAAAACTCACACAGTGCTTGAATCTTACTCTATCTAACATTTGGTAAAAATTTGGTTGAAAAATTAGAATAGGGCTGCCAGCTATGGTGATTTTTGTCTCATAAATCCTGCAAATTTGCTCAGCAAAATAAAGCTTAAAGCCCTATAGCTTCCGGTCTAGTGCAGAAATCAAAACCAAGTTCATGCAGTAAATGGACCTTCATGTGAAGTAAATATCGTAGGAATTTCGTACAAAAATCATAAAAGGGCTGCCAGCTACGACCATTTTTGTATTTTTGTGGAATTTCTTTACTGAGCCATTATGTCATTAGATTTGCAAATGGGAATAATTCTGCAATGAAAATTAAACACAAATATTAACGCTTTAAAAATTTGAAAAGTTTTGAGGGTGGCAACCCTAAAATTCTTTTCACCCGTTAAGCTTCCAGCGCTGTGATTCAATCGAAACGAAATTTACTGGTTGAGTTTAACTTAACGTGAAGCAGATTTGGTATATATTTTGCTCTGATGCTGACACAGGGTAACCAGCATTAGCCATTTTCGTAAATATTGCACCAACAGATGCTTGAAATTACATACTCATATGCAAAGCATTTGCGATAAAAATAAGAAACCCATTTTGAAATTTTCCGAGTTTTGAATATTTTTGGGATGGCAGTCTCAAACAACGTTTAACCGCTGAAACTTTCGATGAAATCCTCCGATGAGAACGAAATTCAAAGGATAGGTTGATTAAGCTCGACCATTTTATGGTAAATTTATTGCTGCTTCGTTGGGAAAGTGTTGCCAGCACTGAACATTTTCATCATTTGTGTTATAGTTGAGTTTTTTTTGCTTGAGATAAGGAATGGTTGATATGATTCTACAAAAAAGTGTATTACGTCTTTCCAAATTTTTTGGTCACTCAAAGACAATTTCTTCGAAAATTAGTTTTCTAGCGGTTCTGATGCGCTAGAGTTTTGAAAAATTAATGCGTTTTACTCCGTACTTCTCTGTGCCCTCAGAGTATTTCATTCCAAATGGAGGAACATTTGTGCAGCATTCGAGTGTTTGCTCCCTCTATTTCAAAGTCCTGAAAATCCTTATCTGTGAGTTACAGTGAAGTTAATATAACTTTGATGGGCAATAATCCAAATTCCAGCACATGAGAACTTGCACAGGAAGATATAAGAGACCTAAATGACTTTGTTGAGCAACAAACTTTGTTGAAAACTCAAACTTTGTTGCTCAACAATTAGTTTGGTATTTAACGATTGGCAGATGGATGAATTATATAGCACATTTTTTAATTTAATTAAGTAAAAAATAGTAAGGAAAGCTTACTTTAGTCGCATTTTTTCGTGCCTGTATTGAGAGCTGGCTAGGATAGTAATTTTGAAAACAGCCACAAAGATTCCGGCACAAAAACCGTGACTTTGAGGAAACTATCAATGTTCACCAATACATTCTCCCTTCCCTTCGCTTCCCTTCCCAAAACAATCAAAAAACCGTGTCTGACAAAACAAATCTTACCGGTTTGCATTGGCCCTGGTCGGGAACACATTCTTTCGTATCATTGTTGAAGTACAACCCGCTCTCGCAACTTTGAGGAAGAAACTCGCCATTAATGCATATGTAGTAGCTTGCGCAATCGTCATCATTTTTGATAATTTCTCCGTCTGTACACTGTCCCAAAGCAAGAAAAAATAATTGTTTGTTAGTTGTATATTCATGATAATCACATATTTATATGTTCGTACCTTCACGCACTGCCCATTATCCACTGCACAGTCTCCCAAAGTTGCACTGAAGTAATATCCTTCATCGCAATCCTTTGGATAAAACGATCCATTGTCACATTCAAAGTAGCTTGTACAGTTATCTGGGTTCTCTTTTTTTTCTCCGTCAATGCACTGTTGCAAAATGAAAGAAAGAAGAAAACAATGTTCCAATCAAAATTAAAATTAAGAAACAAATCATTTTGAAATCGTTTAAGCATATTTCAATCTTTTTATGTAGAGGCGAATGCAGACAGGGAGAAAAGCGGTAATCTCCCCCTCCCTATTGCATGGCTACTTTTTGAAAAATTAATGCGTTTTACTCCGTACTACATCTTCTCTGTGCCCTCAGAGTATTTCATTCCAAATGGAGGAACATTTGTGCAGCATTCGAGTGTTTGCTCCCTCTATTTCTAAGTCCTGAAAATCCTTATCTGTGAGTTACAGTGAAGTTAATCTAACTTTGATGGGCAATAATCCAAATTCCAGCACATGAGAACGTACACAGGAAGATACAAGAGACCAACATGACTTTGTTGCCCAAACAAAGTTGTTTGAAAGCTCAAACTTTGTTGCTCAACAGTTAGTTTGGTATTTTTGATGCCACATGTTCTTATAAACGATTGGCAGATGGATGAATTATATAGCACATTTTTTAATTTCATTAAGTAAAAAATGGTAAGGAAAGCTTACTTTAGTCGCATTTTTTCGTGCCTGTATTGAGAGCTGGCTAGGATAGTAATTTTGAAAACAGCCACAAAGATTTCGGCACAAAAACCGTGACTTTGAGGAAACTATCAATGCTCACCAATACATTCTCCCTTCCCTTCGCTTCCCTTCCCAAAACAATCAAAAAACCGTGTCTGACAAAACAAATCTTACCGGTTTGCATTGGCCCTGGTCGGGAACACATTCTTTCGTATCATTGTTGAAGTACGTCCCACTTTCGCAACTGTGAAGAAGAAACTCGCCATTCTTGCATTCGTAGTAGCTTGCGCAATCGTCATTATTTTCGATTCGTTCTCCGTCTGTACACTGTCCCAAAGCAAGAAAAAATAATTTTTTGTTAGTGGTATATTCATGATAATCACATATTTATATGTTCGTACCTTCATGCACTGTCCATTATCCAATGCACAGTCTCCCAAAGTTGCATTGAAGTAGTATCCTTCATTGCAATCCTTTGGATAAAACGATCCATTGTCACATTCAAAGTAGCTTGTACAGTTATCTGCGTTCTCTTTTTTTTCTCCGTCAATGCACTGTTGGAAAATGATAAAAAGGAGAAAATAATACATGAATTGAAGTTAAGAGTGAAACACAAATAATTCTGGAATTGCTAAAAGTTATCTTGTAAATATTAATATCGTGTAAGTTAACGTGCTCAAGAACTAAACAATTTTTCAAACAACACAAACCTCTGGTCGTCCGTTACAAACCGATGGATCTTTAACACAAATTTCGATGACTGGATGCCAATAGTAGTCTGGTGGGCAACTTAACTCCACAACCGTTCCGTTGCAGCAAAGTAAAAACTGGGAACAATTCGCCTTATTTGGAATAAATTCGCCATCCTCATATTCTTTGCCTTCCTCTGTGCAATTCTAAGATAATACAGGATAGGTAGATAGGTTGTAAATAAAATAATTTTTTAGAAGCAATATCTTCAAAATAGTTTGCGCTACGTAGCAACTTCCCATCGAAGTCTACATTTCATTTCCCACGAATAGATGCTGTAGGATCAGCAATTGTTAACGTATCTCCGTCATAAGGTTAAATGCGAAAAACGGTCAAATTGTCTTTTAGTCGTAGTTTATAAGCAATCTTTACTATGCACTCGATCCATAGTTTCGTTTTGAAATAGAAAGGGCATTTACCCATATTTGACATACATTTTCCTTACGTCGCCTCCACATTTTGGACCATCATCGATCAGTACAGTGGCTGCAATGATGGCGACCATCACACAAAGTTGACTCTACACAACCGGCCACTTGATGGGCCAGCCCTGATTTTCCGGTCGCGCCTGATGGCCTGCTTTGATGTGTGTAAAAAACCGCTCCGAAATCCATCATCGGCCATCGACATTTTCATGCTTCGCCACTGTCGGCCACCCATCTACACAATGAGCATCATATGTGGAGGCGACATAAAATTTCAAAGGATTCCTGTGACAGCACAGAAAAGGCGTCGTACGGGGTAAAGCGCAACAGAAAATGTTCAAGATTAATTACATAGTAGAAGGAAGTAATCCACCCCGTTTTGCCCCACCTGCGCCAGCCAACAAATAAATTATCTAGCTCGACGTTACTTCATCTTTTCTAAAAGTGTGTCAATTTTTAGATAGACGTTGGCCTTGCCTTTGAACATTAAGTGATCACGCTTCTAATGCACATGTATCTTTCTCAGGCACTTGTCGAAATCGAAACAGATCTTTTTGAATTCAACTTCAAACAGAATCGTTTGAATAATATAACTTTAGAAGTTTTGAACTGTGTATCTTTGACCGTAAAAAAACCTCCTGGAAAATCTTCGAATCGAATGTGTTATTTCTTCGTATTACATGTCCTTCGCATTACAAGTACTGTGTATCTGCGTTTCGTTGTGAAAAATGATTCGCAAAGTTGACGAAAAATAGTTATCTTAACGATCTTCGCTGATCATGACTGACTACTTTTGTTGATGAGTGTTATTTTCATAGGTGTTGTCTTAGGTTTTCATCACAGCTGTTGTCGATGGCTGCAACATAAAGTATTTTTTGGTAAAATCGTTGCTGTTTTTAGGCTGGTAAGGTGTTTGAGATGTTTGAGCGGTTCTTAAACCGATAGATGACTTGAAATTATTTCGGAAAATTGTTATCAACGTGCTCGGAACATTTCCTTCTTCATGAAGCTTGTGTTTATCGCTGAAATATCGATATTTATCCAAAAGCTAAAATATATTAAGCTTCTGTAATTCTTGAGTTCTTCCTTATGCGGGAAGATACAGTGTCTTTAAAACTGTTACTCTGATGTATATCAACTGTTGAAGAGGTAAGTAACTGAGTTACGTTTCCGGGCTTCCATTTGGTGAGAAGCGTTGCTTCACTGCTAATCATAGCCGTTCGTTGCTAATAAAATCGAAATATTGTATTGTCTTACACAATTTCACGGAACTGTTGGCTGGTATTGAATATTTTTGCATTAGTTGCTTAGTTTTTTCCGCCACATATGGTATTTTAGTATATGGTAATTTTCTTTGTGCTGTTATATTTGCTGATAGATAATCGTTGTTCAGCCGTACGTAGCGCAATACATCGTTTTTTCGTCTTCAAAAATAGTAAACTTTTTTGGTATTTCACTTACAAGGGGATGTGGAGTTATTGTCCCTGGCGTAGACGATGTGCCTTCTTCAGTTGTTGTTGGGCTACTTTCACTCGTCGTAGTTGTGGAACCTTCAGTTGTTGGCGTGCTACTTTCACTCGGCGTAGATGTTGGTTTCTCGGTTGTTGATGTGCTGCTCTCACTTGTGGTACCCTCGGTTGTTGTTGAGGTGCTTTCACTCGGCGTAGTTGAGGAACCCTCAGTCGTTGGAGTGCTACTTTCACTCGTCGTAGATGTTGGTTCCTCGGTTATAGATGTGCTGCTCTCACTTGTGGAACCCTCAGTTGTAGTTGTGCTGCTTTCACTCGGCGTAGTTGTGGAACCCTCAGTCGTTGGGGTGCTACTTTCACTCGTCGTAGATGTTGGTTCCTCGGTTGTTGATGTGCTGCTCTCACTTGTGGAACCGTCAGTTGTTGTTGTGCTGCTTTCACTCGGCGTAGTTGTGGAACCCTCAGTCGTGCTTTGCTCACTAGACGAAGAGAGCGTTGTTGTCCCTTCAGTTGTACTCGTAGGTGGAATGCAAACATTATTTTCGTCAGTACGACATTGTTTTGTCTGTGGATCGAAGAATTCACCTGACGCACAGGTCTCATTCTTTATGACACCGTTGATGCATATACTATATCCAGCACAATTGTTTTCGTCTACTTCTACCGTGCCGTTTTTCCAACCGTTGGCACATAGCTAAAAAACGTATTTAATAATGCATTTGCAAAAGAAAACTGGGTAAGAGAGTGTAGAATTAAAAATAATTTATCGATCACTTGTTAAGTAGAAAAGTAATTGCGAGTAAAAATGCAGCTGCAGATGAAAAATATATTAAAATCAGCCCAAGTTTATTGTTATTCTGTCAATCATTTGGAGCTATCGGCTTCGACATGCTCTAAAGCTGCGTTTAGAATAATTAAAAGTTTTGCACTGAGTATACCATTTCTTGAGTGTTGAGTTTTTGCATTTCAATAGATCGAAGTATTTTATAGAGGTTTTTCTGCAGTTTTCTTTTCGAATTCGAGTAAAGCCAACCACAAATCGTTTCAATCGTTTCAACTAGCTTGGGTAAACTTTACGTATCGTAAAGAGTTTTTTTGCGAGCATCCTATTAATAGAATTGCACTTCTTCTCGTCCATGGTTCGATCCAATATATACTATTAGTTAGTCAGGTATATTCCAAGTCCGGTGTGCTAGACTATTCCAAATCTGCACCGGATCCAAAGCAATATCCGTATACACTACGGGGCTTCATATACCTGACTACGGAAGAATCAGTTCTGCAAGATGCTTCTGTTTATTTCTTTAACACCACTAAGAAAAACTGTCCAGAGTCTCGTCACTTATAATGGTCAGCATAAAAGGAACTGCTTTTAACTGAAAAGCGTTGCAGCGTTGATGTGCAGTTTGTAATTCAATTTCAAGATGAATTGGCTTTTATACGACTCTCTGGAAAATATCTAGATCTGATCTTGTTTGAATGCAAATCTGCGTAGGTGTATATTTTTTCGCTCGTGAGATGAGGTAAATGTTTTTGGTTGTCTGTTACACTAAAGGGTTCCATCTTCTGTGCATTACTACCAGGCTAGCTGCTAATGTCATCTGCATTCGCCGCTGATGCTAAATACATAGACTAATGTGTATGCTTGGTTTATGTTTGACAGCTATTTGCTTAGAGTCAGCCGCTTTTTTGAGTAATAACATGCCCTTACTCCATGAATTTTCAAAAACTGGATTTATGATCTGAAAACGAGCTGGTTTGCACTTACTTGTTCTTCACAGGTCCCAATCACACATGTCCCAAGCTTTGGATCGAAGTAGCATCCATCGCAGCATGACTGTGAAATAAGCAGACCATTACAGCATATGCAATATTTTGTACAGTCGTTAGGATCAGGAGTCTTCCCACCATTTGTTAAATTGCCACAACACTATAAAATTCAAAGTTCGTAAATAAGAAACATCACAAAAAATCATTTTTTGTACCGTATCTGGTTTTGGTGTTGTTGGTATCACATCCTTACACGTTCCATCGTCGTCAAAGCAACGTTTATGTTTCGCATTGAAGTATTGGCCGTCTGGACATGATAAACTCATTAGCTTGCCATTCGCGCATGTAAAGAACCTCACGCAATTATCATTGTCCGGAATAAATTCACCATTTGTGTAGTTACCGCAATTACATTGCGTAGGAGGTGGAGCAATGGTTGGGGGGCAGACACATTGTCCATTATCGGATACACAAGCTCTGGCATTAGCGTTATAATACTGGCCAGATGGGCACGACTGGCTTGATATTCGACTGTTACAACAAATAAAGTAGCTCTTACAATCCGTGTCAGCCCACGTATCGCCGTTCTGGTAAATTCCACAACCGCCCTAAAATAAAAGGACTGTCAGTTAAAAGCCACATGCGAATTAAGAACTGCAACTGACCGCGGCTCTTGGAGTGACTTGTGGTGAAATTGGCTGGAGTTTAACTACTTGATCGCAAGTACCATCGTCATTGACACATTCACCTTGAATTCGGTTAAAATATTGACCGTCTGAGCAGGCGAGTTTTTTTAGCTCTCCGCGAACGCAAACGAAGAAATTAACACAGTTCCCATTGTCGGCAACAAAGTCGCCATCGATGTAGCGTCCGCAGTTTGTCTACAACAGGTTAGAAAACAACAGCTGTAAAATTGGTTTTGGACTTATGCAGAATCATTGCAGTCTGCACGGGTGCAAATATAAATCTGCTCAAAGACGCTGAGGTCGTTACTCACCGGTTTCAGTGTGTTTGGAACACATATTCCATTATCTGGCATGCACGTTTTAGTATTATCATTGAAGTACTCCCCTGCTGAACATAACTGCGAAACCCACTCTCCATTGCAACAAATCTTATATGCCTGACAGTTACTGGCATCTTTAACTTGTTCACCATTTCTGTACTGTCCACAGCCGACCTGTGTAGTAGATGCCGGTGCCTTCTGCATCGGTGAAACATCTTTGCACGTTCCGTCAGCATTCACGCATTGAAGTAGTGTCTTGCTAAAATATTGACCTTGCGGGCATGGCAGGTGTTGTAATTGTCCGGAGCTGCATGAAAAAAATCGTGCGCAGTTGAACTGATCAGGCTCGAGTTGACCATTGCGGAGCGGTCCACAGTCCAGATCAGTCTAGAATTGGTAGTAAAACATGAAACCCCGCCAGTGAATCAAGTTCAGCTGATCTGTTGTTTACCTGAGAAGGTTGAGCTGGCTGCACTGACCTAGGTCTGCAAATTCCATTGTCAACAATACAATCCCCAAATATTGTACTGAAATATTGGCCATTCGGGCATTGCTGATTGATGAGGTCGCCGTTACAGCAAATCGAGTATTGTGTACAATCGGCTTGGCTTCTGACTTTGGCACCATTTGCATATACCCCACAATTATCCTACGAATTGGAAACGAAACAAAATTGATTAGTTCTGCAGTTTTTCAAAACTTAAATTCATACTCACACTTGGCCTAGGGGTCACTGGTTGCACTGCAGATTTGACGAAAGGACAAGTTCCGTCGTCATCTATACATTGAAGTGATTCGCGATGGAAGTAGCTGCCATCCTGACAGCTCATTTTTCGTAAAGAACCACCAGCACAGACGAAGAAATTGATGCAATTACTTTGATCAGCTGCAAAGTGTCCATTGGGAAGTGCTCCACAATCCAGTCTGGAAATCCGTTCGAGAGGACATTGTCCGTTGTTAATGACGCACAATCCTCTTGTTTGATCGTAATACGTTCCTTGAGGGCAAGAAGATTTCACCAGCTGACCGTTAACACATTGTTGGTAGTTACGACAGTTTGTGTCGGCTGTGCTAGCTCCGTGAGGAATGCTTCCGCATGACTGTAAATATACAAATTTATTGAGCTTCTGCTAATAAAAACAAAACCCTAGCGCATCAGAACCGCTAGAAACACTAATGTTCGAAGAACAGTAGAGGATTTGTGCAGATTTGGAGTGTGTATTCTACCACTACTTACTTTTTCTACTTAAAACTAATACACCCTAAGTAATAATAGAATCTAAGCTAATTTTAATTTCGGTGACTTCATTGAAAGTTACTGCGGTAGAAATGTGTTTGGGGCTGTCATCCGAAAAATGTGCAGAGCTTAGAAAATTTAAACAATGTTTACTTATTTTCATTGAAAATGTTTAGAATGGAAATACTTAATGCAAGCATTTATTGGAACGAAAATAACAAAAAGGCCTAGTGCAAGCCGCCCTTTGCTAGCACCGAAGCCAAAAATATGTCCTATCCACCTTACGTTGAAGTCAACCTGCTCTGCGAATTTCGACTGCATTGGAAGTCATAGGGATGCAAAGAAATTTAGGGTTATCATTCGCAAAAGTTCTCAAATTTTCTAGACCTTAATATCTGGTGTTTATTTTCACTATAAGATCACTACGATTTGAAAATTCTATGCCAAAACCGCTTACTAAAGGTATGCCAAAAAACACAAAAACAACCATAGCTGGCAACCCTATCATTGTATTGAACTAAAATTTTATTAAATATTGACTTCAATAAGATTAATTTGTCATATGAATTTCGTTATGATACCATGACTGTACTGGAAGCTAATAGGGCAAAGAGCTTTATTTTCCTCAACGAATTTTCAAAATTTAAGGCACAAAAATTATCATAGCTAGCAGCTCCAACCGAATTTTTCGACCAAATTTCTACCAAACGTGGTTTAAAGTAAGGTTCAGGTTAATATCGCACGACTGAATAAGAATTTATAGGACTAAAAGCAGTTATCTTTTTCAGTGATTTTTCAAGATGGCACCACGGGCACAGAATCGCCCGCATTTCAAAATCACTTCTATCAGACCTGGTCCTATTTAAGACCAATACATTCTGTAAATTTCAATTAATTCTGCTTATGGGATCGTGAGTTTCCGCGAACAGAAGTTTTTGATGCTAAAAATATAGGTAAAATGGGCAAGGGTTACCAGGAGTGCCCGTTGTACCATATCAAATTTTTTACTTTGGCTATATAAAAAAAAGCATAAGATTTCCATATGAGTGGCTTTTTTTGAAGAAGCGGCATTTTTTCAAGAGAGACGATGATTCGGAGGTTTTCATTTCATTACCTGCCCTAGCTACAGCGTTGCCAACACGTTCATTATTTACAAAACAAATTTACAACAAAATAATACCAATATGTTCTGAAAATTTCGTAATGATTGAATAGCTCTGTCAAAAGTTATCGCAATTTAAAAATTTTCAAATTTTCCCGTTCTCTTTTTAGGCACCTAGCGCACACATGGAGTTAAAAAATTCCAAAACATTATCCGCTTCACATTTAAAACACGTTCGAAATTTACATTGTCAACTTTATTTCTGCAAAAATTATTTGTGTACGGAATAATAGGTGTATTAAAAATATCACTAAAATGGCTGCCGGCGCCAAAGGGTTAAAAATAATTGACATTTAGTGAGACCTGGACCTATTCTGCATATACACCAATGTATCCTGAAAGTTTCAGCTCAATCGGATGGCACGTTCCCGAGAAATAGTCACTGATTTTTTTTGTTGATATATATACATATATATATATATATATATATATATATATATATATATATATATATATATATATATATATATATATATATATATATATATATATATATATGTATATATATGTGTGTTTATATATATATATATATATATATATATATATATGTATCTATATATATATATATATATATATATATATATATATATATGTATATATATATATATATATATATATATATATATATATATATATATATATATATATATATATATATATATATATATATATATATATATATATATATATATATACATATATATTTATATGGAAATATGAATTTTTGGCC
>OX376373.1:90764442-90768539 GCA_947369275.1 Nemotelus nigrinus | reverse complement strand
GGGTCCCGTGTATTTACTCATGATTTTGTTACGAATTGAATCTGTATAAGCCGGAACCTGTTCAACGCGAACCCGGAATACCAAACTTGCGACATTTTGGTCATTCAGAACCTGTATAGCCCGGAATTTTTTTCTTGCAAAATGAGATCAATGAAAGGAGTCTGAAAACTTCTGGTAAAAAATTAAAAGGGCGCAAGCGAATACATAAACATTTGATAACAACTCATCTTGGGGAAAAAACCAGGCGAAAAATGATTATGTAATGTCATTGTTTCATTTGGCGGATAGGTTTTATTTATTTATTAACTAACCAAGCAAGGTACAAGTTACATAAACAGTAAAAAAAGAAAAACTGGATTATTACAATGAGTACATAAAAATAAAACGAAAAATTAAACAAAATAATTAACAAAATAAACCAATAATAAATTAATAAATAACAAATAAATAAAACATTGACATATAGCTTAGGATAAAGGGCTGCGGGTGGCTTGGAAAAGGGAGGATTTGAAGGATAATTTGGAGACTGTTGGAGAATACAGATTACTTATGCTATTGAATATCCTGCAGCATCTATATATCAGCTCATTAGCTGCGTAAGTAGTGGCGTGTGGATATTCCTTAAGTAAACGATAGGACCTGGTGTTTCTTACAGGGTTATTCAATACAATTTTTCTATTCAGGAATTAAACTTTGATGACGCCTCAAATGACGTTGAATATGAAGCAGGCCGAAATCATCTTTCTTCTAGATGCAAGTGTTAATAAGTTTAGATGACCCAGTCGAAACTCATGAGGAGGAAAGGTATTAAAATCGTAAGAGCTGTATAGTTCTCTCAATGCGAAAAATAAGAATGGCTTTTGTATGGACTCGAGTCTGCTACTGTGGGCTTCAAAAGCCGGATTCCAGTAAATGGAACCACATTCGAGAATGAGGCGTACAAGTGAGATGTATACGGATCTTGTGACTCACAGGTTACGAAATTCCTTGGCAGGGCTTTTGATGAAACCTAGCTGTTTGTTTGCACGGGAAAATATTTTATCATAATGCAAGGTGAAGCGGAGACGCTCATCCAAGATAACACCAAGGTCAACAACGTTTTCAACTCGAGCTAATAAATTATTCCCTAGGAAGTACGTGTTATGTGAGACGGTGCATTTTCGGGATAAACTTATAACTTGGCACTTAGCAAAGTTGAGAGACAGCTTGTTTTCATTGCACCAATAATCAAGTAAATCAAGTTTGGATTGGAGAAAAAGTGCATCGGATTCAGATTTAATGATATGATAGACTTTGAGATCATCGGCATAAAGTAGATGAGGTATATTTGCTAGGACGTCAGATAGGTCAGAAATAAATATATTAAAGAGAAGTGGGCCAAGATGGCTACCTTGTGGTACACCAGAAGGAGTAGAAAAATTTACGATAGAGTCCAAACTGAGAACTGAGTCCGATTCCGAAGGTAAGAAGTCAGCCAGCTTAGCAAAGATCCACCAAGTCCGAATTTCCGTAGCTTTAGAAATATGGTAGGGTGGTCAACTCTGTCAAAAGCTTTACGAAAGTTTGTATAGACTGCGTCAATTGGGTATCCTTTCTCTATTTTACACAGGACGTCTGAGATAAGGACTGTCAAATTTGTTGTAGTTGAGCGAACTTTTCTAAAACCATGTTGTTGCTCGTTCAGACGGAAGTCAACAAGGGGAGAAATCTTATCGTAGACAATCTTTTCAAAAAGTTTCGGAATAGAAGACAAGATGGCAATACCTCTATAATTTTCGATACAGCGTTTATCACCATTTTTGAAGATGGATGTGACATATGAAAGTTTCCAACAGGATGGGAAAACTTCAGATGAAAGTGATCTGTTGAAAAAAAATATGAAAAGGAGCTATACGCTGCTC
This sequence comes from Nemotelus nigrinus, assembly GCA_947369275.1. NCBI lineage: Eukaryota > Metazoa > Arthropoda > Insecta > Diptera > Stratiomyidae > Nemotelus > Nemotelus nigrinus. The sequence continues at coordinate 90,766,638 of OX376373.1, read as the reverse complement.
TACAAATTTGCACAAGAAAGTTGGAGGAAGAAGATCTGGCCCTGGACCTTTGTTGCAGTCGAGTTCCAAAATCATCATTGGAGCACTACAGCCCGAATTGATCCTTAGCCTCCTTAATGCTTCGCCTCCATTCGTCTCCATTCAGTGACCGCGTCTTCCAGTTCAGTGCTCCCAAAAGTGACCTGCTGTCAGCATCTATCGAATCCTCCCAGCGCTTGTGTGGCTTACCAACTGGACTGGCTCCGCTCGCTCGCCCCTTGAGAGATCGTTTGGGGATTCAATTGTCGCTCATTCGTTCGACGTAGCCACCCCATTGTAGTTTTCGTAGTCGTATGACGGTAGAGACTTCCGGCTCGTCATATATGGTATACAGCTCGTTGTTCCATCGGATGCGTCATCCATCTTATTCGCGTATTGGACCGAGGGTCCTTCGCAGTACCCTTCTCTCAAACGTATTCAATGCTTTTTCAGATGCCTGGGTCAGCGTCCAGGTTTCGCTTCCGTAGCATAGCACAGGTCTAATAATTGTTTTATAGATGCGAAGCTTCGTATTCCTGTGTACGTTTCGAGATTTCAAAGTGGGAAGCACCGAAAAGAATGTCTTATTGGCTAACTAAATCCGTCGTTTGATTTCATCAAGCTCATTCCCATCCTTCGAGAGGTTCGTCCCTAGGTACACAAAGTTGTCTAAGTTTTCAAGGTTATAGTCTCTTATCGTTATGTTTTGGCTTATTGGCGTCCTTATCGTTGATTGAGTCATAACTTTAGTTGTTTGCTCGTTAATTTGAAGACCAACTTCCTTGGCGGATTCGTCTAAAGCTACAAATACTTCCTTGGTGTCGTTGAACGAACGTGACATAATGTTGATGTCATCAGCGTAAGCTACCAGCTGTGTCGACTTAAATAATAGAGTTCCTCTCGTGTAAACGGGGATTTTTCTGATGACATACTCAAGCGCTAAGTCAGAGTACCGGAGCTAATCCATCCCCTTGTTTTAGCCCTGTATTCGTCAAAAACGAGTTTGTCATATTATTCTGAATCAGCACTTGTGACGCGGAGTCGGTCATCGTCATTTTCACCAGTCGTACCAACTTTGTTGGGATTCCGAATTGCATTATGTTGCTATATAATGCAGTTTGGTTGATACTGTCGTACGCTTGTTTGAAGTCGACGAATATTTGATGGACAAATGAGTTCCCAGCATTTTTCCAAAATTTGTTTGACCGTAAATATTTGGTCAGTTGTCGATCTTCCACGTGTGCAACCACCTTGATATTCACCAAGAATTTTCTCCGCGTGATGGGAAATCCTTACCTCTAAGATTTTTATCAAGAGCTTGTACGACGTACAAAGTAGGGATATGCCCCTGTAGTTTTCGCATAGCAGTTTATCTCCTTTCTTGCAAATGGGACATATAACGCTTTTTCACCACTCATCCGGCATCGTTTTTTGTTACCAGATGCCTGTCTTTAGTCCATGGATGGCCCTTAAAACGGAAATCCCGCCTGTGTTCAGGAGCCATCGATGCCCGGTTCTTTGTTGGGTTTCAAGCGGTCCATGGCCTGTCGGACTTCATCTAGTGTAGGAGGGTGAGATGTGCCACTTAATGATGGCGATTCGTCAGGTGCAGGGACATTTCCGTTCAATAATTGCTGGAAATAGGACGCCCATCTTTCCTTCAACTGTTCTGAGCCACTTATGATGCTTCCATCGGCAGCCCTATATAGGCTAGTTCGCAGTTTAAAGCCTTGTTTTAAGTGTCTCACTACTTTGTATGCTTGTCGAGGTGTTGTTAGCCATAAAGCTGTCATTCATGTTATTCAGCATGGTGTCAAAATGCTTTCGTTCCTTACGTCTAATTATTCTATTAGCTACCCTCTGAAGATCGTCATATTTTTATTTCTTGGCTGTAGTCGGTCGTTCAATGTGGATTTTGTAGGCCGCATTCTTTTCATCCAACGAGCCTTGACATTTTTTGTCGAACCATTCATTTTTGCGTTGCCCGGCTGTACATCCCACTACGTTTTTGGCTGCTGCGTCCACTGCGTTTTTAACTGCAGTCCAAACATCGTTGATAGACGTGGTGTTAGGCGTGGAAGCTAGTTCCATTTCCAGAGCCGATCTATACTCGGCTTCAATCGTCTTGTTTCGAAGCTTGTCGACATCGAACTTGCGTCTGGAACTTGCTCTGGCTTC
>OX376373.1:90639442-90759442 GCA_947369275.1 Nemotelus nigrinus | reverse complement strand
CTTTTTGCCCTATGAAATGTGAATAAGTTACCAGATTTTCATGAAATTGACACAGTAGCTGAACCTTACTTTAAACTCTGTTTGATGAAAATTTGGTTTAAAAATTCGATTGGTGCTGCCAGCTATGGTAATTTTTGTGTCTTTGGTTTTGAAAATTCGCTCAGGAAAATAAAACTTTTTGCCCTATAACTTCCAGTGCAGTCATGAAATCAATACGAATTTCATACAATTAATGAAACCTGTCATAAATATTATTCAGGCCAAATTTGGTTGAAAAGCCACTATAGGGTTGCCAGCTATTGTTGGTTTTGTGTTTAATTGTAATATCTTTATTAAGCGGTTTTATCGTAGAATTTTCAAATGGTAATGATATTGTAGTGACAATAAACAGCAAATATTAAGCTTTCCATTATTTGAAAAAACTCGCTGCAGGTAATCCTAAATTTCTTTATACTCCTATAACTTCGAATGTAATTAAACAACGTGAAGCAGATATGATATATTCTTGGCTTTGATACTGGCGAAAGGTTGCCAGCACGAGTCGGTTGTGCTACTTTTGTATCAATAAATGCTATTAGTTATTATACATACCGGAAACATTTACAATGAAAATAAATAACCGATGTTACAATTCGCAAAGTTCTGCAAATTTTTCGGATCGCAGCCCCAAACACCAACTTCAGTTACAGTGCTGCAGGCACTGAGCATTTTCTTCATTGATGTTATATGAGATGCTGCTTTCAAAATTATGTGAAATAAGCAACTGATAACGAATATAATTAACCCGTGTTTTGCTCTCATAAACGTTGAAATTCATGCCAGTGGTAATATCTGAAACCTTCCACCATATGAGTTATAATGCATTCTTGAGACCAAAGTAAAACGTGGCATTTGAAACAGTTTGGCCGTAATAAGCAGCACATGTGGTGGAATATGCACTCAAAACCTGCACGATTCTTCTACTGTTCTTCGAACATTAGTGTTTCTAGCGGTTCAGGTGCGCTAGAGTTTTTTCGTTTCAGCGCATTTTCCAATTATTTCAATTTTTCCCTGCAGCTTGATTAATAGGAGGTGATAGGAGCCACTTGGTCTGTTTACGTTGCCTAATTGAAATGATATTGATGAATATTAAAATTATCAACAGTGTATCATGAATGCAACATCAGTATTAAGTACCTAATGAGATTGCAATTCGCCAAATTGTTCATCTCTTCTTGTCCATCGTTTACCTCATCTTGAATATTGTTACCGAAAGGTATCTACAGAATTAAGTTAATAAAAGAAGAATGTTTTGAACATTTTCTTTACTTACTGCATCACTTGAAGATTCTATTCCACTAAAGATGGTCCCCTGTTCGCTTGCTCAGAACTAACGTACTATGACGGCAGCTGTAAGAAAAACAAGAAACTATTACATTTATTCCCTTATCAATCATCAATTGCTATATACCACGACCGCAAGATTTCAATAAACCCGGGAAGTTTTTTTGATGATCAGCTCAAGAAATCCAAGACAAGAAGTCCAAATAAATCTGTCTGGCTCATTTTCTGGAAATCTGGAAAACAATATTTCACACTGCATGCAATACGAATAAATTTTTATATCATTTTATTTCCGCTCAGAGTCTGCCCCGAAACTATTTATGCGCTCTACTGCTTTGTGTTTTTTTGACAGCAATTAAAATGCCTACCAAAAATTTCGCGCGAATATGTAAACAATATTTAAAGCGGTTGAAATAGGCACTTTCGCTTCTAAAAAGTTTGTGAAATGCACAAAATTTAGCAAAACACATCGTTTGTTTATTCGTTACTTGTGATAAGAAACTCCAAGTGGCCGGCGCTGCAAACTATTGCCACAATTCGGAACAACACACTTCATTGCAAAGATTATTGCAATTGCACAATTTTCAAACACTTTTTTCAAATAAAACTCGCATTTTCACTTCTACACTAACGTTTTTGTGAACCGCACTAGTCGAATCGACACAAAATTAATCTGTATTTAAAATAAACACGATTTTATTTCCGTACCGACTCAAATTGTTTACATTAGTTTAATTGTCATATTGACAGCAAGGATACAAAGAGGGGAATTGACATTGAAGATACATGAAAAGTGGTCGGTTTCTCTTCAATGTATTTTAAATGGACATCGCCCCTCCGAATGTCTTTATGCTCTCAGGGATTTTCGAAATTAAAAAATTGGGATGACATTTTGTGCTTTGAAAATTTTATGAAAATTTTATGAAAAACTAATATAATCGGAATTTTTTATAGATTTCTTGAAAAAAAAATTAAATCGATCAAATTAGCTGGTAATTTGTTTAATATATATAATAATTTATAACACATATGTTATATAAATAATAAATTTAGATGTTATATAAATTAATAATTTGAATGTTCGCTTGGAGTTTAAATACGATAAATTCACTTTTGAAACTAGGCCGCGTTTCCAATGCTGGCTTACAGTGTGATGTATCTGCGTACGCATTAGCTGCCATGAACTAAAGTTACCCTTTTAGATTTCTTTACATGTTGATCGTTCGATATCGACTGAACTTATCCTGCGAGATTTTGTATCAGGAATTTCTGTAGGAATAAGATGAGTGGACAGTAATCGGTGCTGCCATTCTTAATTATTTCGAAGCAATGATTTTGGGACAGGTTTAGGTCAAGGTAAAAGTACGTTTGGAGTTGAATGTGCAGATGGATGTAACTGAGCTGAGCATATTAATGTCATGAAAAATTACTCTTGGCCATTTACTAATTTACAGTATTTTTGCTGAGCAATAAGCACACTACGTCAGTTTGAATCCAACATCTAGCTGGCAATGGCGCTTAAATGATGCAAATTACTTTGGATGAAAAAAAATTAAACCATACCCAGATTACTTGGCTCGGATGCACATGACACCATGGCCAAGGAATTTATTACAATGCGATCAAGAAAGGTCGAATCATTTACCATTTAGATATGTATAATGTGCTGAAGCTTGCAAGGAATACTTTAACACATTTTCAAATTATCATTGATGCTGAACATTAAGTAGGTCTGTAGCAGAGAGATTTAGCTTTCTTCGAAAAGCACGTAATAATATATGTTTATGGTGTGTACTATTATGATATATAAAATTCTAATATAGAATAATCATGTATAACAATTTTTTTTTCAATCGATTTATTATTGATTGTGGTTTTTAAAGGTAAACTATTCTCATTTATTCCGTGAATCAGCAGTATCACTGTATTTATCAAGGGCTGTATTTGCTTCACTTTAAAACATCAAAAACTATGGTAACGTTAATGGAACGTAATAATTATAACATTTCACTCGAAATTTTAATGAGCCAAAATTCAAACATTTTTAAATACCGCATTTTATTCTTGACCCCCAGGAGAAAAAGGGCAAATTGAAATCGCATACGCCTTTGGTTTGTCCATTTGCCGGCAATGCCTACTCCAACCTCTTAACTTTCAACACATGAAATCATTCGAATTTGAATTTCGAAGGTACAACGACATCTGTCGTAACACATAATTTTCAATAACTATTCTTATCACAGAAAGGTTATGAATTTGTTTCATTATTGATTTCAATGCACAAATCATTCATCCAACTGTATTTTTTATGAAATTATCTTTTTTTTAACGCGGAAAACAACACTTTACACTTCATTATAAACAGAGCTTTCAGCAACGCTTTCTATTGGAAAGTAGTGAATTTAAAAATTCGAAAATGTCCGAAAAGCTTCACGCTGGAGTTGAAATAGGTCCCACTCTAGAGTTCAACTACAGATTTTAGAGATTGATTAGAGAGAGAGAGGAAGATATGTGAAAGTGCATGAGAGCAAAGGTGTACGCGAACACATTTCACTCCTAGCCAGTATTGGAAATATGGTTTAATTCATAATGTAAAACGATTATTTACATATAGTATTGCTCATATTAAATACATAAGGTAAATTGCATAATATCATGTTTTTTGTTATTGACGGCCCCTTACAAGCCGGAAACCTGCAAAGACGGAAGATTTTCCCGGGTCCCATCGCATTCCGGCTTGAACAGGTTTTACATAGCTGCAGGTGTCGAAAATAGCTCCGTGGAAAAGACTTAAGTTAAAAGCCGTACTTTCTGTTTCAATACACTTTATTGCAGTTCGATCGAGTGTTTAAGGAAGACTGACTGCTAGCTTAAACTAATAACATTGAATTGTACTTATTTAGGTAATTTGAATGTAATAGTTAAGATAATGTATGCACATTATATTGTGATAATTTTTGATAGCAAATGTATAATTTTCGAATGTGTAAGTGAGTATAAAATATTTTCAACATCTCCCCACTTCGGACACTTCCAGAAATTTGCACTCGTGATACATTCGAATTTTGCAAGAACGTATTTTACGAGTATTATCTCTACCAGGGTACACTGATTCGATGACAGCAAGTTTCCATAAATGACGTTTTATACTACTTCCGTACAACAAAATTACATCACCTGGTTCAACTTCGTTAGAAGGCTGATGGTTCACATGGTGTATAGCTCTCAGATGCAGATTTCGGTTGTAGCCGAAAACGAACCGCACCAAATGGAACCCCTTCACACATATACTGTTCTCACACGGTTCATATTAGATTTTGTGTTTTCGTCCGTACACAGGCAGACAGGCTAGGTTGTGATCATGGAGAGAACTCAAGTTTTTGCAATATTGTTTCTATATAGGAGAATAGAAAAAACGAAAGAAGGATACCAAAATTCATTGGGAGCATCCTCTCATCGCTTTATGGCAGGGATTTGGATCATTCTATACCATTTTGCCGAAGCTATGAAAGCACGAAGATACATTTTTTAATTACTTCAGGATGTAAAAAAAATCATTTTATGAATTACATCTTAAGCTCAAGGATCATCTTAAATACATTGAAATATAAATACATGAGGGAATGTATTCAACCAATTTAGATGTTGGCCGTAACTTTGAAGTAACACAATACAGTAAAAGAGTTTCATTTTAAGGAGCCTTTTTAGAGACTTTTCGATTTTAATAACAAATTTAAACAACAGATTCGAATTGGAAATATTTTTGCGGGATGATTAATATTGAAAAAAAAATGTATTTACATTGAAAATTTTATTTGACAAAGTTGTTTCGAAAGCATGCACTGATTCTCATCAGACACCAGCCCACAGTGCATACTTGACTGATGTGACCACTTGCAGTTGGAAATGATAATTTTTTTTTATTTACGCTAGTTGCGACAAATTTTAACATCTCCGACTTATATCCATCGATATAATTTTTACTTGTAAATGTTGGTTATTGATTGTGATCACGGTTCCCTTCTTGTCTATAAATAAGCATAGACAACTAGCCCAGTCATTTTAGCAATAAACCTCGGAATGAGAGATAATAAGCTGAATTTTTGTGTATACCTTCATTTTGGGGTCGTCAAAGTTGCCTCAAAAGTCTCATAAAATCTCGTGTCTGCGTCGAAAGTTATTGAAGGTCAAAGGTGAGAAAAAATAGTTTTTTTGCTATTATCTTGGTTTCTATTGCTCCAACGATTTTAACACTTCGGATCGAAATTGTAGAACATACAATTTGCGACACATTTTATTTGAAGCATTTTTTCATGCGCTCAACCGTTTTTCCGATAGAGGGCGGTAAGCACGCAGCACTCAGCTATATGTACTGTGATGCAAGATCAACCATGAAACCTTCAGTTTTGAATTATTTGTATTATTTATCAGTAAATATATTGTATTTAATAACATTTTACATATATTTAATTTATTTTAATGTATATGCTTTACATATTTTTAATCTATCAATCTTTAATAATTTAAATAACAAAAGTATAACTTTTCTTCTTCTTCGTCGTCATCTTATGGACGTTCGGGAATTTCTGTATCATTGTCATCATCTTCGTTGCCTTGAATTTGTGTTTTCAGGCGTTCCTGAATTTCAGGGTCAAAAGCACTCTCTTGCTCAGTCACTTTGCAATGAAACAGCGTTGAGGTAGCTTGCCCATTATACTGGCCATAAGCTAAAGTGCATTGCAGCCCCGATTTTCTACATCGGCACCCTGCACCACATCCATTCTTACAACTACAAAATAGAGTATTCAGTGATTCATCGGAAGCTGGTGGTAATATTGTTGTCATCGGCTCCAGGAACTCATTTTGGAGCACCCAACCCCATTCCTGGGGTTCTAAATCATGCACTAACCATTTTTGAACTTGGTAATATACACCATTTATATGCTGATGGGCCGCTGCACTTGTCGGTGGAAGATTAGATAATTGGACAGGTTTATTAAGTTTTGTAGATTTAATGAGCTGAGTATATCGAAGACGATCGATCCAAAATCTGAGGATAATAGTAGTACACTTTTCCATCTACCCTGGAGTCTGGTAGATAAGTTTGTGTACATGTTTTTTTTTATGCGCCTCTTAAACATAGAAAAAAAAAACTCACAAACATGCCAAGTCGTAATCAAAATCGGATAATATCAACATGCCGATGAGAATGAGGGTGCTGTTAGTAACAAATGTTTAGATCAATATATCTCAAAAACGGTTATGGTTACAGGAATAAGTTATAAAATCTTTTTTGTTGGAAATTTTCTAAGCTATAAATTTGTCATACATTGTTTTCTGAATACGTGACCGTTACTGAGATATTTAGGAAAGGTCACTTTTGGTGATCTTTGACCCCGTATAAAAAGTGACGCAGCACTCGGATCGATGGGGACTTTTGACATTTTGTTTAACACGCCAGTACCAACGTTCACACCAAAATTCAGCTTTCCCCTAATTTTTCCGAACTTTGGGTGACTGAGTTTAGGATGTTATTAGTATGTATGAATACTGTAATGAATTCGTTGTTTAACGTAAGATGTTATTTGTATGTTTCATTTCTGTAATGGATTTATTACTGAGTTCAAGAGTTTATTCTGATTTGTCTGTTTGTTTGTTTGTGCAGAAAATACGTAAGTTAGTATTGGAATGATTGAAGAAAGATATTGGCTTTTCACTTAACTAGTACAAGGGTATTAACGTTCGACATACAACGTGAGGTTATTTCAACCCCAAATCTTAAAGACATGAAGCTGATTTTATGGAAGAGGTATGAAAGTATTTTTTTAAATAAATGCTTTGTGTTTTATTATTGCTTGTTGATACAAAGAATAAAATAAATATTTGAGCACGTTCTGTTTAATATATGTATACACAAAATAGATAAAATGCTTTATGAGGTAAATCTAACCCCACCTTGTATGGGTGAGGAATTATTTTCACGTTGTTTGCCGAAGGTTTAATTCATTTTGTCTTGAAAATTGAATTTCACCATAGAACAAATACTGCGGTATATTTTTCTCTTAGACTATTTGAATAGATAAAAGTACTTTATAGATTCGTGGTGACCAGGACCACTAATTTTCACTTTTTATTTTAAAAAAAATAGTTATAATTTGCAATATCTTGCATTGTAATTTGTAATCTTGCATCATTTAAATATTATTGAGATTGATGGTGATAATAATGAGTCGAAAAGTCACTGAGTCAAACAATTGGAAATTGAATGCAACTTTTGATGTATTTGCTGCGCTGAAATTCCTACTTGTTTATTCTGGAAAACTATGCAAAAATATATCTGCTTCCCCGAGTCTTAAAGACACGAGTCGCCACTCCTTAAAACAAATAGTATTTCATTTAACTAGTTTTTAACACACAAGGAAGGTAAATATAATCAAATGAAAATATTAAAAATAGGTAATTACATATTATGAAAATATTAAAAATAGGTATTACATACAATGTATTAACTGATAAATAATACAAATCGTTCAAAACTGAAGGTAATGTTCACAGGTACTCACGGTTGACCTTGCATTACAGTACATATGGCTGAGGGCTGCGCGCTTACCGCCCTCTATCGGAAAAACGGTTGAGCGCATGAAAAAATGCTTCAAATTAAATGTGTCGCAAATTGTATGTTCTACGATTTCGATCCTAAGTGTTAAAATCATTGGGGCAATAGAAACCAAGATAATCGCAAAAAACCGTTTTTTCGCACCTTTGACCTTGAATAACTTTCGATGCAGACACGAGATTTTATGAGCCTTTTGAGGCAACTTTGCGGACTCCAAAATGAAGGTATATACAAAAATTCAACTTATTATCTCCCATTCCGAGGTTGACCCCTTTTTTATGCTAAAATGACTGGGCCAAACGTATATCGTCCCGTATCAATTATTCTCTGCTTTGATCAGCTTTAGAGACGATAAACGTTGTCTATGCTGATTTATAGACAAGAAGGGAGCCGTGATCACAATTAAATGACCTTTTCAAGTGAATTATATCGAAGGATATAAGTCAGAGAAGTTAAAATTTGTCGCAACTAGCGTAAATAAAAAAACTCTAGCGCACCTGAACCGCTAGAAACACTAATGTTCGAAGAACAGTAGAAGAATCGTGCAGGTTTTGAGTGCATATCCCACCACATGTGCTGCTTATTACGGCCAAACTGTTTCAAATGCCACGTTTTACTTTCGTCTTAAGAATGCATTATAACTCATATGGTGGAAGGTTTCAGATATTAAAACTGGCATGAATTTCAACGTTTATGAGAGCAAAACACGGGTTAATTATATTCGTTATCAGTTGCTTATTTCACATAATTTTGAAAGCAGCATTTCATATAACATCAATGAAGAAAATGCTCAGTGCCTGCAGCACTGTAACTGAAGTTGGTGTTTGGGGCTGCGATCCGAAAAATTTGCAGAACTTTGCGAATTGTAACATCGGTTATTTATTTTCATTGTAAATGTTTCCGGTATGTATACTAACTGTAAGCATTTATTGATACAAAAGTAGCACAACCGACTCGTGCTGGCAACCTTTCGCCAGTATCAAAGCCAAGAATATATCAAATCTGCTTCACGTTGTTTAATTACATTCGAAGCTATAGGAGTATAAAGAAATTTAGGGTTACCTGCAGCGAGTTTTTTCAAATGATGGAAAGCTTAATATTTGCTGTTTATTGTCACTACAATATCATTACCATTTGAAAATTCTACGATAAAACCGCTTAATAAAGATATTGCAATTAAACACAAAACCAACAATAGCTGGCAACCCTATAGTGGCTTTTCAACCAAATTTGGCCTGAATAATGTTTATGACAGGTTTCAGTAATTGTATGAAATTCGTATTGATTTCACGACTGCACTGGAAGTTATAGTGCAAAAAGTTTTATTTTCCTGAGCGAATTTTCAAAACCAAAGACACAAAAATTACCATAGCTGGCAGCACCAATCAAATTTTTCAATCAAATTTCCACCAAACAGAGATTAGAGTTAAGTTTAGCTTCTGTGTCAATTTCATGAAAATCTGGTAACTTATTCACATTTCATAGGGCAAAAAGCAGTTTTTTTTCTTTGTAATTTTTCAAGATGGCACCACTGGCACAGAGTTGCCCACAATTCAAAATCGCTTCTATCAAATCTGGTCTTACTTAAGTCCAATGCATTCTGTAAATTTTAGCTGTATCTGATTATTGGTTCGTGAGTTTCCGTGAACAGAAGTTTTTGATGCTAAAAATATAGGTTAACTGGGAGAGGGTTACCGTTCTTGTCCGACATGAAATTTCCAAAGTTTTATTTTGAACGTGTAGATAAAACATAAAATTTATATACAGATTGGTTTTATTGTAAGAAACGGACATTTTTTTGAATATTCGATGGTTTGAATGTTTTCACTTCCAAATGTTTTTTTTCAAAATGAAGTCACCAAAATTATCATAGCTGGCAGCTCCAACCGAATTTTTCGACCAAATTTCTACCAAACGTGGCTTAAAGTAAGGTCCAGCAATTGTGTAAGTTTCGTCGAAATCGAACGATTCAATCAGAATTTATAGGGCTAAATACAATTATCTTTTTTAGTGGTTTTTCAAGATGGCACCACTGGCACAGAATCGCCTGCACTTCAAAATCACTTCTATCAGACCTGGTCCTATTTAAGGCCAATACATGCTGTGAATTTCAAATAATTCTGCCCATCGGATCGTGAGTTTCCGTGAACAGAAGTTTTTGATGCTAAAAATATAGGTAAATTGGGCAAGGGTTACCAGGCGTGCCCGTTATACCATATCTTTTTTTTTTTTTGGTTATGTAAACAAAGCACAAAATTTACATATGAAAGGCTTATTTTTGAAGAACCGGCATTTTTTCAAGAGAGACGATGATTTGAAGGTTTTCACTTTCAGTGCCTGCCCTAGCTACAGGGTTGCCAGCACGCTCATTAAAAGCTACACAAATGCACAACTAAATAATATCAATATGTCCTGAAAATTTCGTAATGATTGAATAGCTCTGTCAAAAGTTATCGAAATTTAAAAATTGTCAAATTTTCCCGTCCTCTTTTTAGGCACCCAGCGCACACATAGGGTTAAAAAATTCCAAAGCATTATCCGATTCATATGTAAAACACGTTAGAAATTTATTTTGTTAACTTTATTTTTGCGAAAATCATTTGTGCACGAAATAATAGGTATATTAAAAATATCACTTAAATGCCCGCCGGCGCGAAAAGGTTTACAATAACTGACATTTAAAGAGACCTGGACCTATTCTGCATATACACCAATGTATCCTGAAAGTTTCAGCTCAATCGGATGGCGCGTTCCCGAGATTATCTCACTGAAATTTTTTGTACATATATATATATATATATATATATATATATATATATATATATATATATATATATATATATATATATATATATATATATATATATATATATATAGAAATATGAATTTTTGGCCGAATCGATTTTAATACTAATGTTCTTCGAACATTAGTAATAAATTAATGATTTCCAACTGCAAATAGTCACATCAGTCAAGTATGCACTGTGAGTATGTACAGTTTGAAAAAATATTTGTATTGTGTTATTAACATTGCACAACATGGATGTGCTCTATCGACTTAGAAATAAGCATTTGAATGGCCACTGGAGGGAAATGAATCATGTGCGCAGAAATTAATATTGTCAATAATATAGATTTACAACATTTGATTTGTTTGGCTACACTCAGAGGAATATATGTCCGCGAATGCAACAAAGTATTTACTTGTTTATTTGTGAACGCGAGAAACTGTTTACTTGGATACTTGTGAATCCAAGAAACATTTTTTTATCCTTACTTGAATTGATGAGATCTGCCCTCATTTTCAACTGTATAGCAAACAAAGACACGTTCTCAGTTGGACTCTACAACTTATGCATGTCTTCTATGTTTTCATTATTGACATAGTATTTTCGTACGCCATTATTGTTTTCTAAGAGCAAAATATATTTTGACCGCGTTTTGAATCAGATATCGTATTTTGTAGTAATGAACATAAATAAAATAAAAGTCTGAGAGAAACGGATTTATTTTGAACAGGTAAGTATTTTCTTTTGACCGATAACATGACAACGCCAGGTGGAAAACGCATTTCCTGCGCGGAAAATAACTTTACCCAATGATTCGATATGATAGGATTCCGCACATTCGCAGACATCAAATAACAAGCTGAGGTGACTAAAGAATAAACTTTTGCGATTAATAGAACGATAATCGTTGCAATTTCTTTAATTAAAATAATATGTACTTTAATAATTTCAATCGATTTGATATAAATCGAGCAACATTTTTGTTTGGGGTCACACCATATTGCTTTAGTATATGCAACACATAAAATCACAAAACAAATCGTTGACAAAAATACAGAATGTTTTAGCATTTCCTCGAAAGAAAATACATTTTACTCATTGTAAGTTCAATATTTATTTGAGGTAGCTTATTTTATATTAGCTTATTTCAAAGAGAAATATCTATGAACAAAATAATATTGCACGTTATATAATATCAGTTACTTGAAATTAATAAACTCCATTGTATCCAATGAGTTAAAATTTCTTTATCACCAAGTTATAAATTTTTTTTGGTATATGTTCATTTTTCCTCAAAAACTATAAATATTTATCAAAGTGTATGCGCTCAATATGTAAGTAAGTTAAACACTTTTCAAAATTGTTCACAACGTTAGTCTATAAAAAAGGATATGTCCGGGTGAATTGTTATATTTTCCTGACAGATATTTAAAGTTCCAGCCACTTGAACATCATTTCAGACCAAGTTTAGGTTAAATTGACGAATATATTAATGATTTTTAATATCTGTGGATAATAAAGGATGTGTTACATATGTGATCATTAGAACTATCACAACCCAACAATACACCTGGTTTTTGGTTGATTTGGAGGTGTGACTTTTTATATTTATACACTTATATTTTATTTATTTTTATTGCAACAAAATACGATATATGATTCAAAACGCTGTCAAAATATATTTTGCTCGTAGAAAACAATAATGGCATACGAAAATACTATGTCAATAATGAAAACATAGAAGACATGCATAAGTTGTAGATTCCAACTGGGAACGTGTCTTTGTTTGCTATACAGTTGAAAATGAGGGCAGATCTCATCAATTCAAGTAAGGATAAAAAAATGTTTCTTGGATTCACAAGTATCCAAGTAAACAGTTTCTCGCATTTGCAAATAAACAAGTAAATACTCTGTTGGATTCGCGGACATAAATTCCTCTGACTGTTGCCAGAAAAATCAAATGTTGTAAATCTGTATTATTCACAATATTAATTTCTGCGCCAATGATCCACTTCCCCCCGGCGGCCATTTAAATGCTTATTTCTATGTCGACAAAGCATTTCCATATTGTGCGATGTTAATAACACAATACAAATATTTTTGTCGAACTCTATAGATATTTTCAAAACGCACCTCACAAAGAGCCTCAATCAACATAATTATTACACATCAATTAAATCATATGTATACACTTTGCGCATAAGTCAACAACTGTAAATCCTCAATTAGCTCATTGGCATTACACTATATGCAAACGCACGAACTTATATATCTCACTTAAGCATAATATCTCAAGGCATATTTACATCTAGGACCCTGTCCGCATCTTAACATCAAATTTATTAGCTTATTTGCTCACTATCAATTATCCTTCGGTGGCCATGCAAATGCTTATTTCTATGTCAACGAAGCATTTCCATACTGTGCGGTGTTAATAACACAATACAAATATATTTCCGAACTGTACTGATATCTTCAAAATGCACCTCACAAAGAACCTCAATTAACAGACTTATTACACAGTAAAAAATTTTGTGTGTGATACGCGAATAACTCCGTTTTCGGTTTAATATTTTATTCAAACGGTGTATTGCTTCGGAATATGTGGCCGACTTAACGGATAAAATCAATAATTCATCAACAATGAAACATCAGCTTCAAATTTACACCGATCGGCATGAAATTAATATCGAATTCCTTAGAAGCTATTAAATTTCGTCGAACGGGCATACCAAACGTTCGATAAGATTCCTGAAAAATTCTGATTCCGCGTGTTCAAACATGCATGCATACTAACACCGTTCGGGGTTTATTATAACACCCTTCGGGGTTTAATATGACACCGATCGAAAAAAAAAATAGCCATTTTATAGCCATTTCGTAGCCATTTCGTAGCCATTTCATAGCCATTTTGCAGTCGGTTTTCGTGTTCTGTCGTCGTCGTGATTTGTGATAATATTTTGAGATAGTGTTTTGAAAATGACACAAATAAGACTAAGTATTTCTTATAATCAAGTGCAAAAGTACATTTTACTTCCTAAAAGTGAAAATATTACTGTGATTGACGTTATAAATTGTGCTGCAAAAAAGTTCAACATCAAAGCCAAAAGTAGTTTGTGCTTGTGTGATAAAAAATCTGTTGAAATTGAAGACGAAATTCTTCAATATTTAATTCATAATGAATACGTGTACCTAGTGACTAAGCTTACTATTGTGTAATTTACTTTTTTATGGAATACTATGAATACCCGATTATATTAAAAAACAATATATATATATATATATATATATATATATATATATATATATATATATATATATATATATATATATATATATATATATATATATATATATATATATATATATATATATGTATACATGAATTTTGTACGCTGCTTTGAACTGTTGACATTGTGGACATAAATTAATGTTTATTTGTAAAATTGGAATAATTTGCGTTAAAAATAAAAAAAATATGCCTAAATATGTGATTTTATTTCCGAAAGACTACATACTAACAGAATCTTATTAAGTTTATCTAGTGGAAAATGTTAAATTAGCGTACAATCATTGCTGTTTCTGTAAAAAAAATTACCATTGTTTTCCACAGGCTCCTTAAGATTTGAAAAGACTACTTACAGATTGACTTTCACTCGGAAAAAGAGTGAATTATTTGAAACGGTTGTATCATCACCGAATATAAATATCAGCACTTAATGGGTCACTAAATAAAAGTCACATTTTTGGAAATTTTTTTTTTGCAATTATTTGGATCAGAAAAGGTACGAAAAAATACAAATTAAACCACAATTTTAGTTTTGTTTTCTGGACTAACGGTGAAATCTAGTTTGACATTTGGGATAATTCAATTATATCCCAGTGGATGCAAAGCTAATATTCATTTGTGTTCATCCTAAAGGAAAAATTTAAAGAAAATCCGATCGGTGGGACACTATTCGGCACCGATCGGATATAATTTAACACCGATTTTTTTGCTGTGTATAAAACAATTAAACCATATGTATGCACTGAGCGCATAATTCAACAACGTCAAATCCTCAATTAGCTCATTGGCATTGTCTTATATGCATACACACATACACATATATCTCACTGAAGCATAATTTCTCAATCCATATTTGCATCTATTACCCTATCGGGCTGGAAGAACCCCCATCTTAAAATCAACTTTATTAATTTTTTCGCTCACGATCAGTTTCCTTTCGGTGGCCATTCAAATGCTCATACCAGTGTCAATAAATCATTTCCAGAATGTGCGATGCTACTAACAAAATACCAATACTGTTTCAAACTGTTCCGATATTTTGAAAACGCAGCTCACAAAAGAACCGCAATTAACATAACTATTATCTATCAATCACATTATAATTTTTCAATGCACATTTGCATCTATTACCCTATCGAGGTGCACCAATCTGCAATTCAACATCGGACGTACATACAAATAGCATCGTACCCATAAAAAAAATGATTCGTTGAAGTGAGTGCATTCAATATCTTCTTGGGAAAAATAAGCTATTGAGTTTTTCATCATTGTGCTTTGTACAATAGCTTTTCCCTCAAGATTTTCTAGGGCACAGAGAGACCATTCAAAACCCATCATCAAAATTGAAATATCGCTCCATTAATACCCCAAACGCTTTCCTTGAAGTTGCCCAATTTTACATTGGCTTAAAGGCAAATCACTCACAGTTGTCACCAGCGCGAGAATGGGATAGTGATAGACATGCGCAATGAATTACCTTGTTGTCATTGTATCATGGAGTATCCTCTGTTTCTCTTTCTTTGAATATTTTATCTAGCAATGCCTGCTAGAAGTACGGGCCGTTAGGCTACGTAATCGTTTTAGCTATGACGTCAATTTAGCCGTGCATATTGACATTTCCGTCTGGCAGTGCTGATATACACGGAGATTTTACGTGCGGATTTTCAGCTATAATATAAATAAAACGTTAGTTTTTTGTGCGTGGACGCGTTATACTAATAATATTTAGTCATAACTTGCATTTTGTGTCAATCAATTGTATCGACAGTGAATCGACACAAAACGTCACATAACCTTACACCAACCGATAAACATTTCGCAGCGAATTTTTCCAATTATACCGCACGCACCGCATTAATTTGTGTTTTAACTGTTCACTAGCACTGTTCCGCGGATCTCATTTTGTTTTCACTTCACTCACTTCAACACAACCTGTACAATTTACGATTTCCCACGGACGTCCTATAACACTACGTGTGTTTTTCGCCTAGTCTAGTGTGACGCCATAATTCTGCATTACGGCCCGTACTTCTAGGAGGCATTGTGTCTAGAAACTGAAACTGAAATGCATAAACATAGGCTTTTGCTTTTGACGCCCCTGCTCCCGATTCCACTTTAGTTATGCCAATTGATTTATAGTACGAGTCTCTCACTTCTTTAGAACGTGTTTACTTGAAAGAAAATATATATCTCATTAATAACAAATAGGCACTATCAGCCTGTTGTTGTTTTTGGTAACGACTTTCGTTACAATATTTTAATCAAGTGGTTTTGCATTTCTGTTTAAGATATTTGGCAAGTTGTTGTACATCACTATAACCAAGATCTCGTCAGAGAGGTTTGTTGTGAAATCTGGATGGTATTATAATTGGAATGCATTCTTGCTCCAGATAAGCAGAAATGAGCATCAATTGTTCAGAAATTGGGAACTATAACGAATTGAAAACATATAAGGATTGTCCACCCTCTCAATTCATTCAATACTACCTTTCAACAGCTTTCAAAACGTGACGTCTTTGCTTTTCCACCTTCGGTAAAACTCGACTTGATGCCCCACACAGCTGTTACATGAATTTCGCCGATAGATGTCGGGCTAATATGTTTGTGTTTTTATGGTTGTGCGTTTGCTTTTGGGGCTTTTTTTCTTTGTTTTTCTTAATTGTTTTATCTTTTTTTTCTTTTTTTTTGTATAATTTTGTCTGTTTTTCTTCAATTTTTCACCTCTTCTACCACCTTTTCGTCCTCTGGTGGTGGGATTTTCCGGGTGTGCGGCATCAAGTCGAGTTTAACCTCCCCCTTCTAAGTTGCGTTGAGGCTCGGTTCATAAAAATGAAATTCACACAGTAGCTGAACCTAACTATAAGCCAGGTTTGGTAGAAATTCGCTTGAAAAATTTAGCTGGAGTTACCAGCTAGGCAATTTATATGTCTTGAATTTTGAAAATTCGCTCAGGAAAATAAAGCTGTTTCCCCAATATGCACTATCAAATCAAAACGTAATTAATTTGGTAAATGGAACTTATTGTAGGCATTATTCGGTAGGAATCTGGCTTAAGAAAATAGCTAGGGTTGAACAGAAACAGCATTGATTGTTTTTGTATATTTTATCATATCTTTAGTAAACAATTTTATCATAAAATGTTCAATTGGTAATGTTTTTGTAGAATAAACAACAAATATTAAGATTTCAAATATTTGAAAACTTTTGCGAGTTTTAGACCTGACTTTCTTTATACTCCTGTAACTTTCAATGCAGTCATCGAATCGAAACAAAATCAGCAGGGCAAGCTGACAACGACGCGAGGCAGCTGTGGTATATTTTTTAGCTTTGATGCTGGCAAAGCGTTGCCAGCACGAGGCGGTTTTGCTATTTTTGTATCAATAAATGCTAACATCAAGTATTTATTTCGCGAAAATTTACAATGAAAATAATTAGCTAATGTTAAAATTTACGAAGCCCTCGAAATTTTTCAGATGGCAACCCCAAACACGTTTCTATCAGTGGCGTGGCGTGACAATTTACCGAAGGGAAGCAATTGGTTGATGTCCATGGCTGACGTCCATGGTTGATTACGCTTTCCGCAAATTCGTTACGTGTAATAGAACCTCTGTATAAAAGCACCCAGGAATTACTAACGGGGACGTGAGAGTAGACATTATGTATTCTTATGAAAATAAAAGTTCACAGTCCTTCACACAATAAGAAACCATATGAATATTTATCAGTAAATAATAACATTTCTAGAACTAGAAATATAATATTTTTGAAAGTGGTCAAACTTCGAAGAATTGAAAAGATTTAAAAATCTGAAGCTTTTTAAGGATGAAAACCTTGACTTTATTTTAACGATTATGCTACCAATTATTTCGACGTAAGCACTTGTAAAGAATGATACAACATTCTCATTTATTCAATTATGCACCTTGCTGTTTAATGACGTTTTGGTGTTTCACAAATCAACCATAAATCGTTCCCAATTACCGTGAAACTATTTCTTGAAGCTTGTTTTTGATCTTCAAATTTTGCCATTTTGTGAATATGATACAGTATATTACATTGTTAGGACTGAAGTATATCGATCAGTATGTTTTTTTTACATTAAACATTCAACAGAAAAATAAACTAAGAATCTTTAAGTAAAATAAAAAGCCCACTCTCATTATTAACGATCTCTCCACCTCAAATAGCACTATCATTTTCCGTTATATATTCCACGAGTTATTTTAATTGCTCTTTATTATAGAAAAATTGTTAAAAATAAACAACCATTAAAAGTCCACCGTTTCGGAGCTAATTTCTGAAGCATTTTTTGACGAATAAATACAAAGCAAATAAAATTATTGTCGTTGTTGAAAAACTAGTAATAGATTTGGTAAATTCTGCATTCGCGTATACTATTGCACGATTTAGATAAAATCAAATTTAGTCGATGTTCGAAGAAATGAATATATATAGCGTTTTTATCCATTTGTTTTATACATGTTTGCAAACCAGTTATTTTGGCAGATATTACAGAGGCTCCTCAAGGCTTTGAATTTTCGGACAACATGCAATACAAAGTTAAATGAACGGGACGCATTTTGGTTATCAGAAACATCAGTGAGATTTATGAAAGTATCTTTATCTGCACCGAAAGAAGTAATGTAACCGAAGGTTGTTGGAAGTTGTGATCGATATGATATATCGGTTGTTTTATCTAATATTATTGCTATGAATTTGCTTTTCTGAATTGCATTACAATTATATCGTTTTGAAACTAATGAGATCATTTTGAATATAATTCGATGTGCCGGAAAAAACCTTTGCTTGGTCCAAGTGAGCTGGCAATTATCGGTTATGTACTGTCAAAATATTTATTGTCTTTAGGTGATTTACCCCTATTGTAAGAATGCACATTTTCATTATGACTATGTAATTGTTCTTCTTGACATCCTAAATGACACACAATGTTCATTATCTTCATTGTTTCTCAATTTCTCCTAACTGTGAGCAATATCACTGAATATTTATATTGACTACTCAGCAATTCTTCAAATCACCGGAAACAAACTTGAAAAGTAAAAGGACTATTTGTACCAAGCCTTTTCACAGCTTTAGCATTATTTAAATAACAAAATCCGATATTTCGCCAAATGTCTGAAACGCTCGAAAATAGTACACATAACCAGCAAAATTATTTTTGTTTAAGATTACAACCGATAATCCGTTCCAAGTTTTTCATTAATTAATTTTCCGATCAAACTACCGAGTAGATACATCTCTTTGATATAGAAACAATTTACGAATTCGATTTCGATCGATCCTGGTTGATGATGTTTTTTTTCAGCAAATTACCGAGATCCAATTATATAAAAATTAGATAAGTTGACGAATTCTAAAATATTGACCCACAGAACAAGTGAACACATTCACCTATTTCAACCTTTCTCTATTTCAAATATCAATCAAAAGTATCATGCAATTTTACACAGTAATTTTACACATTTAATTCGACACAATTCTAGTCTACAGCTTTACCTATTACCACATTGAAATATTATTACCAAATCCTATA
Organism: Nemotelus nigrinus; assembly: GCA_947369275.1. Classification (NCBI taxonomy): domain Eukaryota; kingdom Metazoa; phylum Arthropoda; class Insecta; order Diptera; family Stratiomyidae; genus Nemotelus; species Nemotelus nigrinus. Next base: position 90,739,871 of record OX376373.1, on the reverse strand, counting down.
GGCTATAAGTGACTAAAATCCGCCGCCAATTGAAAACACCTTCATAAAAGTTTCCATACAAAATAGAACACACAAAAAATAATGTCATAATATAAATCATAAATAAAACGACTTATCGAATCCAGAACATCTGGCAATGCTTGCCACATCTCGTAATTCAAATTCGCTCACAGCAAGCATTTTTCATTCACAAAAAAATCTGTACAAGCAAAGCAAAATGATAACAATAACAATTTACCCTGCTACTAGTGAGGGGAACGCAGGAATAAGTTCCACAGTAGTCATGCGTTCGCAGCTCCGCTCTGAGTCTCTCTCTTGAGAAGGTAATTTCCCCTTGGAAGCAACATCTTCATTGCTTCCAAACATACCGTATAGACACATTTTTTTTAATGACGTCACAGTCTAGTCTATATGGGGTCAAATAAATGCTCGTAGATGCAATTTTTATATTGCTTCCAAGTCGTGGTTGTTCGTTCATTATTTTGATTCTGTGGTGTTACCAGATCAACTATGTGAGATGTTCACAATTTGATTTGAGAATTTTTTTTTATAAATGTTTATAAGCGATTATTTCACGATTTCGAAGTGAAAACTATTAATTTAAAACTCATGTCAGCCAAATGTAAGGGAAGCAATGCTTCCCTTGCTTCCATGAACGCCACGCCACTGGTTTCTATCCCTGTAACTTTCGATGAAGTCATCAAAACGAGATTCATAAGTTAATTTGATTTTGACGAGAAGCAGTTGTGGTAAACTTTTAGTTTCAGTGCTGGTAAAGTTTTGCAAGTACTGAGTATTTTCTTTATTTGTGTCATAGAAGATGCTGTTTTCAAAGTTTTGTCACATCAGCAAAGGGTAATAAATATAGTGTTTGACTAAATTTTGAAATTCATAAAAGTGGCAACTTTGGAGACCTTTCCACACTATTAGTTTAAATGCATTGACGAGATCAAAACGGTACATTGCTCTTGCAATAGGTTTGAGTACGTGTGATAAAATATGCACTCAAAACTTGCTCGGTTCCTTTACTGTTCATTGAAACATTAGGTGCGTTTTTTTTTGCTCCGATACAGAACAGAATATAACTATGCCGCCAAAATAACTATCTAGTACAAAACAGTAGTGCATTCGCTAAGACTGTCATAGGTTCCTGCATTCGCTGTAGTAGCAAAAAACAACTGAAAATAAAGCGAGAAAATAACGAGTATAAACTACCACAGTCGATAGAAAATAGAAAAAGAACTTCACATAATGAGGGCTTTTTCCAATTTCCTACTACCTAAACATTCAGCATAACCTTGAAAAAATCAAAGCCACCTGACAGCAAAAAAGACAATTTCTCATGAGCTTTTCTTTTTTCTATCAGCACATTCTATAGTTCAACACGTGAACTACATTACAGGAACAGAATTTCTGTGCTAGTGAATTCATTGGTACAGGAGTGTTGTTGTTTCCAATGCGTATACTCTTGGTCTGTTTGCGTACCTGAATCTATTATAATATATTAAAATAGATTCGCAGAAAGTCGTTTTTGTACTCTTGCTGCAAGCCAAATTTTACAGCAAAAAGAAGCCAGCTGCCAAATTCTGTTACTGCTGCAGTTTGCTTCCTTCTTCTGTTCTCTGCTGGATAGAGGAGCAAAAAAAAAACGCGCCTATTAGTGTTTTTGTGAGATTGTTTGGAAAATTTTTGGACTGGGCTTTCAATTGTTTCCACATAAAGTATAGGGACACCAAATGCTACGCGAATCATTCTATAAACCATCAATTAGGTTATTCCCTTACCTTACGAATAGGGTGTTCGCACCAAAAAAAGGGCGATAATGAGATTTGAGGAAATGTGGTCTCACTGCCCGCGACGAGACCAGTTTTTCCTTATCGAAAATTGGTTGAAATCACTACGATATTGCGCAAAAAGGTCAGTCCCGCTAATAAATTATCGTTGAGTGACACTTTACTAAGAGCACTGGTCGAGGCATCAAAAACAATTCGCATTTTCGTTGTGGTTCTGTCTTTTTTACTAAACGGTCGATGAGGCATGTAATAAACAGAGCGTTTTGGTTTAGTTTCTTCGTTTATTTCCTCCGCACCGATATAAGAGAGAATGGATTAGAAATCGCCAATTTTCGACTTTTTGCCTACTGGTGTGAGAATGAAGTACTAGTGTGTGCCCTACACAGTTCATACGGTAAAAACTACGAGAGATCGCCATTTTGAACGTCGTTTGACATTTCTTTCCACGCAACCGGCGAATGGAGATTAAAATGCCTTTTGTGAATGAAATTAATTATGATTTCACACAAAAACAAAACGAAATTGATGCCAAAGGTTAATTTTACCTAACCAAAATACGATATTCCCTGCGAAGCACTTCCGTAGCTACTTTTGCAGCCTGGAACGCGGCACTTTACGATCGCACTATTTTATAATTTGTGACCGTTAATTTATTCGCGAAACCGACACAAATTATTGGCACTAACGTAGAAGTATGTTTCCACCGAGCATGCCGAAAAATTTCCAAACTTTCTTTGATAAATTTTGACTGAAAGTCAATGTTTGCAGTTCCCGACACAAATTAAACTGACATTGACGTTTCTTTCCGTTTTGCCCGTTGCACGCTTTTACACCGATCTGGTGTTCATAGCATTAGGACACAGCATTAAGGCTTTTCAGTTGTGAGTGTGGTAGAAAGGGGCGCACTGAGCGGAATTTTTGTGAGAGAGCAATGTTGTGCGTGTATTAAAAAAGTATGGGTACACGTATGGGTACACGGTTAGCCATTTCGTATCCATTTCCTTTCATATCTGCGTTCCTCCGCTATACCCAAAAAGAAAAACAAATTCACGCATACTCTGATCACAGTTAAATAATTTGAGTTTTCAATGGAATAGGTACGATGATGTATGTGCATGATAATGTCATGTTTATGATAGCTAATGTACAATTTATGAATGTATCAGTGAGAGTGAAATATTTTCAACACCAGGCATTAACGAAATGGACATCTAACACATGAAATATGTATTGCATGTAAATATATTCTCTCAAATGGTGGAAAAAAAACTAAAGATATATATGCCAGACTTTTTGGGATAGTCAAGCAAAGATTGGTTTTATGACCACTTCAGTTCCCTGCGAAGGTGTGTTTTTGAAAAGAGGATACTTGTTAATTGAGAAGAGATCTCGCTTATTGGCCAAAAACGTCACATGTTCAAACATAATAAGTCTTAGACTCTAGCTTATAAATTCTTTATCTATTATCGTTATTATTAAAAATTCGATAGATTTTTAGGCGAGGTTTATTTTTGAAGTTATGTTATATGTTACGTTCTAGTTTCTTATTATTTTTGAAAAAATAAAAAAAACCAGTCAAGTTTAACATTTGTAATATGAAACAGTTGCTTAAAGCGGTTTGAAAGACTATCAAAGATTAGCTCAGTAAAATTAGTGAGTTTTACTGAGCTGGGTCATAACCATCACTTATTAATCAATAATCATCAGTAATTTTTGAATAACAAAAGTGGAATAAAGTTGCTGTATGTAAAGTCTCGTATGCTTAAATCCTAGACAAACTGGCACCAAAATGGCTAATTTACTAATGATCTGACCACTTATACCTAAATTAGTATTTAAAGGTTGCTAAAACACTGCCTTTATATACATATATAATTGATTGTCATTGTTAATCATAGCTTTTAATTTTTGATTATTGGAGAGATCGGAAGTATTTAAAGCTGAAAAGATAAAAACATTCGGAGGGGAATCATCCTGTTAAAATGCATTGAAGGCGAACCGATCATCAGTTTTGACAAAATAATGAGCCGAATGTATTCTAAAATAGTTTTGTTGATGATAATTGTACACAGCCAGTTCGGAAGAGTAAATTTGTAAATTTTCGCTCTCATTTAAAAACTCTTTTATTATATTTTAATCTCTCTCTCACTTTAATCTCTGCGCCACTAAACATCGTTCTCAAAAGCATTTTTGCTGAGCAAACGCTTTACACAGCAGTCAAAACGATTCCATATGTTGAGCTGTGTTCATGTATTGCTTGTGCGTACTAAAGTATTTTTTTATTCATCGAAGCTAAATTGTGGTTCGTTGTGTTTTCGTGTGGACAATGACTTTTATCAAAAAAATTAAATTTTTATGACTGTTTAGTTCTTTTAATTCAAAAATCTATGACAAAAATAAAAATTAAAGAATATTCTTATTTTTCAACAAAAAAACATATGCTCCCAAGAATAATTCAAATGAAAAATCTGCTACGCTACAAAAATATCAATTAATCATCAGAACGTGGTGTAAAGCGTAATTCGCTTTTTTATGCCATACTACATGGAGTTGCAGAGCGAAAATTATATTTAAATTCGTTAAATATTTTCAATTTGAGTTGTAAGTCTCAAAAAAGTTATCTTCTTCTTTCAAGTTTATTTAGGAATAAATTACCCAATTTAGATAATCATCAACCGATTTGTTAGTGATTGATTGTTGGGTCCTGTCGTGGTTATTAGTAAGAATTACCATAAGACACACACCATTTAAATAATCTTTTTTGACAAAGGATCATTAAGAGTGCGCTGTGTGTTTATCATCTCACACTAACCAAAAACTGCAATCATAATTGGATTTATTTCAGTTAAACATTTCACAAAAATCATTGATCTCATTATTAATAGTAGATTCAAAGGAATCTTTCTATCATTCCTGATTTGCTGGTGTGCTAAACTGAGACCAAACAATTTAAACATTTTATTGAAAATTCAACCTCTTCATTCGATTGAACTATTCTTGTCTAGCTGATAGGATAATCTGATCTCCTATTCACCCATCAAGGTTATTTGGTACAAAACATGGATATAGAAAAAGCTTAATACTAGTAATTCATTAAAATTAATGTTATGCCAAGTGACTCTTTAAGTAACTTAGTTGAAATATAATTACGAATCTAGAATGTGATGTTGAATGTCTGCATCTCCGTGCAGTTTGTTTTATTGATATTATTGTGTATGCTGCCTAAAAATGATTTGATGACTATTAAAGGTTATTTGAATTCCAATGAAATTGCCATAACTTAATAATTTCCATTGCTTTTAATCGTCTTCTTCACTACTTGTGTTTTTCTCCTTCTTTTCTCGTCTATTTGAACCTTTATTCTTTCCTTTATCACCTAATGGCTCATCCTGCTTATTCATCTGATTTACCTCTTGTTCTATTACTTCGTCTTTTCTGTGTTTCCACTCTTCGACTTTTTCTTTTATTTTCTCGAGATTATCCTGCAGTTTTTCTTTGACCTTCTCAATGCCTTCCTCGTGGTCCTCAATTCTCTGCTCTTCTTTTGCAAATTTTTTTCTCTCTTGTTGAATATCTTCAATATTCATCTTAATCTCGTTCCTCGTTTCCTTTGCTTTCTTCAATTGCATTTCCACTGTCCTCAAATTTCTTTCAACGTCTCGAAATTTTCTCTCTAATTCTAGTTTCTTTTCCTCACGATCTTTTTTCAGGTCCTCTCTTTCTTCCTGATCTTCATCAGTTTCATTGCTTTCATCACTCTCCTCACTATCCTCTTGGCTTTTGCTGAAGTCTTCTAGCTTTTCTGTTGCTTTTCTTATTTTCTCAGCATCATCTTCCAGCTTTTCAGACTGTTCATGAAACATTTTCATGTCTTTCTCCTTAGCTTCCAACTTGCTTTTCAGACTCAATTCCATATCTTTCAAAAGCTTTCTACTCTCACGAATTCTTAGCTTTTGGAGATCTAAAAACTCTAAATGTTTTTCAACATTTTCAATAGTTGTCTGGATCCTTCGCTTTCGCCGAAGTAATCGGCCTTGCTCCCTGTCTGAAATGGAGGGCCTTGCCGTTGTTTTGATAACGGGGCTGCCAGTGGAAGAGTTTGTCTGGTTTCTAATAGAGCTATCTGTGACAGAGGCATTTGCACTTGTCTGTGGCACTGATTTTGTTGGCTCGATTGGTGGCTGTGACGTGCCTGCAGTGTCAGTAGAGCTGGAAGTGAGCACAGTCTTACTAGATCCGCCCGATGTGTCAGCTGTGGTAGAAGATGATGGTTGCTCCGTTGGCGGCATCGTAGCAGTCCAATTGATTATCGTGACTGGCAAGTTTGTGGTAGTGTTGCCTGTTGAAGACCCACCTGTAGAAGTGCCTGGTGCTTGAGTGGACACTGGGCTCGTGGGCTCGATTGGTGGCTCTGTCGTGCCTACTGGATTGGAGAGAGTAGAAACAGCATCACTACATCCTTCTGATCTATCGGTTGTGAAGGCATCAGTATACGAGGGCATTTTCGAAGCCGGACCTTCGGTAGTCACGGTTGTCCAGTTTGTGGTTGGTCTGGTTGTGTAAGAGACATCTGTGGTAGTGAGTGGAGCATCAGTGCGTGATGTGTTCGTCGGCTCAACTGTTGATGGTATTGTGCTTGCAGCATTAGTAGGGTTCAAAGTGGGCACAGTGTCACTAGATCCACCTGATGCATTGGTTCCGGTTGCCTCAGTAAGGTCGGTTAGCAGAGTCGTAGCAGAGCCTGCAGATGTTGTGACTGTCCAGATTTTAGTAAGACTTTCTGCGTAAGAGTCATCTGTGGTAGTGCCTGGTTCATCAGTGCGCGACGGGTTCGTGGAGTAGACTGGTGACTGTGTTGTGCTTACTACTTTTGTAGGGCTAAGAGAAGTCACAGTTTCACTAGATCCCTCTGAGACTTCGGTTGTGGTGGCCTCAGTGAAAGATGGAAGGTCCGTTGGCAAAGTCGCAGCAGAGTCTTCGGATGTCGTGGCTGTCCAGCTTTCTGTAGGTCTGCCGGTGTAGTTGTCATCTATGCTAAAGCCTGCCTCTTCTGATGACTGTGTTGTGCCTGCTGCTTCGGTGGGGCTAAAGGTAGGCAAAGCCGCACTAGATCCGCGTGATGCATTGATTGTGGTGGCAACAGTAGACGATGGAAGGTCCGTAGGCAAAGGCGTAACGGAGCTCTCTGATGTCCCGCCTGTCCAGATTGTGGTTGGTCCATCTGTATAAGAGCTATCTGTGGTAGTACCGGGCTCATCAGTTGTTGATGGTTTCATGGGCTTAGTAGGCGATTGTGTTGTGCTGGCATTGCTGGTTGGGCTGAAAGTAGTCACAGGTTCACTAGATCCGTCTGATGCATCGGTTGTGATGGCGTCAGTAGACGATGGAAGGTCCGTAGTCAGAATCGTAGCAGAGTCTTCGGATGTCGCGGCTGTCCAGATTGTGGTTGGTCTATCTGTATAAGAGCTACATGTGGTAGTACCGGTTACATCAGTTGTTGATGGTTTTGTGGGCTTAGTAGGCGATTGTGTTGTGCTGGCATTGCTGGTTGGGCTGAAAGTAGTCACAGGTTCAATAGATCCGTCTGATGCATCGGTTGTGATGGCGTCAGTTGACGATGGAAGGTCTGTTGGCAGAGTTTTAGCTGAGCCTCCAGATGTCGTGACTGTCCAGATTGTGGTAGGACTCTCTGTGTAAGAGTCATCTGTGGTAGTGCCTTGTGCATCAGTGGGCGACGGGCTCGTGGGGTCAATTGGTAACTGTGTTGTGCTTGTTGCGTTCGTAGTGCTGAAAGATGTCACAGTTTCACTAGATGCGTCTGCTGCATCGATTGTGGGGGCCTCAGTGAAAGATGGAAGGTCCGTTGGCAATGTCGTGGCAGAGCCTTCGGACGTCGCGGCTGTCCAGATTGTGGTTGGTCTTTCTGTGCCGAAGTCATCTGTTGTAGTGCTTGGTGCATCACTTTGTGATGTGTTTGTGGTCTCAACTGATGACTGTGTTGTACCTGAGGCGTTGGTTGGGTCAAAAGAAGGCACAGTTTCAGCAGATCCACCTGACGCATTGGTTGTTTGAGGATCAGTAGACGATGGAAGGTCCGTAGTCAGAGTCGTAGCAGAGTCTTCGGATGTCACGGCTGTCCAGATTGTGGTTGGCCTATCTGTATAAAAGCTATCTGTGGTAGTAACGGGCACACCAGTTGTTGATGGTTTCGTGGGCTTAGTAGGCGATTGTGTTGTGCTGGCATTGCTGGTTGGGCGGAAAGTAGTCACAGGTTCACTAGATCCGTCTGATGCATCGGTTGTGATGGCGTCAGTTGACGATGGAAGGTCCGTTGGCAGAGTCGTATCTGAGCCTCCAGATGTCGTGACTGTCCAGATTGTGGTAGGACTCTCTGTGTGGGAGTCATCTGTGGTAGTGCCTGGTGCATGAGTGGGCGACGGGTTCGTTGAGTCAACTTGTGACTGTGTTGTGCTTGCTGCATTTGTAGGGCTGAAAGAAGTCACAGTTTCACTAGATCCGTCTACTGCATCGGTTGTGGTGTCCTCAGTGAAAGAAGGAATGTCCGTTGGCAATGTCGTGGCAGAGCCTTCGGACGTCGCGGCTGTCCAGATTGTGGTTGGTCTTTCTGTGCCGAAGTCATCTGTTGTAGTGCTTGGTGCATCACTTTGTGATGTGTTTGTGGTTTCAACTGATGAATGTGTTGTACCTGAGGCGTTGGTTGGGTTAAAAGTAGGCACAGTTTCAGTAGATCCACCTGATGCATTGGTTATTTGAGGATCAGTAGACGATGGAAGGTCCGTAGTCAGAGTCGTAGCAGAGTCTTCGGATGTCGCGGCTGTCCAGATTGTGGTTGGTCTATCTGTATAAGAGCTATCTGTGGTAGTACCGGGTACATCAGTTGTTGATGGTTTCGTGGGCTTAGTAGGCGATTGTGTTGTGCTGGCATTGCTGGTTGGGTTGAAAACAGTCACAGGTTTACTAGATCCGTCTGATGCATTGGTTGTGATGGCGTCAGTAGACGATGGAAAGTCCGTTGTCAGAGTCGTATCTGAGCCTCCAGATGTCGTGACTGTCCAGATTCTGGTAGGACTCTCTGTGTAGGAGTCATCTGTGGTAGTGCCTTGTGCATGAGTGGGCGACGGGTTCGTTGAGTCAACTTGTGACTGTGTTGTGCTTGCTGCATTTGTAGGGCTGAAAGAAGTCACAGTTTCACTAGATCCGTCTGCTGCATCTTTTGTGGTGGCCTCAGTGAAAGAAGGAATGTCCGTTGGCAATGTCGTGGCAGAGCCTTCGGACGTCGCAGCTGTCCAGATTGTGGTTGGTCTTTCTGTGCCGAAATCATCTGTTGTAGTGCTTGGTGCATCACTTTGTGATGTGTTTGTGGTCTCAACTGATGACTGTGTTGTACCTGAGGCGTTGGTTGGGTTTAAAGTATGCACAGTTTCAGTAGATCCACCTGATGCATTGGTTGTTTGAGGATCAGTAGACGATGGAAGGTCCGTACTCAGAGTCGTAGCAGAGTCTTCGGATGTCGCGGCTGTCCAGATTGTGGTTGGTCTATCTGTATAAGAGCTATCTGTGGTAGTGCCGGTTACATCAGTTATTGATGGTTTCGTGGGCTTAGTAGGCGATTGTGTTGTTCTGGCATTGCTGGTTGGGCTGAAAGTAGTCACAGGTTCACTAGATCCGTCTGATGCATCGGTTGTGATGGCGTCAGTAGACGATGGAAAGTCCGTTGGCAGGGTCGTATCTGAGCCTCCAGATGTCGTGACTGTCCAGATTGTGGTAGGACTCTCTGTGTAGGAGTCATCTGTGGAAGTGCCTTGTGCATAAGTGGGCGACGGGTTCGTTGAGTCAACTTGTGACTGTGTTGTGCTTGCTGCATTTGTAGGGCTGAAAGAAGTCACAGTTTCACTAGATCCGTCTGCTGCATCTTTTGTGGTGGCCTCAGTGAAATAAGGAATGTCCGTTGGCAAGGTCGTGGCAGAGCCTTCGGACGTCGCGGCTGTCCAGATTGTGGTTGGTCTTTCTGTGCCGAAGTCATCTGTTGTAGTGCTTGGTGCATCACTTTGTGATGTGTTTGTGGTCTCAACTGATGACTGTGTTGTACCTGAGGCGTTGGTTGGGTCAAAAGTAGGCACAGTTTCAGAAGATCCACCTGATGCATTGGTTGTTTGAGGATCAGTAGACGATGGAAGGTCCGTAGTCAGAATCGTAGCAGAGCCTTCGGACGTCGCGGCTATCCAGATTGTGGTTGGTCTTTCTGTGCCGAAGTCATCTGTTGTAGTGCTTGTTGCATCACTTTGTGATGTGTTTGTGGTCTCAACTGATGACTGTGTTGTACCTGAGGCGTTGGTTGGGTCAAAAGTAGACACAGTTTCAGTAGATCCACCTAATGCATTGGTTGTTTGAGGATTAGCAGACGATGAAAGGTCTGTAGTCAGAGTCGTAGCAGAGTCTTCGGATGTCGCGGCTGTCCAGATTGTGATTGGTCTATCTGTATAAGAGCTATCTGTGGTAGTACCGGGTACATCAGTTGTTGATGGTTTCGTGGGCTTAGTAGGCGGTTGTGTTGTGCTGGCATTGCTGGTTGGGTTGAAAGTAGTCACAGGTTCACTAGATCCGTCTGATGCATCGGTTGTGATGGCGTCAGTAGACGATAGAAAATCCGTTGGCAGGGTCGTAGCTGAGCCTCCAGATGTCGTGACTGTCCAGATTGTGGTAGGACTCTCTGTATAGGGGTCATCTGTGGTAGTGCCTGGTGCATCAGTGGGTGACGGGTTCGTGGAGTCAACTGGTAACTGTGTTGTGCTTGCTGCGTTTGTAGGGCTGAAAGAAGTCACAGTTTTACTAGATCCGTCTGCTGCATCGGTTATGGTGGCCTCAGTGAAAGATGGAAGGTCCGTTGGCAATGTCGTGGCAGAGCCTTCGGACGTCGCGGCTGTCCAGATTGTGGTTGGTGTTTCTGTGCCGAAGTCATCTGTTGTAGTGCTTGGTGCATCACTTTGTGATGTGTTTGTGGTCTCAACTGATGACTGTGTTGTACCTGAGGCGTTGGTTGGGTCAAAAGTAGACACAGTTTCAGTAGATCCACCTAATGCATTGGTTGTTTGAGGATTAGCAGACGATGAAAGGTCTGTAGTCAGAGTCGTAGCAGAGTCTTCGGATGTCGCGGCTGTCCAGATTGTGGTTGGTCTATCTGTATAAGAGCTCTCTGTGGTAGTACCGGTTACATCATTTGTTGATGGTTTTGTGGGCTTAGTAGGCGATTGTGTTGTGCTGGCATTGCTGGTTGGGCTGAAAGTAGTCACAGGTTCACTAGATCCGTCTGATGCATCGGTTGTGATGGCGTCAGTAGACGATGGAAGGTCCGTTGGCAGAGTCGTATCTGAGCCTCCAGATGTCGTGACTGTCCAGATTGTGGTAGGACTGTCTGTGTAGGAGTCAACTGTGGTAGTGCCTGCTGCATGAGTGGGCGACGGGTTCGTTGAGTCAACTTGTGACTGTGTTGTGCTTGCTGCATTTGTAGGGCTGAAAGAAGTCACAGTTTCACTAGATCCGTCTGCTGCATCTTTTGTGGTGGCCTCAGTGAAAGAAGGAATGTCCGTTGTTAATGTCGTGGCAGAGCCTTCGGACGTCGCGGCTGTCCAGATTGTGGTTGGTCTTTCTGTGCCGAAGTCATCTGTTGTAGTGCTTGGTGCATCACTTTGTGATGTGTTTGTGGTCTCAACTGATGACTGTGTTGTACCTGAGGCGTTGGTTGGGTTAAAAGTAGGCACAGTTTCAGTAGATCCACCTGAAGCATTGGTTGTTTGAGGATCAGTAGACGATGGAAAGTCCCTACTCTGAGTTGTAGCGGAGTCTTCGGATGTCGCGGCTGTCCAGATTGTGGTTGGTCTATCTGTATAAGAGCTATCTGTGGTAGTGCCGGTTACATCAGTTATTGATGGTTTCGTGGGCTTAGTAGGCGATTGTGTTGTTCTGGCATTGCTGGTTGGGCTGAAAGTAGTCACAGGTTCACTAGATCCGTCTGATGCATCGGTTGTGATGGCGTCAGTAGACGATGGAAAGTCCGTTGGCAGGGTCGTATCTGAGCCTCCAGATGTCGTGACTGTCCAGATTGTGGTAGGACTCTCTGTGTAGGAGTCATCTGTGGAAGTGCCTTGTGCATAAGTGGGCGACGGGTTCGTTGAGTCAACTTGTGACTGTGTTGTGCTTGCTGCATTTGTAGGGCTGAAAGAAGTCACAGTTTTACTAGATCCGTCTGCTGCATCGGTTATGGTGGCCTCAGTGAAAGATGGAAGGTCCGTTGGCAATGTCGTGGCAGAGCCTTCGGACGTCGCGGCTGTCCAGATTGTGGTTGGTGTTTCTGTGCCGAAGTCATCTGTTGTAGTGCTTGGTGCATCACTTTGTGATGTGTTTGTGGTCTCAACTGATGACTGTGTTGTACCTGAGGCGTTGGTTGGGTCAAAAGTAGACACAGTTTCAGTAGATCCACCTAATGCATTGGTTGTTTGAGGATTAGCAGACGATGAAAGGTCTGTAGTCAGAGTCGTAGCAGAGTCTTCGGATGTCGCGGCTGTCCAGATTGTGGTTGGTCTATCTGTATAAGAGCTCTCTGTGGTAGTACCGGTTACATCAGTTGTTGATGGTTTCGTGGGCTTAGTAGGCGATTGTGTTGTGCTGGCATTGCTGGTTGGGCTGAAAGTAGTCACAGGTTCACTAGATCCGTCTGATGCATCGGTTGTGATGGCGTCAGTAGACGATGGAAAGTCCGTTGGTAGAGTCGTATCTGAGCCTCCAGATGTCGTGACTGTCCAGATTGTGGTTGGGCTCTCTGTGTAGGAGTCATCTGTGGAAGTGCCTTGTGCATAAGTGGGCGACGGGTTCGTTGAGTCAACTTGTGACTGTGTTGTGCTTGCTGCATTTGTAGGGCTGATAGAAGTCACAGTTTCACTAGATCCGTCTGCTGCATCTTTTGTGGTGGCCTCAGTGAAAGAAGGAATGTCCGTTGGCAAGGTCGTGGCAGAGCCTTCGGACGTCGCGGCTGTCCAGATTGTGGTTGGTCTTTCTGTGCCGAAGTCATCTGCTGTAGTGCTTGTTGCATCACTTTGTGATGTGTTTGTGGTCTCAACTGATGACTGTGTTGTACCTGAGGCGTTGGTTGGGTCAAAAGTAGACACAGTTTCAGTAGATCCACCTAATGCATTGGTTGTTTGAGGATTAGCAGACGATGAAAGGTCTGTAGTCAGAGTCGTAGCAGAGTCTTCGGATGTCGCGGCTGTCCAGATTGTGATTGGTCTATCTGTATAAGAGCTATCTGTGGTAGTACCGGGTACATCATTTGTTGATAGTTTCGTGGGCTTAGTAGGCGATTGTGTTGTGCTGGCATTGCTGGTTGGGTTGAAAGTAGTCACAGGTTCACTAGATCCGTCTGATGCATCGGTTGTGATGGCGTCAGTAGACGATAGAAAATCCGTTGGCAGGGTCGTAGCTGAGCCTCCAGATGTCGTGGCTGTCCAGATTGTGGTAGGACTCTCTGTATAGGGGTCATCTGTGGTAGTGCCTCGTGCATCAGTGGGTGACGGGTTCGTGGAGTCAACTGGTAACTGTGTTGTGCTTGCTGCATTTGTAGGGCTGAAAGAAGTCACAGTTTCACTAGATCCGTCTGCTGCATCGGTTGTGGTGGCCTCAGTGAAAGATGGAAGGTCCGTTGGCAATGTCGTGACAGAGCCTTCGGACGTCGCGGCTGTCCAGATTGTGGTTGGTGTTTCTGTGCTGAAGTCATCTGTTGTAGTGCTTGGTGCATCACTTTGTGATGTGTTTGTGGTCTCAACTGATGACTGTGTTGTACCTGAGGCCTTGGTTGGGTCAAAAGTAGACACAGTTTCAGTAGATCCACCTAATGCATTGGTTGTTTGAGGATTAGCAGACGATGGAAGGTCTGTAGTCAGAGTCGTAGCAGAGTCTTCGGATGTCGCGGCTGTCCAGATTGTGGTTGGTCTATCTGTATAAGAGCTCTCTGTGGTAGTACCGGTTACATCAGTTGTTGATTGTTTTGTGGGCTTAGTAGGCGACTGTGTTGTGCTGGCATTGCTGGTTGGGCTGAAAGTAGTCACAGGTTCACTAGATCCGTCTGATGCATCGGTTGTGATGGCGTCAGTAGACGATGGATGGTCTGTTGGCAGAGTCGTATCTGAGCCTCCAGATGTCGTGACTGTCCAGATTGTGGTAGGACTCTCTGTGTAGGAGTCATCTGTGGAAGTGCCTTGTGCATGAGTGGGCGACGGGTTCGTTGAGTCAACTTGTGACTGTGTTGTGCTTGCTGCATTTGTAGGGCTGAAAGAAGTCACAGTTTCACTAGATCCGTCTACTGCATCGGTTGTGGTGGCCTCAGTGAAAGAAGGAATGTCCGTTGGCAATGTCGTGGCAGAGCCTTCGGACGTCGCGGCTGTCCAGATTGTGGTTGGTCTTTCTGTGCCGAAGTCATCTGTTGTAGTGCTTGGTGCATCACTTTGTGATGTGTTTGTGGTCTCAACTGATGACTGTGTTGTACCTAAGGCGTTGGTTGGGTCAAAAGTAGGCACAGTTTCAGTAGATCCACCTAATGCATTGGTTGTTTGTGGATCAGTAGACGATGGAAGGTCCGTAGTCAGAATCGTTGCAGAGTCTTCGGATGTCGCGGCTGTCCAGATAGTGGTTGGTCTATCTGTATAAGAGCTATCTGTGGTAGTACCGGGTACATCAGTTGTTGATGGTTCCGTGGGCTTAGTAGGCGATTGAGTTGTGCTGGCATTGCTGGTTGGGTTGAAAGTAGTCACAGGTTCACTAGATCCGTCTGAAGCATCGGTTGTGATGGCGTCAGTAGACGATGGAAGGTCCGTTGGCAGAGTCGTATCTGAGCCTCCAGATGTCGTGAGTGTCCAGATTGTGGTAGAACTCTCTTTGGCGGAGTGATCTGTTGTATTGCCTAGTGCATCAGTGGACGACGGGTTCGTTGATTCAACTGGTGACTGTGTTGTGCTTGCTGCGTTTGTGGTGCTGGAAGTAGAAACGTTTTCATTTGATGCTTCTGATGTTTTGGTTATGTTGGTGTCAGGGTCTTTGGTTGTTTCGGCTGTCCAGTGTGTTGTCGGTCTGTCTGTATAGAATTCATCTGTAGTTGTGCTTGGTTTCTCAGGTGGTGGTGAGTTTGAGGGTTTAAATGGTTGTTGTGTTGTTGCTTCGGGACTGTGTGTTATGTTTACAGTTGTATTTTCAATATGACTGCTATTTAATTCAGTCGTTGTTGCGATAGGTATTGGTGTTGTTATATCTGTTGTAGAATATTTGGTATCTTTTGTTTGTGAGCTTGTTGATGGAACTGCTGTTGTCGATTTATTGGTTGGACATTTTGCAATATATGGCCAGTCGCATCGGTTTAGCACATCGCTCCAATGCAATCCAGGTGGGCAGTCTCTTAGATATGCATTACCATTCCAGCATTGAAAGTATTTAGAACAGTTTTGTGGGTACGGTAGAAAGCTATCTTGATTAAGCGCTTTTGGACAGTCTGGTACTACTTCCACTTGTTGGTCATTATTGCCCGGTGTCAGTGAACTCGAACCATTCATACATTCGGAGAGATGCGCATAGTCGCATCTATTGTGCTTTTCACTCCAAAATAGTCCTCTTGGACAGGGCATCACGTAGGCAAATCCATTCGAGCACTGAATATAATGTGAACAAAAACTGGGATGAGAAAGCGTCGGATTTCCAGCTGGCGGGCATATTGATTGGATATTTGATCGTTTGTGTCGCTTCAATATATGACGGGAAATATTGTTAATACACTGCGCTTTTTTTGGATGTTCGCATCGTTCGTTTTTTACACTGAAATGCAAGTTTGACGGACATTCAAGCGAATATATAGTGCCATTAAAACATTTGTAGAATTTTTTACAATCGGTAGGATGCGGCGCAAGCGTAGTTGCATTTGATTCTGCATCAGTGTTACAAGAATTACTTCTGAGAGTTTGTGGTTTGTCATTGTTATTGCATGCAACTTTTTCTGCTAAATTACACTGGTCATGTAGATCATCCCAATAGAAGCCCACTGGGCAAGAATGTACTGTTGGTTGGCCTCTGAAACACTCTATGAATTTTCCGCAACGTCTAGGGTAGGGAATGCGAATGATAATATCCGACGCCGAAGGGCAATAGATCCCGTCAGGTGGATCATCAAAGCAGTATGGTATTAGACTAAATGTGCAAATTTCATCATGTCTTGAAAACTGATAGCCGTTGGGGCAGGGTATCTCATAGGCTGTTCCACTCATGCAAATAATGAACTTTCGGCAGTCATGCGTGTGCGGATGAGTTGAGTTGTCCTGTTGGCCATCACAGTCCTGTAAACAAAGGTGCATAGGTTTATTTATTTTAAATCATCAATAAACAATGTACTGACAAATCCTTTGACTAGAGCAGCTACAACCAAATTGATAAGAATCCCACAGATGAGTTTCCGGAAAGTTCCTGTTAGAAATAATAACAAGACTCTACATAATTTTATTTTCCATTAATACAGATATGAGTTGACTGACAATGGAATTTTCCACTACTTACTTTTTCCCATTTGAAATATAAGTAAAGATCTCGAACTTAACTTAACGTTTTCGGCTAATTCGTTGATACTAAATTCATTAGCTTCTCGTGAATCTTCTTTTATAGAAAATATCTGCAGACTGTGCGATCTTTTATCTCTAAAGATTAACAGTTGTAAGCAAATATCTGCACATGATGTATATTGCGTGTGAATCTTCAAATATTTTAGATGAAAGATACGAAGATAAAAACGATCTCAACACCAAATATTTCAGAGGATTTTTGACTTTCAATTGAAGACTGCGTTGAAAGCTTGTTAGCAGGATCTGATTTTTAAGGGCAAAATAAACGTGAAAAGAGGGTTAAATTGAGGGCTGTGAAATATCTACCCGCAATTTAAGTTATGCATTGATTTTTGATGGGTAAATTTTAGAGCGGATACAATAATTTTGCTAGCAGATAATTAAATTGTTGACATCATACATTTTTATCTGAACGATATGATATCTGTATGCAAATGAGTTTCGCAGGATGAATTGTCAGGAAAAAGTACTCAGAGCAATTTGCTTTTATTGAAGGTATTGTAAAGAATAATTTAGATATGATGTGATATCGGGATTTCAAAGATTTGTTAGGCGTCAATCCAGAGATTCCTATTGCTTTGGTATTTTTAAGTGCTTCTGCCGTGATTTCTTTCTGTTCTGAGAATTAATATTTGTTTGAACGTTTTTTTTTATGTCAAACTCGAGAATTAGTTGCAGAGTGATAAATTGTCATAAAAGAATGTTGTGGATCACTTTTTCTTCGGTCTAAGCAATAAACAAATAAATCAAGCGAACAAAGACGTTTCTCTGAGCTTTTAATAATCGTGACATAAAAAGAGATTTTAGGATTCCTGCAAGATTACTTGCAGATTCTTCACTACAACTAAGGTATGTATGATTTCAGACACCTCCAAACTGGTGAAGAATTGAGAGTTGTTTTCATTTTTATTCAATGACAGAATATGAGAAATAGTAAACATGAACATAGTAAATTCAATCTACCGGTAGTCATTTGACGTTAGCACGGGATATGCTTTTTTTTATCTGAATAATGTTTGCTGTTGTATTTGCAGTGTATTGTTAGTATTAGTATGTTTGGTGTAGATTTGCACGCTACCGAAATTTAATTGCTTTATAACGTTGTTTTGTATTGTTCGGCCGGTTGAGGCTGGTAAGTTGTGAAAATAATTTCATAGTAAATTAATTTTTGGTAAAGCGGAACTTTTTAAAGCTACGATAATAATGGAACAAGGTGGCGAATTTACGACTTTCTAGCTATAGAGATTCAGTCAGAACAATTGAACCGCTGCTTTGACTGTTTCAAATTGAACCACGGCTCTATATACTGGTATTGCAAAATACAATTTAGAGCTACTATTTGTAGCATATCATATTGCAAAGTTTGATTAATTGAAAAACGCATCACTGCAAGTTGATGCATCCTCACGCTTTGCGAAAATAATCGCTCAATTTTAAAACCTGTGTATTGACCGAACGTGATTTCTTTTATCGCTTATGTGACTGTTTGAATATGTTGTCAATAGTGTTCCCACTTCAAAATTTTTCGCCGTATCAAATTTCTCCAAAAAGTGTATCAATATTGGTAGAAATGTATCAAAAAATTCCCAAAAGTGCATTTGGATCAAGGTATTGAAACTATAATAAACTATAGTCATGAAACTATAATAAAAATATACAAAACAACTTAGTTTAGAGCTACTATTGTTATTGAACAAAATATAGCGCCTAAAAAATATCACAAATTGCTTCCGCTCTTTGTTTTCACCTGTATATTGACATTAATACTGAGGCCGCACAAAAAAAGCTATAACAAAATGAGGGCTCTTTGCGAATGCGCTCAATATGTTCACAAAATTAATACGGAGCGCAGATTATTTTTAGAGAAAGTAGCTGTTTTATTTCACAAAAAAATAATTCTTCGGCTTAAAAAGACTATATGGTTCCTGATGATTTGATAAATATGATTCATAAAAGGATATGTTTTGGGCAATTATGTCATACAGCGGCAACTACACATTGTTTGGCTTCTTGCTTCCCAAAATTCATGCTATCTCTTTTCAGTTCCAATCAATTCCATTCTACATTACCATCCAAGTTTAATAAAGAAAACCCTCGTTTTCAGGTAAACTATAAGGTAAGCTATTAAAGTCAACATGAAAGGCGTCAGATGACATTGATTTACCTAAAATGTTTTCAACCAAACTCGGTTTATCCCAAAACGCTTCAACATTCATTGTCTCATTAGTATTTAAATAGCTTGAAAACCTCAAATCTTTAGAGTCATCACATATTAGATATCTTTCGAAGTTCAGAATGTAAAATAGACTGAAGTTGGCAGTTATTACTGCTAGAGAGAAGAGATTTGGTTGGCACATGGCAGCAAAATAAAAAAAAATTGAATTTATTTACAGGCTGACAAAATGTATCATTTTGCCATAAATCAGTGAGTTGCTGTATCATTGTATCAAAAATATAATTTTCAAATAAAAATGTATCAAAATGATACAAATGTATCAAAAATGGTTGTCAGTAATGCTAAAATTATTGGACAGATTTTTTTTGCATATATGAAAGGCTGGGCTATGTAAGTTCAACAATATTTCTAATAATCCTGAAATTATTGGACTTTGCCTTAGTGATTATAATTCTTAAGCTGTAAACAGGCTGAATATTAAGAACAAATGATAAGTTGTACGTACTACTGAAAATTCTTTAAATATCTGAGCTTACATTTTTGTTCGCTAAAGTATAAAGTTATTGCCGACCTTGCTAACTTGGCTATAATGTCGATGCTATCAAAATTTGGTTACGATAAAAAATTGGTTTCATTTAATTTATTGGGTGCAGTGTACAGTAAAGCTATAATGGGTTGGGTGCAATATTTGCAGAACTGCAATAAATACAAATTTATGAAATTTAAGTAAGTTTTCCCACATTACTTGTAGTTATTCGATTGCACGAGCTAATTTGGTGCAATGCTAACACTAACAAAATCTCTAAATTTCAAACGTCTTTTTGATTGATTGACTCTAGACACATTTTAGTTAAAACAAACTTATATTTTAATTCTATCAGATACATTTTATTCAATTAAAGTTTGTGGCCGTATAAAATCAGTTTCAACCGTAGCTTTTAGTGATTAAGCGGTGAAAGTTGAACCAATGTTCTGGTATTATACACTTATTTAAGAAAATATATAGTATTCATGAAGATTCAGCAATATAATTCTGATAACACATAACTCCATCAATCGCGTTAACGAAATGTCTTGATTTATTTTTAAAAACTGCACTCACACTCATATGCTAATTAGTAGGCTCGCTCGTTCTAAATAACACTTACACTGCCTTTAATAGCGAGAATGCGGCGACTACCTTCTCTTGGTTGTGAAAATAATACCTGAATGGATACAATAAATACCAATTTTGTCGCTATTTTAGGTAAATTCATGCTTATTTGTCCTTATTTGGAGCCGAAAAAATCTTATCAGAGAAGTACCACTTTTCAACTTCTTTAAAATTCGCAACAGATTGGGAATATATTTATCAACTTTATATACGTTATAATATATTTGCAACAAAGCATTTATTTTTGGTCATTTGAATTTAAAAACTTATATGGGAAGCCAGTTGGGATTGAAGCCAGTTGGGATTTCTTCAAGCTCAGCATTTATCGTTTCATGGTCGCTTCTTTAACTGCCTTTGAAAACTAGAAAAAATCGGAAAAAAATTGCGGAAAAAAATCGGGAAAAAAACTCCTGGTGGTAGCCCTGAAATTCTTTTCACCCTTATAGCCTCCAGCGCAGTCATTCACGGTGGGTTTAACTTCACGCGAAGCAGGTTTGATATTAATTTGATTATGCTGCTAACACAGGGCTGCCAGCACCAGTCGTTTTCGTTTATATTGTACCAGCTGATGTTTCCATTATATATTCATATGCAAAGTGTTTGCAATAAAAATAAAAAAACCAATGTTTAACTTTTTCCAGTTTTGAAAAGTTTTCGGATGGCAGCCTCAAACGGTGATTAATCGCTGAAACTTTCGATGAAATCCTCGGATAAAAACGAAATTCAAACGATAGGTTGATTGAAGCATGGGCCATTTATGGTAGGGTTATTGCTGCTTTGTTGGAAAAGTGTTGCCAGCACTGAACATTTTCATCATTTATGTTATAGAAGATGCTGTCAAAAATTGTTTCTATTGCTTTGAATAAGAAATGGTTGATATGATACTACAATAAAGCACTCAAGGACAATTTCTTAGAAAATTAGTTTTCTGGCAGTTCTTCAGCCCTTTCCCATTTCCCTCTCCTTCAGCCCCTCCTTCTTCAGACCCTCTTTTTTCAGCCCCTCCTTCTTCAGCACTTCCTTCTTCAGCACTTCCTCCTTCAGTCCCTCCTTCAGCCCTTTCTTCTTTAGCCATTCCTTCTTCAGTACCTCCTTCTACAGCCTCTCCTTCTTCAAAACCTCCTTCTTCAGCTCCTTCCTCTTCAGCCCCTCCTTCTTCAGCCCCCCCTTATTCAGTCCCTCCTTTAGTCCATCCTCCTTCAGCTCTTCCTTCTTCAGCCCTTCCTTCTTCAGCACCTCCTTCTTCAGCACCTCCTTCTTCAGCCTCTCCTTCATCGAAACCTTCTTCTTTAGCTCCTCTTTCTTCATCCACAGCTTCTTCAGCCTCTTCTTCTTCAGCCCTTCTTTTTTAGCCCGTCCTTTTTCAGAACCTCCTTCTTCAGCCTCTCCTTCTTCAGAGTCTCCTTCTTAAGCTCCTCCTACTTCAGCCCCTCCTTCTTCAGCCCTTCTCTTTCAGCACCTCCTTCTTCAGCACCTTCTTCTACAGCCCCTCCATATTCAGTCCCTCTTTATTCAGTCCCTCCTTGAGCCCTTCCTTCTTCAGCCCTGCTTTCTTCAGCACCTCCTTCTTCAGCACCTCCTTCTTCAGCACCTCCTTCTTCAGCCTCTCCTCCTCAGAACCTCCTTCTTCAGCTCCTCCTTCTTCAGCCTCTCCTTGTTCAGCCCCTCCTTCTTCAGCCCTTCCTTTCTTAACGCTTCTTCTTCTAGTGTTTTTTTTAGTATTCATGTATTAAATTCCGGATCTTAAACTTGTTGCCAAAATCGATGTTATAGAAGGAATACTAACTACCTAAATTGGTAAATAATCAAAAACAAACCACATTTTAAGCTTTTAAGAACATTCAATTCAATCAAAAAGCTTGACAATATCAAAATCAAAGTATCGTTTCAGTGAAAGCTACCCTTTTTGTTAACTCGTTGATCTTGAAATCACTAAGAATAAATAGCGCCCAGTGTGGTCTCCCAAAATGTTGTATGAAAAATCATCTAAACTGCTAAAAAAATTTATCCACAATCATTTGACTATCACCTAAATATTTCATTTATTTTTCACGTAAAATAACTCACGTACGTATTGCCTAATCTTATTTGCATATTTATTTTACAGTATTATCATGATTATCTCGACGTGAAAAATATTTGTCTATCTGTCATACAATCGAAGTTTTGGTAAACTATATTAAATTATAATACCATACATAGACGTGCCGAATCTATTTCTGGATTGCAGAATAAATTCGCATTTTATTTTTGACTGTAAAAAATAGGAAAACAAGCATCTAGTAGATATGTACGTAGAAATTTAATTGAATTTTGTTTTTGGCGAAATATTTTCATGCTTTTTATTTGTATTAATATCAAAAGTGAAGTTGCGTTCCTCTGATAAAGTTTAATTTTTGTTTACTCCGCACTTCAGGCGACAGTAATCACATCCATATCTAAATTCATCACACCAGTTGAATTAACTTGTTATCTTGCTTTTGCTATGAGAGCTATGATGCAATGTGACGTATAATACTGAACGATGTGACTAGACTTCAAGTTACAGAATTTTTTTTTGTAAAATTCTTTCAAACCGCCAGTGCAAACTCGTTTTTTATATGCCTAAGTGTCTTTTGGGCCATAAATTCCTTAAAAATGGGATATGTTTTGAGTTATTTTCAAATAGCATTGGGATAGCAGACGATGTTTGGTTAAGAATAAGTTAATTTCATGACAAACAAAACAAAAGATCATTTGAAAACAAAAAATCGTTTAAAAGCAGAAGATCGGTTACTGGGCTGCTTGTATTGACTTACACTTAAAACGCTGACTTTGAAAATATCTAGGTGATTACAAGTGGATTCTGACAGGCAAAAAAAATGTGGAAATTGGTCAGCAAAAAATTCAAAAAAAGCCAGTCATTTGGAGCCAATTTAAATAAAAAAAAAACTCTAGCGCACCTGAACCGCTACAAAACTAATTTTCGAAGAAATTGTCTTTGAGTGACAATGTGGAAAGACGTAATACACTTTTTTGTTGAATCATATCAACCATTCCTTGTTCAAAGCAACAGAAATAAACTATAACACAAATGATGAAAATGTTCAGTGCTGGCAACATTTTCCCAACGAAGCAGCAATAAGTTAACCTTCACAAGCTCATATTTAAATCAACTTATCCTTTGAATTTCGTTCTCATCGGAGGATTTCGTCGAAAGCTTTAGCGGTTAACGTTGGTTGAAGCTGCCATCCAAAAAATGTTCAAAACTCGGAAAATTTAAAAATTGGTTTCTTAGTTTTATTGCAAATGTTTTGCATATGTGTATGTAATTTGAAGCATCTGGTTATGCAATAGTTACGAAAATGGCTAAAGCTCGTTACCCTGTGTCATCAGCAAAGCAAAATATACACCAAATCTGCTTCACGTTAAACTAAACCCAACCAATAAATTTCGTTTCGATTGAATCACTGCGCTAGAAGTTATACGGGTGAATAAAATTTTAGGGTTACCACCCTCAAAACTTTGAAATTTTTTAAAGCGTTAATATTTGTTGTTAATTTTCATTGCAGGATCGTTACCATTTGCAAATCTAATGACATAATCGCGCAGAAAAGAAATTCCAAAAAATTACAAAAATGGTCATAGCTGGCAGCCCTTTCAAGATTTTTGTACGAAATTCCTATCAAATTTTGCTCACATTAAAATGTATTTACTGCATAAACTTCATTTTTATATCATGACTGCACCGGAAGTTATAGGGAAAAAAGCTTTATTTTGCTGAGCAAATTTGCAAGATTTCGGAGACAAAAATCACCATAGCTGGCAATCCTATTCTAAATTTTCAGCCAAATTTTCATTAAATGTTACCTTAAAAAAGATCTAAATAATGTGTGAATTTCGTTTAAATCTGATGGCTGAATCGGAAGTTATAGGCCAAAAACCGGTTTTTTTCTCAGTGATTTTTCAAGATGGCACCACTGTCACAGGATTGCCCGCATTTCAAAATTATTTCTATCAGACCTGGTCCTAGTTGATATCAACATGCTCTGTGAATTTCATTATGATCGAATAATCCGGTCGTCAGTTCTCGTGAACAGAACTTTCGAGTGCTGAAAATAGAGGTAATTTAGTGATGGGTTGCCGTTCTTGTGCAAATCGGAATTTTAAAAATTTCAAATTGACATGATTGACAAACGTTAAAATTTATCAATGATTTGAATGTTTTGTCAAAAATCAAAAAATTTTCAGCAGTTTCAATGATTTGAAGGATTTTTTTTCAAGAGCCTGCCGCAGCTACAGGGTTACCCGCACTACCTTGGAAATCCATGTGTATTAAACTTTAGACAACATCAATACGCTCTGCAAATTTCACGATGATCCAATGTTTTCGTCAGAAGTAATGACAAATCAAAATTTGAAAAAAAATCCTTGCCTACTTTTAGGCACGCTGCACCCACACACAGCTCAAAATTTCCACTTCTTTACCATAAACAAGCTTAGAACATAATAAGTTTTCATTCTCAATACTTTTTTTGAACAAAAATTTACGCTGCTTTTAAATATAGGAGTACCTCAAAATTCACTAAAACGCTCGCCACTGCCAAAAAGTTTAGGATATCTGAATTTTAGCAAATCGTGGACCTACTTACTAAGTACATCTACGTTCTCCGAAAGTTTCAGCTCAATCGGATCGGCCACTCCAGAGATTATTTCCCTCAATCATTTTGATGATATATATATATATATATATATATATATATATATATATATATATATAAATATATATATATATATATATATATATATATATATATATATATATATATATATATATATATATATTTATATATATATATATATATATATATATATATATATATATATATATATATATATATATATATATATATATATATATATATATATATATAAAGAAATATGAATTTTCGGCGAAACGAGTTTAATACTACTTTTCTTCGAAAATTAGTAAAAAAAAAACATTTATAACAAGTAAAGGTATTTGAATTTGATGAGAAGCAGTGCATACTTTCGAAACCACTTTGTCAAAATAGAATTTTCAATGTAGATTAAAATTTTTAATGTTAATAAAAAAGTTGTTGAATTTTAATCATCCCCCAAAAACAATTCCAATTTATAACAAGATTCTAATGTTGATATATCCTTGCTTGTAAATGTCTTATATACTTGAACTTTGACAACATTAACTTGAATTTGATTTTTGACCATATTCAAGACTGTTGTATTCGCTTCAAGACTTTATTCAAATTCTAAAACAGAATCTTAAATATCTCAGAATAGTTAGAACTCTGATTATTTAAATATTGTTACCAATTGAAATAAATTGGTATCAATTTTTAACTTCCACTTTAAAGTTTCACTCAGAAATGTAGCAATATAATTTGATTAGAAATAAGGTTTGAGAACTCAGGCTCCGATTGTTTGAAAGCAGATTCTGCAATAATTCATTGCAACATTTGCGACTTTCGAAGTAATAAAATATTACATAAGAGTAAAAATGTTTTCCATCAGTAGCCTGATATATGTTACGGGATCTCATATTTTTATTTGAGATTGAGGTTGCACTTAAGTGTGCATGAATTAAAATGTTCCTTTCTTGCTAGGAAAATTTTAGGTTCAAAGAAATAGGAAACACCCTCTTTCAGCCAACCAACTCCATCTTGCCTTATGGGGCGGAAATTCGGACGGACGCACTCCAAACGCAGAAGGTTCGAGCGTGTATTATCGGCATCCAGCGTAGACGTGGCCTGCGTATCGCCAGTAGCTACCGTATGGTGTCGAAAGATGGTGTGCTGGTAGTAGCAAGAGTAATCCCGATAAATTTGCCTGCGCGAGAGTACGTCCATGTTAGATACCTGACACGCTCTGAGCCCGACAGAACATGAGCTCTAGCGCACGTACGTTTGCAAACACTCTAATTTTGGCAACAACTTTGGAGTACAAGCAACGAAAATCGCTGGACGGTGAGACTGATAGGTATGTTGGAACTTGAAGTCAGCCCTGGCCACGGAGAGGTAAATTTTTATCTGTGCCAATTTTTAACGGAGTACGGTAACTTCATAAAGTGTCTTAAAAGAATGGATAAGTTCCCTACACGGTATTCTTTATATCCAGTTTGTTTGCAAGTTTGAGAAGTTTATAGTGAAAGTAATACTGCGTAATGAAGAAAACTGGCGCACAATTTCAACATATGTTGAGAAAATACTACGCAGAAAGCAAGAGGAGGTTTACCTTATCGTTTCACAATTTGTGGTGAATATTGAAGTAGATAGGCACCCACAGGTGAGCAAGCATGACCGGGTTGAGTAATGCGAAATATGATTCCAACCTTGACCTTTGTGACCGGTAGGTGATATTTTTCAAGCTAAAATCTTACATAATCCAAAGTTTGTTGACCCAAATATCTTTTGAATGTTTTTGGGACATCTACAACAAACAAAAAAAACATCTTTCAGACCTTCTTTCCATTCGAGTCAGGATATCAAGCTGGCAAATGCTTGCTAAATTGGTTTTCCGTCACACGCCAGTTTGTACAGCACTCAGAAGCATTCTTTTCTGCTCAATGTTTTCTTATGAGTCAGGGACGGCTTTACCGTATTTGCAGCCCTAGGCTTGAAAATAATTGCTACCCTTGCTCTGCATGTAAAATTACAGTTACGATAAACAGAAAAGATCTAGAAAACCCATCAAGTACCTAAAAGGAATCTATTAAATACCGAAAGGACCTATAAAGAACCTAAGAAGTTCCTAAAAGGACCTGAAAGAACCCAAACAGTACCCAAAAATCTTATAAAAGCCGCCTTAAAGTTGAAAAAATTGTCGCCTTTACCGTACATGTAAAATAGTAAATAGTAAGGCTGTTTCCTCACTTGCGTCCATGCGTCCATTCGATCTAGCGTAATGTGTTTACACGAGTCAACTCAATTTTGTTTATGTAGGCGAGTCTAAAGTGAAAGAGGTAGCGTATGCTAACTCATGTACAGTAGATTTTATAATGCAAATCATTGAATGTCTCGAAACTTCTAAAATGTAGATAGAATGTTAATGCTTAGTGGGGCAGTATATATATTATATATATATATATATATATATATATATATATATATATATATATATATATATATATATATATATATATTGTTGCGCCCGCCTTATATCCCTTCACAAATTGCATAGCACATGCATTCAAACAGCCTTTAATTTAGCACCAATGTTTTCTGAAATAATATCGCACACATTATGCCCACCCATATTCATATCTCTCTAATTAAAGTGTAATCAATTCACATCTATCATTAGGCATATTATACATCAATCAGAAAATTTCAACTTTTCATTCCACGCCTTTAGTCACAGTGTGACTATGCCTTTAGTAAAAATTATTTTCCATAGCTCCTATAGATAGGCATTATCTGTTTCGATTCGCTTATTCACCTCATGTGAATAATCCCATGAATCGATTTTCTCGTTTCCCGTGTTACCTTATAAGGCAACATTCCATCGATTTCTGAAAACAATGAGTGGTGAGTTGGGGGGAATGACGCGATGGACCGGAGAGTGAGTCTTGTGGGTAGTGGAGTGTGAATCTTCGACCAAGACGGTCGATGTTAGTTTTTACTAGTTTTCGAAGAAAATTAGTATTAAACTCGCTTCGCCGAAAATTCGTCATATATGTATATATATATATATATATATATATATATATATATATATATATATATATATATATATATATATATATATATATATATATATATATATATATATATATATATATATATATATATATATATATATATATATATATATAGCAGCAAAATGATTAAGGGAGATAATCTCTGGAGTGGCCGATACGACTGAGCTGAAATTTTCGGAGGACCTAGATGTAAATAACAGGTAGGTCCATGATTTGCTAGAATTCAGACGTCTTAAACCTTTTGGCGGCCGCGGACATTTTAGTGAATTTTTAGGTACTCCTATATTTCCAAGCAGTGTAAATTTTTGTTAAAAAAAGTATTGGGAATGAACACTTATTATGTTTCTAGTTTGTTTATGATAAGGAAGTGGAAATTTTGAGCCTTGTATAGGCGCTGAGTGCCTAAAAGTAAGCAAGGATTTTTTTCAAATTTCAATTTGTATATAGCTTCTAAGAAAAACATCAAATCACCGTGAAATTTTTGGAGCGTATTGATGAATTTAAGAACTTAACACACATGGACTTTCAAGACTGTGTGGACAACTCTGTAACTACAGCAGGCTCCTTCAAATCATCGACCTTCCTGAAAAATTGTTAATTTTTGAAAAAAATTTCAAATTATTGATAATTTTGACTTTTGTCCATCAAGTCAAATAAAAATTTCAAAAATTCCGTGGTAAACAAGAACGGCAACCCAAGATCAAATACCCTCATTTTTCAGCACACAAAACTTCTGGTCACGAGGACTGACGATCGGATAATGCGATCAATATGAAATTTACAGGGCCAGATCTGATAGAAGTGATTTTGATATACAGGCAACACTGTGGCAGTGGTGCCATTTGGAAAAATCGCTGAGAAAAAAAAAACTAGTTTTAGGCCTTTAGCCTCCGATTCAGCCACCAGATTTTCACAAAATTCACGCAATAGATGAACTTTACTCTAAAATAGATTTCATAGAAATTTGGTTGAAAAATTAGTATAGGGTCGCCAGCTATGGCAATTTTTGTCTCATAAAAATTGTAAATTTGCTCTGGAAAATAAAGGTGTTTCCCCCATAGCTTCCGATGCAGTAACGAAATCAAAACAAAATTCGTGTGATAAGTGGATCTTGCTACTTGTCTAGTTCTGTAGGAATTTCGTTGTAAAATCGTGAAAGAGTTTGCGAGCTATGATGAATTTTTAACACATTGATTTTTCCTTATCGAGCGATGTTGTCATAAAATTTTCAAATGGGAATGATGTTGTGAATACTAATATGTAAACACACATAAATGTCAAAACATATTAAATATGTCCACTTTGCGATTCTAGCGATATTCCACGAAAGTGGTGAACACTAAAATTATAATAGACTTGATTTAGCGGAGACTCAAACAACTGCACTTAATATTAAAAACAACATTAAAAGCCAAATCCATACATTTTAGTACCCATATTTTTCATTTACTAAAATTCTACTACTTAAGAGCGAAACATGACATAATAAAGACAGTCTGTTTCGGTAAGCCAGATCGGTCGGCGACCAAACAGACTAAAAAACAGCGAATAAAACATTTGTAATTATTTGCACACGTACGTCGTAGCTATTGCTAAAGGGGCGGTTAAATTCGCCACGCAAAAGCGACGACTGCTTGTGCCTAAAAGAATAAATTTTACCCCGTTTTATTTTTCAAACATTGCGAACTGCGCATATCGCATACCATTTCAATGATCCTGCAACGACAATTAACAAAAAATATTTACCTTTCAAAAATTTAAAAAGTTTGGTAGGTGGTAACCCTAAAATTATATTCACTCCTATAACTTACAGCGCAGCCATTCAATCGAAACGAAACTCATAGGGTGGGTTGAACACAACGTGAAGCAGCTATGGTGCTAGCACATGATTGCCAGCACCAGACAATTTCGTAAATATATACGCTTTCATTTTTTATTCGTAAGCAAAGCATTTGCAACAAAATAAGCAACCGATATTTAAATTTTCCGAGTTTTGGAAATTTTTCGGATGGCAGCCCCAGACATAGTTTAATTATTGAAACTTTCGATGATATCCTTGGATGAAAACGAAATTCAAAGGATAGGTTGATTAAGCACGAGCATGTTATGGTAGATTTATTGCTGCTGTGTTGGACATATGTTGCCAGCATTGAACATTTTCATCATTTGTGTTATAGGAAATACTGTCAGAATATGATATGTGTTCCTTTGAATAAGAAATGGTTGATATGACACTACAAAGAAGGGTATAACGTCTTCACACATTTTTAAATCCCTCAAAAACGGTTACAGCAGGCTAGAACCAGCACCTAGACACAGATTGTTCGATTCAGTGTATTTTCAATTCTAGGAATTACCGGCACCAATCAAGTCGAATTGCCTAGATGTATGATACATTGTCGTTTCAAAGAAAGCTGTCCTAAGGATGTTGGCTGGATAATTGCGCGAGTTACGCAACCAGCACAAAGCATAATTAAAACAAAATTCAGTAAGACACCTGAATAAACATTATAATTTAAATACTTAACTTGCGACATTATAGAACAACTTGCAACATTGTAAAACTATCTAACTTGCAACATTGGAAACTATTTCGCAATACTTGCAAATCTACTTATGACTAATAACACATTTACGCAAAGCACTTAGCTCAGCAATAATTCAATCATAATCACAGCACATAAGATCGCAACAGTAACATAAACAAATATACCAAACAAAGAACAATTAATATCAAGCCGATCATAAGTTAGAAATTAAATTAGAAAAAAATGTTTCCCAAATCGTCAAAATAAATTTTTTGTTCTAAATTTAGGCCCGTGCAGTCCTTTGTACTCAAAACTAATGAAATATATTTGGTACTTTGTTCACAGATTCTTATTTTGTCCAGGAATTTACGAGGTGCAATTTGCTATTTTTTTCGGCGGTGCTGCGGCGATCCATTGGGGCGGTCGCCATTTTGTTTTCTAATAATTTTTTCCAATGAAAATGTTAACTTTAAACTTCAGTTAAGATGTATGTAACATTTCAAATCGATATCTTGAATAGTTTTATTTTGGTAGCTGTTTAAAAAAAAAGGTCATTTAGAGGAGTTTAACAGTGGACTAACCCCTTAACATCAAACTTATTAATTTTTTCGCTCAATATCAACTCCCTTCGGTAGCCATGCAAACGCTTATTTCTATGTCAATAAAGCATTTCCATACTGTGCGGTGCTAATAACACAATACAAATCTATTTTCGAACTGTACCGATATCTTCAAAATGCACCTCACAAAGAACCTCAATCATCAGAATTATTATACAACAATTAAATCATATGTTTGCACTTAGTGCATAATTCAACAACCTTAAATCTTCAATTAGCTCATTGGCATTGTCTTATATGCATACGCACATACATATATATCTTACTGAAGCATAATTTCTCAATCCATATTTGCATCTGTTACCCTATCGGGCTGGGAAAAATCCCATCTTAATATCAACTTTATTAATTTTTTCGCTCACGATCAGTTTCCTTTCGGTGGCCATTCAAATGCTTATACTAGTGTCATTAAAGCATTTCCAGAATGTGCGATGCTACTAACAAAATACCAATATTGTTTCAAACTGTTATATTTTGAAAACGCAGCCCACAAAGAATCGCATTTACCAGAATTATTATCTATCAATCACATTATAATTTTTCAATGCACATTTGCATCTATTACCCTATCGAGCTGCATGAATCTGCAACCCAACATCGTACGTACATACAACTAACATCGTACCCATAAAAAAACTCCAAATGATTCGTTGAAGTGAGTGCATTCAATATCTTCTTGGGAAAAATAAGCTATTGAGTTTTTCACCATTGTGCTTAGTACAATAGCTTTTCCCTTGAGATTTTCTAGCACATTTAAAAGCACAGACGGACCATTCAAACCCCATCATCAAAATCGAAATATCGCTCCACTAACACCCCAAACGCTTTCCTTGAAGTTGACCAATTTTACATTGGCTTAAAGAAAAATCACTCACAGCCCTCACCAGCGCAGAACGAACGCATTTTGGTACTCGAAATAGATTACCTTGATCTCATTGTATCATGGTTTGCTGTCTTGAAGTTACTTCAATATGTGTGATGCTGCTTTCGTCGTTTGTTTATTCGATACGCAGTGAGCTCGAAAATGAAAACATTCATTTTCTAAAATATGTTCGAGGTCGGACACATATGTCATTTGCAGGGCCTCTGTCCTTTTGCTCACTTCAACCGAGACTCTTCGACGCCAGCTTAGCTAAAAAAAACTTCTCGTGATACTGGATATATCCGGAATTCACATTGAAGCTTATCGATTACAACCAGAAATGTAACAACTCTCTTACAGTCTTGACCAGACAATTACACTTCTTTATTTCGAGATTCACCGGGATGCAGCTTCTTCTTACTCTTTTTATTTTGTTCATATTCATTTAAGTTCGTTATTCTCTTAACTTTATTCTCAAAATCGCTAAAGTTATCTTTCATCTTGCTGAGATGATTGAATAAAAAACCCCAGAAGAAAACCATAAAAGCAGTTTCTAAGCATTCCAATTTTGACTGAATTCCCTTGTCTTTGCACCGAACGTTCACTTTTTGCCAAGCGTCATTCGCAATGAAAGACAATGCTCCAAGTATTTGATTCCAGGACTCGTACAAACTCCGACAAGTACTAGCACGAGCCACTCTTACTTAAAAATTTATCCAACGTCGCGGTAAGAGTATCTATCATCTTGAGAGCTTTATGACCTGTGTTCTAAGTGAATCTAAAAAATCACTCGACAGGGATGACCACCGTTAGCTGATTGACATGAAATATGTCAGGCAAAGAATCGACAATAATCGAGAAATATCTCACCGCTTTGATATCGGCAACAATCATGTCGATAGCTCTCTGTAAATTCTTCACAAATCGTTTATGATAGATAGTTCGTAATACCGCTGCCTCGATTGCCAGAACGCAAAATGTGATCGGCTAAAATAGGATCGAATTTAGCTATTAACTATACAGCCATTAAATAATTTCCGTTCTAAAACGATCCCAACTTTCAGTTGGTGGCAACAGTGAGGAGCCTTCACTGTTGCCACCATTCGTTTTAAAATGTTTCTCCAACAAACTATTTATAATCGACATGCGCTAATAATTTACAATCTAAGCGTCCAAGATCTTTCCCTCTTGCTTTCATGTTTAACACTTTCTGCTTATGCAAGGAAGAGTTTTCGTGAGCTGCCACCCGAGTGGAGCCGTATTTCCAAAAATTAATATTCTTATATATATATATATATATATATATATATATATATATATATATATATATATATATATATATATATATATATATATATATATATATATATATATATATATATATATATATATACATATATATATATATATATATATATATTTATATATATATATACATATATATATATGCATATATATTTATATATATATATATATATATATATATATATATATATATATATATATATATATATATATATATATATATATATATATATATATATATATATATATATATATATATATATATATACATATATGTATATATATATATGAGGCGATAACCATTCCAAGAGATGATATTTTGAAAGCTATATTGGAGCTTGATAGTAAAAAAGGCCCTGCACCTGATCTTCTTCCCCCAATGTTTCTTATTAAACGTGTCGCACAGTTAATTTCTCGTCTTCACATTATATTTAATACATCTCTTTCTTCTAGGTACTTTCCGTCGTATTGAAAATCCTCCTACATGACACCAATATTCAAAAATGGCGATAGAATATCAATTCAAAATTAGAGAAGTATTGCATTTTATCCATTAATCCTAAACTCTTTGAAAAAATTATATGACAATGAAACAATTTTTAAAAAAAATTTTTTTGCTTTGTTTATATAACAAAAGCAAAACTTTTTAAATTCTACATCTGAGAAGAACGGTAATCCTCCTTCAATTTACATTTATTTATTTATATTTTAAGCATCAGAAACTTATGTTCACGAGAACTCACGATCCAATTATCAAATACAGCCAAAATTCACAGAATGTATTGGCATTAAATAGGACCAAGCCTGATATAAGCGAATAGGAAATGCGGGCAACTCTGTGCCAGTGGTACCATCTTTGAAAATCACTAAGAAAAAAAAAATGTTTTTTGCCCTATGAATTCTGATTAAGCTATCAGATTTTCATAAAATTCACACAGAAGCTGAACTATCCTTTAAGTCGTGTTTGATAGAAGTTTGGTTGAATAATTCGGTTGGAGGTGCCAGCTATGGTAATTTTGGTGTCTTTGGTTTTGAAAATTCGCTCAGTAAAATAAAACTTTTCGCCCCAAAACTACTAGCGCAGTCATGAAATCAAAACAAATTTCATACGATAAACGGAGCTTATTAGAGGTATTTTTAGGAAGGATTGTGAATCAAACACCATGATAGGGCTGCCAGTTATTAATGGTTTTGTATTTATTTGCAATATCTTGATTCAGCGGTTTTATCGGAAAATTTTCAAATGCTAATGATCTTGTAATGACAATAAACAACAAATATTAAGTTTTCGAAAATTTGAAAATGTTTGCGACTGGTAACCCTAAATTTCTTTGTGCCCCTATAGCTTCGAAAGCAGTCATCGGATCGGAACGAAATTCGAAGGGTAGGTTGATTTCAATGTGAGGCAGGTGTGATATATTGATGCTAGCGAAGGATTGCCAGCGTGAGGCGTTTTTGCTATTTTCGTATTAATCAATGCTTCCATTAAGTATTCGCATTGCGAACATTTACAATGAAAATAAGTTACCAATGCTCTAGAAATGTTCTAGAAATTGTTCGGTCCCAAACATTTTTGATCCCCAACATCTTTCTATCCCTGTAACTTTTGACGAAGTCATTGGATAAAGTCGAGATTGATAGAGTTGATAGAGTTGATTTTGACGTGAGGCAGCTGTGAGAGACTTTTAGTTGCAATGCTGGTAAAGTGTTGCAAGGCAAGGCGTTCTCTATAATTTGACACCAGGTACTGACGGGATTTAAAATGCTATCTTATATAGCTGTGTTTACTCCCTGTCTCCTATTCTTGTCTACTTATTTAATCTTTGTCTATCTCTCAGTATTTTCCGCAGTTTGCGGAAATAGGCAATAAATGTTGTAAGCAACTATCGTCCCATCGCAAAACTTCCGTGTGTTGCTAAACTATATGAAGCGATAATCAATAATTTATCACGGATCTAATTTTCCGCGTTTAAACCCTTATGGTTCCCTATTGGAAGCAAGTGGTTACGCTTTCGCCACTCGCTTCCACCCCGAAGCTAAAACGTTCCCGTCACCGGAAGCGAGAAGAAAAGGACGGTTGGGTCACTACTCTTACACTTCGTCACAATTTAATTCAGTACACTGTGATCTGGCAAAAATTTATACCGCCGTGATTTCAGTCAGCAATTCCATTTATTAATTCCTGTTCCTACACTTATCACTTTACTCGACCTATCTATTCTCTATTTAACGCTTACAGACTACTTAATACAAGATCGAAACAAACTTACGTGTCTAAGCCGACTTTCCTAACGATGGGGCCCTTTCTCGAAATCCTCCGCTGCTCGGCCGACGTGTAGCTGCTCACCGTCGTCGAAGTTTTTCCGAAGTTTTTTCAAGTTCCGGATCGTTTTGAATTTGCCACGAGTAAAAGGCTTTGCCCATGTCGAGATTAACACGCAAGCTAATCGGTATGATGTAGGACAAGAGTAGAACGAAACGAAACGAGTATCGATACCATGGCCGATTGAAACCTTTGTCAATCCATTGATTTCCATGTCCAGTAATCCAATTTTTGATCTCGGTGCAGAATTATCCATTACACTGCGTGTTTCACATCCTGTATAAATTACGATTCCTGTTGGAGTTCCAGCTTCAACTACGGTATTTGCCCATAGATTGTTTTCAACATTTCCAACAGGGCTTCACGAAAGGCAACTCCACAACTACCAACCTGCTAGAGCTCTCCAACATCGTTATTCCATCAATCAAGGTAGGACTTCAGGTAAACTGTATTTATTCGGACTTGACGCAGGCTTTTGACAAGCTGGATGACTCCATATTATCATGTCAACTGTCTTCTTTTAATTTTATACAGCTATTTATTACCTGAGTAGCTTCTTATTTAGAATGCCTCTTCCAATTTGTACATATCCGTGGCCACTTTGCATCAGAAATTGATGTTATATCTGGTGTTCCTCAAGTAAGTCATTTAGGATCGCAACTATTTCTTTTATTGTATATAAACAACCTCTCATCTGTCCTGAATCATTTTTCAATTTTACTCTATGCGGAGGACGCAAAAACTTTTAAAATGGAATTCAATATTCTTGACTGCTTGGGATTTCAAGTTGACTAACAAATTAGTAATTGGCATTGATAAGCGTACCGTTGTTTCGTACACACTTAAAGCTAGTCAGTTAAGCTTTGAAAACTGTTTGAATAGTATTTCCTTAAGATATTCTTACAAGGTATTCGATTTAAGGGGGCAGGATGGTTTCCGACTCAAACAAAAAAAAATGTTCAATTATTTTTTATATATGAATGTACAACATCTCAGGAATATCCTTTGAAAGTTTCGAGGTGATCGGACTAAAACTCGCAGAGATACCGATTATTTTATGATCGTGCTGCCAGGTATATTTCCACGAGAAACCGAAATAGTCTAGCTCGAAACTCCGAACTACATTTTTGAAGTCGGTGCGTAATGCCGGGTTTCCACCAAAGAGACAAAACAAAAAACAACGGACAAAAAATGTTTTTCTGAACAAAAACACGAATGTTTTGTAAAAACTGAACAGTTTCGCGAACATTTTTGTCCTTGAAAACTGTTTTAGTAAACAAAACACCTTCCCATCGCGAGTCGGTAAGATCAAAGGAAAACGCATTGTTCGCATTTTTTGTGTCTATTTGGTTCAAACATGCACTTTTGTTTTTAGTGACAGCACTCAGTATATCGATTAATGTACTTTGATTCACCTCGTAAAAAATGTTAAATATAAAAATAATAAAAAATTTATAATCAGTAGCAGTAATCATATACTTATGCTTAATATAAATAGTACACTGAAATAAAGCGTTGTATTAATTACTTTGTCATATTTAATTTATATTATGACCCATATTTATCTGATTGAACTATAGATAGAGGTACACAATATGACTATTTTATTAATTTTATTTATATTACCTTGGTGTTCTGTCCAAGAGCATCATATAGGGCATCACATACTTCCGGTACTATTCGAGATATTGAAAGAGGTGAAACTTTGAACTAATATTTGAATGATTGAAAACTGTCTCCATTGGCTAAGTACCTCAAAGTAAGTGCTAGGCGATCGCTTTTCTGTAATTTGTATTTTTCTTGGCGATTTTCGGTCCTAGCAAATTAATTAACAGTTCAAAATCACTGCTTGACATTCTTACAAAGTTGTGAAACGATAATCTCATTTCTCCACTTAAGCCAACGTCGTCAGTAAATAAATCCTCCAATAATACTTCCGTGCTATAATCAACTTTCCTTTTTAATTGAGAACTGACCCAATATATTGGTTTTTTTTCTTCTTTTTATGTCATTTATGAAGAAAAATCCACAGTGAACTATAAAATCACCGTCTTCAGACATTTCTCGGACACAGGATAAACAGAACTGAGAAAAAAACCTGTCTGTTCAGTTGGAACAGTCTGTTTACAAAAAACAGAAATGTTTTCAAAAAACAAAACAAGTATTTATTTTTGTTTTTTGAAAGCAAAACTGTTTTTCAAATTGTCTCTTTGGTGGAAACCCGGCATAACATAACTCAAAAAGTAATACACCGATCTCAATGAACTTTGCCGGACATCTTTAATATGATAAATACACGCGGATGAACGATGGTTTTTTTTTTCAAAAAATTTTTTTGCTATTTTTTACAGGCAATCAAAGGCTAATTTTTTATTTGAAAATGGTACCTCCAAATTAAAAACCGACTTCGAAAAACTTCGATTTTTTTACTTCAGATAACACTGTCAGGCCATATTTTACGCACCGCACGACGCCTTTTTTTCGAAGCGCCTTTGATCTACTGCCACCACGGGATAACTAATTCATATTTTTTTATACAATAATTCCTACATACTCTCAAAATATAGTTCTTTAATGTGTTATAAAAAATTAGTAATTATTTTCACTCAAAGCTGAGAAAAAAAATGGCAAAAATCGGCTTTTCTTTGGCCTTGGAAACCATCTTGCCCCCTTAAGAGTGCTTTTAAGTAATGCTTTCATTTTCAACTCTTATGATTGCTTACCAATAAATTCAATTTTAATAAATGTTTTTCACTTTTGAAAAAGAACTTGGGTAAAAATAGTCCACTTTGATGGCTTCGTTTGTTTTTCATATTTTTTAATGTAAATACTACTCGTCTGTATTAGGAGAACTCGATAAATGAAAATAAAGAATTTCCATACTATGTGCGTTTTTGTTTTGCATTCAGAGTAGTGCAGGTTAGCGGTAATGCACGCCAAACAACAACATCCAGAGTACGAATTCATATAATTAATACTTTTCATACACTTGCTCTTTGTGGAACGTATTTCGATATGTCATATCAACAGTAGCCAATGCAGTGATAAATTTCCCTTTCGACCTGGTAACCAGGAAAAATTAAATCAGATGGGTATGATGAAAAAAACAATGCTATGATAAGATTTCCCATCCTATGAATCCAACTATTTTTCGACCACAATTTAAAAAGAAATTAATCTGATTCTAATTTTCTTTGTTTGTGTTATGTGTTATGTTTGTGTTATAACAATGCATTAATTGTTGACATCAAAGTGGTTTTGCCCTCGAAACAGGTTGAAGCACTCAAAATTTGCACAATTCTTCTATTGTTCATTGAATATTAGTATTTCTAGCGGTTCAGATGCGCTAGAGTTTTTTCTAACTCGAACAATTTTAATACACAATCTATATGGTCAGCAGAAGTTTGATGAAATTTTAAATAAGCTCCCAAATTTTTCTAACTCTTCACTCCAGTGCTTGTGAAACATTTAGTGTTGAAAATAGACGACAGGCAAAACAATAAACTTCGTCTTGTTATTGACAGCATATTAAATACCGTTTGTCCTGTTTTTGTTTGTTATTCAACGTGCTTAAGTGCTGAAAATCAGAGAAATGTCGATTACGTTTGTCGCGTGGATAAACTTACTGGACCTTGTAATACTAAAATTGCTCTACCGTTATCATTAACAGAATAAACCAAACAACCAGGATCGTTAGCAACCAGATTTAGTTTTGATGTTGATCCATCTACTACTCCGGGGAAAACTACAGATTTAATTTGACGTAAGCATATTTCTTCACTGTATGTTAAAAGTCCTCTGTCCTCATACTTGCCTAAGGCTAATTTGCTACTTTGTACCGTTATGTCGGAATTGGGACTAAAATTAGATGAATTGAGACTAGAAGTGTTAGATTAATGATCTTCTTTTTGCACTCCCTGACTCATAACTACGTCCAATATCTCTTTCATTTTACCATTACCATTTTCTGACGTTTTAATCGCATAATTCAATGAAAAAATTTTCAAAAATTTTCTGACGTTTTAGTCGCATCTTGCCAATTCAATGTACTTACTTTTGCAGAAACCTGGCTGAATGATTCCCATAAAAATGAAGAAATTCTTGATGGTTGCTGGACCATATATAGAAATGACCGTAACTATCTGGAAACTGGACAGACAAGAGGTGACGGTGTGCTCATTGCTACTCACAACTCCCTGTCAACTGAAATAGTTGAAACTGATCCACATAATAAATCTGAGCACAAAATTGTCAGAATTTCTTGGTCCAAAGGTTTTCTTTATATAGGAGCGTTCTACATTCCACCTAGTTCAGACGACGCCGTGTACAATGATATATATGAAACCATTTCTTACATAGTATCATCGCTCAAAGATGATGACAAGATTATAATAATGGGAGACTTTAATCGCCCAAATTTAAAGTTCACGGCTTATGAAAATGACAATATCCTCCTTCCGGTTAATATACTTAGCACATTCGATCTTAATCTTGTAAGTACATTTTATAGCAATGATTTGCAGCAAATCGCTCCGACTTCTAACCAAAATGGTATTTGGTTGGATCTTATTTTTACTAATAGTTACGACGATGTAGTGGCTTACCCAACCGCTGCTGCAGAGCATTTTTTCTCCAACACTCTTCACCACTCTGCTTACGGTCGAGCTACCTATATCTGATTTGACGATTTCTCAATCATACAACAATTCCGTTGTATATGATTTTCGAAATGCTGATTATGAGAGCATTAACCGCCATCTAAACAATATTGACTGGAATAGTACTCTTTTAACGTTAGAATTGAACGATGCAGTTGATTTGTTCTACCAGTTGGTTTTCGATGCGGTTGAGATGCACGTGCCAAAGATAAAGGAAAAAGACAAACTGTCTGAGCCATGGCTGGATAGAGATCTGAGGAGTTTACGTAATCAGAGAAACAAGCTTTATAAGATAATAAAAACCGATATCAATGTCACCAGGCATATGAAAATTATGTAAATATAGTCGGCGAATATATAATTCAAGACCCGAAGAAATTTTTCGACTTCGTAAACACCAACCGAAAATCTTCTGGCTATCCCACGTCTATGTACAAATGCAACTCAGTTTCTTCTGATCCACAAAAAATATGCGATATGTTTGCCGACCATTTTCAAGAAGTTTTTTGTCAGGCCAGAGGATCATCTACCACATCGCCACCTTCTGAAATCTGCCAGTCGCCCATCGCTAATAAACTTTATTTAACCAGAGAAGACATTTCAAGGGCCATGATAGAACTTGATATGAAAAAGGGCCCTGGACCTGACCTATTACCTCCAAGCTTCCTAGTTAAGTGCGCAGAAACGATCATATCACCCTTGTATATAATTTTCAATAAATCGCTGTCATGCGGTACATTTCCGCGTTTCTGGAAATCAGCCCATATCACGCCGATTCTTAAAAGTGGTGATAAATGCTCAGTAGAAAATTATAGAGGCATCGCCATTTTGTCAGCTATACCTAAACTGTTAGAAAAAATTGTTTGTGACAAACTTACAATCGTTATTGATCCTCTCTTAAACGAGCAACAACATGGCTTCAGAAAAGGCCGTTCTACTACCTCCAACCTAATGATAATAGTCTCAAATGTGCTTTGTAATATGGAAAAAGGGCGTCAAATCGATAATATATACACTGACTTCAGTAAAGCCTTTGACCGCGTTGACCATGGCACTTTTGAAACATAAACTCCAAAAATTTGGCATTTCAGGAAGCCTTCTAAACTGGTTGAATTGTTACCTTCGTGATCGAACGCAACACGTTAAATTCCAAGGCCGTCTTTCCAAAAAAATTACCGTCTCATCTGGGGTACCTCAAGGCAGCCATCTAGGGCCGCTTCTGTTCAATGTTTTTGTTCCTGATCTCTCGAAGGTGTTATCCGACATTCCGCACCTTTTTTATGCAGATGATCTGAAATTATATCACCCTATTCAGTCGGAATCAGATGCAAATTTTCTCCAGCTGAAACTTCAGTCACTGGTGCAATGGTGTGAGCAGAATAAACTAAGAATACCGTTGAAAAATGCCATCCCATAAGTTTATCACCTGAATAATCAGCGAATATCACCTGAATAATCAGCTCCTGAAAAATGTTGACAGTGTCGTGGATTTCGGTGTCATCCTGGATAAAAAGCTGCGTTTCAATCTTCAGTATGACAGAGTTCTTGCTAGAGCTAGCAAGCAGCTAGGATTCATTAAAAGACGTGCGAAAGAATTTAAGAACGTATGGGCTACAAGGTCTCTGTTTATGTCTTTAGTTCGCCCTCTACTCGAATACGCTTGCATCGTCTGGAATCCTTTTTTCGATATCCATAGCAATAAACTGGAATCTGTCCAAAAGCAGTTCGTGCTTTTTTCCTTGAGAGATCTCTATAATCCACATGATTTCGAAAGTCTTCCAACTGATAGTTACAGACTTAAACTCTTAAATCTGGCAACGCTTTCTTCAAGGAGAGCGGTACTATCCTCATGCTTCGTCTTCGATGTTATTAGAGGTTTGGTTAACGTAGAATATCTCAGTAATCAAATCACTTTCAATAATCCTGTAAGACAAACTAGGCACACACGTCTCCTCAATGAGCATCAACATCACACTACCTATGGAGACAGGGAGCCGATAAATAGATGCTGCAAAATATTTAACAATGTTTCGGAGTACTATTCCTCTTCTATCTCTAAATCTTTATTCAAAAAAAATTATATACTGCTTTAAATTCTTAATCCAAACTATTTCTCTTACCAGATTGAATTAACTACCAGACAATAAAGTCTACTGACACTTAGAAATGCTATGTAATTTAGGTTAAGGAAAACAGTTTAAGTTTAAGTTTACATTTGTTACTGTTTTGTTACCTTGTTTGGTTAAATAAATAAATAATATAATTACGTGGCAGTTGCTTCAGTTGATCATCACCAAGCTAATATTCATGCTCGCAAACTGCTTTCAAATAAAC
The DNA here is from genome assembly GCA_947369275.1 of Nemotelus nigrinus. Classification (NCBI taxonomy): domain Eukaryota; kingdom Metazoa; phylum Arthropoda; class Insecta; order Diptera; family Stratiomyidae; genus Nemotelus; species Nemotelus nigrinus. The sequence goes on along the minus strand of OX376373.1, from coordinate 90,697,736 downwards.
AAAAACTATGAAATAGACTTAGGCTGAATTTACACATGCGTCTATGCGTTTTTAGATTACACGCGACAAGTAAACTTAAATCTAGTGTTTTGAAGGCGGAGTTTTGAAGGTGGACGTTAATGAACATACCATAAACTTCGATGCTATCCTTTCACTCTTTGGTATTTATAGACGATTCGTGGATGCTTATTTTAATGTACGTATGATTATATTAAGATACGTATAGTCAAACTTCGATAAGTCGAACTTCGATAAATCGAGTTTTCGATAAGTCGAACCAAGTTGGTTGGCAATAGCGTCAAAAGTAGGGAATGTGTTTTAATTTGTCTTGATTACTCGAACTTCCATTACTCGAATATCTTGATAGCTCGAATGGAATATTTGGCCCCAACTTCGATAAGTTGAATTTTTTGGGGGAATCCCCTAAATACGGTCGAATTTAACCTGTCTTTTTTGACGTATGCAGGCAGCTCAGTTTCTCCGCTTGCTGAGTTCACTTGTAGTAAGTAAAAAATACTGTGCCTATTTTATTTATTACATTGAAGACATTTTTACGTGTATTAATATGTCATCAAAACGTACTTTAAAAACTTTGTCTGTTGATCAAAAATGTAAGCTTATAAAGGAAGTGGAAAGTGGCTCAAAAAATAAAGATGTAGCTGTGAAGTACGATATTCCGGCAACTACAGTGTCTACTATTTAAAAAAAATAAGCAGTCAAATATCACCGCAATGGAAAGTAGTGCAAGTGGGAGTATCAAGAGGCTAAAAAAGCCTATGTATGAAAATGTAGACCTGGCAGTTTTTGAGTGGTTTAATTCGACAAGAAGGCAAAACTTACCTATATCTGGGGGGGATCATTAAAGAAAAGGCTTTGGAGTTTAGTGAAAAACTAGGACAACCAAGCTTTAAGGCAAGCACCGGTTAGCTCGATGATTGGAAACGCAGGTATGGTACATATGGAAATTTATACAGTTCGTTTTTTTTATGTTAGATCTGGCGTATGTCATAAAAAGGCTTGTGGAGAAAGCGGTGACGTAAGTAACGAAGATTGTACTAAATAGAGACGTGATGTTTTACCTCATTTATTAGAATGCTATGAAGCACGCGACGTGTTTAACGCAGATGAGACAAAACTATTTTCAGATAACACCTTAACTTTTAAAAATGAGAAGTGCCATGGCGGTAAGCATTACTATGACAGAGAGTTATATTGATGCTTCTTGCAAACATGGATGGATTAGAAAAAGCAAAATTGCTTTTAATAAGTAAAAGTAATCAAAAAAATGTATTAAACTTTTTTAATTAAACTTGCTTTTTTCCCCAACAAATGTGACATTTAAGTTACAGCCACTTGATCAGGGCATCATACAATGTTTAAAATGCCATTATCGCCCAAGAATTTTGAAAAAAAAACTATCAAACGTTTTGAAGCAAAAGAAAATAATAGCATTACGTTAATGGATTGTGTTGACGATAAACTAACGCATGGAATATCGACGTCAAACCTGAAACAATTTCCAACTATTTCAAAAAAAGCCGGTTTTGATCAGTATTCCGAATGGGAAGAAGAGAATGAAATTCCCTTGATTTTCATAAGTGAACGCCTGAAAGAAAAATGTGAAGACGAAATTCAACTGCAAATCGAGTACGAAGCTTGGACAAATATTAAAAGTACAGAAGAAGGCAGCACCATAAACGATTTTATGCATGTGAATGACGATATTGTTACTTCGGAGTTTCCCACCGATGCAGATATTATCGAGTCCTGCAGATCTGAACCGGTACAGTTGGACAATGGAGATGACTGCCAAAGTCATACGACGGAGGAGGAATTGAAAGACGATCTCCAGAAACCACCTTCAAACGGAATGGTTGAATATTCGTTGAGTGTCTTGCGTTCCTATTTAAAAGCCAGTGAATATACAACCGATTCCCTGTACAGTAGTTTAAATAAAATTCAAGCTTTTTTTGAAAACCAAAATAAAAAATCCAGTCGTCAGTCACAAATAACTAACTTTTTTACAGTAAAATAGTAAATACATTTATATATATATATATATATATATATATATATATATATATATATATATATATATATATATATATATATATATATATATATATATATATATATATATATATATATATATATATATATATATATAGGGTGCGGCGCCAAAATCCGGACAAAATTCAATTTAAATTTCCCCCCATTCTATAAGGTTTCGAGAGGTCGTGATTCCCGTACAAATAGTTTAACACATGTGTTGAACATTCATAACCTCGAAAAAGTCGTAATGTTGAAGCCAAGTGCAGAGCATAATCGAAGAGCCGCGATAGCACGATCAGCAGGGGATATTATTCAATTTTTCCGACATCCGAAATCAAATGTGTATGAGGTTGTTACTAAGTGCAAAGCTCAAGAACAGTTAAGTGAAGGTTCAAGTACACCGGCAAGAAAGCGGCACTCAAAAGAACACACCGTGAGAGCCCCTGAAGTCACCAAAAGCACTGAAGAGCTGATTCTGGAAGACCCAGGGCCAATGTTTACGAAAACTGGCGTCTATTGTGAATGTGAGCGAGCCTACCATGCGGAGAATCGTTGAGGAGGACCTTCGATATTATTCTTACACGATCAAGATTATACAAATGCTTTCTGATGTTGTAAGAACGAAGCGAGTGACTCGCTGCAATTTGATCATTTTTTCTAAGGTTCAATTTGATCATTTCTAAGGAGTTTTAGCCTGCGAATAGTCCTGATTTAAGTCTCTTGGACTATTACGTAAAGAGCGTCATTGAAAGGGCTACCAACAAGTCTCGACATCCAAATTTGACATCATTAATGACCGCCATTGAGGCAGCGTTCACCAATATTGACAGCGCAGAATTGCAGAGGGCGTGCGAGCGCTTCAGACCGCAAATGGATGTCGTGATTGAAGCTGATGGGGGCTAAATTGAATAATTACAATGTCAATAGATGCACAAAATGCCATATAAGACGTTTTTGTACTTAAACTTCATTTTTCAATAAATAGCACTATTTGAAGGATGCTCATTGATTTGTCCGGATTTTGATAACCCACCCTATAACATGCACAATCATGTTGAGAAAGCATGCTCCAAACTGCCTATCAAAGCAAACCGAATGGCATTCTACGTAAATAAAGTTCCTCCCAATGCTGATGATGGATGGCTGGGAAGACTTCTTGAAGCTGATTTCTGCATCACCGATTACAATATCGAACAACTACCCCAGCGGAAATGTAGATCACCTAAGCGGTACAAGTTTTTATACCAACTAAATATGCCTGGCTTTTTATCGATCTCAATGGAAATAGCAGTAGGTTCGACTGGAAAGGAATCACGTTCAGCCCTTGGAAGAAAGTCATCAACAAAATTAGCAGTAAGGCAAAAAAGAATATTGTAAAGAAAAAAATGTATATATCCAAATGTCCTTACATGCGATATCCACTTCAATCACAAACCTTAATCCTTATCTTCTCCTGAAACTCCTTTTATCAAAGATACAGACCCTCTGCCTCCTACTACTTTACGTAACCACCTCTTTAGCGGCCCGTCCAATGTTACTTCTAACCGTACCAAAATGCTGAAATCGCCTGATTCTAATATTTCCTTTTCCTCTTCTCTAAAAGCCCGTATCAGCACGGCCAATATATGCCCATTGAGAAACCATAACAAAAGGACTGCAAATGTTGATTCCACTGCGGCAACGGGAACTTCAATATCAAATAATAACTTGACGCTGTCTGCATCTCCTCAAAGACCAAACCACTCTGTTAGGAATTTTCCCCAACAAAAAACACACAAACCTCAAACTGTTTTACCACAATTGTGGCGGTATGAGAGGTAAACTATCTAAATTTTTTCTTGACGGCAAATCATGCCATTTTAATTTATTTGCCTTCACGGAAACTTGGCTTAATGACTCACTTACAAACGAAGAAATTTTTGACAGTAGCTGGACCATTTACAGAGATGATCGCGACTGCTGCTCTACAGGCCAAGCGCGAGGAGGTGGTGTCTTAATTGCTGTGAGCAACAAATTTTCAAGCAAACGCATCGATACCACACCAAACGTAATGTTCCAGCCCTTAATTGTTCAAATCTCTTTGAATAATATATCGATTTACATTGGTGTAGTTTATATTCCTCCCAGATCCGACGAATCGGAATACGACCATTTATGCGAATCTGTATCTTCCTTCTTATCATCCCTAAACGAAAAGGACAAAGTTATATTCCTGGGAGATTTCAATCGCCCCAATCTATATTTCATTCCCGATGAAAATGACACTTACCTGCTCCCTGTTAACCTCTCAGATCGCAACGGCTTTAAGCTTATGAGTACCTTCTATGGCAATGATTTGCAGCAAGTTTGTCCAGCTCCCAACCAAAACGGTAATTGGTTAGATCTTGTGTTCACTAACGCTTATGACGAAGTAGTGGTAAGTCCGACTAATGACATAGAACATCTTTCTTATAATAGTTTGCACCATACAGCACTCTCAGTTGAACTTGCCACTCCTGATTCTACTTACTTAAGAACGTACAATAATTCAATTGTATGTGACTTTCGTAATGTTAATTATGAAAGCATTCACCCTTTTCTTGACTCTATAGGTTGGACGAATATTCTATCAACGTTAGACCTTGAGGAAGCCATTTCTACTTTTTACAACAAAATATTTGACGCCGTTGAGAGATATGTACCAAAGATAAAGAAAAAGAATAAACTCTCTGAGCCATGGCTTGATAGGGACCTTAGGCATTTACGGAATCGTAGGAACAAACTTTATAAGCGGATTAAAAACAATATTGGTGACGGTCAGACATCGCTAATTTTTGCACTGCGCAGCACAAAAAACTGCGTTGACAGCAAGTAGCGATGTGTGATCAATGTAGAAACCTTGAAAACTGCTCCTGCAGCCAGACTGCGGTTGCAGCTTGCAGCTTAAAAAGTAGCGATGAATGAACAGCTTTTCAATGAGTTGCAAGTGCAGCAAAAAAATATTGATTTGGTTGAAACTTTGCTGCGGTTGCATCTGCAGCTTTTCGTTTTGTTATTGCCGATTCAATTAGTGCAATGCCTCGTAGAAGTACGGGCCGTCAGGCTACGTAATCGTTGTCGCTGTGACGTCATGGCGTTAGGCCATTTTGCCATTTCCACGAGGCAGTGCCGACACACACCGAGATTTTACATGCGGTTTTTTAGCTAAAATATGAATAAAATGTTAGTTTTTTGTGCGTGGACGCTTTATAATAATAATATGTAGCCATAACTTTCATTTTGTAACGACCAATTGTATCGCGATAGTAAATCTACACGGAACATCACATAACCTAACAACATCTGATGAACATTTCGTAGCGATTTTTTCCAATTATACCAAACGCACCGCATTAATTTCTGTTTTAGCTGTTCACTAGCACTGTTCCGCATATAAGTTAATAATTCAAACGCGGGTTTTATGTAAAAACATATTTTTAAGGGCAGAGCCCGTGTTTATTCTGATAGAGTTGAAATTAGACTGAATACAATTGTAATATCTTAAACTAAAGTGAAGCGTCTAAATTGCAGCGACAGCATTTTGATGTTCTCACAAAATCGTGGTTTCATGTCGCGATGCAGCCTTTGCGTCGTTAGTTTTGTAACGTGGGAACATGTTAACTTATACCAGTTTGTTTTGATTTAACTCACTTTAGCACAACCCGTACAATTAACATTTTCTCGCGGACGTCCCATAAGTCTACGTGTGTTTTTCGTGACATTTTGGCCTAATGCTCTGACGTCATCATTCTGCATTACGGCCCGTACTTCTACACTCTAAAAAATGGGCCTATAATTAATACTTTGATACTAGGAAATGTATTCATTTTTTCGTTTAAAATAACGAATCACAAATTTTTTTTACACATTCGATGTGAATTTTTACTAATTTTCGAAGAAAAGTAGTATTAAACTCGTTTCGCCGAAAATTCATATTTCTTTATATATATATATATATATATATATATATATATCATCAAAATGATTAAGGGAGATAATCTCTGGAGTGGCCAATCCGATTGATATGAAACTTTCGGAGAACGTAGATGTATTTAGTAGGTAGGTCCACGACTTTCTCAAATCCAGATATCCTAAACTTTTTGGCGGCGGCGAGCGTTTTAGTGAATTTTGAGGTACTCCTATATTTCCAAGCAGCGAAAATTTTTGTTCAAAAAAAGTATTGGGAATGAAAACTTATTATGTTCTAAGCTTGCCGATGGTTAAGAATTGGAAATTTTGTGCCGTATGTGGGTGCAGCGTGCCTAAAAGTAGGCAAGGATTTTTTTTCAAATTTTGATTTGTCATTACTTCTGACAAAAACATTAGATCATCGTGAAATTTGCAGAGCGTATTGATGTTGACTAAAGTTTAATACACATGGATTTCCAAGGTCGTGCGGGTAACCCTGTAGCTGCGACAGGCTCTTGAAAAAAAATCCTTCAAATCATTGAACCTCCTGAAAGATTTTTGATTTTGGACAAAAAATTCAAATCATTGATAAATTTTAACGTTTGTGCATCATGTCAATTTGAAATTTTTAAAATTCCGATTTGCACAAGAACGGCAACCCATCACTAAATTACCTCTATTTTCAGCACTCGAAAGTTCTGTTCACGAGAACTGACGACCGGATTATCCGATCGTAATGAAATTCACAGGACATGTTAGTATCAACTAGGACCAGGTCTGATAGAAGTGATTTTGAAATGCGGGCAACCCTGTGGCAGTGGTGCCATCTTGAAAAATCACTGAGAAAAAAAACAGCTTTTTGGCCTATAACTTCCGATTCAGCCATCAGATTTAAACAAAATTCACACAATATTTGGATCTTACTTAAGATAACATTTGGTGAAATTTTGGCTGAAAAATTAGATTAGGGTTGCCAGCTATGGTGATTTTTGTCTCCTAAATCTTGCAAATTTGCTCAGCAAAATAAAGCTTTTTTCCCTATAACTTCCGGTGCAGTCATGATATCAAAATGAAGTTTTTGCAGTAAATACATTTTAATGTGAGCCAAATGTCATAGGAACTTCGTACAAAAATCGTAAAAGGGCTGCCAGCTATGACCATCTTTGTAATTTTTTGGAATTTCTTTACTGGGCGATTATGTCATTAGATTTGCAAATGGGAACGATCCTTCAATAAAAATTAGCAACAAATATTAACGCTTTAAAAATTTGAAAAGTTTTGAGTGTGGTAACCCTAAAAATTTTTTCACCCGTATAACTTCTAGCGCAGTGATTCAATCGAAACGAAATTTATTGGTTGGGTTTAGTTTAACGTGAAGCAGATTTGGTAGATATTTTGCTTTGCTGCTGACACAGGGTAACGAGTTTTAGCCATTTTCGTAACTATCGCATCAACAGATGCTTCAAATTACCTACTCATATGCAAAACATTTGCAATAAAGCTAAGAAACCAATTTTTAAATTTTCCGAGTTTTGAACATTTTTTGGATGGCAGCTTCAAACAACGTTAACCGCTAAAGCTTTCGACGAAATTCTCCGATGAGAACGAAATTCAAAGGATAAGTTGATTTAAGTATGAGCTTGTGAAGGTTAACTTATTGCTGCTTCGTTGGGAAAATGTTGCCAGCACTGAACATTTTCATCATTTGTGTTATAGTTGAGTTCTGTTGCTTTGAACAAGGAATGGTTGCTATGATTCTACAAAAAAGTGTATTACGTCTTTCCACATTTTTTTGTCACTCAAAGACAATTTCTTCGAAAATTAGTTTTCTAGCGGTTCAGGTGCGCTAGAGTTTTTTTGCTTTTACGTCATATAAGCTGAATAATACACAGCTTTTTGTAAATTGAAGCAAAAAGGGTGTAAATTTACTTTTACTTACTAAATTTGCGATTCAAATTGCGCCAAAGCCATACAATTGCATCATTTTTTAGGGTAAAATTACACGATTTGGTCGTAAAAAAATGTTCTTTTTAAGCACTTTTGTAAATTTACATCTTTAATAGTAGGAAACCAGTTTCCTACTATTATAAGGATAAAATTCAACCAAAATTTTTAAAATAGCCAGTGAAATGAAATAGCCAGTGAAATAGATGTCCTAGTGGAAGAAGTTAAAAAGAAAATTCACACTTTACGAGCACAATATTCCAAGGAAAACACAAAAATAAAGAATGTGGTCAGGCAGTGGCTTATCACAAAAATATTTATCAAAGTGGGAATTCTTCGATGCAATGAGTTTTATGTTTCGTCATAATATAGAAGGGAAAAATACAGATTCTATGGTAAGTAAGTTACTTTATTCAAATATTAATAGTAAAAACCATAAACTTTATATATAATTTCGCTGCCAAGATATTTCGCCTTCTATACAAAAATATTCTTTCAACTATTCATGGTTATCCATCGTCGATGTTCTTTAATAATATCACTTCTTCCTCTCCCAATGAGATTTGTGATTTATTTGCAGATAGTTTTCAGACTAATTTTAATGCATCAGACCCACCAAACTCACACATTTTTTACTCTCATTCCGCTCCAACAGCATTGGTCAGCCAATTTGAAATTTAACGTGATAAAATACATAAAGCTATTTCGGAACTCGACTGCAACAAAGGCCCTGGACCCGAAAGTGTGTAAAGCAGCTTGTAACTCCTTTGCATATTTTTTTCAACAGATCACTTTCGTCTGGAGTTTTTTCATCCTGTTGGAAACTTTCGTATGTCACACCCATCTTCAAAAATGGTGATAGACGCTGTATCGGAAATTATAGAGGTATTGTCATCTTATCTTCAATTCCGAAACTTTTTGAAAAAATTGTCTACGATAAAATTTCTCCACTTGTTGACTCCCGTCTGAACGAGCAGCAACATGGTTTTAGAAAACGTTGCTCAACTACCACGAATTTGACAGTCCTAATCTCAGACGTTCTGTGTAAAATGGAGAAAGGATACCAAATTGACGCAGTCTATACATATACAGACTTCAGTAAAGCTTTTGACAGAGTTGACCACCGTATCTTAATTTCAAAGCTTTTGAAATTCGAACTTGCCGGATCTTTGCATAGCTGGCTGACTTCTTACCTTCGAGATCAAACGCAAGTGGTAAAATTTCAAGTAGTTATATCGAAAAATATATCTATTACCTCCGGTGTACCACAAGGTAGCCATCTTGGCCCACTCCTTTTTAATATATTTATTTCTGACCTATCTGACGTCTTAGGAAATATACCTCATCTACTTTACGCCGACGATCTCAAAGTGTATCACATCATTAAATCTAAATCCGATGCACTCTTTCTCAAATCTAAACTCAATTCACTTGATCATTGGTGCAATGAAAATAAGTTGTCTCTCAACATTGCTAAGTGCCAGGTTATTGGGCAAATTGGGCAAAAACGTCGAATTTTCCCAAATTTTTTTTTGCGTAGCTTGAGTTCGGGGACTTTTCTGAGCTGTTTCGGGCGAAATGCCCATACAAGTCTGAAAAAAGTGACCTGGTTTCGAAGATATGGCAAAATGAAATCCGCCGGAAAACCGACCGGAAAAACTGAAAGCCGCACTAAAAGCGCTAAATAAGAAAAGGTTGAGATCCTTTTTGGTTCGATGATTGGCTTCTCCGGCTGTGCATTATGTCGTGTCTTCGAATTTAGGCCGCTTTTTCCCAGACTTGTATGGAAATTTCGCCCGAAGCAAATCAGAATGGTCCCCGAATTCAGGCTAGGCATAAAAAAATTTGGTAAAATTGGACGCTTTTGCCCAATATTCCCTATAAAAAAAAAATTTCCTACTTAAAATATCACTATTGTACACCCGACCACTTTCAATCATCGAAAGCGCGGTAAAGGTAGTTTTTGTCAAACTTTGGCTAAAAAACCCCTTACTCCCCTACAAAACCGAAGTGTTTGTATCACAGCAATAGGTCTTGGCCCGTTATGCCCGAAACCACTCTAACCCGAAATTGGCCGATTTCAGCTGCTTTTGCCCTTAAAACTTTTTGAATATTAGATTCAAATACTCGCAAGTACGAAAATACTCGATATTTGACCTGCTTTCAAACTGCACTATCTAAAAGCAGATTTTATTTTAACATACTTAAAAGCATGACAAAACCTAACTACATATAATATTTGATCATACACTTTGATCAGACTTAATGGTTTTAGCGAAACTACCAGCCATTTATACATGATAAATGCATATCTGATCATTACATTCCATATGTATGCACCACGTAAAAAAATCTACTAAATAGTATATCCAATCCATTCGAATCTATTCTTCATAAGCAGTTCTACAAGCGTACTGTGTAGTGTTCTCCAGTGCCAACCGACGTGGCTATTTTTTGGAATTTGAAAGTGTGAATTTAAAAAACTTGTTTAAATGGACAATCAAGGGCGTTTAATTGAACGGTTAATTATGAACGTCGAATGATATTGCACTTCATCTGAACGTAACGTAAATTTTCCCTGCCTAAATAGGACATATATTCACAACTCGATGACTTCTGTCGTTTATGTGTCAGATTTAACGTTGATCATTAGATTAGTTTGATTGAAAAACTAAACGAAATTTAAAGGTTTTCAATCATTTCGAATTATTTATTAATTCACAATTTTTGTGGAAAAGATAATATTTTTACAATAAATATTTTCATTGTTCACCTGATAGGCTACGAGTTACGAAATAAATCAGCTACTAGTGCTTCTGACTATTGCTGGTATATGCTATTATTACAATACTTATAACCCGGTTTGAGTCTACTTTAATAGTAATTAAGTCTGCGTTCAGATTCTGAAAAATTCAATTTAACCCTGCAAGCCAATGCTAATAGAGCTTTGATGCTAATGTCTGGCCAGCTTCAAGAACTAAAGGATGTGTTGTTACTATGAAAACGACTAAAAGTTATATTAAATCTACTAAACAGTTTCCCAAAAGGGTAGTTAAATTTGTCCATTTAAGAAGCATTCCATATTTTTGCCTATTTTAGTATACCTATCTTCTAGTTTAATTTTCAACATTTTTCCCACATCAAAGCATCATTTCATCAAAATTCTCCAAAATGCGTACGTGCTCGGTTTGTGCCGGGTATAGAAGGATTGAGTGATCTAAATTCACTTACAAATCACATTGTATACGTAGCGAATAATACGTACCAGCAATAAGTGATAGCGCTGGTGGCTGATTTGTTTCTAAACCTGTATCTTATAGCCTCTACAAACGATCGCAAGTTCTACTGTTAGTAAGCATATTTCTCTAAGCATATTTCTTTATATCTCGGACGAGCTGAATCTTAAGCTGTCCCTCCGTCTGCCAGACCACTGTAGTGTCTTTCAGGCAGAGGTTGTGGCTATTTTTCAGGCTATCGACTGGCTTCTGTGTAATCGAATATTCGGGGTCAACATTGGTATTTTCACAGATAGCCAAGCGGCTATTAGGTCCCTTGCTGGTCCTTGTACAGTGTCCATGATTGTTGTTGAATGCCGTGCATCTCTTAGGGAGATATCGAGACTTTCGGTTGTTCAATTGATTTGGGTACCTGGACATAGGGGGTTTCAGGGCAACTGTGAGGCCGATGAGCTAGCAAGGCTTGGAACCTTGCTACCGGAGGTCTCATGCTCCACAATAGGAATACCGATGGCATCGGTGAAATTGGCCATCAGGCAAAAATATCTTGAGGGCGCTAGGAAGTCCTGGGCAGAGGAATCATCCTGTGCGATAGTAAGGCAGTCCTGGTTATCCATGGATGCGCATCGCACCAGGCAGCTTTTAGGCTTAACTCGAAGCACTCTGCGTTGCACTGTCGGTGTGTTAACTGGCCATTGCCTCATAGGGCGGCACGCGCAACGACTGGGCGTAGAGTTTAACGATTTTTGTCGGAGTTGTGGCTCTGAGGATGAGGAGGAATCCGTCCTCCATCTCATGTGCCAGTGCCCGGCTTTGGCAAGGAGAAGGTTGGCGGCACTTGGTGCACCCTTTCTCTCAAATTTGACGGAACTGTCCCCGGTTAATTTAAAGGCGATAGTCCGTTTTATCCAAGGAAGCAGATGGTTTCCTGATTTTAGTGAGTAGGCGAGAGTCACTAATTTAGTATGGTATCACAACGGGCCTCTCTTGTGCCTATGTGTGCCGGTCGTCAGGTCTCTGGGGATCGGCAGCCATTTCAACCTAACCTAACCTAACCTAAGCATATTTTTGCACTAAATCTATGGTTCACAAACATGTGTGCGAGCAGGAATTTACCTGTTTTCTGGCTCTGTGAAATTCGGTTCAAACTTATGTGCGGTGTACTGATGTTCGGCATTAGGTGCGAAAGTTTGTATCCAAGTTTTTAAACATGCTCTAACACCGTTTTAAAATATGTTCGATCATTTGTGGAGGCTATTAAGTAGGTATGCAAATATGTGTGTAAAAAATACTATCTTCTTTCACAGAAACACATAATTAACAAAGAACTCGAAATCAGTTAAATCCTTTAAATTTCGTTTTGTTTTCTCAGGATTTTTTATCAGGGGTAAGGCCATAAAGTTTAATTCATAAACACTCGTTGATATCGTGCATTATACTCGTACTTATCAGGTATTCACCGGTAATTAGACCATAAAACAAAGAAAGCTATCCAGTGTCATCGTTATCCTCTGACACGCTCGAATAACCCTTCTTCCCAGTCGGGAATGCATGGGCGGCAATTCTCGGGCGGCTTTTGCTCGCAAGATAAAGGTCGCGGGTGGGCGCCACTCGCTTCGAACCGAGAAGTTGCCTCACAGCCGTCGCCCCGAAGCGATAAGGTGGCGGCGGGTTCACTATCTGGCATAAACTATTTTCTTCTGAAATCCGCGTAAGCAAACACTGTAGTTACATACAACTCGTGTAAAACTACGCTTTATTCCACGAACGACCCTTTTCACAAAATGTGCTCTACCATGAATGGTAGAAGATCTTATTCGAATACACAATTTGAATAGTTGAGGTTAATTCCCTATTACAATTCTCGCTCGTCGTTATATATCTGCACCGAAATTTTAGAACAAAATCGCGATTCACAACAATGAAATTCGACACTTATATCTACAAATCGTTAATTATAAAATTAGTTTTCTGACCTTTATCTTGAGATGCTGCTTCGTCGAACGCTGCGTTTCGCCCTCGATGGGGCCCTTCGTCCTTGAGATCACCTGTTTTGCCGGAACTCCTGCTGTTAGACTCAAGCCGTCGCAATACTGGGTCTTCTTCGGCTCTAATTCCAAAATTCTCACTGACGGAATGACTGGATATCTCTTCAAATCTCTGCCTTCACTCTCGGCTATCCTTCGTGCGTTCCAACCATCGAACCAAGAAAATCGTAAGAAAAAGAAAACAATTTTAAGACTCCTGCCGGCTAATTCCACATCCACTCGCTTACCCGGTCGCCAGAAAAAGAGACCCATTTTGCACTTCCCGGTGCTCAGGAAAATTTTTGGCGGCAGCGGGATTTTCAAACCCGTTGAGTTCAAACACCTGACTCAATATTTCACTCAATTCGAGTTTCACGTCCCACATGCAATTCACTGTCTACTTTGGGACAATAAAAACTCAAATGTCAACAGGTGACGGATTGTTGACAATTCGGAAATAATAACATTTCGGTGTATTCCAGAGCGCCTTGGATCCTGTGTCAAGTAAGCGGCAATCTTTATTTCTGCTTTTCGATAATAGTGCTTAAATCGAAAACGATCCTTGCCATAGTAATCCGTCTGATCGTCTTCGAAGGATGGTTCGCTGCGGCCGCAAATTTGATTCAATCAGTGTGATTGTCGGCGTCCAAGTGTCGCTTGTTTGTGTTTCATTTGATGAATTGACAGTGTTTTGATTAGTAAATCGTCCGGGTTTTCGGCTGCTAAATCGCTATCCTCCGCGTATTTAGGTTGTCGTTTGTACTGGGATAGATCCTCGTAGCATCTTGGCGATTGTTTCGGTCCTGCTTAGGTCAATAGTTCGGAGTTCGACCATCGGTAGTTCGGACATCTGCTCGGCATCAGTCTTATGTAGGCCAAACATTGGCCTAGGTCCGGGGTCGTCGATATGAGCGTCTCAGCCCCATGCGCTGCTCTGTCGTTTGTTTACGTTCCATCGCCGGTCTCGAATTCTTCTCAACAAATTAATTCGCGCGTTAATCTTGCAGGTATCTCGAGTCTGATGTCTCATTGATCTTTTGATGATGGTGATGTTACTTGCATGATTATTGTGCTGTTGCTTATATGTCTTATTGTGCTTTTGATGTTCGTTTGCGTCGCCGTGTTAGTGCAATGTTTGTTTTAGTTAATTTGTCATTAAATTCTTAGTCTTCTTCAACCCAGTCTTATTTAATATTAAAACTAAAGAGTAGGATCCGACGATTTGCATACTGAAATTGCGGCCCAATCTCCATCTTTCTCTCTTTTAGAGGACGGTGGAGATTTTTACTAATGTTCGAAGAACATTAGTTTTAAAATCGATTCGGCCAAAAATTCATATTTCTATATATATATATATATATATATATATATATATATATATATATATATATATATATATATATATATATATATATATATATATATATATATATATATATATATATATATATATATATGTACAAAAAATTTCAGTGAGATAATCTCGGGAACGCGCCATCCGATTGAGCTGAAACTTTCAGGATACATTGGTGTATATGCAGAATAGGTCCAGGTCTCTTTAAATGCCAGTTATTGTTAACCTTTTGGCGCCGGCGGCCTTTTAAGTGATATTTTTAATATACCTATTATTTCGTGCACAAATGATTTTCGCAAAAATAAAGTTAACGAAATAAGTTTCTAACGTGTTTTACATATGAATCGGATAATGCTTTGGAATTTTTTAACCCTATGTGTGCGCTGGGTGCCTAAAAAGAGGACGGGAAAATTTGAAAATTTTTAAATTTCGATAACTTTTGACAGAGCTATTTAATCATTACGAAATATTTAGGACATATTGATATTATTTAGTTGTAGATTTGTGTAGCTTTTAATGAGCGTGCTGGCAACCCTGTAGCTAGGGCAGGCACTGAAAGTGAAAACCTCCAAATCATCGTCTCTCTTGAAAAAATGCCGTTTCTTCAAAAAACAGCCATTCATATGTAAATCTTGTGCTTTGTTTACATAACCAAAAAAAAAAAAAAGTTATGGTATAACGGGCACGCCTGGTAACCCTTGCCCAATTTACCTATATTTTTAGCATCAAAAACTTCTGTTCACGGAAACTCACGATTCGATGAGCAGAATTATTTGAAATTCACAGAATGTATTGGCCTTAAATAGGACCAAGTCTGATAGAAGTGATTTTGAAATGCGGGCGATTTTGTGCCAGTGTTGCCATCTTGAAAAACCACTAAAAAAGATAACTGTTTTTAGCCCTATAAATTCTGATTGAATCGTTCGATTTTGACGAAACTCACACAATTGCTGGACCTTACTTTAAACCACGTTTGGTAGAAATTTGGTTGAAAAATTCGGTTGGAGCTGCCAGCTATGATAATTTTGGTGTCTTCATTTTGAAAAAAAAAATTTGGAAGTGAAAACATTCAAACCATCGAATATTCAAAAAAATGTCCGTTTCTTACAATAAAACCAATCTGTATATAAATCTTATGTTTTATCTACACGTTCAAAATAAAACTAAATAAATTTCATGTCGGACAAGAACGGTAACCCTCTCCCAGTTAACCTATATTTTTAGCATCAAAAACTTCTGTTCACGGAAACTCACGAATCAATAATCAGATACAGCTAAAATTTACAGAATGCATTGGACTTAAGTAAGACCAGATTTGACAGAAGCGATTTTGAATTATGGGCAACTCTGTGCCAGTGGTGCCATCTTGAAAAATTACAAAGAAAAAAAACTGCTTTTTGCCCTATGAAATGTGAATAAGTTACCAGATTTTCATGAAATTGACACAGTAGCTAAACCTAACTCTAATCTCTGTTTGATGGAAATTTGGTTGAAAAATTTTATTGGTGCTGCCAGCTATGGTAATTTTTGTGTCTTTGATTTTGAAAATTCGCTCAGGAAAATAAAACTTTTTGCACTATAACTTCCAGTGCAGTCATGAAATCAATACGAATTTCATACAATTAATGAAACCTGTCATAAACATTATTCAGACCAAATTTGGTTGAAAAGCCACGATAGGGTTGCCAGCTATTGTTGGTTTTGTGTTTTATTGTAATATCTTTATTAAGCGGTTTTATCGTAGAATTTTCAAATGGTAATGATATTGTAGTGACAATAAACAGCAAATCTTAAGCTTTCGATCATTTGAAAAAACTCGCTGCAGGTAACCCTAAATTTCTTTATACTCCTATAACTTCGAATGTAATTAAACAACGTGAAGCAGATTTGATATATTCTTGGCTTTGATACTGGCGAAAGGTTGCCAGCACGAGTCGGTTGTGCTACTTTTGTATCAATAAATGCTTACAGTTAGTATTCATACCGGAAACATTTACAATGAAAATAAATAACCGATGTTTCAATTCCCTAAGTTCTGCAAATTTTTCGGATCGCAGCCCCGAACACCAACTTCAGTTACAGTGCTGCAGACACTGAGCATTTTCTTCATTGATGTTATATGAGATGCTGCTTTCAAAATTTTGTGAAATAAGCAACTGATAACGAATATAATTAACCCGTGTTTTGCTCTTATAAACGTTGAAATTCATGCCAGTGGTAATATCTGAAGCCTTCTACCATATGAGTTATAATGCATTCTAGAGACCAAAGTAAAACGTGGCATTTGAAACAGTTTGGCCGTAATAAGCAGCACATGTGGTGGAATATGCACTCAAAACCTGCACGATTCTTCCACTGTTCTTCGAACATTAGTGTTTCTAGCGGTTCAGGTGCGCTAGAGCTTTTTTTTATATAAATACGCTAAAACTAAAGACAAAAGCCCGCGACCCGTGACACCAGATGTGAATATAAGTCCTTTTTAGGTAGGTATTATCTCTTACACAAATGTAGCAAAGTATCTAGGTTTCTACAAAAATAGAAGACAAACTATTTGCTCTACTTGGATAGATTAAATATCGTTTATAGGGATTATTTTTCATTAATGTGCAACTAGGAAAGGAAAGTAGATGTGTTTCGCAGTCTAATTCTATTTTCGAAAACTAAACGTCCGTGATTTCATATCGAATAAAACATTTTTCGAATCTATTATTCAATAAAAGCTAATTTTGTAAGTCGTGTGCGTGGTTGCAGCCTCTGACTTTTGTGTGAGCTTAAACTTTTATCATCAAGTGATTTTAAAACAATGTCAAGTGCACGTTTTCCTAAAACTTTGGTCGTGTGGAACTTTTTTTCCAAAAATATTGACTATAAAAAAGTTACTTCAGTGAAGTGCAAATTATGTAACGCAGGTTATAAATACTTTGGGAACACTACTAACTTGAGGGAGCATTTAAAAAGAAAACACCCTATCCAGTTAAGGGAAGTAGAAAATGAAGGCAATGTTGGTGTGAATCAAGGCACGATAATGCAGAGTAATCCGAATCCAACAACGTCTGGGTTAGTTTCGACAGTTGCATCTAGTTCATCGATAAGCGGATCTATTTAGCCCACAACTATAACTCCAAGCCTTACTTCGGAAAATGTCAGTGTACAGCCTGTCAAAAGAGTGCGGCAGATGAGGTTATATGGTGCACCACAAAAATGTGGCCCTAGCAGTGAAGAGCAGCGTGAATTTCAAGAGGATTTGGTGCGTATGACTGCGATTGATTGTCAGCCATTATCTTTAGTTGATAGCCGAGGTTTTTCAATTTTTGTGAGCAAATATGTACCTCATCACAAACTTCCGTCTAAAAAAGTAGTGTCGAAAAATATTTTGAGCGAAGTGTATAGCTCAGTAAGATCTAAAGCTATATATATGCTAGAGGAAACTAAATACATTTCTGCTACGACAGATTTGTGGTCATCGGACAGTAATCGATGCTACATAACAGTTGCTGGTCATTTTGTTTTCGACTTTAAAGTCCATGCTCTGGCGTTATCGACCGAAGAAATAGATATTAGCCATACTTCTGTAAATATAGCTGAAGCAATATTAAAAATATTCATTAAATGGCACATTGCGGAAAAGGTTGTAACAGTAGTTACTGATAATGCCGCCAACATGAAAAAGGCAATTTCGGATGATCTTCGAAAGTGCCACCATCCATGTGTTGCACATCTTTAAATTTGTGTGTTCAAGACTCTTTGAAGGCTAACGATAATATTCTCCACCTGTTAACTAAATGTAGGACTCTTATCACATATTTCAAGCAGAGCAACTCAGCTGCATATAAACTAAGAGAGATTCAGGAGCAAATGAGCTTACAAGAGCTGAAATTGAAAAAAGACATTCCGACAAGATGGAATTCCGTTGTCATTATGTTGCAAAGAGTCAATCAACTTAAATTGCCTATTTCAGCCGTACTTTCATCATAAACGAACGCACCATCAAATTTCAATGCTTTGGAGTGGGAAGAAGTAGGAGACTGCATTAATATATTGCGGTTCTTTATAACCATGACAGAAGACTTGTCAGGAGAAACGCATACTACAATATCTCGCATTCCACCTCTTGTGAGAGGATTACAAATTCAAATAAAGGAGCAATGTGTGGCAACAAGTCATGGCAGACAATTGAAACTAACTTTGTTAGAAGCAATCTCCAGACGAATTGGCTCTCTGGAAACAAATAGTGGCAAAAGGAATATTTTTAGACCCACGATTTAAAAAAGCTGCGTTTGGAAATGAGGAAAATGCGAAAAATGCTGAAAAGTTAGTAACAGACGAGCTGAGCAGGCTCATTCAAAATTCAAAAAATACTGATAATATCCCGACTTCAAGCCCTCCAGCAAAAACACAAAGCTCTGCAGCAAATAACAGTAACGTACTCTGGGATTATTTTGATCGAAAAATGTCTACGATCTGCACTAGCAAAACGCCTGACAGTAGTGCAAGTAATGAAATTAAACAATACCTGGAGATGCCATATTTAGATAGGAAAAAGGATCCTTTTGAATTTTGGCAAACTTATATCAGCAGCTTTCCCCACCTTTATAAACTTGCATCAAAATATTTGTGTATTCCCGCATCTTCCGTTCCAGCGGAACGTATCTTCAGTGAGGCTGGATTAATAACGAATGCTGAACGAAACAGATTGGCTCCAAAAAAACTAGACGAACTATTATTCATCAGTCAAAACACTGTGATACATTAAGCATTATTTTTAAGATTCAATTCAATTTTAATGTTTTTATTATATTGGAATTTAGAAGTTATTTCTTCTTGATGATTTAAAAGTATTATTTTAAACTTATGTTACAATTTGATGTACTTATCTTAGATTAAATATACAAATCAAAATTTTGCTTTTTTATTTATCACAATGTGTCTTTATAGTTTGACTCCACAGCTAAGTAATAAACACAAATAACTCCTTTTCGAAGGCAATTATTGAAAACTCCGCAGAAAATATTCTCTCCGGGGTGTTATTAATTTGCTACACAAAAAGAAAAATTCAGGCAGTATAGCATGTGTGCGCTTATATATTAGTATTTATGCTAATCCTATAAAAAAAACTATATTTTGTTAAAAACAAACTATACTTGCATTCGATTTCAAAATAAAAATCAGTATCACATTTCAATAACAAGAAACTAGGGGCATAGAAGGACTGGATTTCGAGGACGAGCAGAGAAAATGTATAGTTTTCCATATTTTGTACTCACGACCAGATCATCACTCCAGATATATATCATATGATACATCTGCTTATTTTTGGCAAATATCAATACGCTCTGTGAATTTCGCAATTATCAAATGTTCCTGTCTCAAAAATTGAAATAAAACCTTTCTCGAATTCGAGGCACTTTGCGCCCACAAGGTGTAAGGAATTTCCAAAGCGCATTCAACATTACGTCTGTTCGCGTACTACAATTAATTGCAATATAGACGTTTTTGTGCTCCGTTTTACTGAATACATATTTCAAATAGGCGCGGCAAGGAAAATATTTTCTGTATAACTCGGTTATGGAAGTCAAATATTTTTATGCCGATACTTTATTGCTATTATTCAAAAATATGCAGCGGTGAATATTAATTAGAAGCTTAATATTTGGTTTGCATGCAAGCTTTATCATACATTGCGATTCGTTGTGGGTCTATTGTGCCACGTTTGAATTCAATAAAACAAATAAGTGTACTGATATTGCAAGTAAATGACCTCGAGTCACATTGTTCTAGTCTACAGGCACCATGAGTCAGTGTTCGGATAATTTTGAACTAGTCTCGGAACAGTGCATATTTTATCTTTAGTTTAGGTTTATAAACTGGAAACCTAAGCTTAGGTTTAAACAAGCTTTTCCATTAATTGAATGCGGTTTCGAGTCTTTTTTTTTGAGTTTTTATTTGAATAAGCTGCGTTCAAGTAAATGATACCACAAGTAAGTTTTCGGACAACTTTGAACTAATATTTGGACAAGGCTATTAGCTAAAATAGCGGTTACTCCATTTTAGTGTAATTTATGAATCAAATCTCCATTAAAAGCGTTTGTTCGTTTTTCCCTACCTTTCTACCTGTATTTCATTATGTTGGTTAGGTTTTTTATTATAATGTCTCATGTTTGCAAATTTGAGTATGATTAAATTTCAATTATTTTCAATTTAACTATTAAGTCATATGGTCCAGAATATGTACTAAGCTCAAACTTAATAAGCTCCGTCCATTCTTATTACCTGGCTATGACTTTTTATCCTCCTCCCAGTTCTTTTTATGATGTATCTTTATCAGACCTCTCTGGAATCGCGTTTTATGATCCTACTATTTCCTTAATGCCAACACGTTCAATTTTTAAAAGATTGCATGCAATGGCAATTTTGAAACATGTTTGTTGCTTCAACTGCCGTTCGGATAAATTTGTACGACTTTGCATATATTTCCATATCCTTTTCCATTCACATGTTGGCAATATTAGTAATTGTTCAATAGAACATAAACCTTTTTACATGAACGGACTAGGATAATCACACCCCCAATAAAATATTTGGAAAACCCTGCATACCGACGAGAGATTACATTCCATATGTATGCACACGTAAAAAAATCTACTAAATAGTGTATCCAATCCATTCAAATCTATTCTTCACAAGCGGTTCTACAAGCGTACTGTGTATACTGGTGTGCTTATACACTAACATGCCCACCGCCACCAAAGAGTTAAAGATATCTTAATTTTAACTTAAGATAAACATATCCTTTTATACATCAATGTTTCCCAAAAAATTGCAGTTTGATCAAATAATAACACTTAATATTTTTGCTGAAATATTTGAACATTTTTTGTATTGGCTGCGCTAACGAAACGTGCTTTATGGCTCACTCAATTGCCGTCAACCGATTGTCGATGACTTGACCGACCGAATAATCGATTGCGAGATGTTTATTCAATTCTCTCGATTGTCTCGACTGCCCCGATTGCCTGGATTGTCTCGATTATCTCGATTATATCGATTGTAACAATCGAGTCCAACTTAAATAATCGAGATGTTTCGAGATATTTGAACAGTCGAAACAATCGAGTTTAACATCTCGCAATCGCGCATCACTAATCTAAGCATTATATAGCTAAGTCAACCCCAGGTATTGTACTACCTGGGTAATATTTTATAAGTGTAAAACGAATAGTAAATGAATAAATATATATATATATATATATATATATATAAATATATATATATATATATATATATATATATATATACATGTATATACATATATAACCAAAATTCAAAAAGAACCAGTAGGCCAAAATAGAATAGCCACTAAATATAAGATCTTTCATGTTAAATTCTTAAATGTGACGAAATTAAGAAAATCTCCCCAGCGGCAGAATCCCGACGTTATAGCGATCAAACTCTGGACCTACTGTACTTCACGCGCGGAACAATCAAATTATCTGATCTCAAGAAAATTGATTCCGTAAGTCACGTCAGAGTAAAGTGGAGCGTCCAACAACGAAAAGCTCAGCATCCTACTCATTTCCGGAACTGAAAAGGTTGGGGACACGGAACATCGTTCTGTTATCTTGCGACGAAATGTCTGATTTGCGGCAAAGATCATGACAAATCAAAATGTCCTGCTAAAAACACATCGGAAATAGCCTGTGCCAACTGCGGTGGCTCGCATTTGAGCAATCACGTTCTTTACCTGAAACTTGAAAAATTTTTGAAAATCCGTAAAATTACTTCTTCCCGCCGCCCAAATAATATTCAAAGCTACACTAATCCAATATGTTCTCGACAGCCGCCAGCTCTAGATGCTGTTAGCTTTCCGTTGTTACCTTTCAGAGGCAGTCGTATCGGCAATCAATACAATAAACCTGAGACAGATAAAGCTTACAGTGCAATCGCCCGCAATGCTCCCATTATCAATAACAACAACAGTAATATTCTTAGCCTACACAATGTTACTAGTGCCTCGTCTTCTCCCAGCTATGGAGACCTTTTTTCAGCTTTTGAGCTACTAAACTTGTCTCGAGAACTCATTACACGTCTCTCTTTGTGTAAAACGCGCACCGATCAATTCAATGTGATCGTAGAACTAGTGATCAAATTTGTTTATAAATAAACAGAAAATTGAAATAAAAAAATATATGTATGTATATGTCTAACATGGAACGCTCAAAGCATTCGATACAAATCTATCGAAACTTTTGCTTTTCTAGATGAAAAGAATATCGATATTCTCTTTCTCAGCGAATCTTGGCTTAGAGAAGACGACATACTGAATAATTCTAACTATCATATAATTAGAAACGACAGAAAGGATGCAATTGGTGGTGGTGTAGCATCCCAGCAAACATTTTAGTGAGCGTTCACTAAAAACGATAGTTTCTCGACAATCAGCAGACATATCCCTCATACGAAACCGAGCCTCTTCGTAAAACGATACGCAGCAATAATTTTGCTAAGGATGACCGTCGTAATAAATAATGCAAGCCATGTGTATGTGCCCTATGGCCTATGCGGCTCAGTAACAGATTTTACATAGATTTTTCCCCTAATTTGCTGGTCGCGGTATCCTAAAAAACATTTCAGTTTAATTCGACTGTGCTGTGAATCCGTCTGTGCTGAGCAATGTTCTGATATAGTATAACGATGTTTTATGTTCGTCTTTAGCAGCCTATATTGCTTCATCCAGTCTTTCAAATTTAGTCTACTATGAGTAAATAATTTTAACTCATTTCCAATTCGTAAAAGCTAATATATTTGAAATCTTGAAAACTTTCACTAATAATTCATAAAATTATCACTTCTAACGAATATATAGGTGATATGTACTAGCCAAAAACCACATTTTTTCTAACTCATTTACGAATCGTTAAAAATGATTCTTCTCGGATGGCCATTTTAGTAGGACCAATGAATCGTTTTCAATTCATTTGCGAGCTCGTTAACGACAAAAACATTCGTAAAATATGACTCTTTTATGAATTAATTACGATGCATTTGGTTTGCTGGGAAGGATTCTTCGTGACCAGCCAACGAGTCGGATGTGCCCGAATATGATCACTGTAGACGAACATAGTGTATGAAGACTGTGAACTTGAGCTAATTTGTAAATACACTTATTTTAAATATAGTCATCCGTTATTTTACCAGGTTTTTAAATGTTCAATGCAGTAAAACAGGAGTTAAAGTATGAAACTTTAATTTTAAGCACTATTTTTGCTTGTGTCGTGAACATATTTTGCATCAATTTTACTTTTGTGATAAAACACATTTGACTATATATTTATTGACTGACGTCACATGAATTTTATCACATAAATTCACCGTTGCGGAAAATTCTGTTCAATTTCGCTGAACCTATGATCTTACTACTACCATTGGAAGAGTTCGATCCAATTTTTTTTTGCTTAATATCCGTACTTGGCTTTAGCACCAACATGAGGCTAAAAATTTCATAAACTGCATTATTTTGCACATACAGCCATTGAGAATAAACAAATTGTCATTGCGAGCGCAAAAAACTGAGCTCATAGTGGCTTTAGTTTGATTGCTGCCAGTGTGCTTACATTTCATAAGAGTGCCTGAAAGTATGCAATTTCATGTGTTATTATTAATGCTGATATCAAAATCTACTTCTGGCAAAAAAACTCATGGTAAATTTAGATACGAACAGTACATCATTATGACGCAGGTCAAAAATTTGTTAGCAAAACACGGTTAATTTGAAAATGCTGATAAAAGGTCCACATTTATTGTACTTTTTTATAGGTTTTTAACATTGCATGATGTCACCGTCGCTCAAATGACTTCATATATAATTTTTTTTTTCTTTTAAATTTATGAATACATCCAAGGAAATCCAGTAAAATAACATGATGGCGGTATATTAACTGAGCACGTGCCCAGCATCGGATCAAAATAAAGGCCGTAAGGGCATGGCTTCATTACACCATAGCCATCAGTACACAAAATGAATATTTGGCAGTTGTTAGGTACGGCATAGACTCTTGTACCGTAGCCAAGTGGACAAGGTATATATCCTGAGCTCGTAATACCGCCTCCACTGCATGATCCTGTTGCTTCATTAAAATGCATATTCGCCGAACATTGAGCTACCTGTAGCTGATTGTTAATGCAAATATAATACAATTTGTTGCTGCTTGGGAAGGGGAACGTTGCATAGTTGTTGTAGTTGTTGCAATTGATTTGACTGACTCCTGTGCCCGTTCCAGGATTCGTTACACTATTCGATCCCACACATTGTTCTTTTGAGCAGTCGTATGTCGAACCCACAGAACAATAGCCCTGAATCCATACTGAAATAGCTCCTAAAGTGGCATTAGTCTGAGTACAGTACCAGTAAGTAGTGTTGCTCGATTGATCGGCGCATTGTGTTCCGGCACAGTCGCATGTAATGTAGGCTGGCGAAGACATATTGCGAGCTGGAGGACAAACACAACTTGAAGACGATTGACATGGTGTCTGAGCTCTTAGTCGATCAACCTGAAAATTTTATATGTTTTAATTGGCTACATCAACATGTTTGAATTCAATTAAAGACTAGACGAGGAATACATACAACAGTAAAAAACAGCTCAAAATGCAAATTGTAAATTTAGTTAATAAAATGAGATATAAATTAGGATAATGGAAAAAAAGGAAATTAGTCTATAGAACAAATAGTCAGATTAAGGAAGTACTTTACACCAAACTTGGTAATAAAATTTAAGGACGCGGCGTACAAATGAGACATACAGTAGAAAATTTCAACACAAAAAAGATCTGAGCATTCAAAATATGAAGCTTCAAAAGGGGTATCCTTATAAGAAGAGTGCATGGCTGATATTCCTGAAGCTTTGTCAGTTATATAGAAATTAATAGTGTGTGGTAATTAGAATACATGTGGTTGGAATATATCGACAGTTATGCGGCCGTTAGAGAAAAGATCACCGACGAAAATCGTAGTGGCCGACTTAGCACGGCAGCAACAAATTAGCACGGCATCAAACAGCTGGCGTGGCGGAGCTGAAAAAGAGGATCACGTTACGGCTTTTGACGGTAGAATGAGAAATGGCTATTCGAAGTATTTTTCACATTTTGCACGATATTCTGCAGTAGCGAAAAAGCTCGTTCTCGATAGCAACCAACGCAAGGAGCGCGCAAATCTGCTACTTTTACAACCGTTCTCTACGGAAGGAAACCATTATCCACCACTATATCCCCGGAGGAAGCAGTCGTAAATACAGTGAAAATATAGCCCAGTGAAATCTGACATAAAAAAGGCGAAACTTCAGAAAAATTAGGGGAAAGCTGAATTTTGGTGTCAACCTTGGCACTGGCATGTTGAACAAAATGTCACAAGTTCCCATCGATCCGAGTGCTGCGTCACTTTTTATGCAGGGTCAAAGGTCACCAAAATTGACCTGTCCTAAATATCTCAGTAACGGTCATATTTTCAGAAAAACAATGTACGACGAATTTGTAGCTTAGAAAATTTTCAACAAAAAAGACATTGAGATATATTGACCTAAACATTTGTAACTAACAGCATCCTCTTTCTCAACGGCATATTGATATTATACGATTTTGATTGCGACTTGGCATGTTTGTGAGTTTGTTTTTCTATGTTTAAGAGGCGCATTAAAAAAACATGCAAACAAACTTATCTACCACAATCCAGGGTAGGTGGAAAAGTGTGCTCCGAAAAGTTACCACCACCCCCGCCCCCTTTTTCCCCTAATTTTTCCGAAGCACCATGTTTATTTATTTATTTATTTATTTATTTGAATCCATTTTAACATGGTTCTGCCCAATTACAAAAATAGAAAAATTAAATAAACCCTAAAGTGGAAAATAGAAAAATTAACAAATAAATGAAAATATTAGAAATATACATATTAGAACTTCAACAAATTAAAGCTAATGGACAATTCAACATGGAAGAAAGTGCAAAAATAGTACTAAAATTAAAAAGAAAATCAATCATTATAAGAAGCACTAAGAATTATGTCTTTAGATTTCCCCTTGCTAATACTCCAAAGACAAAGAAGTATATGGTGGCGCCGTCTACCGGCAAGGTGTTCTGGGTGTTATACTCGTGGCGTTTTTGAAAAGTTACTGCTAACTGATTCTGCGAGACCTTGACATCAGTGTGTATAGCAATGATTAGCAAACGACTGAAACTTGTCACTGAAGGCGTCGTCTTTCACCAACGGCAACGGGCAATATCAGAAAACCATCACTCTGGACACGCAAGGGCAGAAGTTTTAACAGGAGGGAATATTCAAACTTATCTCACGAAGCGTCAAATGTCTAAGCCGATATGAAGATCCAGTCGAAAACTAACCTAATGACAGCTGGTTCTATTGATTATTATGAAATAAAATGTACAAGTTCAACAGCAGGCTTTGTAAAAATCAAATTTAACTTTGAAATGAAATACTATACCAAGGTCCTCAAAATCATTAATAGCACTGAAATATGAATGAAGCCTAAATATTGAAGAGAATCTTAGGTCGGTGGAACATTTGGAAACATTTCGCAATATAAAAATTAGCACTAAGCCAATTGCCCAGCGCGCACAAATCATTCCGCACCAGAGTGCGGTCACTTACTGCTCCACTGCTGCATAAAATATAAAGGGTGAATTAAATAAGAGAGAAATATCATTTATAAAGAAAATCAAAGGTGTTGGTCCGAGAATTGAACCTTGTAGAATACTAAAAGTTGAATAAAAAGGGAAACAAGAACAATTACATATATAAGATAAAATTTAGAAGCAAAGTTAAGAAAGTCAGCAAAATGAATTCTATCTAACTTCTACAATATATTAAGTTCAAAAATTTTGTAAAGTTTGTAAATATTACATCTACTTGCCTTCGCTGATTAATAGTTGCAACAGCAGCTCTAATGAATCCATGCTGCTAATGAATGAGGAAAGGCTCAATTATCGAGTATAACCTATAGCGAAGCCCCTTTGAAGAGCTTACTGACACAAGTCAAAAGATAGAGAATCATTTGGAAAAACGGAAATTGTATATACCCTGTCAAAAAATGTTAATAGATTTACAGAAAGATCGGAACATAATAGACGAGATGTTAAGACTAAAACAGCAGGATAAAATAATACAGAGCAATGAAGAACGTGACTTTGGAAATATTTTTAATAAACTATCAGGATCCATGCTTGTCATCATCATCAGGGCGCTACAGCCCGAATCGAGCCTTAGCCTCCTTAACGATTCGCTCCTAAAAGTGACCTGCTGTCAGGATCTATCGAATCCTCCCAGCGCTTGCGTGGCTTACCAACTGGCCTGGCTCCGCTCGCTCGCCCCTTGAGAGATCGTTTGGGGATTCGATTGTCGCTCATTCATTTGACGTGGCCAGCCCATTGTAGTTTTTGGAGTCATACGACGGTAGAGATTTCCGGCTCGTCATA
The DNA here is from genome assembly GCA_947369275.1 of Nemotelus nigrinus. Classification (NCBI taxonomy): domain Eukaryota; kingdom Metazoa; phylum Arthropoda; class Insecta; order Diptera; family Stratiomyidae; genus Nemotelus; species Nemotelus nigrinus. The sequence continues at coordinate 90,669,713 of OX376373.1, read as the reverse complement.
TATGGTATACAGCTCGTTGTTGTATCGGATTCGCCATGCATCTTCTTCCCGTATTGGACCAATAATCCTTCGCAATACCCTTCTCTCAAACGTATTCAAGGCTTTTTCAGATGTATGGGTCAGCGTCCAGGTTTCGCTTCCGTAGCATAGCACAGGTCTAATAATTGTTTTATAGATGCGAAGTTTCGTATTCTTGTGTATGCATCGAGATTTCAAAGTGGGAAGCACCGAAAAGAATGTATTATTGGCTAATTAAATCCGTCGTTTGATTTCGTCAAGCTCATTCCCATCCTTCAACAGGTTCGTCCCTAGGTACACGAAGTTGTCTACATTTTCAAGATTTCAGTCCCCTATCGTTATGTTTTGTTTTATTGGCGTCCTTTTTCTTGATTGAGTCATAACTTTTGGTTTTTGTTCGTTAATTTGAAGACCAACTTCCTTGGCGGTCTCGTCTAGAGCTTCAAATATTTCCTTGGCGTCCTTGAATGAACGTGACATAATATTGATGTCATCAGCGTAACCTACTAGCTGTGTCGACTTAAATAGTAGAGTTCCTCTCGTGTCAACGGGGATTTTTCTGATGACATACTCAAGCGCTAAGTTAAAGAGTACCGGAGCTAATTCATCCCCTTGTTTTAGCCCAGTATTCGTCGAAAACGAGTTGGTCATATTATTCTGAATCAGCACTTGTGACGTGGAGCCGGTCAAGGTAATTTTCATCAGTCGTATCAACTTTGCTGGGACTTCAAACTGCAGTATGATGTTATATAATACAGTTCGGTTGATGCTGTCGTACGCTTGTTTGAAGTCGACGAATATTTGATAGACATCAATGTTGAATTCCCAGCATTTTTCCAAAATTTGTTTGACCTTAAATATTTGGTCAGTTGTCGATCTTCCACGTCTGAAATCACCATGATATTCACCAAGAATTTTCTCAGCGTGATGAGAAATCCTTAACTCTAAAATTTTTGTCAAGAGCAAAGTAGTGATATGCCCCTGTAGTTTTCGCATAGCAGTTTATCTCCTGTCTTGTGAATGGGGCATATAACGCTTCTTCGCCACTCATCCGGCATCGTTTCTTGTTGCCAGATGCCTGTCACCAATCCATGGATTGCCCTTAAAACGGAAATCCCGCCTGTCTTCAGGAGCTCCGTGGGGATACCATCGATGCCCGGTGCTTTGTTGGGTTTCAAGCGGTCCATGGCCTGCCGGACTTCATCTAGTGTAGGAAGGTGAGATGAGGCACTGTCAAGCTATGTGCCAATTAATGATGGCGATTCGTCGGGTGCGGGGACATTTACGTTCAGTAATTGCTGGAAGTAGGACGCCCATCTTTCCTTCACCTGTTCTGAACCACTTATGATGCTTCCATCGGCAGTTCGTGGTTTAAAGCCTTGTTTGAAGTGCCTCACTACTTTGTACGCTTGTCGAGTGTTGTTAGCCATAAAGTTGTCATTCATGTTATTCAGCATGGTGTCAAAATGCTTTCATTTTTTACGTCTAATTATTCTATTAGCTACTCTCCGAAGATTTTTTTTTTCTTTCTTGGCTCTAGTCGATCATTCAATGTGGATTTTGTAGGCCGCATTCTTTTGATCCAACGCGGCTTGACATTCTCCGTCAAACCATTCATTTCTGCGTTGCTCAGCTGTATATCCAACTACTTTTTTGGCTGTTGCGTTCACTTCGCTTTTTATAGTAGTCCAGACATCGTTGATAGACGTGGTGTTAGGTGTGGAAGCTAGTTCCATTTCCAGAGCAGATCTATACTCGGCTTCCATCGTCTTGCTTGGAAGCTTGTCGACATCAAACTTGCGTCTTGAGCCGGCTCTGGCTTCATACGATAATGATATTCAACATCGATATCGAGTCTTGACTAAGTAGTGGTCGGAGTCGCAGTTGGCCTCACGGAAGGTTCGCACATCTAAAATACCGGAGGCCCACTTTTTCTAAATCAGAATATGATTAATCTGATTAAAGGTGCAGCCGACCGTGGATGCCCATGTCCTTTTATGAATGTTACGATGCGGGAAACACATGGAGCTTACGATGAGATTTTTGCAGTCTACTCGCTAGATGTCGTTCACAAAGGTGCTTACAATCAGTTTGTAACCTGATCATATTTGTAATATTTTTGATGAACTCCCTTACCAAAAAATTGAAAGAACCATGCCTTCACATCAAACAACCATGATTCCTCTTATCGCTTCAAACGCTTTAGGTTATTAACTAAAAATTTAATACTTCTGATTGAAATTTTGAAACGGGACAAGCTTCAAAATGTGCAGAAAGATTTGTAGAGTTTTTTATTTACAGAATATTTTTCATGATTTTCAAGTTCCGAGCCTTCTTAACTACAATGTTCAAATATAGGACGGACTAGGATAATAAACAGGTGGAAAACAAAATGTTCCAAAAGTTTTGAAAGGCAAGGAAGAATTGAGATAGTGCAATAGTTAGAAGCAAGGCTACGTTCAACCGATTTTAAATAGGAAATAATGATTAAAAGCTTCCAAGAGAACAAATGAACACTAAAAGAAGCCGCAAGATTTTTCACGAAAAAATTGGGGTTGTCATCCGGACCAGAGGAAAAATTGAAGGCAAGTGAGAGCAAAAGCAGTTCAACCTCAACATACATAGTTTGTCCCAGCAAAGGAGGCACAAGCTGAGAAATCAAAAGAAAGCAATTAGTCAGCGTTTGATTAAAACAGAGGAAAGAATATCGCAAAGAGCAAACATTAAGAGGGTTGGAAGCAGTTAAAGCATTAAATACTAGGGAGTCAGGAAGAGATGAAGAGGCTTTTAAGGTGCGAACAAAAGACCAGAAATTTTTATGTTGTGTTCAGACATGAGTCCATGCGTCCATGCATTTTTAGATTACAAGAGTCAAATCAACTCAAATCCAGTTTTATGAAGGCGGAGAAACCGAAAGTGGTCGGATAGGTAGATTAATATACCATAGACTTTATTGCTTTCCTTTCGCTGTTTGTCTTTTGTAGATGATAAGTGGATGCTTATTTTACCATACGCATGTATTATGTACATGATAATTTCAGTATATGCTGATGTGGACACCACTTGGATAGATTTAGAGACAAGCAGTTCAAGTTACACCAACCAAAGAGAGCATCTAAATCTTCCTGAAAAAGCGGTGAGTCAGCAAAATTTTTGATCACCTGGAAGATTATTAAATCATCTGCATAGAGAAAGCAAGATTACTTAAGATTACCGAAGATCATTGATGTACAGAAGTGGTCCCAAGTCGGAACCTTGAGGTACATCAGAAGGAGGAGAGAAAGGAGAAGACGACAAGCCAAAGAGGGAGACAACACAAGTGTGATTAGGTAAAAAAAGCAGAGATCCAGGAAAGTAAAGGTTCGCAGATTCCATAATGCTTAAGTTGGACAAAAAGCTGCATATGATGAACAGTGCCAAAAGTTTTGGCAAAATCAGTATAAATGACTTCAACTAGATTGTTGCTGTAGGTTGCAGACGCAATTACACGCGTTAACTCAAAAAGGTTCGTAGAGGCGCAGCAGCTTTTTTCAAAGCGATGTTGTTGCACTGCAAAGACACAGCTGAAAACATCATAGAAACGATTGAAAACGAAGTGATACAAAAATTTTGAAAGGCAAGGAAGAATTGAGATAGGGCGATAGTTAGAAGTAAGGTTATGTTCAATCAATTTGAAACTGGGAATAGTCTTTGAAAGCTTCAGGAGGACAAAGGACCTAAAGGAAGTTGCATGATTTTTCACGAAATAATTGGGATTACCATCTGGACCAGGGGAACAACTGGAGTCAAGTGTGAACAAAGCAATTCAACCTCAATATGGTTCGTCACAACAAAAGGGAGACAAGCTGAAAAATCAAAAGAAAAGGTAAAAAGATACAAAACTCTATCTTAAAGAGGATTAACTCAAGGATCTTAATATTAGCGTTAGGGAAACCGTTAAATTAAAAAAGCGAGCAGGAAGAAAGAAAAGAAGATAACTCAATAGAAAGGTTGTTGCAAACTCAACGTGTAGAAAAGAGGAGTCGCATTGTACAAAGAGCATAAAAAAGTCGCCACAGGTGATGACAGTCGACGAGGGAAAGTTGTTATTCAGAAATGTGGAAAGTTCAGCAAAAAACCAATCATAGCTCGAAAAGGGCGTGTTACAGGGAATATATAAGGACGCAACAAACAGCGAGGATTTACGAGACCAAGAGACACAGACAGCAACGTGTGGGCGGGATTCAATCAGTGCAAAGTTTGCTGTTGAGAGTCCTAAGCACAGCCACCACCGTCAAACTTATTAGATGCTAAGCGATTACGGTCGCAGCGGTGAAAATTGTTTGAAGGGATGGATTCAAAACAAAAGCAAATATCAAGCAAAACGGGGATTATTTTATAGCAAAGCTGCAGCTTTAAAGTTTTGAATTTGGCCCTACATACAGCGAAATGTTTTTACGTTTAAAAACTCGGTTCGGGGTCTCCGGTTGTTCGAAGATTGGCAGTTTCATCGGGTTTCAAAAATTTGAAATTTTGAATAATGTACTGGGAGGAGAAAGGTTTGCTTTGATAAGAATATTGAAAGAAATTTAGAATCCTTTTGACATTTGAAACTTGTCGAAAAATATTGCTGAATAATAAAAATATGTTGCTGAATTCAGCATGACTGAAAATTTAGGCGAGGAGAAATTATATCTTAAGCAGAATTTGAAAGAAACCGAAAAAAATGGGGAGAAAATTTGAGAAATATCTCACGGTCTTGGACGTGAACAAACTGCCAAAATCCATTTAAAAAACTGAGAAAAATCCATGTATTCATGGCAATATTTGCGTAATTTCGAAACTTTGCTTTTGAATAGTCTGTGAAATAATCTAGAGCTCCTGAGGCGTATACAAACAGCGACTGTTCAGAGTGCGAAAAGTTTGAAAAATATTTTGGGCGAAGTTAGACGTTCAATCAAACTCACTGCTTCGTTTAGCAAGGTCAAATTGTCTGGATATTATTCACATCAAATATTAGTATGTAAAAGCAAATGTGCTGCATTTTGTTTTAAATATTTTTTGCTGAATAACTAAGGAAAATTAAGATTAGCGCACTGGCTTGTAGCACGTGATGTCCAGGTATAACCGAGATAGCACGCAATGAGCCTTGAGTTAGCCTAGCTCCGTACAAGTATCTGAGTCAAATCAAATACGAGTCATTAAACACTTATACAGAAAAGCTAAAAGTTGAAATGCAGTTACTTACATTGGATAAGACTAAAGTGAATACTAGAATCTATAAACTATAAGCAATCAAATTTAAGTTGGTAAAAAGCAAGTAGGCTAATTAAAATTTACTCACCTGATAGCAAACCAAAAACAAAATTATAACACAAAAAATATCTGAAAAAGTTAATTATTCGATACATTTCAATGATGCTAAGCTTTAAATGCCTACATTTCATAGCGAATTAGCGTTTCTTAAAATCCACAATTCACATATAGTATTTATTGAACCTCTGAACAAAAGTGAAAATATCTGATAAACTTGCAGTAAAACTGGGATTTTCGCATTCTTTTATATGAAAATTGCTTGACATTTGTCCGACAAATAGTAGGGTAATGAGACCCAAATCCATTTTTATAACGTCGATAAAAAAAACTATAGCCTGCATAACAACATAGTTATAAAGAAAGACACTTCAATTTGAAACGTTCTCTTGTTACGATTTTTTTGTTCGCCAATCAAACTCGAAAGAATTTTGTTGGGAAGTATGTGTCAGTGAAAAAAAAACACGGTCAATATATTGATGTTTAATTTTTTCGATTATTTTGCTATCTACTGATGCGATCGGATTTTTAATCAAGATATAATATTAGTAATTTTCGGTTGTGGTCGTTGTGACAAGTTTAAAGAAAATTGGTTTGATAACACTGTGCAACATGACTTTTTGCCGAAGAACGAAATGTATTTTTTCGGTATCTATCATGTGTATGTATCATCAGAAAAATAATAAAAACTTTCGGAACCATCGAGTTTTTGTGTAATTACACTTGATAAAAAAAATATGTGGACACCCCGAAGAACAGCAAAATTTATAATAAAAAAAACCGTTATGGCAAAAAAATTTACGAACAAAGTTTGCTTAACATCTTAACAATTTTATTCATAAAAAAATTTTACCAACCATTCAAAAATAAAAAATTTCGTAGAACAAAAACAAAAGCAAACCCCCCAAAAATCACTAAAAAATACCTCAAAAAACTTGCAATTTCTTCACAAAAAGTGGTCTTTTGAGTAGATCATTAGATTTTTTTTATTTTAAAATCTTCCTCAGCTAAAATTGCTTCAAATGAAGGTATTTTAGAAGTAAATTGGGGCTATTTTGATAAATTTTTCCCCATTCCCTCTAAATGATCCAATTGGCTCTTTTAGAGCATTTCCTTTGAATTTTTGCTTTTGCATTGTGCTGATGAGATTCGCGCCCCATCAAATTTCAAAAACGTTTTCTAGGATTAATTTCTTCACATTCTTCACATTCGCCGCCGTGCAGGGGCCCAAAAATCATCTCCAAGCACAAAAATCATCTCCAAGCATAATCTTCAGAATAACTTTTTGTTTGAATAATAATAATATTTACTTATGAATTGAACTTGTAATGTTTTTAAAATGTCAATACATATTTTCATAATAAAATGGATGGTTGTTTTTTTCACATACGTAAATAAATATGTCGTAAATTCCATTTAAAAAAGCCCCTGAAATGTCGAAAGCAATTTTGATTGCGAGAAGAAAGTTAGTTTTGCACTAAGGAAAGAACTGCTACGAAAAACCGATGCTGCCAACAATTTTACTTCAGATGCTAAGTATGGCTGCGATGGTGTGATAGTGTAGGGGTGTATTGCGGTGAAAGGAGCTTCTTAATTTGTTTTTTTTTATGCTCAATGATGAATAACTAGGATAATTGAACCATTTCAACGTTCTCAATGGACAAACACATTCGACTTATTCCTGTAGATGATTTTTGTGCTTGGAGATGATTTTTGGGCCCCTGCACGGCGGCGAATGTGAAGCTTTGCCAAGTAAAAAAACAATAATAAGCAAACGCAAAGGCACTCAAGTTGTTCTAAATTAATCCTAGAAAACGTTTTTGAAATTTGATGGGGCGCGAATCTCATCAGCACAATGCAAAAGCAAAAATTCAAAGGAAATGCTCTAAACGAGCCAATTGGATCATTTAGAGGGAATGGGGAAAAAATATATCAAAATAGCCCCGATTTCCTTATAAAATACCTTCATTTGAAGCAATTTTAGCTGAGGAAGATTTTAAAATAAAAAAAAATCCAATGATCTACTCAAAAGACCACTTTTTGTGAAGAAATTGCAAGTTTTTTGAGGTATTTTTAGTGATTTTTGGGGGGTTTGCTTTTGTTTTTGTTCTACGAAATTTTTTATTTTTGGATGGTTGGTAAAATTTTTTTATGAATAAAATTGTTAAGATGTTAAGCAAACTTTGTTCGTAAATTTTTTTGCCATAACGGTTTTTTTTATTATAAATTTTGCTGTTCTTCGGGGTGTCCACATATTTTTTCTATCAAGTGTAATTACAAAAAATGTCGATGGTTCAGAATTTTTTCACTAACATATTTTGACTACTGTTATGCAAAGGTATGGAAAAAAAGCAATTTCGAGCAACGGCAAACAAAAAAGAATTAATTTGTTGCACTGTGTAATTGAGCAGAAGCGTGTTTGATGCCACTGATTTTTTTCGATGATAAGGCGATGCCGAATTCCAAGAATTTGTTTGGTTTTTTTGAAAGTAATTGTTGCTTTTGTTGAAATACCTGAACTGCGTAATGCAGAAAAGGAAAGTAACAAAACGATTACTCATGTACTATGCTAAATTCAGAAACTCTGAACTGTTTTGTCAACATAACCTGATATAAGCTACATAATAAATTCGCGAAGGCTGCAGATTCCAAACTAAATATACCATAAAATTAAAAACACATAAGCTCATATAGAAAAATGCCAGAAACATCTTTAATTCACATAAATATTTTGTCCGTTATTCGATGGATAATAATAATTTCCATCATAATTTCCGTTCGGGTATTCGCCAATTGGTACATTAATATTTCCATTATTTGGATAGTAGTTATTTCCATTCCAATTATTATAGCATGATGGCGGCATGTTCTGCGTACAGGCACTTACTTCCGGATTGAAATAGAGTCCCATTGGACATTGTGACATGGTTCCGTAGCCGTTAACACATGATACATAGATTTGACAGTTGTTTGGTATACCGAGCAATATATTGGCACCGTTGGGACATGTCACTTGAGAATTCGGATAGTTCGGATAACCAGGATAGTTCGGGTATCCAGGATAGCTTGGGAAGCTAGGATAAGTAGGATAGCCAGGATAGCTGGGGTAACCCGGATAGCCTGGATTATTTGGATAACCATTATTTCTGCAGGAACCGGTAGCTTGATTGTAAATGGAATTCGTTGGACACTGGGCAACAAGAGCCTGATTATTAATGCAAACGTAGTACTGCGTATTGGAGTTTGGATACGGGAAAGTTGCGTAGTTTTTCTGATTGTTGCAATTTACTTGATTTGGATTTGGATTCGGGTTTGGGTTTGGGTTGGGGTTTGGAATTGAACTTTGCGTAGTGGTTGTTGTAGTAGTCTGTCCTCCTGTACATTGTTGTGTTGCAGAATTGAAAGTTCCACCAGAATTACAGTATGCTGTAATCCAAATTTTGTTTGTGCAAAAAAAGAAACTTGCGGTATTGCTTGGATTAGCACAAATTTTCCCTTGGCTACAGGCAGTACAGTCAGGATAATCATCTACTGATGTTGGACATGTACATGTTTGAGCAAATCCATGGTTTACCTATAACAATGAAGCTTAGTTGAAACGAAAATTAGCTGAAAGATCCACAACTCACTTGATAAGCAAACAAAAGTAACGCAAATGTAGCTAAAAAGCCTGCAATTAAAAAAATGTTATTCGACACTAATAAAAAAGAAACAATTCTCACGAACTTCTTGAGTCCATTATTCGTAATGTTCTTGGAATTTTAGAGTTTGAATTCAGCCCGCTGAAAATTCAAGAATATTACTGACATGTGTGTACAAATCATTAGCCTTTATATATGAAATAAACGCAAGTGATTGTACGTTAGAGTTTTGAATAGTATTTCCAAAATAATAATTTCTGATTAGCTTGATTCGAAAAAAAATCGACTTCTAATGAGTTTCCAACACGTCATCGCATCGGAAATGAAATACTCACTGAGCTGGTCAGTTTTTCGAGGGGCAATCGTTGTTTTTTTTATCTATTTATTAAAAAATATTGGAATTTAATAGATTGATTAATTTTGCGTGCTCGTTTCTATTGTGTAGATTTTTTTGATAAAAAGTAGTTTTTTTAGTGTGTACACATAGATAGCTAAATGAAAGCTGCAACTATCAAGATACTATGCTTGTATATTGGGGATATAGAACATATAGATATAGAACACGTTAAATAGCTGCAATAATCGGTATCAAGTTCTTTGAAAATTCAGGCTAAAACGTTTATTTTTACATTCTTAATTCACAATACAATACATTTCAAGCTTATTTGCCTCAAGTACGTTTTTATCGACTTGGCAATATTGACAAGTATCTAAATACAAATTATTGGTACCCTTTGTTTCCCAATTATTTTAAAAAATCATGCTTAAGATTGTAATGTAAACTGAAATATACATATATTGTACTAGATTAGGCTAAGTCACTGTGTAAGAAGGTCAGAATAAGCGAAGTTAGACCTGTTTGTATTCGAAGAATGTTTAAAAATCTCGGCAATACATAACATATTTTTGGCGACAAAGAAAATAAGTCTAATGTCTTAATCTATATAATACTATTCCTATAAAATTGTTGATACAACGACAAACGAGTATCAATTAATTCAAGTCTATGTAGTGTAATAGCGTGTGAATGGAAAATAAATTGTTTTCAAAAATATATTTGAAGTTAGAATATTTTGGTGAATTGTTACACAAATGGTTTGATGGAACCGTAAGTTACAGGCGAATTTATTAGTTTATATAAATTACAATTACTACCACAATATTCTGTTCATGCTATCAGTGATTCTCATTAATTCCACTAAAAACATCAGCTCTATCCACTTTTGGAAGGATTTAGTGGAGACTGCATCCAAACAGCATCCATTTGTCGAGTAAGATTGCAATTTCGCCCATTTGCTCCTGACCCATGCACAACTTGAAAAAACCCTAGCGCATCAGAACCGCTAGAAATACTAATGTTCGAAGAACAGTAGAGGATTTGTGCAGATTTTGAGTGTATTGTTATATATTATCTTATATATTGTTGTTATTGTCTTATATATTATATATTGTATGTATTGTCATGTATATTGTTATATATTGTATATTCGCGATGTGAATACTTAATGCAAACATTTATTGGTACGAAAATAACAAAAACACCTCGTGCTAGCAGTCCTTTGCTAGCACCGAAGCAGCACATCTGCCTCACGTTGAATTCAACCTGCTCTGCGAATTTTATATTGATCCGAGCACTGTATTGGAAGTTATAGGGATACAAATAAATTTAGGGTTACCATTCGCAAGAGCTTTAAAACTTTCTAGATCTTAGTATTTGGTGTGTATTTTCACTACAAGACCACTACGATTTGAAAATTTTATGATAAAATCGCTTACTAAAGCTATGTCAAAAAAATACAAAACAATCATAGCTGGCAACCCTTTCATTGTTTTTCAAACTAGATTTCTACTGAATATTGCCTACAGTAATTTTAATTTGCCATATGAATTTCGTTATGATAACATGACTGTACTGGAAGCTATAGGGCAAAGAGCTTTATTTTCCACAGGAATTTTTCAAATTTAAGGGTCGATGATTTGGAGGTTTTCACTTTCAATACCCGCCCTATCTACAGGCATTTTTCAAATTTATGACACCGAAATTACCATAGGTGGCAGTTCCAACCGAATTTTTCAAACGAATTTCTACCAAACGTGGTTTAAAGTAAGGTTCAGCTACTGTGTGAATTTCGTTAAAATCGAACGACTGAATCAGAATTTATAGGGCTAAAAGCAACACGATGGCACCACTGGCACGGAATCCATCGCATTTCAAAATCACTTCTATCAAACCTGGTCCTATTTAAGACCAATACATTCTGTAAATTTCAATTAATTCTGCTAATCGGATCATGAGTTTCCGTGAACAAATATTTTGATGCTAAAAATTTAGGTAAATTGGGCAAAGGTTACCAGGCGTGCCCGTTATAAAATATCAAATGTTTCCCTTTGGCTATGTAAACAAAGCATAAGATTCACATATGGGTGGCTTTTTTTTGAATAAGCGGCATTTTTTTCAGGAGAGTCGATGATTTGGAGATTTTCACTTTAAGTGTCCGCCCTATCTACAAGAATGCCAACACGCTCATTAAAAGCAACATAAACTTACAACTAAATAATACCAATATCTTCTGAAAGTTCCGTAATTATTGAATAGCTCTGTCAAAAGTTATCGCAATTTAAAAATTTTCAAATTATCCCGTTTTCTTTTCCATGTGTGCACCTAGTGCACACATGGGGTTCGAAAATTCCAAAACATTATCTGATTCGCATTTAAAACACGTTCGAAATTTATTTCGTCAACTTTATTTATGCAAAATTATTTGTGTACGGAATAATATGTATATTAAAAACATAACTAAAATGGTCGCCGACGCCAAAGGGTTAAAAATAACTGACATTTAGTGAGACGTGGACCTATTCTGCATATACACCAATGTATCCTGAAGGTTTCAGCTCAATCGGATGGAGCGTTCCCGAGAAATAGTCACTGAGTTTTTTTTAAATAAATAATATATATATATATATATATATATATATATATATATATATATATGTATATATATATATATATATATATATATATATATATATATATATATATGTATATATATATATATGTATATATATACATATATATATATATATATATATATATATATATTTATATATATATATATATATATATATATATATATATATATATATATATATATATATATATATATATATATATATATATATATATATATATATATATATATATATATATATATATATATATATATATATATATATATATATATATATATATATATATATATATATATATATATATATATATATATGGAAATATACACACGTTTTAGAAGTTTCGACTCGTAGCATCTGGGGCAAAGCACTAGTTAGAGCACTACAAACCTACAACATGAAGTATACAAGATCAATGTATTGGCTTCGGAAATCATTAAACTTTCAGGTCTCATAGACCGCAATCTCGAAGGGCAAAATCAGAAATAGTTCCCGATCTATCATCATATCAAATTTTTCTGGACATAACTTCCCCCTTCGCTAGCTGAAGGCGTACATTTTCAAACAAAACATCAACTAAACGTTTATAAGAGTTTCACTGAAATTGGCAGAAAATATTAATTCTGCCCATATTGAATCTTTTCAGTGAGTATTCGTCCCAAAAGAAACGTAAAATTAAATTGCATTCCTCACATCGGAAACTAACCTACTCATAATCAATTAAAACCCTATTAGAGCCAAATAGACTGACACGAAGACACTTATTAAACGACTTAATAAAGCTTCTAGAGAGCTCAGGCTGGCCCTTGTGAGAGGGTAATACAAGTTTGAGTCGTTCTTCATAAAACATGGTATTTTTGAATTAATGTGGTCAAAAATCAAAAAATAATAAGCTTGCCTTCAGGGAAGCCTGATTAAGAACTACCAACGGACAATATGTCATAAGTGATGCAAATTCGAAGACCCATCGCCTCTGTACTTCACATAAAAGATGCTTTTACACTTTGGTGACTTTACATCTGAGCTCAATCGTCAGGTCTCACAACCAATCAAAACTTCTGCTAAAGAGGTGTAATATATTATCGTCCTAAAAACCTGCTCTAAAAATTCTCCGGGAATCGATCTGATCACCAATGCTGTGTTCAAACACGTGCAACCGGTCATACGCTCTTGGTTTTCTTATCTCTCTGCTGTCTTTCGAATCGGATATTTTTCTGAAGTATGGAAAACAGCCGTGGTCATAATGATTTTCTTAAGTGATCTAATTCAGACCTATAATCTTTTATCTTTTGAGAAACCTCGTTCCAATAACCTCCAAGACAAGTTCTAGAATATCAACTTGGGTACTGAAAACATCATGGCTTTGTTCAACAGGCTCACTGAACCGGATCAGATATTAAAATAGCATTCGATGATAAGAAGTACTACTTAGCAGACTTTAAAAAAACAAACCTTCAAAAAAGTCTGTCAGGAAATATTGATCTTCATAAGCAAACCCATGCTACCGAAAAGCTTCTATAAAATTCTTCCCTCTGAACTAACAAACTGCATATTCCAGGTTAGATACAAAACTCACTCTACCGCTAAATATCATGCGCATGCCGGTAAACATCAAGTATGTGTTGAAGGACCTGTACTCTCACAATCTTCACAATTTGATTTACCAATAAACGAGATAACAACTACAGCTAGCTTTGAGAATGGCGTTGCCATCCTATGTACTGATTCAGATTCAGTTATGGCATCCCAAAAACTGCAAGCCTACATCCCACTTATTGAAGAATGACTTACAAAATAGAAAATCAGAATCAACAAAACTAAATGCCCCCACGTCATTTTCACATTGCTAAAACTAACTTGTTCTAAAATATGTCTGAGCTATGTAACAATGATTTGAAGTGATGAAGCGAAATATTTTGGAATACACCTTGGTAGCAAATTGAATCTTAAATTCATCAACTTCAAATGGATGCTCAACATCATGTCAAAACTTCATCTCGACTCAAAAGTGCTCACGTACAAGTCGAGCCTGAAGCCAATCTGGATTTTTTGTTTACAACTCTGACGAGTATGTCGCCCATCAAACATTAACCTCGTCCAAAAGACTCAATCAATAATACTTAAATATATTACCGGAGCCCAGTTGCACTTCCGTAATGCTAATTTCTACAAAGACTTGCGGATCAAGACACTTGTCGGCGAAATTAAGAACCGCAATGGAAAATATATTGATACTCTTACTCACCATCACTAAAACCTAGCCGAAAAAATACTGACACATTGTAAATTTCAATAATTGAAACAAATTCTCATTACATTCCATTTCTAACCTAGAACTAGCAGCTTTTTGTGGTTACTTGCTTAGGTTTTAATTTCTTTCAAATAATAAATATTTTAGCTCTGGAATACTGATCTCAACTTTGCACTGTCTCTCATTTTATGGCATAAACGAAACTTGCGTCCAAAATCTACACATCCTTTACTGCTAGAGGTGCACAACATTTGCTCTGGTAAGATTCTCCAACTAACTGAAGCTTCTTGTACGAAGATAGAAGTTAAAAATGTTACTTGCAATAAAAGGAAATATTAAAGTAATAAATCTATCTATCTACTCGAAAACAACACACAAAAATTGAACGAAAAGGTCGTCGAGGTCGTAGCACCACAGCCTTCTTGGGCCTAGACCTCTAACAGATGATTATACTTTGGTTGCCAAATTCGAGCAGCGATTCGGACTGCCTTCAAACCAAGGCTTATCTTTTTGTACTCGATGTTCATCCGATCATTCCATCAGTTGGTTGACTGTAGCGACGTCGTCAATTACAAAAATGGTCATAGCTTGGAGCCCTTTCATGATTTTTGTACAAAATTCCCACGACATTTACTTCACATTAAGATCCATTTACTGCATGAACTTCGTTTTGATCTCTACACTGGACCGGAAGTTATAGAGAAAAAAGCTTTATTTTGCTGAGCAAATTTGCACAATTTATGGGACGAAAATCACCATAGCTGGTAGCTCTATTCTAATTTTTCAACCAAATTTTTTCAATTGTTATTATACATAAAGTAAGATCTAAGTAATGCGTGAGTTTTGTTAAAATTTGATGGCTGAATCGGAAGCTATAGGCCAAAAATTTGTTTTTTTCTCAGTGGTTTTTCAAGATGGTACCACTGCCACAGGGTTTGCCCGCATTTCAAAATCACTTCTATCAGACCTGGTCCTAGCTAATACCAACATGTCCTGTAAATTTCATTATGATCGGATAATCCGGTCGTCAGTTCTAGTGAACAGAGCTTTCGAGTGCTGAAAATAGCGGTAGTTTGGTGATGGGTTGTCGTTCTTGTGCAAATCGGGATTTTAAAAATTTCAATTTGACATGATGGACAAAGGTAAAAATTTATCAATGATTTGAATTTTTTCTCAAAAATCAGAAATATTTGAGAAGGGAAAATATAAAGAAATAAAAATTTTCGGCAAATCCAGTTTAATACTACTTTTTCTTCGAAAATTAGTAAAAAACTCTAGAGCATCAAAAACGCTAAAAAACTGGCTTTCGAAGATATTGTCTTTGAGTGAGCAAAAAATGTGGAAAGAGGTTATACACTTTTTTGTAGTATTGTATCAACCATTCCTTAGCCAAAGCAATAAAAACCATTTCCCGACAGCATCTCCTATAACATAAACGATGAAAATGTTCAGTGGTGGCAACGCTTTTCCAATGAAGCAGCAACAAGTCTACCATAACAAGCTCATGCTTAAATCATCCTATCCTTTGAATTTCGTTCTCATCCGAGGATTTCATCGAAAGTTTCTGCGATTAAAATATGCTTCAGGCTGCCATCCGAAAAAAATTCACAACTCAGAAATTTAAACATTGGGTCCATATTGCAATATTTACGAAAATGGCTGGGACTGGCAGCCCTGGCAACACTGCCACAAGACTGCCTGTATTTAAGAATCACTTCTATCAAACGTGGTTCTAATTAATACCAACATGTTTTGTCAATTTCATGTTGATCCGATTACTCGGTTGTCAGTTCTTGTGAGCAGAAGTTTTGAGTGCTGAAAATAGAGGTAATTTAGTGATGGGTTGCCGTTCTTGTGCAAAGCGGAATTTTGAAAATTTCAAACTGACATGGTGGACAAAAGTAAAATTTTTCAAGAATTTAAATTTTTTGTTTTTTCAAACAACAAAATTGTTGCAGGAGGGTCGATACAAAGTTGCCATAACAGTCTTGAAAGTCCAGTTATGTAAAGTTTTAGTTAGCATCAATATTTTACAGAATTAATACCTTGCCAATTTTTGGGCTCAGCGCCCAGATATAGTTTTTCAATTCCCAATTTTTTATCATGGACCAGCAAAATACATAGTTAGTTTTCATTTTAAGTACTTACTGGAGTCTATTAATAATCTTCTTCGAAAATCAGTATATATAAAAAATTACCATGCAATAGGAGACAGCTGGCCAAATAGTGCAGCCACTAGATATTAGATATTTATGTTAAATACCTCTTATGTTAAGTAATGTATGTACAATATAAAATTAATATAATATGTATTATTAGGTTAAAAATGTTTCTCATTGATAATTCCTTCCGAGCTTAGCATAAAAGAAGTGTACCGTCTGCAAACAATATGACGCAGCTCATTGGGGCTATATCTTGTACACTGTGGAGGCGAAGAAAGAGTTAGATTCTTTGCTAGGGCAAGGTTTATATAGCATCCCTGACAGACATCAGATATTTTTTAAGGAATCATACTTGACTCAAAGTTACTATGGACCTCCAACATAGTATGTTTGAGTCAAGGATAAGCCCTAAGTACTTGACCTTCTGGCTCAATTCAATGGAGACCCCATTTAATTTGGGTAACTCAAAAAAGGGACTTTGTACTTCCTTGTACTTCTTTTTTAACCTCTCCGATAGAGTAGATAAATACTTTCCTGACACTGCCACGGCTATGTCGGCACGGTCCACTTTCATTAGGAGAGTATTCACTGTGATTTTCCACAGCAGGGGGGAGAGGACCCCACCCTGAGGTGTGCCCGTACTGATTCCTTGTCTTACGCTAATATTCCCTAGGGAAGATATTACCACTCTACTTTTGAGAAGCTGCACAACAAAAGCAATCAGCCACTCATCCACGTGCAGAACCGAGAGTGCCTCAACAATTGCGTTAAATTTTACGTTGTTGAAGGGCTCTTCGATGTCCAAGAAGTCAGCAAGCGTATATTCCTTAAGATCAAGAGATTTCTCAACTTGCTCAATGAGGATGTGAAGTGCAGTCTCAACCGACTTACCTCTGGTATAGGCGTATTGTGACTGCGAGATCAACACAAGATCGATTGACCTTTTACTATGGTAATCAATGATCCTTTCCAAAATCTTAAGAAAGGCAGAGTTAAGACTTATTATTAAGACTTATTATAGATCTCTCTGAGCCATAGTAGCAATACTTCCATGGACTGCTGAATGTTAGCCACAAGGACTCCATCAGGGCCTGGAGAACTAAACGGTTCAAAGGAGATAATAGCCTACCTCAGTTGAGAATTTGATATTCTGAGCGTCGGCATTGAACTGCACCGCTTCTATAGGGCAATAATTGCCCGCAAAATAAGCGTCCATAAAAATGTTTAATGTATCATCGCTCGAACTAGTCCAAATGCCCTCAGGGTTCATGATGCACCCCATAGCCTTCGGTGTCATGTTTAAGACCTTACGAAAGCGGTTTGCCTCGCTCAGACTCTTTACGTTTCCACAGAAAGACCTCCGTGAAGACCTCTTTGTTTTGCGTGCGGCATACTTAACCCTAGAATGGTACCGATGAGTAAATTTTACTCACATAGGATATAAATTTGCCAGTTGGCCACTCCAACTGCCATTAAGCTAGAAGCTATATAATCTTTTTATGTTTAATGATAAAATACAAAATGTACATAATGCTATTGTTGCCATCTTTTTAGTAAAAACATGTACCTAAAATCATCCAAAAATTTACCGTACCATTCCAGGGTTAAAAACCTTAAGCTTCGTTTTGTACATCGACCAGTCACTTGACCTTTTCGAGCTGTTGAACTCCCTCCTACACTCTCTTCCCAGAGTGCTGATCTCCATATTCTACCAAGGGGCTTGGGATTCCCCCTGGCTGTGGGTGGTTTACACGCTGCTCTAGACGCGGAGTTGAAAGAACTAGTGAGGGTGTCAACCGCCTGATCTAATGCTCTTAGGAGCATTTTCCAGTAAGGATTGGAGCAGAACTTTAAATAACTTCCAGTCTGTCCTTTTCCTGTTAATAAAGGCTACCTGCTCATCAGAGCTGCGGACAGCCAGGTTGAACGAAATGCACCTATTGTGAGAAAAAAAAATACTCCTGTAGGACCCTCCAGTCTCATAGAAAATGTGAGTGCTGTCCACTGACCAAGGTGACGTCAAGAACCTCCCTACGATTTGAGGTAAGGAAGGTTGGTTCACTGCCAGTATTTGCGATCTTAAGGTCGTGGGCAAGGATGAAGTCAAAAAGTTTTGTTGAAGCTACTCCATACTTCATTATGCGCATTAGACAGCCCACATTAATTTTCATGGCTTCAGCCAAAAACCGTTGACAATGTCGCAGGGAGGGCTAGTACCATGAACGTGTGCCATGTAGCAAGAAACAAACTAGCATGATCTCTGATCGATTTCCACTGCAACATCCATGTTATCCTTGTAACAGAAATTGTGCAGTACGAGGGCGTGAAGTTACACTGGCAACAGTTGTTGTTCTATTCAATGTACTTACCTAAAGCTCTGTCATAAAGAGCTTAACTTACTTTAACTTACTCTGCCCAAGAGTGCAAAAAACGCACTTATTATCATTAATTTGAACTTCGTTCAAATATGCCAGCTCACACTGGGTTTAATTTTTTTCCAATATTATGCGTACTTAATCCGAACTAATATATAAGTTTAGTAAACCAAAATAATAATACAGGTGATTTGTTAGCATTTTAGATTTGAATTTAAAAAATAACAAAGGAAACCATTCTGCCTGGGAACTCCCAATATCCAGTTGCTCATTGACCTTGTTTTCAAGACCAAAATTAATGCAATAAAATATTTAAATATTGTCTATGGGCTCACTTGGATTCAATGGGGAATTTTCATTTCCTTCGTCGATGATCAATCATTCCGGAAAAAGCAGAATGATGACCATAGCAACTGATAAGATAACAAAATTGCAATCAGTCAATCTGATGTATACGATTCGCATTCTTAAAAGCGTCTAATCATCAATATCAACTTGTCGAATTTTCGTCAAACGAAATCTATTTGAATAACCAGTAGCAGAAAATAATTTCAAAGTTTTGTTATTGAAATGATTGCATTTTTGATTTGATCGCTATTAGTTTTAGATAAGGTTTGTGCGACATTTATTTATTATACGATTGAAAGACAACGGCCACGCAAATCTATAATAAATACATGTAAATGTAGTTAATTTTGCGTATATTCGCCTGAAATTGATTTTGTTTGCGGTGTATGAGTAAGCGCAGTGGAATTTGCGATGGGAGGAGCCGGTAAATTTTGATTACCCTTTTGTCTATATAAAGAGCTGTAGTTTTGATGAAATTGGTCACTTTGAAATCCCGTTTGCCGTAAAGAACTTATCCAAAAACGTGATTCGACTTGCGAAAGTGTTTTCTTTTTTCTAGCTTAATAGAAGGAAAAAAAATGGGCGGTATGTTATAATTATATCTAGTGTCTTAATTGTTAATTATCTTTGCTTTTTTTTTGATTAGGTTTCATCCTGCTAACAGTATTGCTTTTGAGTGGATACAAGGTAATACAGTGCTTTGTTATGGCACAAACTAATCTCCGGGCTCAAACTAATTAAAGTTCCGGCTTCACATCTCCTCATAAAGATTGTGCAATTTTTAGAAGCAAATGATCACTTTATTGAAGATAGAATAAGTAACAATGGCTTTGATTACAGATCTCATCTACAGAAGCAATCGCTCCTGGCGATTCTTGCGTTACAAATGGAGCACTCGCAGGAAATCCATTTAACAATAATCAGTTTTATTACTGTCTCAATGGGATTGTATACTTAGGAAGCTGTACAAATGGTAGATATTTTGATTCAAACACCGCTCAATGTGTGTACGGTGGGAACAATAATCCCGGACAAATGAGCTGCTACAGCAACAATTTCGGAACGTTTCCCTACCCGTATGATAATACTCGATACTATTATTGCTTGAACAACCAAGCTATTATCGTTCAGTGCCCAATTAACTATTACTACAACCCATATGCGTACACATGCACTGCTGCCATCATATCTGGTGCTTCGCAATGTTCATATGGGGTGAATGCTTTGATTCCAGTTCAAAATAGTTGTCAAAACTATATTTTGTGCACGAACGGTCGTGCATCTTACCAAACTTGTCCAATGGGACTCTATTTCCAAGAATCTGGTACTTGTGGTCCAACCGCTCGTCCAAACTGTGGTAATGGAGGCGGTACTGGTGGCAGTGCAGGAACTTGCACATCTCAACAGGAGCAGCAACTATCTCCCAACAACAACAACTGTGGTGGCTACTATCAATGTGTGAATGGAACTTGGATATCATTCTTATGCCCATCTGGCTATTACTTCAACAAGAATACCTTGATGTGTGGACCATCATATTCAGGTGGATGTTCAAACAACTATAACAACAACTACAACTACTATCCAATGATACCCAACTATCCAAACTATCCAACTTATCCTAGCTATCCAATTTATAATCCTATAAACGTTGGTAGAAGCATTTGCTCTGGCCTCGAAAACGGTGTAGTGGCTGACACTTCCAACTGTCAAAGATACTTCTACTGTGTGAATGGTTCACCAAATTCGATGCTTTGTCCAACCGGCTACTATTTCAACCCAATCATGGGAAATTGCGGATCCACCATCCCAAACACTTGCTCAATATCAACTGACGAAGAAGATGCAGTCGTATGTCCGACAAACGCTGAAGTCACGATAGCAGATCCAAACAATTGTAAGGCTTATATCCTGTGCACTAATGGATTTGGTACCAGTCTGACCTGTGGTCCAGGTCTTTACTATAGTGTTGAAGAAAACGCTTGCACTGCATCGATGCCAATGCGTTGCTATTAAATTTACAAAAATATTAAAGCTGTAATAGTAAAACTACAGTGAACTCTAATTCCGGACCGAGAACAAAAGCTTTCAATTCAAACAAATACAATTATATACAACACTTTTTCTCGCACTTACTAAGGACACTTTGTGTATGAGAATACATTGAAAAACTAAAATAGCTTAATAAATTATGTTTTGTAATAAAATGGGAAAATTTAAATGTTTTTTGTCACAGCACTATGTGGATGCATGAAATAGTGGTTATGATTCATAATTAGGTATGTCAGTTTGTGATAGCCTGAGCTACATTTGTCTATACTGATTCCCCTCATATGTGCGACATAGATTCTGCGGTAGGAAATCTTGATGCTTGTGCGACGAAAAACTTAACATACCGTCAGATTGATAGGCTTACAGCTCAATAACATCATAAATGAAACTGTTGTCCAGAATACACGTTCAATCACACTTAATAAACATCAAAATCATGCGCTACCGCCGAAATTTGTTAAATACATGAAAGTGAGACACATTTAGTGCTGCAAGATAAAGCGGATTCCCCACAGACATAGGAGGGATCACCCGTTGCACAAGTTACTACTCTCGAATATCAGCTGTATACAAAATAATTGCTGAAATGGTTGGTAAATTTCTCAGTGAACGTCTTGTGCAGCGGCTGGCTGACATCCGATCAAGCCCCGACATGTTTAGACAAATTAGTCTGCTTTCTGACAAATTCTGGCCAGGAGATGCTGGTGATGATTGACAATGTCGCTGTGCGCAACTCTAGTCAACAGTCTGAGGTGTTTCTCACTTGAATGTTGTTCCGCCTGACTCTTCTGCTCCTAACAGCCAAATAGTAAAAGAGAAGGTAAATCGCTTCCCAAATCCGCAATGCGAGCCACTGGCCATTTGAATCCGAAAATCCTTCGGATGATCCGCAAAATGCAGACGACTAGTTCCACTATGTCAACGGTGAGCTCTTGATTCGACTACTGCGCGGTATAAAAAGCAAGAGGTCTTATGGTCGTGATCTAATGTCTAGTTTCTTTATGAAAGACTTACCACTCTCTTTGCTCAGAATTATCTACATTGTATTTAAGGGGTTATACGCAGTTAGAAGGCCGGAAAAACACGTTTTTTTAGTAATATTTTTGTGAAAAGGTATTTTACTTTACAAAAACAAAAAGTATATTTGCATTTAGTGCCAACATTTAAATTTATAATGACACTAATAATTTGTAAAAATATTGATCTGGTGCGCTCCTTCAGACGATCTCCTGAAGTTCTTTCAAAAAAAGATGTTCGGCGGTGACCACGATTTCTCCGGTATAGTTCATCTGAAGTCAAAAACCAAACAGATTCTTTTAGTAGATAGATAAAACTAGGTATTGATCGAAGGAATAATCGAAATTTAGATTTTTGACAAAATGGCAGCTTAGTAAAATAAAATCATCGAATTTTTTACCAAAATTGCCATTTAAAACTGCTTGAAAAAACAAAAATAATCATCCGAAATCTTATTCTTTCGAAAAATACCTGAGGAATATTTCTGAAAAAGTTGTGTTAAAATTTCAAACCGTTTGGTTGAACCGTTTATAAGAAATCTTGGCCACCGATTTGGAAAACATAGTTTTCAGAAAAACGCGTTTAAAATTTCGGAAGAAGCTAACACAAACATAATTTTTTTTTAGTTACATGGAACTATCTATTCTAGGGCCATAAGATGTACCCTTTGTAGACTTAGCAGCTTCTTATACTTTGATTTGATCTTGTCTACGAGCCATTCTTCCCTCTCGCGTACTCCCATGCTCTTCGGTCTGTACACGGCCTACTTTCTAACAGTCCGAGATGTGATTGCAAATATGCGTATATCTCGGAAAAATCTTGCCGGATCGAGTTGAAATTTTGAGGGAATATTATCAGTTAAATATAAATTCTGAAAATGCAATAAATAAAAAACCGATCTTAACTGCGTATAACCCCTTAACAATGCCCTGAACAAAAGCTACTTTTCAAATTCAGGAAAAAATGCCCAGATTCATCCTAAGGCTCAAAAGTTCTAAAGGTAAAGAAGTCAGCAATGTCCGTCCTATCTCTCTACTTCCAAATTTTGGGAATATTTTTGAGAGAGTATGGAGTGAAATGATAAAAAAGTCTAGCTAATCAGAACCGCTTGAAAACTAATTTTCGAAGAAATTGTCTTTGAGTGACAAAAACATGTGGAAAGACGTAATAGACTTTTTTGTAGTATCATATCAACCATTCCTTATCCAAAACAACAAAACTCTACTATAACACAAATGATGAAAATGTAAGGTGGTGGCAACACTTTCCCAACGAAGCAGCAATAAGTTTACCATAACAAGCTCATACTCAAATCAACTTAACCTTTGAATTTCGTTTTCATCGGAGGATTTCATCGAAAGCTTCAGCGGTTAAATGTTGTCTCAGGCTGCCATCCGAAAAATTTAAAAATTGGTTTCTTATTTTTATTGCTAATGCTTTGAATATGAGTATGTAATTTGAAGCATCTGTTGGTGCAATATTTACGAAAATGGCCAATGCTGGTTACCCTGTGTTAGCAGCAAAGCAAAATATATACCAAATCTGCTTCACGTTAAGTTAAACCCCACCAGTAAATTTCGTTTCGATTTAATCACTGTGCTGGAAGTTATACAGTTGAAAAAATTTTTAGGGCTACCACCCTCAACGCTTTTCAAATTTTTAAAGCGGTGAAATTTGTTGTTACTTTTCATTGGAGGATCATTCCCATTTGTGAATCTAATGGCATAATCGCTCAGTAAAGAAATTCCAAAAAATTACAAAAATGGTCATAGCTGGCAGTCCTTTCATGATTTTTGTACGAAATTCCTACGACATTTGGTTCACATTAAGGTCCATTTAATGCATGAACTTCGTTTTGATATCTACACTGGAACAGAAGTTATAGGGAAAAAAACTTTATTTTGCTGAGCAAGTTTGCAAGATTTAGGAGACAAAAATCACTATAGCTGGAAACTCTATTCTAATTTTTCAGTCAAATTTTCACCAAATGTTATCTAAAGTAAGATCCAAATATTGTGTGAATTTTGTTTAAATGTGATGGCTGAATCGGAAGTTATGGGTAAAAAAGCTGTTTTTTTCAGTGATTTTTCAAGATGGTACAACTGCCACAGGGTTGCCCGCATTTCCTAGCTAATACCAACATGTCCTGTAAATTTCATTATGCTCGGATTATCCGGCCGTCAGTTCTGGTGAACAGAAGTTTCGAGTGCTGAAAATAGAGGTAATTTGGTGATAGGTTGCCGTTTTTGTGCAAATCGGAATTTAGAAAATTTTAACTGGACATGAAGGACAAAGAATAAAATGTATCAAAGATATGAAATATTTGTCAAACATCAAAAATTTTTCAGGAAGGTCACTGATTTGAAAGATTTTTTTTCAGCAGCCTGCCGTGGCTACAGGGTTACCCGCTTTATGTTGAAAATCCATATGTGCTAAATTTTGGTCAACATCAATACGTTCTGTAATTTTCACGATGATATATTGTTTTTCTTACAAGTAACGACAAATCAAAATTTGAAAAAAAAATCCTTGCCTACTTTTAGGCACCCTGTACCCCCACACGACTCAAAATTTCCAATTCTTTATCATAAACAAGCTTAAAACACAATAAGTTTTCATATCCAAACAGTTATTTTAACAAAAATTTACACTGCTTCGAAATATAGGAGTACCTGAAAATTCACTAAAACGCTCGCCGCCGACAAAAAGTTAAGAATATCAGAATTCTAGCAAGTCATGGACCTACCTACTATATACATCTACGTTCTACGAAAATTTCAGCTCAATCGGATCGGCCACTCCAGAGATTATCTCTCCTAATCATTTGGCTGATATATATGTATATATATATATATATATATATATATATATATATATATCTGTATATGTAGAAATATATATATATATATATATATATATATATATATATATATATATATATATATATATATATATATATATATATATATATATATATATGTATATATATATATATATATGTATATAAATATATATATATATGTATATATATATATATATATATATATATATATATATATATATATATATATATATATATATATATGTATATAAATATATATATATAT
Organism: Nemotelus nigrinus; assembly: GCA_947369275.1. Lineage (NCBI taxonomy): Eukaryota > Metazoa > Arthropoda > Insecta > Diptera > Stratiomyidae > Nemotelus > Nemotelus nigrinus. The sequence continues at coordinate 90,644,480 of OX376373.1, read as the reverse complement.
ATATATATATATATATATATATATATATATATATATATATATATATATATATATATGTATATATATATATATATATATATATATATATATATATATATATATATATATATATATATTCCAAGGTCTTATCTCTAAGAAAGTCGACGTGAAATCCAGTGTACCTCTAGGAAGTCATCTTGGCCCTCTTCTTTTTAATATTTTTATATCGGACATGTCGGAAGTTTTATCTGACATTCCCCATTTACTATATGCGGATGACCTCAAAATCTACCATGTCATCAGGACACCATCTGACGCTACCTTTTTTCAGTCTAAACTAAACTCTCTAGACCATTGGTGCTCCGCGAACAAGCTCCCTCTTAACATTGCCAAATGCCGCGCAATTAGCTTCTCTCGCAAAACTGCACGCGTCCATTATACGTACCGCCTCAACAACACGTCACTCAGCAGGGTTGACAACACATTAGATCTCGGTGTCACCCTGGATGAAAAGCTCCGCTTTAATCTACATTACAATAGAGTACTTTCCCGAGCAAGTAAACAACTTGGTTTCATTAAGCGACGAGCCAAAGAGTTTAAGAATCTTTGGGTTACTAAATCCTTATATATTTCACTCGTGCGTCCTCTTCTCGAATATGTGTGCACTATCTGAAACCCGGCTTTCGAAATCCACAGCCAAAGATTTGAGTCTGTTCAGAAGCAGTTTTTACTATTCGCTTTGAGGGATCTTTTCAACCCTTATGATTTCAGTAATCTACCATCATACGAATATCGCCTTAAATGTATTAATTTGTTACCTCTTGCGTCGAGAAGATTACTATTATCTGCCTGCTTCAGCTTCGATGTCATCAGAGAGGTGGTTAATGTCGTTTACTTGAAAGAAAAGTTTGTACTCAATCAGCCCTTGAGAGTCACAAGATCCCAACGATTGCTTATTGAATACCAACACAACACAACATATGCAGCAAACGAGCCAATAAATAGGTACTGCAGGCTATTCAATAGCATGAGCGAGAACTTTTCTCCTACGATCTCCAAATCAACGTTTAAAAATAACATCATCAAGGCTCTCTCTTTATAATCTCCCCCACACCCCACCATACTAACATATATGCATTGTATATTCATTTTAAATTTAAATTTGGTATTTAATTTTTTAGTCATTTATTTGTGATTTGTCATTTATTTATTACTTTATTTGTTGTCTGTTTATAACTAATTTTATTTATGCACAGTTTATTAGTCTTGTATTTTTTTTTATAGTTTTATAGTTTGTTTTATTTTTATTTTGTTTCGTAATTTGATGCATGTACTATTTTATTTTATTCTTTTTCTTATACATGTACGCCTTGATTGGTAAATAAATAAATAAATATATATATATATATATATATATATATATATATATATATATATATATATATATATATATATATATATATATATATATATATATATATATATATATATATATATATATATATATGTATATATATATATATATATATATATATATCCGCCCAAATATGAATTTTCGGCGAAACGAGTTTAATACTAATTTTCTTCGAAAATAAGTAAAAAGCCATTGTGAACTCACAAAAGTAATTTCCGAATACCAGTTTGGCTTTAGGCGCAAGCATGGCAGCCAGCATGCCGTTTCATACTTGCATGCCCAAATTGTTTCTCGCTTGAATGGGCAAAATATTCCAATGGTAGTGTGTGCATTAGATATCGAGAAGGCTTTTGGTTCCATCTGGCACGAATGCCTTCTATTTAAGCTTTTCAAGTTAGTATTCCCGGAAGAGGTAATCAGCCTCATCGCAAGCTTTCTTATAACCAGACAGTACTATGTGTGCGTTAACGGAGCAGACTCACTCATAGAACCTGTGGCACCAGGAGTGCCACAAAGTTCAGTAACTGGACCAATCCTATACACCATATCACCGCTGACCTTCCCATCCCAGTGGGCCAACCCCAAGCTCAAATCGCAATAAAACGCTCTTATTTGCGTCGAACAAAGATCCGCCCAAACCAGCCAAGAGCATGAAATACTACTTGGCAGAGCTTAGTGTTTATTTACTTTGACGAATAGGGCATCAAAATAAATAGCAGTAAGACACAGTTTTTGTGTATTTTGATATCCTTCTAAGTATCGGAGATCCCAAATTATTCGCAAATAGACCAAGAAACTCACTGTTTTGTTCGAAACATCTATGAATACTCCTAGCTCATAGTTTAAGTACTTCGGAATTGATTTCCACGAGTTCCTGAAGTTTAATCCTTAAGTGCGGCGAAAAATCAAAGCTGCAAAATCTTCATTTTAACGCATCTGACCTCTTTTTACCACAAAGATGGGCATGACCACCAACGCTAGTACCATTTGCCATCAGACACTGATGCGACCTATCCTGACCTATACATTCCCATTCTAGATTACTTGCTCAAAGATTGTCATGGCAGAGGCGGATACATTCGAAGCAATAAATGTTCGCTTCTGCAATGGCAGGTTCTACAGCCCGGTAGCTAAAAAGTGGCCAAAAAAGTTTCTTCTGTATAAGGAATCGGGACTGATGCCACTTAGTAGGGACCGGTTTGTAGAATTAATGACAAGAATCTACGGACAGACAGACAGCCATGAGATTGGACTGATTCGGTCAATAGGGTGTGCAGGTGGCCCTAAAGAGCCATTTAAAAGCCTCTCAAAAACAGCGTGCCAACAACAGCTCATGGATGCGCTATTTAGCTATGTAGGCCTTCCGTCGAACAGAAGAGACTAGATGTAAGACCTAGGATAAAATCTAGGTCTTATTAGTCAATTATAATTAAGTATAGCTTAAAACTGATAGTTTAGCCGCTAGATTTTAAGTTGTGATTTATAATTAAATTTTAAGCTTGGTTAAGAACGTATAATGATAATAAAATAAACTAATCTTTCAATTCATATTCAGTGCAGTGACTGATTAAAATTATCTTAAACTGTTTGGCGGCGGCGACGGGCATTTTAGTGAACTTTCAAGTACCCCTATATTTCAATGCACCGTCTATTTTTGTTAGAAATAGGTACTGGAAATAAAAGCTGATTATGTTTCATGCTTTTCGTTGATAAAAAATTGGAAATTTGGAACTCTTTGTGGGTGCTGGGTGCCTAAAAGTAGGCAAGGATTTTTGTCAGATTTCAATTTGCCATAAATTTGGACCGAAAAATTGAGCTTACTGATGTTGATTAAAACTACACACACATGGGCTTTGAAGACTGTGCGGACAAACCCGTAGCTACGGCAGCCACGTGACAAAAACCTTTCAAATCACCGAACCTCCCGAAAAAATTTTAATTTTTAAAAAGAAATTTAATTAATTGAATTGGAATTGTTTTTGCGGGATGATTAAAAACGAAATTTTTTTTTATTTTATTTTTATTTTTTTTTATTTGCATTGAAAATTTTATTTTGACAAAGTGGTTTCGAAAGTATGCACTGATTCTCATCAGACACCAGCACACAGTCCATACTTGGATGATGTGACCACTTGCAGTCGGAAATCATTAATTTTTATTTACGCTCGTTGTGACAAATTTTAACATCTCCGACTTATATCCATCGAAATAATTTACTCATAAAGGTTATTGATTTGTGATCATGGGTCCCTTCTTGTCTATAAATCAGCATAGATAACGTATATCGTCTCTAAAGCTTATCAAAGCAGAGAATATTGATACGAGAAACTCGATCGTTTTGCGGAATAAGCCTCCGAAGCCGAATCAAATTTGAATTGTTTTTGCGGGATGATTAAAATTGAATTTTTTTTTTTATTTACATTGAAAATTTTATTTTGACAGAGTGGTATTTTTTTATGAATTGATAAATTTTAACCTAGGTCCACCATGTCAAGTTGAAATTTTCAACATTCCACGTAGCACAACAATGGCAGCCCACCACCAAATTATCTGCATTTTCAGCAGTCGAAACTTCTGTTCACGAGAACTGACGATAGGATAATCCGATCAATATGAAATTTACAGAACATGTTGTTATTAACTAGGACCAGGTCTGGTAGGGCTGATTTTGAAATGCAGGCAGCTCTATGGCTGGCTATGGTAGAAATTCGGTTGAAAATTTAGTTTCTATGGCAATTTTTGCCTCCTAAATCTTCGAAATTTATCCAGCATAATAAAGCAACTTCCGAGAACGTAATTCATGTATTAAATGGATTTTTCTGTAAATCAGATTCCATAGGAATTTCGTTAAAAAATCAAGAAAGGGCTGCCAACTATGGCAATTTTTTTAGAATTTCCTTACTAAGTGAAGTTGTCATTTAATTTTGAAATAGGAATGATCCTGGATTGATAAATAAAAGGAAATGATTAGGTTTCTAAAATTTGAAGAGTTTTGTGGATGGGAGCCCTAAAATTTTTATCGCCTCTATAACTTTCATCGTAGCTATCAAATCGAAACGAAATTCACGGGGTGGGTTTAACTTAGTGTGAAGCAGATTTGGAATAATTTTGGTTTTGTTGCTAACACAAGGTTTTCAGTATCATACAATTTCGGAAATATTGCACCTATAAATGCTTCAATTATATATTCACATGCAAAGGATTTATGGTAAAAATAAGCAAGCAATGTTGTAATTTTCCGAGTTTTCGAAATTTTTCGGTTGGCAGTCCTAAACATTGTTTTATCGCTGAATCTTTTGATGAAATCCTCGGATAAAAATGGTACTCAAAGAATAAGTTACTCAAAGGATATATGTAGCCATGAGATTCTGTTTCTCATCTATTTGCTTTATGTAAAAAATGCATGATGTGATGCTAAAAGAAAATGTATTAAATCTCTCCGCATTTTTCGATCACTCAAAAATAGCTTCCTCGAAAATAAATTTTCTAGCGGCTCTGATGCGCTATAGTTTTTTTTGTGTAAGAAGTCTACCAAAAAATAAGCTTAAAAAATCTAATACAGTTTAGTTTAATGCTGTACTCTTCTGAATCGAGATCATTTTCAAAGCAGTTGTTTTCCGATAAAAATTTATCAAATTATTTTTG